>CM045456.1:7718520-8461020 GCA_024666655.1 Dascyllus trimaculatus
TAGACCGATATGTGGCTATTTGTCATCCTCTGCATTATCCCAGCAGAGTAACTGTGACAAAAGCCAAAGTGTGTGTTTGTATGTGTTGGCTCTGTTCTTTTATCTACAGTATTGTTGTTTTTAAAGATGCCCTGACTCAACCAGGCATAAAGGATTCCTGCTATGGACAATGTATAGTTGTTATGAGCTATATTGTAGGAATTGTTGATCTCATTGTAAACTTTATTGCTCCATTAACGGCCATTATACTTCTATATATGAGAGTATTTGTGGTGGCTGTGTCTCAGGCTCATGCCATGCGCTCTCATACTGCAGCGTTCACACATCAACATTCAGTGACACAAAGGACGAGGAAGTCTGAGCTGAAAGCAGCCAGGACTCTGGGTGTTCTCGTACTTGTGTTTCTAATATGTTTCTGCCCATTTTACTGTGTCAGTCTTGCAGGGAGCAGCTCTTCTGCTGTAAGGTTTGTGATTTCAATGTTTTGTTTGAACTCCTGTCTAAACCCTGTGATCTATGCCTTGTTTTATCCCTGGTTTAGAAAAGCTACTAAACATATTGTCACTCTGCAGATACTGCAGCCTGGCTCCCGTGAGGTCAACATGTTGTAGTAAAATGGTAGAGTGACGACTGAAGCACAAGTTTAATCTGAACCAAATGCACTTTTAAAAATCCCTTCAGCTCACAATTTTGTAAAAGCATTCAAAACAATACTCTCACAAAAGCCACACAGTTACTTGTTGAAAAATTGATCACAAAGGACAGTTTAAAAAAGGGTATCATGTTTGAATTCCATAATATACTTTCATCTTACTCATCACAGAGTTCACAGTATAAGGTAAGGGCTCAGAACAAAGATGTGGAAACTGAAATTTCAGCAGAGGAGTGGAAATCTGTCCGTGCTGCAGCTTATACTCTAATGCAAACATACATAACTCCTGCAATGTTATATCAGTTATATGTATATACATATACATATATATACAAATTATATGCACTAAATGCACAGAGGCTAAAGGAACACTGCTCTTATTTTGGAGGAGGTCAGAGTCACATGTGAGAAAATAATGTCAAAAAGAATTTTATTGGACCCTAAATTGCTTTTACTTGGACGATGCCAGAAAGAACACAGCTATCATAAACATGAACAAATATCAATGAACTGTTTAATAGTTGCTAAAAAGGTGACAGCCTTGTGCTGAAAAAAGAAAACACACACAGACCAAGCAACAGATGACCTCAAACCTTCCAAAGTAGAAAGTGGTATATATATTAAGGGACACACAAAGGGAGTAAGAAGAGGTTTGTGGGGACCCTTTGCCTATTTTGTGGGGAAAAAAGTGGTTTATATGTGGGGTGGGTTGTTTGTCACTGGTTGGTTGGAGAGAGCCTTTTATTATTGGGGATGTGTTTTGTTTTGTTCTTCTTTTTGTTGTTTTTGATCTTTTGTTCTTCAGATACGTTGAAAATAATAAAAAATGTTGCAAACAACTGTGGAGTGATTGAAATGATGTCTGCCATACAAAGATTATTAATCAGTCAGTTAAACAATTCAGTTGTCTGGGAAATGTAAAAGTACATTGTACAGAGAATGAAATATTTACACAAACTGGAAAACAAAAAAACAACAAAATAAAAAAAATATGTTATTCTAGCTTTAATGCACTGCATTGACAGTTGGGGTTTAAAGGTCTTCAGTTCAAATCAGTTCAACTCAATTCAGTTTCATTTATGTAGCACCAATTCACAACATATGTCATCTCATAGGACGACACATACTAATGTAGGGACCTTAGGAATTTTAAACAGTTATCAGTCATTGAATGTCTGCTGAGCTCAGAGCCCTGCCAGTCTGAATCATACTACTCACATGAAAATACAATATGTTGAAGGATGAATGTGCAGCTGACAAATCTGTAAAAACTATGAGATATCATTTTGTCAGCATAAAGTACTTTACGTTTAATTAGCAAAGTAATCATAATAAAGTTCTAGTTAAGCGTGGGTCATTACCCGTCCATGGCAACAGTAAAGTACAGTGTGTGCATTATTGCAAACAACAGTCAACCTGTCTTTCACATTCTGGAAGATCATTTATTCAGTGAAATGAATTAACATGGTGCTGACCTTCAACTGAGCCACTTCACACTCGACTGGAAACCACTACTGGTTGTGTCATATTACTAATACCTCATTTTAAATGGTCAGCAGAGCCAATGCAATTCAATGCAACATCAGTGTAAAAATGTAAATGGATGCAAAAACACCTGGATTTGATCTTTTCCATTAAATCAGGGGAACTGTGTGAATGCAGTGAGCATGGGTATAAAATTATGTTAAATGTAATATTTTATCCCTTTCGTCAGATGTTGCATGACTCCATTTCAATAAAGAGAACTATGTAACCAGAAATGACAAAATTTTATTACAGAAACATTAGTGTGCTAAATCAAAGTTCTGTTGTGGTGAGAAGCAACATCATAGAGTGGAATCCCAGACACAGGGTGAAAAAATAACAAGGGGCTGCCACCCAATGGATCCGCCACCCACAGGGCTGAAAGTCAGGGTCGGGACTATCCTCACTGGGCAGTAGTCAGGAGGAGGCACCTCGGCATGCTGCCCCCCTTGTGGTGATACCTGTTTGTGGGGACATAGAATCTCACTTCACTGGTGGGAAAGGAACCTGAGCTGGCACGGGAGGTGGAGCGGTACCAACTAGATATAGTTGAGCTCATCTATACGCATGGAAAGGGTTCTGGAACCAAAATCTGGAGTTGTTGTAGTTAACCACAGAGAACGAGAGAGTTGCCTCTCTGGGACTGCGTGTTGCAGAGGGGAAGACTCTGACTGTTGTTTGTGCTTATGTGCCAAACAGCAGCTCAGTGTACTCAGCTTTTTTGGACTCTCTGGTTGTTGTCCTGGAAGAGGTGCCGCCTGTCGACTCCATGGTTGTTTTGGGGGCTTCAATGCTCATGTGCGTAATGGTGGAGAAACCTGGAGGATGGGTGACTAGGAGGAACAACCTGCCTGATGTGAACCCCAGGGGTGGTTTATTCTTGGATTTGTTTGCTAGTCATGGATTGGCAAACGCCATTTCAGAGCATAAGGTTGCTCAAATGTATACTTAGTACCAGAGCACCTTAGGCCAAAGGCAGATGATGGACTTTGTGGTCATGTCATCAGACATGTGGCCGTATGTCTTGTGACATTCAGGTGAAGAGAGGAGCAGAGCTGTCAACTGGTCAACACCTGGTGGTGACTTAGATCCAATGGTGGGGAAGACTGTCGGATAGACCTTGTAAAGCCAAATGTGTAGTGAGGGTGAGCTGGGAAGGTCTGGCGGAGACGGCTGACCCGGACTGGGCACATTGACAGGCGGTGGAAAGAGCACTTGGAGGAACTCCTCAACCTGGTCAACTCATCTTCTGCTGAGGAGGCAGAGCCTGAAGACTAGGAGGTAATCTTCGCCCATATCCGTGGTAGACATTGTGAAGATAGCGGAGAAACTCCCTGGTGGCAAAGGACCAGGTGTGGATGAGATTCATCCCGAGATGCTGAAGGCTCTGGACGTTGTTGGACTGTCTTGGCTGACACGGGGACATCGGGTACTCCAGTGTGCCACTGTGAAGTGGCACACTGGAGTGGTGGTTCCCATTTTTAAAACAGGGTCCAGAGAGAATGCTCCAATTATCAGCGTATCACACATCTCAGCTTCCTCGGGAAAGTCTATTGTTGGGTGCTGTAAGGAATGTCTTCGACCCACTGTAAAACCTCGGATTCAGGAGGAGCGATGTAGATTCCGTCAGGGTCACGGAATGGAGAACCAGCTATTTACCCTTCACTTCATGAAGGGGTCATGGCAGTTCCACCAGCCAGTCGACATGTGTTTTGTGGATTTTGGAAAAGGTGTACCGTGTCCCCCAAGGGGCTCTGTGTGGGATACTGTGAGAATTTGGTGCACCAGGCTTGTTGATAAGAGCCATTACCTGTACAACCAAAGTGAGAGCGGTGTTTGCATTCTCAACACAAAGTCACACACGTTTGTGGGGGGTGTTGGACTCCGTCAGGGCTCCACCTTGTCTCCAATCCTGTTTGTAGTGCTCATGGACAGAATGTCAAGGCACAGCTGGGTTGAGGAGGGTGAGCAAAGGGTAGTGACCTAAAAAGAACGAGATCACGGGTACAAACGACTGAAATGAGCCTTCTCCGTAAGGTGGGTAGGCTCAGCTTTAGAGATATTGCGAGAAACTCAGACATCCACAGGGAGGTCAGAGTAAAGCCACTGCTCCTTCTTGTAGAAATGAGCCAGTTCAGGTGGTTCAGGCATTTGATTTGGATGCCACCAAGGAGATGTCCTTTGGAGGTTTCCCAAGCATGCCCACTAAAATTGGTCCTAACATTGACCCTTGACGGACCCCTGCTGTACAGCTAGCAAATAAAGAGCACGTATCACCTGGTCTTGTCAGTGCTTCCTTTCATTTAAGAAGGACTCCATCCAAATCAGGGCTTTGACAGAAATATTAATCATATCCTATGATTAACTGTGTCAATTGCCTGTCTTTAAATGGAATAACAGCAAACAAGCAAATAAAACTAAAGGCTAACAGAACTATGGAAACAGAAGACGGAAATCCAAGAACACAAATTCACAGAAGGCAAATGATAAACACTAAATACATGTAGCAATCACACTGGGCCAAGAGTCCACAAAGATACATTAATTACAGAGTCTTGGTTGACGATCTGGCAGTGAGTGATTGTCTGAATCATGGTGTTACATCCCTGAGACCAATGGGTTGAGAGGAGTAACAAGTAAATGTGAATAAACAGAAAAAAATGATTGTGTAACAACAAGAGTTATTGATTACAATGAAAGAAGCAAAACTAAGGTCAAATTAAAGCCAGATTCTTTGCAAAAATTAAGCCGATTCAAAATCATCAAACACACGCTTGGCTTTAGGCAGGTCACAAGAACAACAGCGTCACACAGCTGTCTAGCTTCCGATCTGGCCCACTGGTCCGATGATCAGGGTCGCTTGTCTTTCAAGCTCCCTGTTAACTGGAGTGGCCACAGGTCCACCTGGCCCCTCCCACTGGTTGTGACCTGAAATGAAAGAAACCACAGACAACAAACCAAAAAATGTACGTACACAACAACCTGGCACCAGGGACTGTAAGACAGGGTTTTATAGAGTGAAGTGGTAATTGGTGGTAGGTGAACCATAACTGACTGAAGAAGATGACAGTTGTTGATTGGCTTGAGGTTGTTGGAGGCCAGAAGGAAAATGAGAGTCTTCGTTTGGCGTGGGGGTCTTGGTGGTCAGAGAGAGTCTAATGAGAGTCGGTGAATGGTGAGCGAAAATAAGAGCATTTGATTGTCTTGAGAAAATGACAACCCTTAATGTAACACACATAAAATATCTGTTAAAATAAAATGTATGTAAAAATATCAATGCTATTTTGATTAAATTTGATTGAGATATGATGGAATCCCTTAGGACGAAGAGCTGGAGACCAGTAATGGACACAGAACCTAGTCCATAGCCTGGGCAGGAGGCTGGTGGTGGAAACAGAACCCTTCCAGAGACTGGGCTGGAGGTTGTGCTGGAGGCCAGCGGTGGAAGAGATGGAACCACGGAGGCCAATGGGTGGGCTGACAGTGGTGGCAAAGGTGGATCCTACTGCAGGTCAAGATACTTAAAATGTGAAACAGGTTTTATTTTGGTTTTAAAACTAAAACATATGCAGAAAAAACTAAAATGAGATGGTGGGATTCCATTTTCATTTCCAAGGTTGCATGACCATTTTAATGAAGGCCACTTTAGGCTCCCATTCTGAGGGTATGTCTCTTCTGAACGTTATGGATGCAGGATCATCTGGCTGCTTTTGTTGATGTCATTTGACAAAGATTCACATACAATTCTGCCTATAAAACACAGTTTAAAATGTGTTTGAGGTTCCTTTAACAAAAGTGAGTCACTTGTGGTGACTGATGTTGCAATCTTTTACATTTCAGGCCAGGATGGTTTGTTGACATGGTTGTAAACAGCACATGTGTTTATTCCATCATGTCATGAGCAACACATATATTTACATATTGCTGAACATGCATGTTACTCATCAAACAGAGTGGCAGACTCTGCTATGGAAACCCTGTAAGCGTGGATGTCAACAACCTCAGGAATGACATCAATATTTCAATTACTTATATGATGTTTTGTTAATTGTGGGTCAGAGTGAAATTTGGTGACTATGAAGGCCATGTCTTGTTAGTTACTTCATTTTCATACTTGTTGATGGACCTCATGGCCGTCGTGGAGGAAAACCCAAAACCAAACCAAAACGTTTCAAAGTTTATCAAAACTGTGTGAGGAAGTAAAAGAAGGAGGAGAGCGGTTGCATGGAGCAAAGGAGGAAGGACAACAGTGATCTTCAGAGACTGAAAGAGAGGAGGGGAGTGATGGCCGAAAGAGATAAATCAGCTGTACAACAGAGAGTTCTGGTCAGATGGAGATCCAGGACGGAGCAGAGCTCTGCTTTCCTCAACTCCTCAACACCTCCTGCAGGAAACCAACACCTCACTGGTTTGAAGCTGCGCTTCTGAACGTTGTGCTGTGGTCCATGTCTGTGCTCACTGTTGTTCTCAACCTGCTCGTCATCATCTCAGTCTCCCACTTCAGGTAAAGATGAACTTCTCATTTTGGGAAATCCAAGTGTCTCTTATCGGCAATGTTTTCTCTGTGTATTTGAACTGTCATGTTGAAACTGTCTGAACTGAACCATAAATCTACAATAGATTTACCCACAGGAAAGATTTTGACATGTCATAATAATACAAACATACAGTAGGTGTTAAAGATCAAATGAAAGCTGAAATCCATTCAGCTTAGATTTGATTTTAGAGCTCTTGTATTGTAGATGTTGGCTCACTGTCACACTGTCATGGCTTATTGGGAAACATAACCTGAACAAATTCAATGATAATGTAATTGTGAATATATGTGCTTTTTCTGCAATGACAGGTCAACTCAGAAACAGGCCAACTAGCATTATAGATCAAGCCCTCTCTTGCCATCAGGATATGATGTTTTACTGGGTTAACAATGTTTTTCTGTCTCCTTCCAGGCAACTCCACACACCCACTAACATCCTCCTGCTCTCTCTAGCTGTCTCAGACTTTCTTGTGGGCTTCCTGTTACTACCGGGACACATTTACCAACAAACACAATGCTGGTTCTTTGGGGACCTGATGTGTTCTCTTTTTCATTATGTGGTCTTCATTGTTTTCAGCACTTCAATAGGAGACATGGTTCTTATATCCGTAGACCGATATGTGGCTATTTGTCATCCTCTGCATTATCCCAGCAGAGTAACTGTGACAAAAGCCAAAGTGTGTGTTTGTATGTGTTGGCTCTGCTCTATTTTCTACAGTAGTGTTCTTTTTAAAGATGCCCTGACTCAACCAGGCATAAAGGATTCCTGCTATGGAGAATGTATAGTTGTTATCAGCTATATTGCAGAAGTTGTTGATCTCATTATAAATTTTATTATTCCAGTTACAGCCATTATACTTCTATATATGAGAGTATTTGTGGTGGCTGTGTCTCAGGCTCATGCCATGCGCTCTCACACTGCAGCTGTCACTCATCAGCATTCAGTGACACAAAGGACGAGGAAGTCTGAGCTGAAAGCAGCCAGGACTCTGGGTGTTCTCGTACTTGTGTTTCTAATATGTTTCTGCCCATTTTACTGTGTCAGTCTTGCAGGGAGCAGCTCTTCTGCTGTAAGGTTTGTGATTTCAGTATTTTGTTTGAACTCCTGTCTAAACCCTGTGATCTATGCCTTGTTTTATCCCTGGTTTAGAAAAGCTACTAAACATATTGTCACTCTGCAGATACTGCAGCCTGGCTCCCGTGAGGTCAACATGTTGTAGTAACATGGTAGAGTGACGACTGAAGCACAAGTTTAATCAGAACCAAATGCACTTTTTAAAAATACAAACATGCGTAACTCCTGCAAAGTTAAATCAGTTATATACATATGTATGCACTAAATGTACAGATGCTAAAGGAACACTGCTTCACTGTGTCTGGCACTACAGAAAATGTAAATATTTTGGAGGAGGTCAGAGTCACATGTGATCAAAGAATTATATTGGACCCTAAATTGCTTCTACTTGGCCTATATCCAAAATAACTATCGTGAACACAAACAGACAAGAATGAACTGTTTAATAGTTGCTAAAAAGGTGACAGTCATGTGCTGAAAAAAAACACACACACAGACCAAGCAACAGATGACCTCAAACCTTCCAAAGTAGAAAGTGGTTTATATATTAAGGGACACACAAAGGGAGTAAGAAGAGGTTTGTGGGGATCATTTGCTGATTTTGTAGGGAAATAAGTGGTTTATGTATGGGGTGGCTTGTTTGTCACCGGTTGATTGGAGAGAGCCTTTTATTGTTAGGGATGTGTTTTGTTTTGTTCTTCTTTTTGTTGTTGTTGTTCTTTCGTTTTTAAGATATGTTGAAACCAAAAATGTTGCAAAAAACTGCAGAGTGATTGAAACGACATCTCTCATACAAGATTTTTCATCAGCCCGTGAAACAATTCAGTTGTCTGGGAAATGTAAAAGTACATTGTACAAAGAATTAAATATTGCAATTAACTGTAAAACAAAAACACAACAAAATAAAAGAATATGTTATCCTATGTTTAATACACTAAAATGACAGTTGGGGTTTCAGGGTTGTCAGTTCAATTCAAATCACTTCAATTCAGTTTTATTTATACAGCACCAATTCACAACATATGTAATCTCATAGGACGACACATACTAATGTAAAGACCTTAGGAATTTTAAGCAGTTATCAGTCATTGCATGTCTGCTGAGCTCAGAGCCCTGCCAGTCTGAATCATACTACTCACATGAAAATACAATATGTTGAAGGATGAATGTGCAGCTGACAAATCTGTAAAAACTATGAGATATCATTTTGTCAGCATAAAGTACTCTACGTTTAATTAGCACAGTGGTCATAATAAAGTTCTAGTTAAGCGTGGGTCATTACTCTTCCATGGCAACAGTAAAGTACAGTGTGTGCATTATTGCAAACAACAGTCAACCTGTCTTTCACATTCTGGATGATCATTTATTCAGTGAAATGAATTAACATGGTGCTGACCCTCAGCTGAGCCACTTCACACTCAACTGGAAACCACCACTGGGTGTGTCATATGACCAAAACCCAGTTTTAAATGATTAGAAGACGCACAGCAATTCAATGCAACATCAGTGTAAACATGCAATATGCAAAAACACTTGGATTTGATCTGTTTGAGGACATGAGAGGCAACAGTGTGATTATGCAAATGAGAAAAGTCCCAAGTTGGGCATAAATTTATGTTACATCTCCTAGTTTCTTCATTTTTTCAGATAGTGCATGACTCCATTTCAATGAGCATAATAGAGTGGAATCCCAGATGAACACAGGGGTTAAAGACAGGGTCCCCAAAAGAAAACACATGAAGCACTGTTAGAACGGTAAGATGGTTATGCCAACATGTTGCATCAGGCAGCAGCTACATCCAACAAGCTGAGCTCAGAGATATGGCATGAAGTGGACACAGATGAAATTAGGATGTGAAATTTGACGGACAAATCGATTTTAAACAGATATAGAGGAAACCAACAATAAAGGCTACAGTGCACAGAGGCCTGAGAGAGAACATGAGTGTCTGTGATTGACTGGAAAAATGACAAGCCGTCATTGTCTACAGAAATGAGAGCCTTTGAGTGGTTTGACAAAATGAGAGCTCATGATTAATAAAAGAAAAATAATAATATAATAATAATTGATTGGGTTGTGGCTGTTGGAGGTCAAAAGTAAAATGAGAGACTTTGTTTGACTTGGGTTTCTTGGTGGTCAGAGAACGTGTAATGAGAGCCTGTGATTGACTAAGGAAAGTATAGCAGCAATATATACAGCAGGTCACAGATATATTGTGGAGCTTGACCGTGTCGGGCTCTAAAAGTTAAGACTAAAACTTTAAAATGAATTCTAAAATTAAGAGGCATCCAGTAACGAGAAGCTATGACTGGAGTAATGTCTGATCTCCTATTTGTGCTAGTTAAAAGTCTGGCTGCGGCCCTAGAGGCTGGGTTGTAACAAGTGGAGCCTCTAGGGGTAGCTGGGTGCAACAAAATAAAACCAGATGTAAATGGTGAGGTAAGGCAATTTATTGCTTAGTGACGAAATTAACAGAACAGGTGATACACAAAGTAACAGAACCAGGTGGGTGTTGCTAAAATTAAAGAACTGAATAAAACTGAACGAAGGCTAACAGAGTTTACGAAATCTCACTGTAACAAAACACAACTAAACTCCCTAGCCAAACACACACAATAGCAACACCAAACAGAAATTACAAGCAAGTGCCCAGTGCTCAAAACTAAACTAAAACTGGTGCCTCTAAACACACATGACGGAACACGGCACGAGACACGAATCACCACGCACAGTGGCTACTACACATACACTGGCATTTTGGTCACACAGCAAAATACTAATATGCACTAATTGAATGCAGTCGCTAACTGAGGCCACAAAAAGTCTTCACTAAGACCTGAACGAATGCCGGTCTAAACATTAGTGAACTGCCGAAAAAATACTCGCGTAGTAAATTACACCAAAGCACAGACAAGAGGCACCAGGGCGGGCAGTTCATACAAAATCCCTGCCGCGCCACAACTGAGGGATGGCTGGAGCTTTTGAGGTGCGGAGTGGCTGCGGCGGATTGGTTGGAGGTGGAGGGTGCCAGGTGGTGGTCCAATCCGGCGGGTCCGGAGGCGGGGAGACTGGCTGCTTCAGAGCAGGTCCTCAACTCAGCTAATCAGGCAGGATGGTGTTCAGCTGGGCTCTGGAGCAGTGTTCCCCAGATCAGCCACAGCTGGGCTTACAACAGTTTTTAAAAAGACCACCACAAAAGAAATGTGGCCCACTGATCCCAGTGGCCGTAACACTATCATTTTAATAAAGGTCACGTTAGGCTCCCATACTGAGGACATGTTTCTTCTGAATGTTATGGATGCAGGATCATCTGGCTGTTTTTGTTTGTTGATAAAGATGAGCATACCATCATTCTGATGAAACAGTTTTAAATATGTTTTTGGTTCCTTTAACAACAGTACGTTGCTTGTGGCAGCTGATGCTGCAGTCCTTTAGATTTCAGGCCAGGCTCATTTGTTGACATGGCTGTAAACAACACGTGTTTATTCCATAATGTCATGAGCAACACATATATTTACATATTGCTGAACATGCATGTTGTTCACCAAACACAGTGAAAGACTCTATGGGAACCCTGTAAGAGTGGATGTCAACAACCTCAGGAATGACGCCAATATCTCGATTTCTTACATGATGTTTTTATCATTGTTGATCAAAGTGAAATCTGGGGACTGTGAAGGCCATAGACATATATACGTAGACGCCGCATTGACTGTGGAGGGACGTGCCTAAAGCTCCGCCATCTTGGTACAGGGCTAGCAGAGGCGGGAGTGAATGTAAGTCTATGGAGGTAAGAGGTACTCCACAATCTTAAAGTAGAATTATTCACTGAATATTCGACCGATTTCCAAACGGTTTGGTTTGTTAAAAACGTCACACATTTAGCTTTGACACAGGATGCTTGGATGCTTTTGTTCTATTTATGTCTGCCTGTCCGTCCTCCATGTCTGACGTTTGGAACAAACAATATATGTTGACAACTGATTGATTTATGATCACTTTTATAGTGCAGACATGTCATTCCTCTATAGACGTAATGCACTGTAGGGGCGAGTGGCACTGTACCAAGATGGCCGCCGCGTAGGCACGTCGGCTCCAATCGGCAGCAGCAGTCAACGCGGCGTCTACTTATATATGTCTATGGTGAAGGCCATGTCTTGTTAGTGACATCACTTTCATACTCATCACACCTTTGATTGACCCCCATGGCCATCATGGAAGCATCTCCATTATTGATGCTTTCATACCAAAAAGTTTCAAAGTTTATCAAAACTGTGTGAGAAAGTAAAAGAAGGAAGAGAGCGGTTGCATGGAGCAAAGGAGGAAGGACAACAGTGATCTTCAGAGACTGAAAGAGAGGAGGGGAGTGATGGCCGAAAGAGATAAATCAGCTGTACAACAGAGAGTTCTGGTCAGATGGAGATCCAGGACGGAGCAGAGCTCTGCTTTCCTCAACTCCTCAACACCTCCTGCAGGAAACCAACACCTCACTGGTTTGAAGCTGCGCTTCTGAACGTTGTGCTGTGGTCCATGTCTGTGCTCACTGTTGTTCTCAACCAGTTTGTCATCATCTCAGTCTCCCACTTCAGGTAAAGATGAACTTCACATTCTGGGAAATCCAAGTGTCTCTTATCAGCAATGTTTTCTCTGTGTATTTGAACTGTCATGTTGAAACTGTCTGAACTGAACCATAAATTTACAATAGATTTACCCACAGGAAAGATTTTGACATGTCATACTAATACAAACATACAGTAGGTGTTAAAGATCAAATGAAAGCTGAAATCCATTCAGCTTAGATTTGATTTTAGAGCTCTTGTATTGTAGATGTTGGCTCACTGTCACACTGTCATGACTTATTGGGAAACATAACCTGAACAAATTCAATGATGATGTAATTGTGAATATTTGTTCTTTTTCTGCAATGACAGGTCAACTCAGAAACAGGCCAACTAGCATTGTAGATTAAGCCCTCTCTTGTCATCAGGATATGATGTTTTACTGGGTTAACAATGCTTTTCTGTCTCCTTCCAGGCAACTCCACACACCCACTAACATCCTCCTGCTCTCTCTAGCTGTCTCAGACTTTCTTGTGGGCTTCCTGTTACTACCGGGATACATTTACCAACAAACACAATGCTGGTTTCTAGGGGACCTAATGTGTTCTCTTTGTCTTTACGTGACCAGTGTTGTTTACAGCACTTCAATAGGAGACATGGTTCTTATATCCATAGACCGATATGTGGCTATTTGTCATCCTCTGCATTATCCAAGCAGAGTAACTGTGACAAAAACCAAAGTGTGTGTTTGTATGTGTTGGCTCTGTTCTTTTATCTACAGTATTGTTGCTTTTAAAGATGCCCTGACCCAACCAGGCATAAAGGGTTCCTGCTATGGACAATGTATGGTTGTTATGAACTATATTGCAGGAGTTGTTGACATCGTTGTAAACTTTATTGCTCCATTAACGGCCATTATACTTCTATATATGAGAGTATTTGTGGTGGCTGTGTCTCAGGCTCATGCCATGCGCTCTCACACTGCAGCGTTCACACATCAACATTCAGTGACACAAAGGACAAGGAAGTCAGAGTTGAAAGCAGCCAGGACTCTGGGTGTTCTCGTACTTGTGTTTCTAGCATGTTTCTGCCCATTTTACTGTGTCAGTCTTGCAGGGAGCAGCTCTTTTGCTGTAAAGTTTGTGGTTTCAGTGTTTTGTTTGAACTCCTGTCTAAACCCTTTGATCTATGCCTTGTTTTATCCCTGGTTTAGAAAAGCTACTAAACATATTGTCACTCTGCAGATACTGCAGCCTGGCTCCCGTGAGGTCAACATGTTGTAGTAAAATGGTAGAGAGACGACTGAAGCACAAGTTTAATCTGAACCAAAAGAACTTTGAAAAATTCTTTCAGCTCACAATTTTGTAAAAGCAAATCATAACAATGCTCTTACAAAAGCCCCAGTTACTTGTTGAAACATTGATAAGAAAAGACAGTTTAAAAAAGGGTATCATGTCTGAATTCCATAATATACTTTCATCTTACTCATCAAAGAGTTCACATTATAAGGTAAGGGCTCAGAACAAAGATGTGGAAACTGAAATTTCAGTAGAGGAGTGGAAATCTGTCCGTGCTGCAGCTCATACTCTAATGCAAACATACATAACTCCTGCAATGTTATATCAGTTATATGTATATACATATATATACAAGATATATGCACCAAATGTACAGAGGCTAAAGGAACACTGCTTCACTGTGTCTGGCACTGCAGAAATTGTAAATATTTAGTAGGAGGTCAGAGTCACATGGGAGAAATTAATGTCACAAAAAATTTTATTGGACCCTAAATTGCTTTTACTTGGACGATACCAGAAAGAACATAGGTATCATAAACATGAACAAATTGAACTGTTTAATAGTTGCTAAAAAGGTGACAGCCTTGTGCTGGATTAAAACACACACAGACCAAGCAACAGATGACCTCAAACTTTCCAAAGTAGAAAGTGGTATATATATTAAGGGACACACAAAGGGAGTAGGAAGATGTTTGTGGGGACCCTTTCCTGATTTTGTAGGGAAATAAGTGATTTATGTGTGGAGTGGGTTGTTTGTCACCGGTTGGTTGGAGAGAGACGTTTGTTGTTAGGAATGTGTTTTGTTTTGTTGTTGTTCTTTTGTTTTGTTTTCAAGATAAGTGGAAGAAAATAAAAATGTTGCAAACAACTGTGGAGTGACTGAAACGACATCTGCCATACAAAGATTATTAATCAGTCAATTAAATAATTTAGTCGTCTGGAAAAAGTGAAAGCACACTTCAATTCAGTTTTATTTATACAGCACCAATTCACAACATATGTCATCTCATAGGACGACACATACTAATGTAAGGACCTTAGAAATTTAAACAGTTATCAGTCATTGCATGTATGCTGAGCTCAGAGCCCTGCCAGTCTGAATCATACTACTCACATGAAAATACAATATGTTGAAGGATGAATATGCAGCTGGCAAATTTGTAAAAACTATGAGATATCATTTTGTCAGCATAAAGTACTTTACGTTTAATTAGCACAGTGGTCATAATAAAGTTCTAGTTAAGTGTGGGTCATTAATCAGGGGCACTGTGTGAATGCAGTCAGCATGGGTATAAAATTATGTTATATGTAATACTTTATCCCTTTCGTCAGATGTTGCATGACTCCATTTCAATAAAGAGAACTATGTAACCAGAAATGACAAAAGTTTATTACAGAAACATTAGTGTGCTAAATCAAAGTTCTGTTGTGGTGAGAAACAACATCATAGAGTGGAATCCCAGACACAGGGTGAAAAAATAACAAGGGGCCGCCACCCAATGGATCCTCCACCCACAGGGCTGAAAGTCAGGGTCGGGACTATCCTCACTGGGCAGTAGTCAGGAGGAGGCACCTCGGCATGCTGCCCCCCTTGTGGTGACACCTGTTTGTGGGGTCATAGAATGTCACTTCACTGGTGGGAAAGGAACCTGAGCTGGCTCGGGAGGTGGAGCGGTACCAACTAGATATAGTTGAGCTTATCTATACGCATGGAAAGGGTTCTGGAACCAAACTCGGGAGTTGTTGGAGTTAACCACAGAGGACGAGAGAGTTGCCTCTCTGGGACTGCGTGTTGCAGAGGGGAAGACTCTGACTGTTGTTTGTGCTTATGTGCCAAACAGCAATTCAGTGTACTCAGCTTTTTCGGACTCTCTGGTTGTTGTCCTGGAAGAGGTGCCGCCTGTCGACTCCATGGTTGTTTTGGGGGCTTCAATGCTCATGTGCGTAATGATGGAGAAACCTGGAGGATGGGTGACTAGGAGAAACGGCATGCTTGATGTGAATCCCAGGGGTAGTTTATTCTTGGATTTGTGTGCTAGTCATGGATTAGCAAATGCCGTTTCAAAGCATAAGGTTGCTCAAATGTATACTTAGTACCAGAGCACCTTAGGCCAAGGGCCGATGATGGACTTTGTGGTCATGTCATCAGACATGTGGCCGTATGTCTTGTGACATTCAGGTGAAGAGAGGAGCAGAGCTGTCAACTGGTCAACACCTGGTGGTGACTTAGATCCAATGGTGGGGAAGACTGCCGGACAGACCTTGTAAAGCCAAATGTGTAGTGAGGGTGAGCTGGGAACGTCTGGTGGAGACTGCTGACCCGGACTGGGCACATTGACAGGCTGTGGAAAGAGCACTTGGAGGAACTCCTCAACCTGGTCAACTCATCTTCTGCTGAGGTGGCAGAGCCTGAAGACTAGGATGAATCTTCACCCATATCTGTGGTAGAGGTTGTCAAGCTAAGAAACTCCCTGGTGGCAAAGCACCAGGTGTGGATGAGATTCACCCTGAGATGCTGAGGGCTCTGGACGTTGTTGGACTGTCTTGGCTGACACGTGGGCATTGGGTACTGTACCTGTGAAGTGACAGACTGAGGTGGTAGTTCTCATTTTTATAAACAGGGTCCAGAGAGAATGCTCCAACTATCAGGGTATCACACTTCCAAGGGCCCAGGGCAAGTCTATTTTAGGATGCTGTAAGGAAGGCTCTGACCCCCTGTCGAACCTCGAATTCAGGCGAAGCAATGCAGATTCTGTCATGATCAAGGAATGGTGGACCAGCTATTTACCCTTCACGAACTGCTGAGGGAGTCATGGGAGTTCCACCTGCCAGTCCACACGTGTTTCGTGGATTTGGAAAAGGTCTACTGTGTCCCCCAAGGGGCTGTGTGGGGGATACTGTTGGAATATGGTGTACCAGGCTCGTTGATAAGAGCCATTACCTGTACAACTAAAGTGAGAGCAGTGTTCGCATTCTCAACACAAAGTCACACACGTTTGTGGTGGGTGTTGGATTCCACCAGGGCTGCACCTTGTCTCCAATGCTGTTTGTAGTGTTCATGGACAGGATGTCAAGGCAAAGCTGAGTTGAGGAGGGTGAGCAATGGGTAGCGACCTAAAAAGAACGAGATTACGGGTACAAGCGACCGAATTGAGCCTTCTCCGTAAGGTGGGTAGGCTCAGCTTAAGAGATATTGTGAAAAGCTCGGACATCCAGAGGGAGCTCAGAGTAAAGCCACTGCTCCTTTGTGTAAAAATGTTGGCAGTTCATGCATTTGATTTGGATGCCGCCTGGGAGATGTCCTTTGGAGGTTTTCCGAACGTGCCCATTAAAATTGATCCTAACATTGACCCTTGACGGACCCCTGCTGTACAGCTAGCAAATAGAGAGCACGTATCACCTGGTCTTGTCAGTGCTTCCTTTCATTTAAGAAGGATTCCATCCAAATCATGGCTTTGACAGAAATATTAAATATCAAGAGCTTTGAAAGTAAAATCCCATGATTAACTGTGTCAAATGCCTGTCTTTAAATGAATAACAGCAAACAAGCAAATCAAACTAAAGGCTAACAGAACTATGAAAACAGAAGACAGAAAACCAAAAACACAAAATTCACAGAAGGCAAATGATAAACAATAAATACATGTAGCAAGCACACTGGGCCAAGGATCCACAAAGATGCAATACAATAATTACAGAGTCTAGTTTGACAATCTGGCAGTGAGTTATTGTCTGAACCAGGGTGTTACATCCCCAAGGCCGAGGGGATGAGGGGAGTAACAAGTAAATGTGAATAAACAGCAAAAAAAACCCAACCATGTAACAAAAACCTTATTTTTAATTTACAATGAAAGAAGGAAAACTATGATCGATTTAAAGTCAGCTTCTTAACAAAAAGGAAGCTGATTCAAAATCATCAAACACTTGCTTGGCTTTAGGCAGGTCACAAGAACAACAGCGTCACACAGCTGTCTAGCTGCCGATCTGGCCCACTGGTCTGATGATAAGGGTCGCTTGTCTTTCAAGCTCACTGTTAATTGTGGAGTGGCCACAGGTTCACCTGTCCACTCCTACTGGGTGTGACCTGAAATAAAAGAAACAACAGATAAAACCACACAACCTACCAACACAAAAACTTGGCACCAAGGCCTGGAACACAGGGTTTTATAGAGTGAAGTGGTAATTGGTGGCAGTTGAGCCATACTTGACTGAAGAAAATGAGAGTTGTTGATTGGCTTGAGGCTGTTGTAAGCCAGAGAGTTTAAGTTTGAGTCTGCGAAAGGCCAGAGAAAATCTGAGTCTTTGATTGTTGTGAGGCTCTTACAGGTTAGACAGTGTATAAAGAGGGCCTGTAATTTGTGAGAGAAATTTAGTTTCTTTAATGGGAGCCTATGATTGGTTCGACAAAACGAGACTCTCTGATTGGTAAGACAAAATGAGGGCCTGTGATCGAAAATGAGTATTTGAGTGGCTTGTGGCTGTTGGAGGCCAGAAGGAAAATGAGAGCCTTTGTGTGGCGTGGGGGTCTTGGAGGTCAGAGAGAATTTAAGGAGAGCCTGTGGACACAGAACCCCTCCATAGCCTGGGCAGGAGGCTGGTGGTGGAAACAGAACCCTTCCAGAGACTGGGTTGGAAATCGTGCTGGAGGCCAGCGGTGGAAGAGACGGAACCCCGGAGGCCAAGTGTTGGGCTGACAGTGGTGGCAAAGGTGGATCCTACTGCAGGCCAGGACACTTAAAATGTGAAACAGGTTTCTTTTGGTTGTAAAAATAAAACTTGTATGTAGAAAACTAAAATGAAATGGTGGAATTCCATTTTCATTTCCAAGGTTGCATTAGCATTTGAATAAAGGCCACTTTAGGCTCCCATTCTGAGGATATGTCTCTTCTGAACGTTATGGATGCAGGATCATCTGGCTGCTTTTGTTGATGTCATTTGACAAAGATTCACATACCATCGTGCCTGTAAAACACAGTTTCAATTGTGTTTGAGGTTCCTTTAACAACAGTGAGTCACTTGTGGTGACTGATGTTGCAATCTTTTACATTTCAGGCCAGGATGGTTTGTTGACATGGTTGTAAACAGCACATGTGTTTATTCCATCATGTCATGAGCAACACATATATTTACATATTGCTGAACATGCATGTTACTCATCAAACAGAGTGAAAGACTCTGCTATGGAAACCCTGTAAGTGTGGATGTCAACAACTTCTGGAATGACACCAATATCTCCGTTTCTTATATAATGTTTTGTTAATTGTGGGTCAGAGTGAAATCTGGTGACTGTGAAGGCCATGTCTTCTTAGTTACATCATTTCCATACTTTATGATGAACATCATGGCCTTCGTGGAGGAAGACCCAAAACCAAACCAAAAAGTTTCAAAGTTTATCAAAACTGTGTGAGAAAGTAAAAGAAGGAAGAGAGCGGTTGCATGGAGCAAAGGAGGAAGGACAACAGTGATCTTCAGAGACTGAAAGAGAGGAGGGGAGTGATGGCCGAAAGAGATAAATCAGCTGTACAACAGAGAGTTCTGGTCAGATGGAGATCCAGGACGGAGCAGAGCTCTGCTTTCCTCAACTCCTCAACACCTCCTGCAGGAAACCAACACCTCACTGGTTTGAAGCTGCGCTTCTGAACGTTGTGCTGTGGTCCATGTCTGTGCTCACTGTTGTTCTCAACCAGTTTGTCATCATCTCAGTCTCCCACTTCAGGTAAAGATGAACTTCACATTCTGGGAAATCCAAGTGTCTCTTATCAGCAATGTTTTCTCTGTGTATTTGAACTGTCATGTTGAAACTGTCTGAACTGAACCATAAATTTACAATAGATTTACCCACAGGAAAGATTTTGACATGTCATACTAATACAAACATACAGTAGGTGTTAAAGATCAAATGAAAGCTGAAATCCATTCAGCTTAGATTTGATTTTAGAGCTCTTGTATTGTAGATGTTGGCTCACTGTCACACTGTCATGACTTATTGGGAAACATAACCTGAACAAATTCAATGATGATGTAATTGTGAATATTTGTTCTTTTTCTGCAATGACAGGTCAACTCAGAAACAGGCCAACTAGCATTGTAGATTAAGCCCTCTCTTGTCATCAGGATATGATGTTTTACTGGGTTAACAATGCTTTTCTGTCTCCTTCCAGGCAACTCCACACACCCACTAACATCCTCCTGCTCTCTCTAGCTGTCTCAGACTTTCTTGTGGGCTTCCTGTTACTACCGGGATACATTTACCAACAAACACAATGCTGGTTTCTTGGGGACCTAATGTGTTCTCTTTGTCTTTACGTGACCAGTGTTGTTTACAGCACTTCAATAGGAGACATGGTTCTTATATCCATAGACCGATATGTGGCTATTTGTCATCCTCTGCATTATCCCAGCAGAGTAACTGTGACAAAAACCAAAGTGTGTGTTTGTATGTGTTGGCTCTGTTCTTTTATCTACAGTATTGTTGCTTTTAAAGATGCCCTGACTCAACCAGGCATAAAGGGTTCCTGCTATGGACAATGTATGGTTGTTATGAACTATATTGCAGGAGTTGTTGACATCGTTGTAAACTTTATTGCTCCATTAACGGCCATTATACTTCTATATATGAGAGTATTTGTGGTGGCTGTGTCTCAGGCTCATGCCATGCGCTCTCACACTGCAGCGTTCACACATCAACATTCAGTGACACAAAGGACAAGGAAGTCAGAGTTGAAAGCAGCCAGGACTCTGGGTGTTCTCGTACTTGTGTTTCTAGCATGTTTCTGCCCATTTTACTGTGTCAGTCTTGCAGGGAGCAGCTCTTTTGCTGTAAAGTTTGTGGTTTCAGTGTTTTGTTTGAACTCCTGTCTAAACCCTTTGATCTATGCCTTGTTTTATCCCTGGTTTAGAAAAGCTACTAAACATATTGTCACTCTGCAGATACTGCAGCCTGGCTCCCGTGAGGTCAACATGTTGTAGTAAAATGGTAGAGAGACGACTGAAGCACAAGTTTAATCTGAACCAAAAGAACTTTGAAAAATTCTTTCAGCTCACAATTTTGTAAAAGCAAATCATAACAATGCTCTTACAAAAGCCCCAGTTACTTGTTGAAACATTGATAAGAAAGGACAGTTTAAAAAAGGGTATCATGTCTGAATTCCATAATATACTTTCATCTTACTCATCAAAGAGTTCACATTATAAGGTAAGGGCTCAGAACAAAGATGTGGAAACTGAAATTTCAGTAGAGGAGTGGAAATCTGTCCGTGCTGCAGCTCATACTCTAATGCAAACATACATAACTCCTGCAATGTTATATCAGTTATATGTATATACATATATATACAAGATATATGCACCAAATGTACAGAGGCTAAAGGAACACTGCTTCACTGTGTCTGGCACTGCAGAAATTGTAAATATTTAGTAGGAGGTCAGAGTCACATGGGAGAAATTAATGTCACAAAAAATTTTATTGGACCCTAAATTGCTTTTACTTGGACGATACCAGAAAGAACATAGGTATCATAAACATGAACAAATTGAACTGTTTAATAGTTGCTAAAAAGGTGACAGCCTTGTGCTGGATTAAAACACACACAGACCAAGCAACAGATGACCTCAAACTTTCCAAAGTAGAAAGTGGTATATATATTAAGGGACACACAAAGGGAGTAGGAAGATGTTTGTGGGGACCCTTTCCTGATTTTGTAGGGAAATAAGTGATTTATGTGTGGAGTGGGTTGTTTGTCACCGGTTGGTTGGAGAGAGACGTTTGTTGTTAGGAATGTGTTTTGTTTTGTTGTTGTTCTTTTGTTTTGTTTTCAAGATAAGTGGAAGAAAATAAAAATGTTGCAAACAACTGTGGAGTGACTGAAACGACATCTGCCATACAAAGATTATTAATCAGTCAATTAAATAATTTAGTCGTCTGGAAAAAGTGAAAGCACACTTCAATTCAGTTTTATTTATACAGCACCAATTCACAACATATGTCATCTCATAGGACGACACATACTAATGTAAGGACCTTAGAAATTTAAACAGTTATCAGTCATTGCATGTATGCTGAGCTCAGAGCCCTGCCAGTCTGAATCATACTACTCACATGAAAATACAATATGTTGAAGGATGAATGTGCAGCTGGCAAATTTGTAAAAACTATGAGATATCATTTTGTCAGCATAAAGTACTTTACGTTTAATTAGCACAGTGGTCATAATAAAGTTCTAGTTAAGTGTGGGTCATTAATCAGGGGCACTGTGTGAATGCAGTCAGCATGGGTATAAAATTATGTTATATGTAATACTTTATCCCTTTCGTCAGATGTTGCATGACTCCATTTTAATAAAGAGAACTATGTAACCAGAAATGACAAAAGTTTATTACAGAAACATTAGTGTGCTAAATCAAAGTTCTGTTGTGGTGAGAAACAACATCATAGAGTGGAATCCCAGACACAGGGTGAAAAAATAACAAGGGGCCGCCACCCAATGGATCCTCCACCCACAGGGCTGAAAGTCAGGGTCGGGACTATCCTCACTGGGCAGTAGTCAGGAGGAGGCACCTCGGCATGCTGCCCCCCTTGTGGTGACACCTGTTTGTGGGGACATAGAATGTCACTTCACTGGTGGGAAAGGAACCTGAGCTGGCTCGGGAGGTGGAGCGGTACCAACTAGATATAGTTGAGCTTATCTATACGCATGGAAAGGGTTCTGGAACCAAACTCGGGAGTTGTTGGAGTTAACCACAGAGGACGAGAGAGTTGCCTCTCTGGGACTGCGTGTTGCAGAGGGGAAGACTCTGACTGTTGTTTGTGCTTATGTGCCAAACAGCAATTCAGTGTACTCAGCTTTTTCGGACTCTCTGGTTGTTGTCCTGGAAGAGGTGCCGCCTGTCGACTCCATGGTTGTTTTGGGGGCTTCAATGCTCATGTGCGTAATGATGGAGAAACCTGGAGGATGGGTGACTAGGAGAAACGGCATGCTTGATGTGAATCCCAGGGGTAGTTTATTCTTGGATTTGTGTGCTAGTCATGGATTAGCAAATGCCGTTTCAAAGCATAAGGTTGCTCAAATGTATACTTAGTACCAGAGCACCTTAGGCCAAGGGCCGATGATGGACTTTGTGGTCATGTCATCAGACATGTGGCCGTATGTCTTGTGACATTCAGGTGAAGAGAGGAGCAGAGCTGTCAACTGGTCAACACCTGGTGGTGACTTAGATCCAATGGTGGGGAAGACTGCCGGACAGACCTTGTAAAGCCAAATGTGTAGTGAGGGTGAGCTGGGAACGTCTGGTGGAGACTGCTGACCCGGACTGGGCACATTGACAGGCTGTGGAAAGAGCACTTGGAGGAACTCCTCAACCTGGTCAACTCATCTTCTGCTGAGGTGGCAGAGCCTGAAGACTAGGATGAATCTTCACCCATATCTGTGGTAGAGGTTGTCAAGCTAAGAAACTCCCTGGTGGCAAAGCACCAGGTGTGGATGAGATTCACCCTGAGATGCTGAGGGCTCTGGACGTTGTTGGACTGTCTTGGCTGACACGTGGGCATTGGGTACTGTACCTGTGAAGTGACAGACTGAGGTGGTAGTTCTCATTTTTATAAACAGGGTCCAGAGAGAATGCTCCAACTATCAGGGTATCACACTTCCAAGGGCCCAGGGCAAGTCTATTTTAGGATGCTGTAAGGAAGGCTCTGACCCCCTGTCGAACCTCGAATTCAGGCGAAGCAATGCAGATTCTGTCATGATCAAGGAATGGTGGACCAGCTATTTACCCTTCACGAACTGCTGAGGGAGTCATGGGAGTTCCACCTGCCAGTCCACACGTGTTTCGTGGATTTGGAAAAGGTCTACTGTGTCCCCCAAGGGGCTGTGTGGGGGATACTGTTGGAATATGGTGTACCAGGCTCGTTGATAAGAGCCATTACCTGTACAACTAAAGTGAGAGCAGTGTTCGCATTCTCAACACAAAGTCACACACGTTTGTGGTGGGTGTTGGATTCCACCAGGGCTGCACCTTGTCTCCAATGCTGTTTGTAGTGTTCATGGACAGGATGTCAAGGCAAAGCTGAGTTGAGGAGGGTGAGCAATGGGTAGCGACCTAAAAAGAACGAGATTACGGGTACAAGCGACCGAATTGAGCCTTCTCCGTAAGGTGGGTAGGCTCAGCTTAAGAGATATTGTGAAAAGCTCGGACATCCAGAGGGAGCTCAGAGTAAAGCCACTGCTCCTTTGTGTAAAAATGTTGGCAGTTCATGCATTTGATTTGGATGCCGCCTGGGAGATGTCCTTTGGAGGTTTTCCGAACGTGCCCATTAAAATTGATCCTAACATTGACCCTTGACGGACCCCTGCTGTACAGCTAGCAAATGGAGAGCACGTATCACCTGGTCTTGTCAGTGCTTCCTTTCATTTAAGAAGGATTCCATCCAAATCATGGCTTTGACAGAAATATTAAATATCAAGAGCTTTGAAAGTAAAATCCCATGATTAACTGTGTCAAATGCCTGTCTTTAAATGAATAACAGCAAACAAGCAAATCAAACTAAAGGCTAACAGAACTATGAAAACAGAAGACAGAAAACCAAAAACACAAAATTCACAGAAGGCAAATGATAAACAATAAATACATGTAGCAAGCACACTGGGCCAAGGATCCACAAAGATGCAATACAATAATTACAGAGTCTAGTTTGACAATCTGGCAGTGAGTTATTGTCTGAACCAGGGTGTTACATCCCCAAGGCCGAGGGGATGAGGGGAGTAACAAGTAAATGTGAATAAACAGCAAAAAAAACCCAACCATGTAACAAAAACCTTATTTTTAATTTACAATGAAAGAAGCAAAACTATGATCGATTTAAAGTCAGCTTCTTAACAAAAAGGAAGCTGATTCAAAATCATCAAACACTTGCTTGGCTTTAGGCAGGTCACAAGAACAACAGCGTCACACAGCTGTCTAGCTGCCGATCTGGCCCACTGGTCTGATGATAAGGGTCGCTTGTCTTTCAAGCTCACTGTTAATTGTGGAGTGGCCACAGGTCCACCTGTCCACTCCTACTGGGTGTGACCTGAAATAAAAGAAACAACAGATAAAACCACACAACCTACCGACACAAAAACTTGGCACCAAGGCCTGGAACACAGGGTTTTATAGAGTGAAGTGGTAATTGGTGGCAGTTGAGCCATACTTGACTGAAGAAAATGAGAGTTGTTGATTGGCTTGAGGCTGTTGTAAGCCAGAGAGTTTAAGTTTGAGTCTGCGAAAGGCCAGAGAAAATCTGAGTCTTTGATTGTTGTGAGGCTCTTACAGGTTAGACAGTGTATAAAGAGGGCCTGTAATTTGTGAGAGAAATTTAGTTTCTTTAATGGGAGCCTATGATTGGTTCGACAAAACGAGACTCTCTGATTGGTAAGACAAAATGAGGGCCTGTGATCGAAAATGAGTATTTGAGTGGCTTGTGGCTGTTGGAGGCCAGAAGGAAAATGAGAGCCTTTGTGTGGCGTGGGGGTCTTGGAGGTCAGAGAGAATTTAAGGAGAGCCTGTGGACACAGAACCCCTCCATAGCCTGGGCAGGAGGCTGGTGGTGGAAACAGAACCCTTCCAGAGACTGGGTTGGAAATCGTGCTGGAGGCCAGCGGTGGAAGAGACGGAACCCCGGAGGCCAAGTGTTGGGCTGACAGTGGTGGCAAAGGTGGATCCTACTGCAGGCCAGGACACTTAAAATGTGTAACAGGTTTCTTTTGGTTGTAAAAATAAAACTTGTATGTAGAAAACTAAAATGAAATGGTGGAATTCCATTTTCATTTCCAAGGTTGCATTAGCATTTGAATAAAGGCCACTTTAGGCTCCCATTCTGAGGATATGTCTCTTCTGAACGTTATGGATGAAGGACAATCTGGCTGCTTTTGCTGATGTCATTTGACAAAGATTTACATACCATCGTGCCTGTAAAACACAGTTTCAATTGTGTTTGAGGTTCCTTTAACAACAGTGAGTCACTTGTGGTGACTGATGTTGCAATCTTTTACATTTCAGGCCAGGATGGTTTGTTGACATGGTTGTAAACAGCACATGTGTTTATTCCATCATGTCATGAGCAACACATATATTTACATATTGCTGAACATGCATGTTACTCATCAAACAGAGTGAAAGACTCTGCTATGGAAACCCTGTAAGTGTGGATGTCAACAACTTCTGGAATGACACCAATATCTCCGTTTCTTATATAATGTTTTGTTAATTGTGGGTCAGAGTGAAATCTGGTGACTGTGAAGGCCATGTCTTCTTAGTTACATCATTTCCATACTTTATGATGAACATCATGGCCTTCGTGGAGGAAGACCCAAAACCAAACCAAAAAGTTTCAAAGTTTATCAAAACTGTGTGAGAAAGTAAAAGAAGGAAGAGAGCGGTTGCATGGAGCAAAGGAGGAAGGACAACAGTGATCTTCAGAGACTGAAAGAGAGGAGGGGAGTGATGGCCGAAAGAGATAAATCAGCTGTACAACAGAGAGTTCTGGTCAGATGGAGATCCAGGACGGAGCAGAGCTCTGTTTTCCTCAACTCCTCAACACCTCCTGCAGGAAACCAACACCTCACTGGTTTGAAGCTGCGCTTCTGAACGTTGTGCTGTGGTCCATGTCTGTGCTCACTGTTGTTCTCAACCAGCTTGTCATCATCTCAGTCTCCCACTTCAGGTAAAGATGAACTTCACATTCTGGGAAATCCAAGTGTCTCTTATCAGCAATGTTTTCTCTGTGTATTTGAACTGTCATGTTGAAACTGTCTGAACTGAACCATAAATTTACAATAGATTTACCCACAGGAAAGATTTTGACATGTCATACTAATACAAACATACAGTAGGTGTTAAAGATCAAATGAAAGCTGAAATCCATTCAGCTTAGATTTGATTTTAGAGCTCTTGTATTGTAGATGTTGGCTCACTGTCACACTGTCATGACTTATTGGGAAACATAACCTGAACAAATTCAATGATGATGTAATTGTGAATATTTGTTCTTTTTCTGCAATGACAGGTCAACTCAGAAACAGGCCAACTAGCATTGTAGATTAAGCCCTCTCTTGTCATCAGGATATGATGTTTTACTGGGTTAACAATGCTTTTCTGTCTCCTTCCAGGCAACTCCACACACCCACTAACATCCTCCTGCTCTCTCTAGCTGTCTCAGACTTTCTTGTGGGCTTCCTGTTACTACCGGGATACATTTACCAACAAACACAATGTTGGTTTCTTGGGGACCTGATGTGTTCTCTTTGTCTTTATGTGACCAGTGTTGTTTTCAGCACTTCAATAGGAGACATGGTTCTTATATCCATAGACCGATATGTGGCTATTTGTCATCCTCTGCATTATCCAAGCAGAGTAACTGTGACAAAAACCAAAGTGTGTGTTTGTATGTGTTGGCTCTGTTCTTTTATCTACAGTATTGTTGCTTTTAAAGATGCCCTGACCCAACCAGGCATAAAGGGTTCCTGCTATGGACAATGTATGGTTGTTATGAACTATATTGCAGGAGTTGTTGACATCGTTGTAAACTTTATTGCTCCATTAACGGCCATTATACTTCTATATATGAGAGTATTTGTGGTGGCTGTGTCTCAGGCTCATGCCATGCGCTCTCACACTGCAGCGTTCACACATCAACATTCAGTGACACAAAGGACAAGGAAGTCAGAGTTGAAAGCAGCCAGGACTCTGGGTGTTCTCGTACTTGTGTTTCTAGCATGTTTCTGCCCATTTTACTGTGTCAGTCTTGCAGGGAGCAGCTCTTTTGCTGTAAAGTTTGTGGTTTCAGTGTTTTGTTTGAACTCCTGTCTAAACCCTTTGATCTATGCCTTGTTTTATCCCTGGTTTAGAAAAGCTACTAAACATATTGTCACTCTGCAGATACTGCAGCCTGGCTCCCGTGAGGTCAACATGTTGTAGTAAAATGGTAGAGAGACGACTGAAGCACAAGTTTAATCTGAACCAAAAGAACTTTGAAAAATTCTTTCAGCTCACAATTTTGTAAAAGCAAATCATAACAATGCTCTTACAAAAGCCCCAGTTACTTGTTGAAACATTGATAAGAAAGGACAGTTTAAAAAAGGGTATCATGTCTGAATTCCATAATATACTTTCATCTTACTCATCAAAGAGTTCACATTATAAGGTAAGGGCTCAGAACAAAGATGTGGAAACTGAAATTTCAGTAGAGGAGTGGAAATCTGTCCGTGCTGCAGCTCATACTCTAATGCAAACATACATAACTCCTGCAATGTTATATCAGTTATATGTATATACATATATATACAAGATATATGCACCAAATGTACAGAGGCTAAAGGAACACTGCTTCACTGTGTCTGGCACTGCAGAAATTGTAAATATTTAGTAGGAGGTCAGAGTCACATGGGAGAAATTAATGTCACAAAAAATTTTATTGGACCCTAAATTGCTTTTACTTGGACGATACCAGAAAGAACATAGGTATCATAAACATGAACAAATTGAACTGTTTAATAGTTGCTAAAAAGGTGACAGCCTTGTGCTGGATTAAAACACACACAGACCAAGCAACAGATGACCTCAAACTTTCCAAAGTAGAAAGTGGTATATATATTAAGGGACACACAAAGGGAGTAGGAAGATGTTTGTGGGGACCCTTTCCTGATTTTGTAGGGAAATAAGTGATTTATGTGTGGAGTGGGTTGTTTGTCACCGGTTGGTTGGAGAGAGACGTTTGTTGTTAGGAATGTGTTTTGTTTTGTTGTTGTTCTTTTGTTTTGTTTTCAAGATAAGTGGAAGAAAATAAAAATGTTGCAAACAACTGTGGAGTGACTGAAACGACATCTGCCATACAAAGATTATTAATCAGTCAATTAAATAATTTAGTCGTCTGGAAAAAGTGAAAGCACACTTCAATTCAGTTTTATTTATACAGCACCAATTCACAACATATGTCATCTCATAGGACGACACATACTAATGTAAGGACCTTAGAAATTTAAACAGTTATCAGTCATTGCATGTATGCTGAGCTCAGAGCCCTGCCAGTCTGAATCATACTACTCACATGAAAATACAATATGTTGAAGGATGAATGTGCAGCTGGCAAATTTGTAAAAACTATGAGATATCATTTTGTCAGCATAAAGTACTTTACGTTTAATTAGCACAGTGGTCATAATAAAGTTCTAGTTAAGTGTGGGTCATTAATCAGGGGCACTGTGTGAATGCAGTCAGCATGGGTATAAAATTATGTTATATGTAATACTTTATCCCTTTCGTCAGATGTTGCATGACTCCATTTTAATAAAGAGAACTATGTAACCAGAAATGACAAAAGTTTATTACAGAAACATTAGTGTGCTAAATCAAAGTTCTGTTGTGGTGAGAAACAACATCATAGAGTGGAATCCCAGACACAGGGTGAAAAAATAACAAGGGGCCGCCACCCAATGGATCCTCCACCCACAGGGCTGAAAGTCAGGGTCGGGACTATCCTCACTGGGCAGTAGTCAGGAGGAGGCACCTCGGCATGCTGCCCCCCTTGTGGTGACACCTGTTTGTGGGGACATAGAATGTCACTTCACTGGTGGGAAAGGAACCTGAGCTGGCTCGGGAGGTGGAGCGGTACCAACTAGATATAGTTGAGCTTATCTATACGCATGGAAAGGGTTCTGGAACCAAACTCGGGAGTTGTTGGAGTTAACCACAGAGGACGAGAGAGTTGCCTCTCTGGGACTGCGTGTTGCAGAGGGGAAGACTCTGACTGTTGTTTGTGCTTATGTGCCAAACAGCAATTCAGTGTACTCAGCTTTTTCGGACTCTCTGGTTGTTGTCCTGGAAGAGGTGCCGCCTGTCGACTCCATGGTTGTTTTGGGGGCTTCAATGCTCATGTGCGTAATGATGGAGAAACCTGGAGGATGGGTGACTAGGAGAAACGGCATGCTTGATGTGAATCCCAGGGGTAGTTTATTCTTGGATTTGTGTGCTAGTCATGGATTAGCAAATGCCGTTTCAAAGCATAAGGTTGCTCAAATGTATACTTAGTACCAGAGCACCTTAGGCCAAGGGCCGATGATGGACTTTGTGGTCATGTCATCAGACATGTGGCCGTATGTCTTGTGACATTCAGGTGAAGAGAGGAGCAGAGCTGTCAACTGGTCAACACCTGGTGGTGACTTAGATCCAATGGTGGGGAAGACTGCCGGACAGACCTTGTAAAGCCAAATGTGTAGTGAGGGTGAGCTGGGAACGTCTGGTGGAGACTGCTGACCCGGACTGGGCACATTGACAGGCTGTGGAAAGAGCACTTGGAGGAACTCCTCAACCTGGTCAACTCATCTTCTGCTGAGGTGGCAGAGCCTGAAGACTAGGATGAATCTTCACCCATATCTGTGGTAGAGGTTGTCAAGCTAAGAAACTCCCTGGTGGCAAAGCACCAGGTGTGGATGAGATTCACCCTGAGATGCTGAGGGCTCTGGACGTTGTTGGACTGTCTTGGCTGACACGTGGGCATTGGGTACTGTACCTGTGAAGTGACAGACTGAGGTGGTAGTTCTCATTTTTATAAACAGGGTCCAGAGAGAATGCTCCAACTATCAGGGTATCACACTTCCAAGGGCCCAGGGCAAGTCTATTTTAGGATGCTGTAAGGAAGGCTCTGACCCCCTGTCGAACCTCGAATTCAGGCGAAGCAATGCAGATTCTGTCATGATCAAGGAATGGTGGACCAGCTATTTACCCTTCACGAACTGCTGAGGGAGTCATGGGAGTTCCACCTGCCAGTCCACACGTGTTTCGTGGATTTGGAAAAGGTCTACTGTGTCCCCCAAGGGGCTGTGTGGGGGATACTGTTGGAATATGGTGTACCAGGCTCGTTGATAAGAGCCATTACCTGTACAACTAAAGTGAGAGCAGTGTTCGCATTCTCAACACAAAGTCACACACGTTTGTGGTGGGTGTTGGATTCCACCAGGGCTGCACCTTGTCTCCAATGCTGTTTGTAGTGTTCATGGACAGGATGTCAAGGCAAAGCTGAGTTGAGGAGGGTGAGCAATGGGTAGCGACCTAAAAAGAACGACATTACGGGTACAAGCGACCGAATTGAGCCTTCTCCGTAAGGTGGGTAGGCTCAGCTTAAGAGATATTGTGAAAAGCTCGGACATCCAGAGGGAGCTCAGAGTAAAGCCACTGCTCCTTTGTGTAAAAATGTTGGCAGTTCATGCATTTGATTTGGATGCCGCCTGGGAGATGTCCTTTGGAGGTTTTCCGAACGTGCCCATTAAAATTGATCCTAACATTGACCCTTGACGGACCCCTGCTGTACAGCTAGCAAATGGAGAGCACGTATCACCTGGTCTTGTCAGTGCTTCCTTTCATTTAAGAAGGATTCCATCCAAATCATGGCTTTGACAGAAATATTAAATATCAAGAGCTTTGAAAGTAAAATCCCATGATTAACTGTGTCAAATGCCTGTCTTTAAATGAATAACAGCAAACAAGCAAATCAAACTAAAGGCTAACAGAACTATGAAAACAGAAGACAGAAAACCAAAAACACAAAATTCACAGAAGGCAAATGATAAACAATAAATACATGTAGCAAGCACACTGGGCCAAGGATCCACAAAGATGCAATACAATAATTACAGAGTCTAGTTTGACAATCTGGCAGTGAGTTATTGTCTGAACCAGGGTGTTACATCCCCAAGGCCGAGGGGATGAGGGGAGTAACAAGTAAATGTGAATAAACAGCAAAAAAAACCCAACCATGTAACAAAAACCTTATTTTTAATTTACAATGAAAGAAGGAAAACTATGATCGATTTAAAGTCAGCTTCTTAACAAAAAGGAAGCTGATTCAAAATCATCAAACACTTGCTTGGCTTTAGGCAGGTCACAAGAACAACAGCGTCACACAGCTGTCTAGCTGCCGATCTGGCCCACTGGTCTGATGATAAGGGTCGCTTGTCTTTCAAGCTCACTGTTAATTGTGGAGTGGCCACAGGTTCACCTGTCCACTCCTACTGGGTGTGACCTGAAATAAAAGAAACAACAGATAAAACCACACAACCTACCAACACAAAAACTTGGCACCAAGGCCTGGAACACAGGGTTTTATAGAGTGAAGTGGTAATTGGTGGCAGTTGAGCCATACTTGACTGAAGAAAATGAGAGTTGTTGATTGGCTTGAGGCTGTTGTAAGCCAGAGAGTTTAAGTTTGAGTCTGCGAAAGGCCAGAGAAAATCTGAGTCTTTGATTGTTGTGAGGCTCTTACAGGTTAGACAGTGTATAAAGAGGGCCTGTAATTTGTGAGAGAAATTTAGTTTCTTTAATGGGAGCCTATGATTGGTTCGACAAAACGAGACTCTCTGATTGGTAAGACAAAATGAGGGCCTGTGATCGAAAATGAGTATTTGAGTGGCTTGTGGCTGTTGGAGGCCAGAAGGAAAATGAGAGCCTTTGTGTGGCGTGGGGGTCTTGGAGGTCAGAGAGAATTTAAGGAGAGCCTGTGGACACAGAACCCCTCCATAGCCTGGGCAGGAGGCTGGTGGTGGAAACAGAACCCTTCCAGAGACTGGGTTGGAAATCGTGCTGGAGGCCAGCGGTGGAAGAGACGGAACCCCGGAGGCCAAGTGTTGGGCTGACAGTGGTGGCAAAGGTGGATCCTACTGCAGGCCAGGACACTTAAAATGTGAAACAGGTTTCTTTTGGTTGTAAAAATAAAACTTGTATGTAGAAAACTAAAATGAAATGGTGGAATTCCATTTTCATTTCCAAGGTTGCATTAGCATTTGAATAAAGGCCACTTTAGGCTCCCATTCTGAGGATATGTCTCTTCTGAACGTTATGGATGAAGGACAATCTGGCTGCTTTTGCTGATGTCATTTGACAAAGATTTACATACCATCGTGCCTGTAAAACACAGTTTCAATTGTGTTTGAGGTTCCTTTAACAACAGTGAGTCACTTGTGGTGACTGATGTTGCAATCTTTTACATTTCAGGCCAGGATGGTTTGTTGACATGGTTGTAAACAGCACATGTGTTTATTCCATCATGTCATGAGCAACACATATATTTACATATTGCTGAACATGCATGTTACTCAACAAACAGAGTGAAAGACTCTGCTATGGAAACCCTGTAAGTGTGGATGTCAACAACTTCTGGAATGACACCAATATCTCCGTTTCTTATATAATGTTTTGTTAATTGTGGGTCAGAGTGAAATCTGGTGACTGTGAAGGCCATGTCTTGTTAGTTACATCATTTCCATACTCTTTGATGAACATCATGGCCTTCGTGGAGGAAGACCCAAAACCAAACCAAAATGTTTCAAAGTTTATCAAAACTGTGTGAGAAAGTAAAAGAAGGAAGAGAGCGGTTGCATGGAGCAAAGGAGGAAGGACAACAGTGATCTTCAGAGACTGAAAGAGAGGAGGGGAGTGATGGCCGAAAGAGATAAATCAGCTGTACAACAGAGAGTTCTGGTCAGATGGAGATCCAGGATGGAGCAGAGCTCTGCTTTCCTCAACTCCTCAACACCTCCTGCAGGAAACCAACACCTCACTGGTTTGAAGCTGCACTTCTGAACGTTGTGCTGTGGTCCATGTCTGTGCTCACTGTTGTTCTCAACCTGCTCGTCATCATCTCAGTCTCCCACTTCAGGTAAAGATGAACTTCTCATTTTGGGAAATCCAAGTTTCTCTTATCAGCAATGTTTTCTCTGTGTATTTGAACTGTCATGTTGAAACTGTCTGAACTGAACCATAAATTTACAATAGATTTACCCACAGGAAAGATTTTGACATGTCATACTAATACAAACATACAGTAGGTGTTAAAGATCAAATGAAAGCTGAAATCCATTCAGCTTAGATTTGATTTTAGAGCTCTTGTATTGTAGATGTTGGCTCACTGTCACACTGTCATGGCTTATTGGGAAACGTAACCTGAACAAATTCAGTGATAATGTAATTGTGAATATTTGTTCTTTTTCTGCAATGACAGGTCAACTCAGAAACAGGCCAACTAGCATTGTAGATTAAGCCCTCTCTTGTCATCAGGATATGATGTTTTACTGGGTTAACAATGCTTTTCTGTCTCCTTCCAGGCAACTCCACACACCCACTAACATCCTCCTGCTCTCTCTAGCTGTCTCAGACTTTCTTGTGGGCTTCCTGTTACTACCGGGATACATTTACCAACAAACACAATGTTGGTTTCTTGGGGACCTGATGTGTTCTCTTTGTCTTTATGTGACCAGTGTTGTTTTCAGCACTTCAATAGGAGACATGGTTCTTATATCCATAGACCGATATGTGGCTATTTGTCATCCTCTGCATTATCCCAGCAGAGTCACTGTGACAAAAGCCAAAGTGTGTGTTTGTATGTGTTGGCTCTGTTCTTTTTTCTACAATAGTGTTATTTTTAAAGATGTCCTGACTCAACCAGGCATAAATAATTCCTGCTATGGACAATGTATATTTGTTATCAGCTATATTGCAGGAGTTGTTGATCTCATTTTCATATTTATTGCTCCATTTACGGCCATTATACTTCTATATATGAGAGTATTTGTGGTGGCTGTGTCTCAGGCTCATGCCATGCGCTCTCACACTGCAGCGTTCACGCATCAGCATTCAGTGACACTAATTGTAAGGAAATCTGAGCTGAAAGCAGCCAGGACTCTGGGTGTTCTCGTACTTGTGTTTCTAGTATGTTTCTGCCCATATTACTGTGTCATTCTTGCAGGGAACAGCTCTTTTGCTGTAAGGTTTGTGATTTCAGTGTTTTGTTTGAACTCTTGTCTAAACCCTGTGATCTATGCCTTGTTTTATCCCTGGTTTAGAAAAGCTACTAAACATATTGTCACTCTGCAGATACTGCAGCCTGGCTCCCGTGAGGTCAACATGTTGTAGTAAAATGGTAGAGTGACGACTGAAGCACAAGTTTAATCTGAACCAAATGCACTTTTTAAAAATTCCTACAATTTAGTTTTGTAAAAGCAAATCAAAACAATACTTTTACAAAAGCCCCACAGTTACTTGTTCAAACATTGATAACAAAGGATAGTTTACAAAGGGGTATCATGTCTGAATTCCATAATATACTTTCATCTTACTCATCAGAGAGTTCACAGTATAAGGTAAGGGCTCAGAACAAAGATGTGGAAACTGAAATTTCAGCAGAGAGGCGGAAATCTGTCCGTGCTGCAGCTCATAATCACACAATAAATGCACGGCTGAGACTAATTCAATGTAACTGGCTAATTCAAACATACGAAATTCCTGCAGAGGTAAATCAGTTAAATATATATATATATATATTCCAAGTTTCATTCCATATATAATTTCCTAAAGGGCTTGCCATTATATATGCACTAAATGTACAGAGGCTAAAGGAACACTGCTACACTGTGTCTGACACTGCAGAAATTGTAAATATTTAGGAGGAGGTCAGAGTCACATGTGAGAAAATAATGTCAAAAAGAATTTTATTGGACCCTAAATTGCTTTTACTTGGACTGTACCCAAAAGAATGTGGCTATCATAAACATGAACAAATATGAATGAACTGTTTTAATAGTTACTAAAAAGGTGACAGCCTTGTCCTAAAAAACACACACAGACCAAGCAACAGATGACCTCAAACCTTCCAAAATAGAAAGTGGTATATTTATTAAGGGACACACAAAGGGAGTAGGAAGAGGTTTGTGGGGACCCTTTGCTGATTTTGTGAGGAAATAAGTGGTTTATATGTGGGGTGGGTTGTTTGTCACCGGTTGATGGGAGAGAGACGTTTGTTGTTGGGGATGTGTTTTGTTTTGTTCTTCTTTTTGTTGTTGTCTTGTTTTCAGGATAAGTGGAAAAAAATAAAAATGTTGCAAATAACTGTGGAGCGACTGAAACGACATCTGCCATACAAAGATTATTAATCAGTCAATTAAACAATTCAGTCATCTGGAAAAAGCAAAAGCACACACTTCAATTCAGTTTTATTCATACAGCGCCAATTCACAACATATGTCATCTCATAGGACGACACATACTAATGTAAAGACCTTAGGAATGTTAAACAGTTATCAGTCATTGCATGTCTGCTGAGCTCAGAGCCCTGCCAGTCTGAATCATACTACTCACATGAAAATATAATATGTTGAAGGATGAATGTGCCGCTGACAAATCTGTAAAAACTATGAGATATCATTTTGTCAGCATAAAGTACTCTACGTTTAAATAGCACAGTGGTCATAATAAAGTTCTAGTTAAGTGTGGGTCATTACCCTTCCATGACAACAGTAAAGTACAGTGTGTGCATTATTGCAAACAACAGTCAACCTGTCTTTAACATTCTGGAAGATCATTTATTCAGCAAAAGTAACTAACATGGTGCTGACCCTCAACTGAACAACTTCACACGCAACTCAAAACCACTACTGGGTGTGTCATATTACCAAAACCTCATTTTAAATGGTCAGCAGAGGCAACGCAATTCAAAGCAACATCAGTGTAAACATGCACGTCAGCATGCTGCCCCTCTTGTCGTTACACCTGGTTTTGGAGATGTGGAATGTCACTTCTCTGGTGGGGAAAGAACCTGAGCTGGCACGGGAGGTGGAGCGGTACCAACTAAATATAGTTGAACTTATCTATACACATGCAAAGGGTTCTAGAAACAAACTCTGGAGTTGTTGTAGTTAACCACAGAGAATGAGAGGGTTGCCTCTCTGGGACTGCGTGTTGCAGAGGGGAAGACTCTGACTGTTGTTTGTGCTTATGTGCCAAACAGCAGCTCAGTGTACTCAGCTTTTTTGCAGTCTGTGGTTGTTGCCCTGGAAGAGGTGCCGCCTGTCGACTCCATGGTTGTTTTGGGGGCTTCAATGCTCATGTGCGTAATGATGGAGAAAACTTGGAGGGGGATGACTAGGAGGAACGACCTGCCTGATGTGAATTCCAGAGGTGGTTTATTCTTGGATTTGTGTGCTAGTCATGGATTTGCAAATGCCATTTCAAAGCATAAGGTGGCTAAAATGTATACTTGGTACCAGAGCACCTTAGACCAAAGGCCGATGATGGACTTTGTGGTCATGTCATCAGACATGCGGCCGTATGTCTCGGACATTCAGGTGAAGAGAGGAGCAGAGCTGTCAACTGGTCAACACCTGGTGGTGACTTAGATCCAATGGTGGGGAAGACTGTCAGATAGACCTTGTAAAGCCAAATGTGTAGTGAGGGTGAGCTGGGAAGGTCTGGCGGAGACTGCTGACCCGGACTGGGCACACTGACAGGTGGTGGAAAGAGCACTTGGAAAAACTCCTTAACGTGGTCAACCCATCTTCTGCTGAGGAAGCAGAGCTTGAAGACTTGGAGGAATCTTCGCCCATATCCGTGGTAGACGTTGTCAAGGTAGCTAAGAAACTCCCTGGTGGCAAAGCATCAGGTATGGAAGAGATTCATCCCGAGATGCTGAAGGCTCTGGACGTTGTTGGACTGTCTTGGCTGACACGGGGACATTGGGTACTCCAGTGTGCCACTGTGAAGTGGCACACTGGAGTGGTGGTTCCCATTTTTAAAACAGGGTCCAGAGAGAATGCTCCAATTATCAGCGTATCACACTTCTCAGCTTCCTCGGGAAAGTCTATTGTTGGGTGCTGTAAGGAATGTCTTCGACCCACTGTAAAACCTCGGATTCAGGAGGAGCGATGTAGATTCCGTCAGGGTCACGGAATGGATTCATCCTGAGATGCTGAGGGCTATGGACATTGTTGGACTGTCTTGGCTGACACGTGGGCATCGGGTACTCCAGTGTGCCACTGTGAAGTGGCAGAATGGGGTGGTGGTTCCCATCTTTATAAACAGGGTCCAGAGAGTATGCTCCAATTATCAGGGTATCACATTCCTCAGCTTTCCCGGGAAAGACTGTTGTTGGGTGCTGTAAGGAAGGCTCCAACCCACTGTAAAACCTCAGATTCAGGAGGAGCAATGCAGAATCTGTCATGATCAAGGAATGGTGGACCAGCTCTTTACCCTTCACAAGCTTCTGAGGGAGTCATGGGAGTTCGGCCAGACAGTCCACATGTGTTTTGTGGATTTGGAAAATGCGTACCGTGTCCCCCAAGGGGCTCTGTGTGGGATACTGTGGGAATTTAGTGTACCAGGCTCGTTGATAAGAGCCATTTCCTGTACGACCAAAGTGAGAGCGGTGTTTGCATTCTCAACACAAAGTCACACATGTTTGTGGTGGGTGTTGGACTCCGTCAGGGCTCCACCTTGTCTCCAATGCTGTTTGTAGTGTTCATGGACAGAATGTCAAGGCAAAGCTGAGTTGAGGAGGGTGAGCAATGGGTAGCGACCTAAAAAGAACGAGATTACGAGTACAAGCGACCGAAATGAACCTTCTCCGTAAGGTGGGTAGGCTCAGCTTTAGAGATATTGTGAAAAGCTCAGACATCCACAGGGAGCTCAGAGTAAAGCCACTGCTCCTTTGTGTAAAAATGATGGTAGTTCAGGCATTTGATTGGGATGCCGCCTGGGAGATGTCCTTTGGAGGTTTTCCGAACATGCCCATTAAAATTGATCCTAACATTGACCCTTGAAGGACCCCTTCTGTACAGCTAACAAATGCACGTATCACCTGGTCTTGTCAGTGCTTCCTTTCATTTAAGAAGGATTCCATCCAAATCAGGGCTTTGACAGAAATATTAAATATCAAGAGCTTTGAAAATAAAATCCCATGATTAACTGTGTCAAATGCCTGTCTTTAAATGAATAACAGCAAACAAGCAAATCAAACTAAAGGCCAACAGAACTATGAAAACAGAAGACAGAAAACCAAAAACACAAATTTCACAGAAGGCAAATGATAAACAATAAATACATGTAGCAAGCACACTGGGCCAAGGATCCACAAAGATGCAATACAATAATTACATAGTCTAGTTTGACAATCTGGCAGTGAGTTATTGTCTGAACCAGGGTGTTACATCCCCAAGGCCGAGGGGATGAGGGGAGTAACAAGTAAACGTCAATAAACAGCAAAAAGAACCCAACCATGTAACAAAAATCTTATTTTTAATTTACAATGAAAGAAGGAAAACTATGATCGATTTAAAGTCAGCTTCTTAACAAAAAGGAAGCTGATTCAAAATCATCAAACACTTGCTTGGCTTTAGGCAGGTCACAAGAACAACAGCGTCACACAGCTGTCTAGCTGCCGATCTGGCCCACTGGTCTGATGATAAGGGTCGCTTGTCTTTCAAGCTCACTGTTAATTGTGGAGTGGCCACAGGTCCACCTGTCCACTCCTACTGGGTGTGACCTGAAATAAAAGAAACAACAGATAAAACCACACAACCTACCGACACAAAAACTTGGCACCAAGGGCTGTAACACAGGGTCTTATAGAGTGAAGTGGTAATTGGTGGCAGGTGAGCCATAATTGACTGAAGAAAATGAGAGTTGTTGATTGGCTTGAGGCTGTTGGAAGCCAGAGAGGCAAAATTTCAGTCTGTGAAAGGCCAGAGAAAATCTGAGTCTTTGATTGTTGTGAGGCTTTTACAGGTTAGAGAGTGTATAATGAGGGCCTGTAATTTGTGAGAGAAATTTAGTTTCTTTGATGGGAGCCTGTGATTGGTTAGATAAAACTAGAGTATTTGATTGGTAAGACATAATGACAGCCTGTAAATGAAAATGAGAGTGGTTGAGTAGATAATGGCTGTTGGAGGCCAGAAGGAAAATGAGAGCCTTTGTGTGGCTTGGGGGTCTTGGAAGTCAGAGAAAATTTAACGAGAGCCTGTGAACGGTGAGCGAAAATGAGAGCATTTGATTGTTTTGAGGAAATGACAACCCTTAATGTAACACACATAAAATGAATGTTAAAATAAAAGGTATGTACAAATATTAATGCTAATTTGATTAACATCAATTGGGAGATGATGGAATCCCTGAGGAGGCAGAGCTGAAGGCCAGTGATGGAGACAGAACCTCTCCATAGTCTGGGCAGGAGGCTGGTGGCAGAAACAGAACCCTTCCAGAGACTGGGTTGGAGGTCGTGCTGGAGGCCAGCGGTGTAAGAGATGGAACCCCCGAGGCCAAGTGGTGGGCTGACATTGGTGGCAAAGGTGGATCCTACTGCAGGCCAAGATATTTCAAATGTGTAACAGGTTTCATTTTGGTTTCTTCCGCTGATCCAGGACCGGGTCGCAGGGGCAGAAGTCTAAGCAGAGAGGCCCAGACTTTCCTTGCTCCAGACACCTCCTCCAGCTCTTCCGGTGGGACCCCGAGGTGTTCCCAGGACAGCTGAGAGACATAGTCCCTCCAGTGTGTCCTAGGTCTACCCCAAAGCCTCCTCCCTGTGGGACATGCCCAGACCACCTCCCGAGGGAGGCGTCCCAAAGGCATCCGGAACAGATGTCCAAGCCACGTCAACTGACCCCTCTCGATGTGGAGAAGTAGCGGCTCTACTCCGAACTCCACCCTGGTGACCGAGCTCCTCACCCGATCTCGAAGGGTGCGCCCAGCCACCCTGCAGAGGAAACTCATTTCAGCCATTTGTATCCAGGATCTCCTTCTTTTGGTCATGACCCAAATTTCATGACCATAGGTGAGAGTCGGAACGTAGACTGATCGGTAAATACAGAGCCTCGCCTTTTGGCTTAGCTCCTTCTTCACCAAGACGGTCCGGTACACCGACCGCATGGCTGCAGATGCTACATCTGCCTGTCGATCTCACGCTCCATCCTCCCTTCACTTGTGAACAAGATCTCAAGATACTTAAACTCCTCCACTTGAGGCAGGACCTCTCCACCAACCTGGAGAGGGCAAGCCACCTTTTTCCGGTCGAGAACCGCCCCAGTGCAAACTAAAAGGTCCAAGCAACAGGGACCACATCATATGCAAAAAGCAGAGACGAGATCCTCCGTCCCCCAAACCGGACCCCTCCAGCCCCTGGCTGTGCCTAGAAATTCTGTCCATAAAAGTTATCAACTGAACCGGTGACAAAGGGCAGCCTTGCCGGAGTCCAACGTGTACTGGGAACAGGTCCAACTTACTGCTGGAAATGCGAACCAGGCTCCTGCTCCGGTTGTACGAGGACCGGACTGCCCTTAGCAAAGGGCCCCGGACCCCATACTCCTGGAGCATCCCCACAGGGCGCCACGAGGGACACGGTCGAATGCCTACTCCAAATCAACAAAACACCCGTGGACTGGTTCAGCAGAGCTGGTCCAGTGTTCCATGACCAGGATGAAAACCGCATTGTTCTCCTGGATCCAAGGTTCGACTATCGGCCGGATCCTCCTCTCCAGTACTCTGGAATAGACTTTCCCGGGGAGGCTGAGGAGTGTGATCCCCTTGTAGTTGGAACACACGTTCCGGTCCCCCTTCTTGAAAAGAGGGACCCCCACCCCGGTCTGCCAGTCCAGGGGCACTGTCCCCGACTGCCACACAATATTACAGAGACGTGTGAGCCACAACAGTCCCTGCACATCCAGAGACTTGAGATACTCAGAACGAATCTCATCCACCCTCGGAGCTTTGCCACCGAGAAGCTTGTCAACCACCTCGGTGACTTCACCCCGGGTGATGGGAGAGTCCGCCTCTGAGCACTCAGCCTCTGCTTTCTCAACATAAGATGTGACGGCAGGATTGAGGAGATCCTCGAAGTATTCTTTCCACCGCCTGACGACATCCCCAGTTGAAGTCAACAGCTCCCCACCTCCACTGTAAACAGTGTTGGTGAAGAACTGCTCCCCCCTTCTGAGGCGCCGGACGGTTTGCCAGAATTTCCTCGGGGCCGACCGATAGTCCTTTTCCATGGCCTCCTCGAACTCCTCCCAGACCTGAGTTTTTGCCTCCAAAATGGCCCAGGCTGCGGCACGGTACCCGTGAGCTGCCTCAGGCGTCCCACGAGCTGGCAATGCCCAATGGGATTCCTTCTTCAGCTTGACTGGCATCCATTACTTCTGGTGTCCACCACCGGGTTCAGGGGTTGCGGCCACGACAGGCACCAGAGACCCTGCGACCACAGCTCCGAGCAGCAGCTATGACAATGGAGGTGGAGAGCATGGTCCATTCAGACTCAATGTCTCCAACTTCCCCCGGGATCTGAGCAAAGCTCTCCCAGATGTGGGAATTGAAGACAACGCTGACAGAAGGCTCCGCCAGACGTTCCCAACAGACCTTCACAACACATTTGGGCCTGCCGAGTCTGTCCGACCTCCTCCCCCACCAGCGCATCCAACTCACCACCAGGTGGTGATTAGTTGACAGCTCTGCCCTTCTCTTCACCCGAGTGTCCAAGATACGCGGCCGGAGATCAGATGACACAACTAAAAAGTCGATCATTGACCTCCGACCTTGGGTGTCCTGGTGTCGTGTTCACTTATGGACACCCCTGTGCTCTAACATGGTGTTCGTCATGGACGAACACCATGTTCTGACCCGTCACCTAGGACCTGTTTGCCTTGGGTGACCCTACCAGGGGCATGAAGCCCCCGACAACATAGATCCCAGGATCATTTGGGCACTCAAACTCCCCCACCAAGATACAGCAGCAGTTCCAGGGGGGTAAAACATAAAACATATGTATAAAGCGAAAATTAAATGATGGAATTACATTTTCATTTCCAAGGTTACATTACCATTTGAATCAGGGCCACATCAGGCTCCCATACTGAGGGTATGTCTTTTCTGAATTTTATGGATGCAGGATCATCTGGTTGCTTTTGTTGATGTCATTTGACAAACATGCACATACCATTGTGCCTATAAAACAGTTTTAAACGTCTTTGAGGTTCCTTTAACAACAGTGAGTTACTTGTGGCGGTTGATGTTGCAATCATTTACATTTCAGGCCAGGATGGTTTGTTGACATGGCTGTAAACAGCACATGTGTTTGTTCCATCATGTCATGAGCAACACGTATATTTACATATTGCTGAACATGCATGTTACTCATCAAACAGAGTGGCAGACTCTGCTGTATCAATTTTGTAAGTGTGGATGTAGACAGCTTCTGGAATGACGCCAATATCCTCGTTTCTTATATGACGTTTTGATAATTGTGGATCATCGTGAAATCTGGTGACTATGAAGGCCATGTCTTGTTAGTTACATCACTTTCATACTCATCACACCTTTGATGGACCCCCATGGCCTTCATGGAAGCGTCTTCATTTTTTGATGCTTTCATACCAAAAACTTACAATGTTGATCAAAACTGTGTGAGGAAGTAAAAGAAGGAAGAGAGCGGTTGCATGGAGCAAAGGAGGAAGGACAACAGTGATCTTCAGAGACTGAAAGAGAGGAGGGGAGTGATGGCCGAAAGAGATAAATCAGCTGTACAACAGAGAGTTCTGGTCAGATGGAGATCCAGGACGGAGCAGAGCTCTGTTTTCCTCAACTCCTCAACACCTCCTGCAGGAAACCAACACCTCACTGGTCTGAAGTTGTATATGTAAACGTTGTGCTGTGGTCCATGTCTGTGCTCACTGTTGTTCTCAACCCGCTCGTCATCATCTCAGTCTCCCACTTCAGGTAAAGATGAACTTCTCATTTTGGGAAATCCAAGTGTCTCTTATTAGCAATGTTTTCTCTGTGTATTTGAACTGTCATGTTGAAACTGTCTGAATTGAACCATAAATTTACAATAGATTTACCCACAGCAAAGATTTTGACATGTCATACTAATACAAACATACAGTAGGTGTTAAAGATCAAATGAAAGCTGAAATCCATTCAGCTTAGATTTGATTTTAGAGCTCTTGTATTGTAGATGTTGGCTCACTGTCACACTGTCATGGCTTATTGGGAAACGTAACCTGAACAAATTCAATGATAATGTAAGTGTTAATATTTGTTCTTTTTCTGCAATGACTGATCAACTCAGAAACAGGCCAACTGGCATTGTAGATTAAGCCCTCTCTTGTCATCAGGATATGATGTTTTACTGTGTTAACAATGCTTTTCTGTCTCCTTTCAGGCAACTCCACACACCCACTAACATCCTCCTGCTCTCTCTAGCTGTCTCAGACTTTCTTGTGGGCTTCCTGGTACTACCGGGACACATTTACCAACACAAACGATGCTGGTTTCTTGGGGACCTGATGTGTTCTCTTTTTCAATATGCAGACTTCATTGTCTGCAGTACGTCAATAGGAGACATGGTTCTTATATCCGTAGACCGATATGTGGCTATTTGTCATCCTCTGCATTATCCCAGCAGAGTCACTGTGACAAAAGCCAAAGTGTGTGTTTGTATGTGTTGGCTCTGTTCTTTTTTCTACAATAGTGTTATTTTTAAAGATGTCCTGACTCAACCAGGCATAAATAATTCCTGCTATGGACAATGTATATTTGTTATCAGCTATATTGCAGGAGTTGTTGATCTCATTTTCATATTTATTGCTCCATTTACGGCCATTATACTTCTATATATGAGAGTATTTGTGGTGGCTGTGTCTCAGGCTCATGCCATGCGCTCTCACACTGCAGCGTTCACACATCAACATTCAGTGACACTAATTACAAAGAAGTCTGAGTTGAGAGCAGCCAGGACTCTGGGTGTTCTCGTACTTGTGTTTCTAATATGTTTATGCCCATATTACTGTGTCATTCTGACAGGGAACAGCTCTTCTGCTCTAATTTTTGTGATTTCAATGTTTTATTTGAACTCCTGTCTAAACCCTGTGATCTATGCCTTGTTTTATCCCTGGTTTAGAAAAGCTACTAAACATATTGTCACTCTGCAGATACTGCAGCCTGGCTCCCGTGAGGTCAACATGTTGTCGTAAAATGGTAGAGAGACGACTGAAGCACAAGTTTGATCTGAACCAAAATGCACTTTTTAAAATTCCTATAATTTAGATAAAAGACACAGAAATGGAGTAAGAAGAGGTTTGTGGGGACCACTTGTTGATTTTGTGGGGAAATAAGTGGTTTATGTTTGGGGTGGGTTGTTTGTGACTCGTTGGTTGGAGAGAGCCGTTTGTTGTTGGGGATGTGTTGTTTTTTGTTGTTGTTGTTCTTTTGTTTTTAAGATACGTTGAAAAAAATAAAAAATGTTGCAAACAACTGTGGGGTGATTGAAACAACATCTGTCATACAAGATTATCAATCAGTCAATTAAATAATTTAGTTGTCTAGAAAGCTAAAGCACACACTTCAATTCAGTTTTATTTATGTAGCGCCAATTCACCAAACTTGTCATCTCATAGGACGACACATACTATTGCAAAGACCTTAGGAATTTTAAACAGTTGTCAGCCATGTCATTGCATGTCTGCTGAGCTAAGAGCCCTGCCAGTCTGAATCATCCATCCATCCATTATCTATACACCGCTCATTGCACTGTAGGGTCGCGGGGGGACTGGAGCCTATCCCAGCCGACTCGGGCAAAGGCAGGGGACACCCTGAACAGGTCGCCAGCCTATCACAGGGCTACATATAGAGACAGACAACCAAGCACACTCTCATTCACATCTACGGACAATTTAGAATAATCAATTAACCTCAGAATGTTTTTGGACTGTGGGAGGAAGCCGGAGTACCCGGTGAGAACCCACGCATGCACAGGGAGAACATGCAAACTCCACACAGAAATATCCCAGTCATCCTAACCGGGACACAAACCGGGGATCTTCGAGCTGTGAGGCAACGCTGCTAACCACCGCGCCACCGTGCAGCCAGTCTGAATCATACTGCCTAAAAATAAAATACAATATGCTGAAAGATGAATATGCAGCTGACAAATCTTTAAAAACTATGAGATATTATTTTGTCAGCATAAAGTACTTTACGTTTAAATAGCACAGTGGTCATAATAAAGTTCTAGTTAAGTGTGGGTCATTACTCTTCCATGGCAACAGTAAAGTACAGTGTGTGCATTATTGCAAACAACAGTCAACCTGTCTTTCACATTCTGGATGATCATTCATTCAGTGAAATGAATTAACATGGTGCTGACCCTCAGCTGAGCCACTTCACACTCGACTGGAAACCACTGGGTGTGTCATATGACCAAAACCTCATTTTAAAACAGAGGCAACACAATTCAATGCAACATCAGTGTAAAAATGTAAATGGATGCAAAACCACTTGGATTCGATCTTGTCCATGAAAACAGAGGCACTGTGTGAATGCAGTCAGCATGGGTATAAAATTATGTTAAATGTAATATTTTACCCATTTTTTTCAGATGTTGCATGACTCCATTTCAATGAGGAAAACTATGTAAACGTAAAAGACAAAAGTTTATTAAAGAAACATTAGTGTGCTAAATCAAAGTACTGTTGTGGTGAGAAGCAATATCATCGAGTGGAAATCCCAAACACAGGCTGAGGAAGTAACACAGGGCCGCCACCCACAGTACTGAAAATCAGGGTCAGGGCTATCCTCACCAGGCAGTATGCAGGAAGGGGCACCTCGGCATGCTGCCCCCCTTGTGGTGACATCTGGTGTTGGGGATGTGAGATGTCACTTTTCTGGTGGGGAAGGAACCTGAGCTGGCACGGGAGGCGGAGCGGTACCAACTACATATAGTTGAGCTTATCTATACACATGGAAAGGGTTCTGAAACCAAACTCTAGAGTTGTTGGAGTTAACCACAGATAACGAGAGAGTTGCCTCTCTGGGACTGCGTGTTGCAGAGGGGAAGACTCTGACTGTTGTTTGTGCTTATGTGCCAAACAGCAGCTCAGTGTACTCAGATTTTTTGGAGTCTGTGGTTGTTGTCCTGGAAGAGGTGCCGCCTGTCGACTCCATGGTTGTTTTGGGGGCTTCAATGCTCATGTGCATAATGATGGAGAGACCTGGAGGGGTGTGACTAGGAGGAACGGCCTGCCTGATGTGAACCCCAGGGGTGGTTTGTTATTGGATTTGTTTGCTAGTCATGGATTGGCAAATGCCATTTCAAAGCATAAGGTGGGTCAAATGTATACTTGGTACCAGAGCACCTTAGGCCAAAGGCCGATGATGGACTTTGTGGTCATGTCATCAGACATGCGGCCGTATGTCTCGGACATTCAGGTGACGAGAGGAGCAGAGCTGTCAACTGGTCAACACCTGGTGGTGACTTAGATCCAATGGTGGGGAAGACTGCCGGACAGACCTTGTAAAGCCAAATGTGTAGTGAGGGTGAGCTGGGAAAGTCTGGCGGAGACTGCTGACCCGGACTGGGCACACTGACAGGCAGTGGAAAGAGCACTTCAAAAAAGTCCTCAACGTGGTCAACTCATCTTCTTCTGAGGAGCCAGAGCTTGAAGACTAGGGGGAATCTTCGCCCATATCTGTGGTAGAGGTTGTCAAGGTAGCTAAGAAACTCCCTGGTGGCAAAGCACCAGGTGTGGATGAGATTCATCCCGAGATGCTGAGGGCTATGGACATTGTTGGACTGTCTTGGCTGACACGTGGGCATCGGGTACTGTACCTGTGAAGTGACAGACTCGGGTGGTGGTTCCCATTTTTAGCAACAGGGTCCAGGGAGAATGCTCCAATTATCAGGGTATCACACTTCTAAAGGCTCCGGGAAAGTCCATTGTAGGTTCCTGTTAGGACGGTCTTTGACCCCCTGTCGAACCTCGGATTCAGGCGAAGCAATGCAGATTCTGTCATGATCAAGGAATGGTGGACCAGATATTTACCCTTCACGAACTGCTGAGGGAGTCATGGGAGTTCCACCAGCCAGTCCACACGTGTTTCGTGGATTTGGAAAAGGTCTACCTTGTCCCCCGAGGGGCTGTGTGGGGGATACTGCAGGAATATGGTGTACCTGGCTCATTGATAAGAGCCATTACCTGTACAACCAAAGTGAGAGCGGTGTTCGCATTCTCAACACAAAGTGTTGCTGTTTGTAGTGTTCATGGACAGGATGTCAGGGCACAGCTGAGTTGAGGAGGGTGAGCAATGGGTAGCGACCTAAAAAGAATGAGATCACGGGTACAAGTGAGCGAAATGAGCCTTCTCCGTAAGTTGGGTAGGCTCACCTTAAGAGATATTGTGGAAAGTTCGGACATCCACAGGGAGCTCGGGGTAAAGACACTACTCCTTCGTGTCGAAATGATGGTGGTTCAGGCATTTGATTTGGATGCCTTCTGGGAGATGTCCTTTGGAGGTTTTCCGAAGATGCCCATTAAAATTGATCTTAGCATTGACCCTTGACGGACCCCTGCTGTACAGCTAGCAAATGGAGAGCACGTATCACCTGGTCTTGTCAGTGCTTCCTTTCATTTAAGAAGGATTCCATCCAAATCAGGGCTTTGACAGAAATATTAAATCTCAAGAGCTTTGAAAGTAAAATCCTTTGATAAACTGTGTCAAATGCCTCTCTTTAAATGGAATAACAGCAAACAAGCAAATGAAACTAAAGGCTAACAGAACTATGGAAACAGAAGACAGAAAACCAAGAACACAAAACTCACAGAAGGCAAATGATAAACACAAAATACATGTAGCAATCACACTGGGCTAAGGATCCACAAAGATGCAATATGCTACTTACAGAGTGTAGGTTGACAATCTGGCAGTGAGTGATTGTCTGAATCAGGGGGTCACATCTCTGAGACTAATGGGTTGAGAGGAGTAACAAGTAAATGTGAATCAACAGAAAAAAAATGATTGCATAACAAAAAGTTATTTATTTACAATGAAAGAAGCAAAACTAAGGTCAAATTAAAGCCTGCTGGGGGCGCCCTGATAGCCTAATGGTTATGTCGCGTGACCCAAGTGCAGAGGCGTAGCGGCAGTCCCGGGTTCAACTCTGACCTCGGGCGTTTACCGCATGTCCTTCCATGTCCTTCCCTACTCTCTCCCGTTTCCGATCCTATCCACTGTCCCATCTAATAAAGGCACAAAAGGCCAAAAATAAATCTTTAAAAAAAAAAAAAAAAAAATTAAAGCCTGCTTTCTACCAAAATGAAGCCAATTCAGATCATCAAACACACACTTGGCTATAGGCAGGTCACAAGAACAACAGCGTCACACAGCTGTCTAGCTGCCGATCTGGCCCACTGGTCCAATGATCAGGGTCGCTTGTCTTTCAAGCTCCCTTTTAACTGTGGAGTGGCCACAGGTGAACCTGTCCACTCCCACTGGGTGTGACCTGAAATGAAAGAAACCACAGACAAAAGCCACACAACCTACCGACAAACAAACCTGGCACCAAGGCCTGGAACACAGGGTTTTATACAATGAAGTGGTAATTGGTGGCAGGTGAGCCATAATTGACTAAAGAAAAATGAGAGTTGTTGATTGGCTTGAGGTTGTTGGAGGCAAGAAGGACAATGAGAGCCTTGGTTTGGCATGGGGGTCTTGGTGGTCAGAGAGAATCGAGAGCCTGTGAATGGTGAGCGAAAATAAGACCATTTGATTGTCTTGAGGAAATGACAACCCTGAATGTAACACACATAAAATATATGTTAAAAATAAAATGTCTGTAAAAATGTTAATGCTAATTTGATTAACTTTAATTGAGAGATGATGGAATCCCTGAGGAGGCAGAGCTGGAGACCAGTGATGGACACAGAACCCCTCCATAGCCTGGACAGGAGGCTGGTGGTGGAAACAGAACCCTTCCAGAGACTGGGTTGGAGGTTGTGCTGGAAGCCAGCGGTGGAAGAGATGGAACCACGGAGGCCAAGTGGTGGGCTGACAGTGGTGGCAAAGGTGGATCCTGCTGCAGGCCAAGATACTTAAAATGTGTAACAGGTTTCACTTTGGTTGTAAAAATAAAATGTGTATGTAGAAAACTAAAATGAAATGGTGGAATTCCATTTTCATTTCCAAGGTTGCATTACCATTTGAATCAGGGCCACTTTAGGCTCCCATTCTGAGGATATGTCTCTTCTGAACGTTTTGGATGCAGGATCATCTGGCGGCTTTTGCTGATGTCATTTGACAAAGATTCACATACCATCGTGCCTATACAACACAGTTTCAAATGTGTTTGAGGTTCTTTTAATAATACTAAGTTACTTGTGGTGGAGGCCAGGATGGTTTGTTGACATGGTTGTAAACAGCACATGTGTTTATTCCATCATGTCATGAGCAACACGTATGTTTACATATTGCTGAACATGCATGTTGCTCACCAAACAGTGTGGCAGACTCTTCTGTATGAACCCTGTAAGACTGGATGTCAACAACCTCAGGAATGACATCAATATCTCAATTTCTTATATGATGTTTTGATAATTGTGGGTCAGAGTGAAATCTGGTGACTATGAAGGCCATGTCTTGTTAATTATATCACTTTCATACTCATCACACCTTTGATGGACCCCCATGGCCTTCATGGAAGCATCTTCATTTTTGATGCTTTCATACCAAAAACTTACAAAGTTGATCAAAACTGTGTGAGAAAGTAAAAGAAGGAAGAGAGCAGTTGCATGGAGCAAAGGAGGAAGGACAACAGTGATCTTCAGAGACTGAAAGAGAGGAGGGGAGTGATGGCCGAAAGAGATAAATCAGCTGTACAACAGAGAGTTCTGGTCAGATGGAGATCCAGGACGGAGCAGAGCTCTGTTTTCCTCAACTCCTCAACACCTCCTGCAGGAAACCAACACCTCACTGGTTTGAAGCTTTGCTCCTGAACGTTGTGCTGTGGTCCATGTCTGTGCTCACTGTTGTTCTCAACCTGCTTGTCATCATCTCAGTCTCCCACTTCAGGTAAAGATGAACTTCTCATTTTGGGAAATCCAAGTGTCTCTTATCAGCAATGTTTTTTCTGTCTATTCGAACTGTCATGTTGAAACTGTCTGAACTGAACCATAAATTCACAATAGATTTACCCACAGGAAAGATTTTGACATGTCATACTAATACAAACATACAGTAGGTGTTAAAGATTAAATGAAAGCTGAAATCCATTCAGCTTAGATTTGATTTTAGAGCTCTTGTATTGTAGATGTTGGCTCACTGTCACACTGTCATGGCTTATTGGGAAACATAACCTGAACAAATTCAATGATGATGTAATTGTGAATATTTGTGCTTTTTCTGCAATGACAGGTCAACTCAGAAACAGGCCAACTAGCATTGTAGATTAAGCCCTCTCTTGTCATCAGGATATGATTTTTTACTGGGTTAACAATGCTTTTCTGTCCCCTTCCAGGCAACTCCACACACCCACTAACATCCTCCTGCTCTCTCTAGCTGTCTCAGACTTTCTTGTGGGCTTCCTGGTACTACCGGGACACATTTACCAACACAAACGATGCTGGTTTCTTGGGGACCTGATGTGTTCTCTTTTTCAATATGCAGACTTCATTGTCTGCAGTACGTCAATAGGAGACATGGTTCTTATATCCGTAGACCGATATGTGGCTATTTGTCATCCTCTGCATTATCCCAGCAGAGTCACTGTGACAAAAGCCAAAGTGTGTGTTTGTATGTGTTGGCTCTGTTCTTTTTTCTACAGTAGTGTTGTTTTAAAAGATGCCCTGACTCAACCAGGCATAAATAATTCCTGCTATGGACAATGTATATTTGTTATCAGCTATATTGCAGGAGTTGTTGATCTCATTGTCAGCTTTATTGCTCCATTAACGGCCATTATACTTCTATATATGAGAGTATTTGTGGTGGCTGTGTCTCAGGCTCATGCCATGCGCTCTCACACTGCAGCGTTCACACATCAACATTCAGTGACACTAATTACAAAGAAGTCTGAGTTGAGAGCAGCCAGGACTCTGGGTGTTCTCGTACTTGTGTTTCTAATATGTTTCTGCCCATTTTACTGTGTCAGTCTTACAGGGAGCAGCTCTTCTGCTGTAAGGTTTGTGATTTCAGTGTTTTGTTTGAACTCCTGTCTGAACCCTGTGATCTATGCCTTGTTTTATCCCTGGTTTAGAAAAGCTACTAAACATATTGTCACTCTGCAGATACTGCAGCCTGGCTCCCGTGAGGTCAACATGTTGTAGTAAAATGGTAGAGTGACAACTGAAGCACAAGTTTAATCTGAACCAAATGCACTTTTAAAAATTCCTACAATTTAAAAGTTTTGTAAAAGCAAATCAAAACAATACTCTCACAAAAGCCCCACAGTCACTTGTTGAAACATTGATAACAAAGGATAGTTTACAAAGGGGTATCATGTCTGAATTCCATAATATACTTTCATCTTACTCATCAGAGAGTTCACAGTATAAGGTAAGGGCTCAGAACAAAGATGTGGAAACTGAAATTTCAGCAGAGGAGTGGAAATCTGTCCGTGCTGCAGCTCATACTCACACAATAAATGCACGGCTGAGACTAATTCAATGTAACTGGCTAATTCAAACATACGAAATTCCTGCAGAGTTAAATCAGTTAAATATATATATACATATATATATATATATATATATATATTCAAAGTTTCATTCCATATATAATTTCCTAAAGGGCTTGCCATTATATATGCACTAAATGTACAGAGGCTGAAGGAACACTGCCTCACTGTGTCTGACACTGCAGAAATTGTAAATATTTAGTAGGAGGTCAGAGTCACATGGGAGAAATTAATGTCACAAAAAATTTTACTGGACCCTAAATTGCTTTTACTTGGACGATACCAGAAAGAACATAGCTATCATAAACATGAACAGATTGAACTGTTTAATAGTTGCTAAAAAGGTGACAGCCTTGTGCTGGATTAAAACACACATAGACCAAGCAACAGATGACCTCAAACTTTCCAAAGTAGAAAGTGGTTTATATATTAAGGGACACACAAAGGGAGTAGGAAGAGGTTTGTGGGGACCATTTGTTGATTTTGTAGGGAAATAAGTGATTTATGTGTGGAGTGGGTTGTTTGTCACCGGTTGGTTGGAGAGAGACGTTTGTTGTTGAGGATGTGTTTTGTTTTGTTGTTGTTCTTTTGTTTTGTTTTCAAGATAAGTGGAAGAAAATAAAAATGTTGCAAACAACTGTGGAGTGACTGAAACGACATCTGCCATACAAAGATTATTAATCAGTCAATTAAATAATTTAGTCGTCTGGAAAAAGTGAAAGCACACACTTCAAATCAGTTTTATTTATACAGCGCCAATTCACAACATATGTCATCTCATAGGACGACACATACTAATGTAAAGACCTTAGGAATTTTAAACAGTCATCAGTCATTGCATGTCTGCTGAGCTCAGAGCCCTCTCAGTCTGAATCATACTACTCACATGAAAATACAATATGTTGAAGGATGAATGTGCAGCTGGCAAATCTGTAAAAACTATGAGATATCATTTTGTCAGCATAAAGTACTTTACGTTTAATTAGCACAGTGGTCATAATAAAGTTCTAGTTAAGTGTGGGTCATTAATCAAGGGCACTGTGTGAATGCAGTCAGCATGGGTATAAAATTATGTTAAATGTAATACTTTATCCCTTTCGTCAGATGTTGCATGACTCCATTTCAATAAAGAGAACTATGTAACCAGAAATGACAAAAGTTTATTACAGAAACATTAGTGTGCTAAATCAAAGTTCTGTTGTGGTGAGAAACAAAATCATAGAGTGGAATCCCAGACACAGGGTGAAAAAATAAGAAGGGGGCCGCCACCCAATGGATCCGCCACCCACAGGGCTGAAAGTCAGGGTCGGGACTATCCTCACTGGGCAGTAGTCAGGAGGAGGCACCTCGGCATGCTGCCCCCCTTGTGGTGATACCTGTTTGTGGGGACATAGAATCTCACTTCACTGCTGGGAAAGGAACCTGAACTGGCACGGGAGGGGGAGCCGTACCAACTAGATATAGTTGAGCTAATCTATACACATGGAAAGGGTTCTGGAACCAAACTCTGGAGTTGTTGGAGTTAACCACAGAGGACGAGAGAGTTGCCTCTCTGGGACTGCATGTTGCAGAGGGGAAGACTCTGACTGTTGTTTGTGCTTATGTACCAAACAGCAATTCAGTGTACTCAGCTTTTTCGGACTCTCTGGTTGTTGTCCTGGAAGAGGTGCCGCCTGTCGACTCCATGGTTGTTTTGGGGGCTTCAATGCTCATGTGCATAATGATGGAGAAACCTGGAGGATGGGTGACTAGGAGAAACGGCATGCTTGATGTGAATCCCAGGGGTGGTTTATTCTTGGATTATGTGCTGGTCATGGATTAGCAAATGCCGTTTCAAAGCATAAGGTTGCTGAAATGTATACTTAGTACCAGAGCACCTTAGGCCAAGGGCCGATGATGGACTTTGTGGTCATGTCATCAGACATGCGGCCGTATGTCTCGGACATTCAGGTGAAGAGAGGAGCAGAGCTGTCAACTGGTCAACACCTGGTGGTGACTTAGATCCAATGGTTGGGAAGACTGCCGGATAGACCTTGTAAAGCCAAATGTGTAGTGAGGGTGAGCTGGGAATGTCTGGTGGAGACTGCTGACCCGGACTGGGCACATTGACAGGCGGTGGAAAGAGCATTTGGAGGAACTCCTCAACCTGGTATTCACCTTCTGCTGAGGAGGCAGAACCTGAAGACTAGTAGGAATCTTTGCCCATATCCGTGGTAGAGGTTGTCAAGGCATTGGGTTCTGTACCTGTGAAGTGACAGAATGGGGTGGTGGTTCCCATTTTTAAAAACAGGGTCCAGAGAGAATGCTCCAATTATCAGGGTTTCACATTTCTCAGCCTCCCCGGGAAAGTCTACTGTAGGGTGCTGTAAGGAAGGCTCCAACCCACTGTCGAACCCCGGATTCTAGCGACGCAATGCAGATTCCATCATGATAAAGGAATGGTGGACCAGCTATTTATCCTTCATGAACTGCTGAGGGAGTCATGGGAGTTCCACCAGCCAGTCCACACATGTTTTGTGGATTTGGAAAAGGCCTACCGTGTTCCCCGAGGGGCTCTGTGTGGGATTCAGCGAGAATATGGTGCACCAGGCTCATTGATAAGACCAATTACCTGTACAACCAAAGTGAGAGCGGTGTTCGCATTCTCAACACAAAGTCATACACGTTTGTGGTGGGTGTTCGATTCCGCCAGGGCTGCACCTTGTCTCCAATGCTGTTTGTAGTGTTCATGGACAGGATGTGAAGGCACAGCTGAGTTGAGGAGGGTGAGCAAAGGGTAGTGACCTAAAAAGAACGAGATCACGGGCACAAGCTACCGAAATGAGCCTTCTTCGTAAGGTGGGTAGGCTCAGCTTTAGAGATATTGTGAAAAGCTCAGACATCCACAGGGAGGTCAGAGTAAAGCCACTGCTCCTTTGTTTTGAAATGATGGTGGTTCAGGCATTTCATTTGGATGCCGCCTGGGAGATGTCCTTTGGAGGTTTTCCGAACATGCCCATTAAAATTGATCCTAACATTGACCCTTGAAGGACCCCTGCTGTACAGCTAGCAAATGGAGAGCACGTATCACCTGGTCTTGTCAGTGCTACCTTTCATTTAAGAAGGATTCCATTCAAATCAGGGCTTTGACAGAAATATCAAATCTCAAGAGCTTTGAAAGTAAAATCCTATGATAAACTGTGTCAAATGCCTCTCTTTAAATGGAATAACAGCAAACAAGCAAATCAAACCAAAGGCTAACAGAACTATGGAAACAGAAGACAGAAAACCAAGAACACAAAACTTAAAGAAGGCAAATGATGAACACTAAATACATGTAGCAATCACACTGGGCCAAGGATCCACAAAGACACATTAATTACAGAGTCTTGGTTGACGATCTGGCAGTGAGCGATTGTCTGAACCAGGGTGTTACATCCCCAAGGCCGAGGGGATGAGGGGAGTAACAAGTAAATGTGAATAAACAGAAAAAAACGATTGTGTAACAACAAGAGTTATTGATTACAATGAACGAAGCAAAACTAAGGTCAAATGAAAGCCAGCTTCTTAGCAAAAATGAAGCCTATTCAAAATCATCAAGCACACGCTTGGCTTTAGGCAGGTCACAAGAACACCAACGTCACACAGCTGTCTAGCTGCCGATCTGGCCCACTGCCCTGATGATTCGGGTCGCTTGTCTTTCAAGCTCCCTGTTAACTGTGGAGTGGCCACAGGTCCACCTGGCCCCTCCCACTGGTTGTGACCTGAAATGAAAGAAACCACAGACGAGAAACCAAAAAATTTAGGTACACAAAAACTTGGCACCAGGGACTGTAAGGGTTTTATAGAGTGAAGTGGTAATTGGTGGCAGGTGAGCCATAATTGACTGAAGAAGATGACAGTTGTTGATTGGCTTGAGGTTGTTGGAGGCCAGAAGGAAAATGAGAGTCTTTGTTTGGTGTGGAGGTCTTGGTGGTCAGAGAGAGTGTAATGAGAGTCGGTGAATGGTGAATGAAAATAAGACTATTTGATTGTCTTGAGAAAATGACAACCCTTAATGTAACAGACATAAAATATATGTTAAAATTAAATGTATATAAAAATATCATTGCTATTTTGATTAAATTTAATTGGGAGATAATGGAATCCCTTAGGAGGAAGAGCTGGAGACCAGTGATGGACATAGAACCCCTCCATAGCCTGGGCAGGAGGCTGGTGGGAGAAACAGAACCCTTCCAGAGACCGGGTTGGAGGTCGTGCTGAAGGCCAGCGGTGGAAGAGACGGAACCCCGGAGGCCAATTGTTGGGCTGGCAAAGGTGGATCCTACTGCAGGTCAAGATACTTAAAATGTGCAACAGGTTTCATTTTGGTTTTAAAAATAAAACATATGTAGAAAAAACTAAAATGAGATGGTGGGATTCCATTTTCATTTCCAAGGATGCATTACCATTTGAATCAGGGCCACTTTAGGCTCCCATATTGAGGATATGTCTCTTCTGAACGTTATGGATGCAGGATTATCTGGCTGCTTTTGTTGATGTCATCTGACAAATATTCACATACCATCATGCCTATAAAACACAGTTTTAAATTTGTTTGAGGTTCCTTTAATAACTAAATTGCTTGTGGTGATTGATGATACACTATTTTACATTTCAGGCCAGGATGGTTTGTTGACATGGTTGTAAACAGCACATGTGTTTATTACATCATATCATGAGAAACACATATATTTACATATTGCTGAACATGCATGTTACTCACCAAACAGAGTGAAAGACTCTTCTATGGGAACCCTGTAAGAGTGGATGTCAACAATCTCAGGAATGACACCAATATCACCGTTTCTTATATGAGGTTTTGATAATTGTGGATCATCGTGAAATCTGGGGACTGTGAAGGCCATGTCTTGTTAGTGACATCACTTTCATACTCATCACACCTTTGATGGACCCCCATGGCCTTCATGGAAGCATCTTCATTTTTGATGCTTTCATACCAAAAAGTTTTAAAGTTTATCAAAACTGTGTGAGAAAGTAAAAGAAGGAGGAGAGCGGTTGCATGGAGCAAAGGAGGAAGGACAACAGTGATCTTCAGAGACTGAAAGAGAGGAGGGGAGTGATGACCGAAAGAGATAAATCAGCTGTACAACAGAGAGTTCTGGTCAGATGGAGATCCAGGACGGAGCAGAGCTCTGCTTTCCTCAACTCCTCAACACCTCCTGCAGGAAACCAACACCTCACTGGTTTGAAGCTTTGCTTCTGAACGTTGTGCTGTGGTCCATGTCTGTGCTCACTGTTGTTCTCAACCTGCTCGTCATCATCTCAGTCTCCCACTTCAGGTAAAGATGAACTTCTCATTTTGGGAAATCCAAGTGTCTCTTATTAGCAATGTTTTCTCTGTGTATTTGAACTGTCATGTTGAAACTGTCTGAACTGAACCATAAATTTACAATAGATTTACCCACAGGAAAGATTTTGACATGTCATACTAATACAAACATACAGTAGGTGTTAAAGATCAAATGAGAGCTGAAATCCATTCAGCTTAGATTTGATTTTAGAGCTCTTGTATTGTAGATGTTGGCTCACTGTCACACTGTCATGGCTTATTGGGAAACGTAACCTGAACAAATTCAATGATAATGTAAGTGTTAATATTTGTTCTTTTTCTGCAATGACTGATCAACTCAGAAACAGGCCAACTGGCATTGTAGATTAAGCCCTCTCTTGTCATCAGGATATGATGTTTTACTGTGTTAACAATGCTTTTCTGTCTCCTTTCAGGCAACTCCACACACCCACTAACATCCTCCTGCTCTCTCTAGCTGTCTCAGACTTTCTTGTGGGCTTCCTGGTACTACCGGGACACATTTACCAACACAAACGATGCTGGTTTCTTGGGGACCTGATGTGTTCTCTTTTTCAATATGCAGACTTCATTGTCTGCAGTACGTCAATAGGAGACATGGTTCTTATATCCGTAGACCGATATGTGGCTATTTGTCATCCTCTGCATTATCCCAGCAGAGTCACTGTGACAAAAGCCAAAGTGTGTGTTTGTATGTGTTGGTTCTGCTCTATTTTCTACAGTAGTGTTGTTTTAAAAGATGCCCTGACTCAACCAGGCATAAATAATTCCTGCTATGGACAATGTATATTTGTTATCAGCTATATTGTAGGAGTTGTTGACCTTGTTCTCAGCTTTATTGCTCCATTAACGGCCATTATACTTCTATATATGAGAGTATTTGTGGTGGCTGTGTCTCAGGCTCATGCCATGCGCTCTCACACTGCAGCGTTCACACATCAACATTCAGTGACACTAATTACAAAGAAGTCTGAGTTGAGAGCAGCCAGGACTCTGGGTGTTCTCGTACTTGTGTTTCTAATATGTTTATGCCCATATTACTGTGTCATTCTGACAGGGAACAGCTCTTCTGCTCTAATTTTTGTGATTTCAATGTTTTATTTCAACTCCTGTCTAAACCCTTTGATCTATGCCTTGTTTTATCCCTGGTTTAGAAAAGCTACTAAACATATTGTCACTCTGCAGATACTGCAGCCTGGCTCCCGTGAGGTCAACATGTTGTAGTAAAATAGTAGAGTGACAACTGAAGCACAAGTTTAATCTGAACCAAATGCACGTTTTAAGAATTCCTACAATTTAAAAGTTTTGTAAAAGCAAATCAAAACAATACTTTTACAAAAGCCCCACAGTTACTTGTTGAAACATTTATAACAAAGGATAGTTTACAAAGGGGTGTAATGTCTGAATTCCATAACAAACTTTCATCTTACTCATCAGAGAGTTCACAGTATAAGCTATGTGCTCAGAACAAAGATGTGGAAACTGAAATTTCAGCAGAGAGGCGGAAATCTGTCCGTGCTGCAGCTCATACTCACACGATAAACGCACGGCTCAGACTAATCCGATATAACTGGCTAATTCAAACATACGGAATTCCTGAAGAGTTAAATCAGTTAAATAAATATATATATATATATACCAGATATATGCACTAAATGTACAGAGGCTGAAGGAACGCTGCTTCACTGTGTCTGGCACTGCAGAAATTGTAGATATTTAGTAGGAGGTCAGAGTCACATGGGAGAAATTAGTGTCAAAAAGAATTTTATTGGACCCTAAATTGCTTTAACTTGGACTATACCCAAAAGAACGTGGCTTTCATAACCATGAACAAATATGAATTACCTGTTTTAATAGTTACTAAAAAGGTGATAGTCTTGTGCTGGATTAAAACACACACAGACCAAGCAACAGATGACCTCAAACCTTCCAAAGCAGAAAGTGGTATATATATTAAGGGACACACAAAGGGAGTAGGAAGAGCTTTGTTACAATCCTTGTTGATCTTGTGGAGAAATAAGTGGATTGTGGGGTAGGTTTTTTGTCACCGGTTGATGGGAGAGAGCCGTTTGTTGTTGGGGATGTGTTTTCTTTTGTTCTTCTTTTCGTTGTTGTTGTCTTGTTTTCAAGATAAGTGGAAAAAAATAAAAATGTTGCAAACAACTGTGGACTGACTGAAACGACATCTGCCATACAAAGATTATTAATCAGTCAATTAAACAATTCAGTCATCTGGAAAAAGTAAAAGCACACACTTCAATTCAGTTTTATTTATACAGCGCCAATTCACAACATATGTCATCTCATCGGATGACACATACTAGTGTAAAGACTTTAGGAATGTTAAACAGTTAACACTCATTGCATGTCTGCTGAGCTCAGAGCCCTGCCAGTCTGAATCATACTACTCACATGAAAATACAATATGTTGAAGGATGAATGTGCAGCTGACAAATCTGTAAAAACTATGAGATATCATTTTGTCAGCATAAAGTACTCTACGTTTAATTAGCACAGCGGTCATAATAAAGTTCTAGTTAAGTGTGGTTATTACCCTTCTATGGTAACAGTCCAGTACAGTGTGTGCATTATTGCAAACAACAGTCAACCTGTCTTTCACATTCTGGAAGATCATTTATTCAGTGAAATGAATTAACATGGTGCTGACCCTCAGCTGAGCCACTTCACACGCAACTCGAAACCACTACTGGGTGTGTCATATTACTAGAACCTCGTTTTAAATGGTCAGCAGAGGCAACGCAATTCAAAGCAACATCAGTGTAAACATGCTCCTCAGCATGCTGCCCCCCTTGTGGTGACACCTGGTTTTGGAGATGTGGAATGTCACTTCTCTGGTGGGGAAAGAACCTGATCTGGCACGGGAGGGGGAGCCGTACCAACTAAATATAGTTGAGCTTATCTATACACATGGAAAGGGTTCTGGAACCAAACTCTGGAGTTGTTGGAGTTAACCACAGAGAATTAGAGGGTTGCCTCTCAGGGACTGCATGTTGCAGAGGGGAAGACTCCGACTGTTGTTTGTGCTTATGTGCCAAACAGCAGCTCAGTGTACTCAGCTTTTTTGCAGTCTCTGGTTGTTGCCCTGGAAGAGGTGCCGCCTGTCGACTCCATATTTGTTTTGAGGCCTTCTGTGCTCTTGTGCGTAATGATGGAGAAACCTGGAGGATGAGAAATCCAGAGGTGGTTTATTCTTGGATTAATCATGGATTAGCAAATGCCACTTTAAAGCATAAGGTTGCTCAAATGTATACTTAGTACCAGAGCACCTTAGACCAAAGGCCGATGATCGACTTTGTGGTCATGTCATCAGACATGCGGCCGTATGTCTCGGACATTCAGGTGAAGAGAGGAGCAGAGCTGTCAACTGGTCAGCACCTGGTGGTGACTTAGATCCAATGGTGGGGAAGACTGTCGGACAGACCTTGTAAAGCCAAATGTGTAGTGAGGGTGAGCTGGGAACGTCTGGTGGAGACTGCTGACCCGGACTGGGCACACTGACAGGCAGTGGAAAGAGCACTTAGAGGAACTCCTCAACGTGGTCAACTCATCTTCTGTTGAGGAGGCAGAGCCTGAAGACTAGGAGGAATCTTCGCCCATGTCCATGGTAGAGGTTGTCAAGGTAGCTAAGAAACTCCCTGGTGGCAAAGTACCAGGTATGGATGAGATTCACCTCGAGATGCTGAAGGTTATGGACGTTGTTGGACTGTCTTGGCTGACAAGTGGACATCGGGTACTGTACCTGTGAAGTGACAGACTGGGGTGGTGGTTCCCATTTTTAAAAACAGGGTCCAGAGAGAATGCTCTAATTATCAGGCTATCACATTTCTCAGCTTTCCCGGGAAAGTCTGTTGTTGGGCGCTGTAAGGATGGTCTTCGACCCACTGTCAAACCTTGGGTTCAGGAGGAGCAATGCAGATTCTGTCATGGTCAAGGAATGGTGGACCAGCTCTTTACCCTTCACGAGCTGCTGAGGGAGACATGGGAGTTCGGCCAGCCAGTCCACACGTGTTTTGTGGATTTGGAAAATGCGTACCATTTTCCCCGAAGGCCTCTGTGTGGGATACTGTGGGAATTTCGTGTACCAGGCTCACTGATAAGAGTCATTACCTGTACAACCAAAGTGAGAGCGGTGTTTGCATTCTCAACACAAAGTCACACATGTTTGTGGTGGGTGTTGGACTCCGTCAGGGCTCTACCTTGTCTCCAATCCTGTTTGTATTGTTCATGGACAGGATGTCAAGGCACAGCTGGGTTGAGGAGGGTGAGCAAAGGGTAGTGACCTAAAAAGAACGAGATCACGGGTACAAGCGACCGATATGAGCCTTCTCCGTAAGGTGGGTAGGCTCAGCTTAAGAGATATTGTGAGAAGCTCGGACATCCACAGGGCGGTCAGAGTAAAGCCACTGCTCCTTCGTGGCGAAACGATGGTGGTTCATGCATTTGATTTGGATGCCGCCTGGGAGATGTCCTTTGGAGGTTTTCCAAGCATGTCCACTAAAATTGGTCCTAACATTGACCCTTGACGGACCCCTGCTGTACAGCTAGCAAATGGAAAACACTTATCACCTTCTCTTGTCAGTGCTTCCTTTCATTTAAGAAGGATTCCATCCAAATCAGGGCTTTGACAGAAATATTAAATCTCAAGAACTTTGAAAGTAAGAAGCTATGATTAACCGTGTCAAATGCCTGTCTTTAAATCGAATAACAGCAAAAAAGTAAATCAACCTAAAGGCTAACAGAAGTATGGAAACAGAAGACAGAAAACCAAGAACACAAAACTCACAGATTGCAAATGATAAACACTAAATACATGCAGCAATGACACTGGGCCAAGGGTCCACAGAGATACATTAATTACAGAGTGTAGGTTGAGGATCTGGCAGTTAGTGATTGTCTGAACCATGGTGTTACATCCCTGAGACCAATGGCATGAGGGGGGTAACAAGTAAATGTGAATAAACAGAAAAAAACAATTGTGTAACAAAAAGAGTTATTGATTACAATGAAAAAAGCTAAACTAAGGTCAAATTAAAGCCAGCTTCTTAACAAAAATTAAGCTAATTCAAATTCATCGAACACTCACTTGGCTTTAGGCAGGTCACAAGAATACCAACGTCACACAGCTGTCTAGCTGCCGATCTGGCCCACTGGTCCGATGATCAGGGTCGCTTGTCTTTCAAGCTCCCTGTTAATTGTGGAGTAGCCACAGGTGCACCTGGCCCCTCCCACTGGGTGTAACCTTAAATCAAAGAAACCACAGACAAAACCGCACAACCTACCGACACAAAAACTTGGCACCAAGGCCTGGAATACAGGATTTTATAGTGTGAAGTGGTAATTGGTGGCAGGTGAGCCATAATTGACTGAAGAAAATGAGAGTTGTTGATTGGCTTGAGGCTGTTAGAGGCCAGAGAGGCAAAATTTGAGCCTGTGAATGGCCAGAGAAAATATGAGTCTTTGATTGATGTGAGGCTCTTACAGGTTAGAAAGTGTTCAGTGAGGACCTGTAACTTGTGAGAGAATTTTAGTTTCTTTGATGGGCGCCTGTGATTGGTTCCAAAAAAAATGAGACTCTGTGATTGGTAAGACAAAATGACAGCCTGTGATTGAAAATAAGAGTGTTTGAGTGGCTTGTGGCTGTTGGAGGCCAGAAGGAAAATGAGAGTCTTTGTTTGGCGTGGGGGTCTTGGAGGTCAGAGAGAATCTAACGAGAGCCTGTGAATGGTGAGCGAAAATAAGAGCATTTGATTGTTTTGAGGAAATGACAACCTTTAATGTAACACACATAAAATGTATGTTAAAATAAAATGTATGTAAAAATATTAATGATAATTTGATTAACTTTAATTGAGACATGATGTAAGCCCTTAGGAAGCCGAGCTGTAGACCAGTGATGGAGACAGAACCCTTCCAGAGACTGGGCTGGAGGTCGTGCTGGAGGCCAGCGGTGGAAGAGACGGAACCACGGAGGCCAATTGGTGGGCTGACAGTGGTGGCAAAGGTGGATTTTACTGCAATCCAAGATGCTTAAAACATGCAACAGGTTTAATTTTGGTTTTAAACTAAAACATATGGAGAAAACTAAAATGAAATGGTGGAATTCCATTTTCATTTCCAAGGTTGCATTACCATTTTAATAAAGGTCACTTTAGGCTCCCATACTGAGGGTATGTCTCTTCTGAACGTTTTGGATGCAGGATTATCTGGCTGCTTTTGTTGTCAAAGTCAAAAGTCAAAGTCAAAGTCTTTTTATTGTCAATACTGCAATATGTACAGCACATAAACAGCATTGAAATTGCTGTACTCTTCAAACCCTCGGTGTGCACAGTAAACATCAGGTAAAAAAAGACATTACGTATATAAAAATTCCACAGAACAAGCCAAAAGAGCATTAAAAAATAAAATAAAATAACATAAAATAAAATAATAAAATACAATTAAATAAGTACCCTGTGAGAGACTATGGTGCAAATAGAGACTCTGGTGCAAAAGTATTTCACATAGTGCAAATGAGAGTCGCAGATAGTGCAAATTAAATGAGCTTATTGACGGTAAAGTGTGTGTGTACAGTACAGTTATTGAAGTCCAATGGTGATGAGGGGGGTCTTAGAGTCCGGAGTTTGTTCGTGCAGAGGGCAGAAGGGGGAGGGGGGGCAGGGCTGGGAGAGAGTTCAATGTCCTGACAGCCTGGTGGATGAAGCTGTCCTTCAGCCTGCTGGTCCTGGCCCGAAGGCTCCGCAGTCTCCTCCCTGATGGCAGCAGGCTGAAGAAGCTGTGTGATGGGTGGGTAGGATCACCCGCAATGCGGAGGGCTCTGCGGGTGAGGCGGGAAGTGTAATTGTCGTGGAGTGATGGGAGAGAGGCACCAACGATCTTCTCAGCTGCTCTCACGATACGGTGGAGGGTCCTGCGGCAGGACGCGGTGCAGGCGCCGTACCATACAGTGATGCAGCTGGTCAGGATGCTTTCGATGGTGCCTCTGTAAAAGGTGTGCATAATGGAGGCTGGGGCTCTTGCTCTTCGCCGTTTGCGGAGGAAGTAGAGGCGCTGGTGAGCTTTCCCGGCCAGTGATGCGGTGTTGTTCCTCCAGGAGAGGTCTTCTGTAATGTGCACACCCAGGAATTTGGTGCTGCTCACCCTCTCCACAGCAGCACCGTTGATGGTGAGAGGAGCATGCTGGGTGTGCGTTCTCCTGAAGTCCACAACAATCTCCTTGGTCTTCTCAACGTTCAGACAGAGATTGTTGTGAGTGCACCACGAGGCCAGGCGGCTCACCTCGCTCCTGTAGTTTGTCTCATCCTCGTTGCTGATGAGACCCACCACAGTCGTGTCATCCGCAAACTTGACGAAGAGGTTGGAGCTGTATGATGGTGTGCAGTCATGGGTCAGCAGGGTGAAGAGGAGGGGGCTCAGCACACATCCTTGGGGTGCCCCCGTGTTTAGTGTGATGTTGCTGGATGTGTTGCTGCCAACCCGTACTGCCTGTGGTCTCCCAGTCAGGAAGTCCAACAACCAGTTGCAGAGCGAGGTGTTTAGTCCCAGTCGGTCCATTTTGAAAATGAGTTGTTGGGGGATGATTGTGTTGAATGCTGAACTGAAGTCTATGAACAGCATTCTAACATATGAGTCTTTTTTGTCCAGATGAGTGAGGGCTGTGTGGAGGGCAGTGGAGATGGCGTCATCGGTTGAGCGGTTGGACCGATATGCAAACTGGTAGGGATCCAGGTTGGGGGGCAGGGCAGACTTGATGTGGTCCATGACTAGCCGTTCGAAGCACTTCATGAGGATGGGGGTGAGTGCAACCGGACGGTAGTCGTTGAAGCAGGAGGGTGATGACTTCTTCGGAACAGGGATGATGGTGGTGGCTTTGAGGCATGTGGGCACAACAGCCTGACTCAGCGAGATGTTGAAGATGTCAGTGAAGACATCTGTGAGTTCCCCTGCACAGTCCTTCAGCACACGACCAGGTATGTTGTCAGGACCAGAAGCTTTTCGGGCATTGATCATCAAATCAAATCAATTCAAATCAAGCTTTATTTATATAGCACTTTTCATCCAATTAAAATGCAACACAAAGTGCTTTACAACGTTAAAAACAGTAAAAACAAGCACCCATCCCTCCTTCCCTCCATATATACACATAACTGTAAAAACATGCCAACACACACACCCATACATGCACAGACACACACGCCCACACACTCTCAGCACTGACTGTGGAGACATGGCATGACACTGAGGATCGTAGAAAACGCCTACACTAGGGTCCTCCACACCGGGAGGAGCCACAGCTCATGACCACCGGGGGCGCTGGCACACGGACCCCCGACCCCGCCAGACAGGGGGATCCCCACACCAAGGTGAGGAGCCCCCAAACCGGCCGGGCCGAAGGGACCCGCGGACAGAACCCCCAGCAGCAGGCCAGACACAGCCCCCAGTGTGGAGGACACCCCTGAGGAAAACACTGGAGTTAAAAACTAAAAGTTTTAAACTAAAAGAAAGAATAAAAGACCTAAGACATAAGTAAAAAGGTTAAAAGAGTAAAATACTTAAAATAATAAATACAGAATAATAAGAACATAGAAATTATAAAACTCCGTTAAAAGCCTGATTAAAAAGGTGAGTTTTTAATCTTCTTTTAAAAACATCGACAGTCTCTGCAGTCCTGAGGTTCTCCGGCAGGCTGTTCCACAGCCGGGGGCCATAGTGGCTAAATGCCGCCTCGCCGTGGGTCTTTGTCCTGGCTTGTGGAATAGTTAAAAGGCCGGTGCCGGAGGACCTCAGGGTCCGCGAGGGTCGATACGTTAAAAGCAGATTAGATAAATAAGAAGGCGCAAGGCCATGAAGACATTTAAAAACTAATAAAAGAACCTTAAAATCGATCCTGAAGCGGACGGGGAGCCAATGCAGCGACTTTAAAACTGGTGTAATGTGTTCCCGCCCTCTGGTCCTCGTCAGCACGCGAGCGGCTGAGTTTTGCAATAATTGTAGGTGTGAAATGCTCTTTTTGGGAAGACCAGAGAGCAGGGCATTACAATAATCTAAACGAGAAGAGATAAAAGCATGCATTAGCACCTCCGTGCTGGCCTGAGAGAGAAACGGGCGGACTCTGGCTATGTTCTTAAGATGGTAAAAACCGATCTTTGTTATATTTTTAATATGTGGAATAAAATTCATCTCAGAGTCAAAAATCACGCCCAGGTTTTTTACAGATTTTGCTGGTTTAAAATTATGTAATTTGGATGAAAGTTTCTCTCTCTGGCCTTCAGGACCTATGACTAAAACTTCAGTTTTGTCCTGGTTGAGCTGTAGGAAGTTTGCTGCCATCCATGACTTAATATCTAAAATACAGTTTAAAAGGGTATCTAATGGCCCTGTGTCATCAGGAGACACGGCAATGTACAGCTGTGTGTCATCAGCGTAGCTATGGAAACTGATGCCGTGTCTCCTGATGACGTCCCCAAGGGGCAACATGTAAAGATTAAAAAGTATTGGACCTAAAATTGACCCTTGGGGAACCCCACACCTAATTTCATGGACCCCTGAGGAACATGTATCCATACTTACATAAAAACATCGATCTGTGAGGTAGGAGGTGAACCAGTTAAAAACAGTACCAGAGAGGCCCACCAGGTGTTTAAGTCTGTTTAATAAAATGTGATGGTCTACTGTGTCAAAAGCCGCGCTTAGATCCAGTAGAACCAACACTGTGAATTTTTTGTTATCTAAATTCCACCTGATGTCATTTAAAATCTTTAAAAGTGCTGTCTCTGTACTGTGGTTCATCCTAAAACCAGACTGATGTTTTTCTAAAATGTTGGTTCTATTTAAAAAGTCATTGACTTGGTTAAAAGCCAGTTTCTCTAAAATTTTACTTAAAAACGGTAAGTTGGATACAGGTCGATAGTTATTAAAATCATTAGGATCTAAATTGCTCTTCTTCAGAAGGGGCTTCACCACCGCCGTTTTAAAGGCAGTGGGGAAGACACCCGTCTGAAGAGAGCAATTGATTATGTTTAAAAACTGTTCCTCAAAGAATCCATAAAATGATTTTAAAAGTGATGTGGGAATCGGGTCTAAAAGGCAGGTTGTTGGATTTACTTGGGAGAAAACTCGACCAAGTGTCCTCGCATCAACCAGGGCAAAACTCTCCAGTGTTTCCTCAGGCAAGGACAGCAGATCAGGTGTGTTAACAGATAAAACTTGCTGGGTTAAAAGACTGGATCTGATGTCCCTGATTTTGGTTCTGAAGTGGTCTGCAAAGCTCTCACAAAGAGAGTCCGATGGTGCCTTAAAAACTTTATTAAAATCAATGCCTGTTAAAACGTTAAAAGTGGAGAAGAGGAACCGGGGGTTGTTTTTATGATCTGTGATGAGTTGTGCGAAATGGGAAGTTCTTGCCTGTTTGACTGCGTTATTGTAGATCCTGCTGAGTGCTCTTCTTACACTGTCTGGGGACAGCGTCAGCACCTGGTCGCCAGGAGGGTGAGGGGACTTCTGTGCAGGGGTGCTGTTGTGTGCCTCAAAGCGAGCGAAGAAGTGGTTCAGCTCGTCCAGCAGAGAGATGGAGCTGTTGCAGGTCTGTGGTGTGGGCTTGTAGTCCGTGATGGTCTGCATCCCCTGCCACAGGCTCCGTGTGTCTCTGCTGTCGTTGAAACGATGGGCTATCCTCCTGGAGTACTGCCTCTTAGCCTCTCTGATGCCGCGGGACAGGTTGGCTCTAGCTGTCCTCAGGCCCACCTCGTCTCCTGCTTTGAAGGCAGCGTTCCGGGCCTTCAAGAGCCTGAGGACCTCCCCTGTCAACCACGGTTTCTGGTTGGCCCGAACAGTGATGGTTTTGGGTGAAGTGACATCATCAGTACACTTGCTGATGTAGGCAGTGACAGCATTAGTGTACTCCTGGAGGTCTGTGATGCCATTGTAGGTGGCAGCCTGTTTGAACACACTCCAGTCAGTGGTGTTAAAACAGTCCTGGAGTGCTTCAGAAGATCCTTCTGGCCACACACGGATCTGCTTCCTGACTGGTTTGTTGACTTTAACCAGTGGCCTGTATGCTGGTATTAGCATAACAGTGATGTGGTCAGAAGCACCAAGGTGGGGGAGGGGAAGGGCCTTGTAAGCTCCCTTCTGGGTTGTGTAAACATGGTCCAGTGTGTTGTTTCCACGGGTTGGAAAGTCTATATGTTGGTATATTTTGGGAAACACACTCTTTGGGTCTGCATGATTGAAATCTCCCGCCAAGATGAGAAAAGCATCTGGATGGGCTGTCTGCTGCTCACTGATGTGCTGGTACAGTTCATTTAGTGCCTCACTCCTGTTGTTGCTGTTGGAGCTCGGAGGGATGTAAACAGCAACGAGTAGTATGGCTGTAAATTCCCTCGGTAGGTAGAATGGTCGGCACTTAATAACCATGAACTCCACTAACAATGAGCAGTGTTTGCAGACCACAGCAGCGTCGCGACACCAGGCATCGTTGATGTAAACACAGACTCCCCCGCCGCGGGTCTTTCCTCCTTCGGCGAGAGTTCTGTCCGCTCGGAAACACGTTAGCCGCTCCAGTTGAATGGCGCTGTCTGCGACGCTGTCGTTGAGCCATGTTTCCGTAAACACAAGAACACAGCACTCTCTCACAGTCCTCTGAGTTGACCGGAGTAGTCTAATGTAGTCCAGCTTATTGTCCAAAGAGCGTACGTTGGCCAGTACGATGGTGGGGATCGCCGGCTTGTGTGGTCTAGCCGCTAGCCTAGCTCGGATTCCTCCGCGCTTACCCCTCTTCTGCTTCCTCTCCCTTCGCTTGTGGCGTCTCCACTGCAATTGCGGGGCAGGAGTCGGGGTCGATGGTGGTGCAGGCCTCCGTAGCAGACCGCTGTCCCGCAGCTCTTGTTCATGCATGGAGTTTAACTCAAAAAAATTGGTTCTGCCGACGTCGAGCAGAAACTCACGACTGTATGTGCACTTTAACACAGGTAGACGTGACACAGACGTACAAAAACACCGCGACTTACAAGACAAAAGACACGAAAACACCGTTTCGTCGGGAGAGAGAGAAGCCGCTGCGTGTGTCCGCGCCGCCATGTTGAGCTATACAGCTATACAGTTGATGTCATTTGACAAAGATTCACATATCATCGTGCCTATAAAACACAGTTTTAAATTTGTTTGAGGTTCCTTTAATAACTAAATTGCTTGTGGTGATTGATGTTACACTATTTTACATTTCAGGCCAGGATGGTTTGTTGACATGGTTGTAAACAGCACATGTGTTTATTCCATCATGTCATGAGCAACAGGTATATTTACATATTGCTGAACATGCATGTTACTCACCAAACAGAGTGAAAGACTCTTCTATGGGAACCCTGTAAGAGTGGATGTCAACAATCTCAGGAATGACACCAATATCACCGTTTCTTATATGAGGTTTTGATAATTGTGGATCATCGTGAAATCTGGGGACTGTGAAGGCCATGTCTTGTTAGTGACATCACTTTCATACTCATCACACCTTTGATGGACCCCCATGGCCTTCATGGAAGCATCTTCATTTTTGATGCTTTCATACCAAAAAGTTTTAAAGTTTATCAAAACTGTGTGAGAAAGTAAAAGAAGGAGGAGAGCGGTTGCATGGAGCAAAGGAGGAAGGACAACAGTGATCTTCAGAGACTGAAAGAGAGGAGGGGAGTGATGACCGAAAGAGATAAATCAGCTGTACGACAGAGAGTTCTGGTCAGATGGAGATCCAGGACGGAGCAGAGCTCTGTTTTCCTCAACTCCTCAACACCTCCTGCAGAAAACCAACACCTCACTGGTTTGAAGCTTTGCTTCTGAACGTTGTGCTGTGGTCCATGTCTGTGCTCACTGTTGTTCTCAACCTGCTTGTCATCATCTCAGTCTCCCACTTCAGGTAAAGATGAACTTCTCATTTTGGCGAAATCCAAGTGTCTCTTATCAGCAATGTTTTCTCTGTGTATTTGAACTGTCATGTTGAAACTGTCTGAACTGAACCATAAATTTACAATAAATTTACCCACAGGAAAGATTTTGACATGTCATACTAATATAAACATACAGTAGGTGTTAAAGATCAAATGAAAGCTGAAATCCATTCAGCTTCGATTTGATTTTAGAGCTCTTGTATTGTAGATGTCGGCTCACTGTCACACTGTCATGGCTTATTGGGAAACATAACCTGTATAAATTCAATGATGATGTAATTGTGAATGTTTGTGCTTTTTCTGCAATGACAGGTCAACTCAGAAACAGGCCAACTAGCATTGTAGATCAAGCCCTCTCTTGTCATCAGGATATGATGTTTAACTGGGTTAACAATGCTTTTTTGTCTCCTTCCAGGCAACTCCACACACCCACTAACATCCTCCTGCTCTCTCTAGCTGTCTCAGACTTTCTTGTGGGACTCGTGTTGATGCCGGGAGAAATGTATCGACAAACACAATGCTGGTTTCTTGGGGACCTGATGTGTTCTCTTTATTATTATGTGGTCTTCATTGTCTGCAGTACTTCAGTAGGAGACATGGTTCTTATATCCATAGACCGATATGTGGCTATTTGTCATCCTCTGCATTATCCCAGCAGAGTCACTGTGACAAAAGCCAAAGTGTGTGTTTGTATGTGTTGGTTCTGCTCTATTTTCTACAGTAGTGTTCTTTTTAAAGATGCCCTGACTCAACCAGGCATAAAGGATTCCTGCTATGGACAATGTATAGTTGTTATCAGCTATATTGCAGAAGTTGTTGACCTCGTTGTCAGCTTTATTGCTCCATTAACGGCCATTATACTTCTATATATGAGAGTATTTGTGGTGGCTGTGACTCAGGCTCATGCCATGCGCTCTCACACTGCAGCGTTCACACATCAACATTCAGTGACGCTAATTACAAGGAAATCAGAGTTGAAAGCAGCCAGGACTCTGGGTGTTCTCGTACTTGTGTTTCTAGTATGTTTATGCCCATATTACTGTGTCATTCTTACAGGAAACAGCTCTTTTGCTGTAAAGTTTGTGATTTCAATGTTTTATTTGAACTCCTGTCTAAACCCTGTGATCTATGCCTTGTTTTATCCCTGGTTTAGAAAAGCTACTAAACATATTGTCACTCTGCAGATACTGCAGCCTGGCTCCCATGAGGTCAACATGTTGTAGTAAAAAGGTAGAGTGACGACTGAAGCACAAGTTTAATCTGAACCAAATGCACTTTTAAAAATTCCTACAATTTAAAAGTTTTGAAAAGCAAATCAAAACAATACTTTTACAAAAGCCCCACAGTCACTTGTTGAAACACTGATAACAAAGGACAGTTTACAAAAGGGTATCATGTCTGAATTCCATAATATACTTTCATCTTACTCTTCAGAGAGTTCACAGTATAAGGTAAGGGCTCAGAACAAAGATGTGGAAACTAAAATTTTAGCAGAGGAGTGGAAATCTGTCCGTGCTGCAGCTCATACTCACACAATCAACGCAGGGTTCAGACTGATTCATTATGACTGGCTAAAGCAAACATGTGTAACTCCTGCGAAGTCAAATCAGTTTAAAAATAATATACATATATATATATTTATTCATGCACTAAATGTACAGAGGCTAAAGGAACACTGCTTCACTGTGTCTGGCACTGCAGAAATTCTACATATTTAGGAAGAAGTCAGAGTCACATGTGATAAAATAATGTCAACAAGAATTTTATTGGACCCTGAATTGCTTTTACTTGGACTGTACCCAAAAGAACGTGGCTATCATAAACATGAACAAATATGAATGAACTGTTTTATAGTTGCTAAAAAGGTGATAGCCTTGTGCTGAAAAAAAACACACACAGACCAAGCAACAGATGACCTCAAACCTTCCAAAGTAGAAAGTGGTTTATATATTAAGGGACACACAAAGGGAGTAAGAAGAGGTTTGTGGGGACCATTTGTTGATTTTGTGGGGAAATAAGTGGTTTATGTGTGGAGTGGGTTGTTTGTCACTGGTTGATTGGAGAGAGTCTTTTATTGTTGGGTATTATATAGCACCAATTCATAACATATGTCATCTCATAGGACTACAACTACTAGTGTAAAGACCTTAGGAATGTTAAACAGTTATCAGTCATTGCATGTCTGCTGAGCTCAGAGCCCTGCCAGTCTGAATCATACTACTCACATGAAAATACAATATGTTGAAGGATGAATGTGCAGCTGACAAATCTGTAAAAACTATGAGATATCATTTTGTCAGCATAAAGTACTCTATGTTTAATTAGCACAGTGGTCATAATAAAGTTCTCGTTAAGTGTGGGTCATTACCCTTCCATTAGTGTTCTAAATCAAAGTTCTGTTGTAGTGAGAAGCAACATCATAGAGTGGAATCCCAGACACATGGTGAAAAAATAAGACGGGGCCGCCACCCACAGGACTGAAAGTCAGGGTCGGGGCTATCCTCACCAAGCGGTAGGCGGGAGGAGGCACCTCGGCATGCTGCCTTTCTTGTGGTGACACCTGTTTGTGGGGACGTAGAATGTCACTTCACTGGTGGGAATGGAACCTGAGCTGGTACGGGAGGTGGAGCGGTACTAACTAAATATAGTTGAGCTTATCTACACGCATGGAAAGGGTTCTGGAACCAAGCTCTGGAGTTGTTGGAGTTAACCACAGAGAACAAGAGGGTTGCCTCTCTGGGACTGCATGTTGCAGAGAGCAAAACTCCGACTGTTGTTTGTGCTTATGTGCCAAACAACAGCTCAGTGTACTCAGCTTTTTTGCAGTCTGTGGTTGTTGTCCTGGAAGAGGTGCCGCCTGTCAACTCCATAGTTGTTTTGGGGCCTTCAATGCTCATGTGCATGGAGGGTGTGACTAGGAGGAACGGCCTGCCTGATGTGAGCCCCAGGGGTGGTTTGTTACTGGATTTGGGTGCTAGTCATGGATTGGCAAACCCACTTCAGAGCATAAGGTTGCTCAAATGTATACTTGGTACCAGAGCACCTTAGACCAAAGGCCGATGATGGACTTTGTGATCATGTCATCAGACACGCGGCCGTATGTCTCGAACATTCAGGTGAAGAGAGGAGCAGAGCTGTCAACTGGTCAACACCTGGTGGTGACTTAGATCCAATGGTGGGGAAGACTGTCGGATAGACCTTGTAAATCCAAATGTGTAGTGAGGGTGAGCTGGGAAAGTCTGGTGGAGACTGCTGACCCGGACTGGGCACATTGACAGGCAGTGGAAAGAGCACTTGGAGGAACTCCTCAACCTGGTATTCACCTTGTGCTGAGGAGGCAGAGCCTGAAGACTAGGAGGAATCTTCACCCATATCCGTGGTAGAGGTTGTCAAGGTAGCTAAAAAACTCCCTGGTGGCAAAGCACCAGGTGTGGATGAGATTCACCCCGAGATGCTGAGGGCTCTGGACGTTGTTGGACTGTCTTGGCTGACACGTGGGCATCAGGTACTGTACCTGTGGATTGACACACTGGGGTGGTGGTTCCCATTTTTATAAACAGGGTCCAGAGAGAATGCTCCAATTATCAGGGTATCACACTTCTAAGGGCCCCGGAAAGTCTGTTGTAGGATGCTGTAAGGAAGGCTCCGACCCACTGTCGAACTTTGGATTCAGGCGAAGCAATGCAGATTCTGTCATGATCAAGGCATGGTGGACCAGCTCTTTAACCCTTCACGAACTACTGAGGGAGTCATGGGAGTTCCACCAATCAGTCCACATGTGTTTTGTAGATTTGGAAAAGGCCTACCGTGTGAGCGAAATGAGCCTTCTCCGTAAGGTGGGTAGGCTCAGCTTAAGAGATATTGTGAAAAGCTCGGACATCCACAGGGAGCTCGGAGTAAAGCCACTGCTCGTTCGTGTCGAAATGATGGTGGTTCAAGCATTTGATTTGGATGCCTCCTGGGAGATGTCCTTTGAAGGTTTTCCGAACATGCCCAAATTGATCCTAACATTGACCCTTGACGGACCCCTGCTGTACAGCTAGGCAATGGAGAATACGTATCACATGCTCTTGTGAATGCTTCCTTTCATTTAAGAAAGATCCCATCCAAATCAGGGTTTTGACAGATATATTAAATCTCAAGAGCTTTGAAAGTAAAATCCTATGATAAACTGTGTGAAATGCCTGTCTTTAAATCGAATAACAGCAAACAAGCAAATGAAACTAAAGGCTAACAGAACTATGAAGACAGAAGACAGAAGACCAAGAACACGTAATTCACAGAAGGCAAATGATAAACACTAAATAAATGTAGCAATCACACTGGGCCATGGGTCCACAAAGATGCAAAACACTAATTACAGAATCTAGTTTGACAATCTGGAAGTGAGTGATTGTCTGAACCAGGGTGTTACGTACCTGAGACCAATGGGATGAGGGGAGTAAAAAGTAAAAGTAAATAAACAGAAAAAAAGCGATCGTGTAATAAAAAGAGTTATTTAATTACAATGAAAGCAACAAAACTAAGGTCAAATTAAAGCCAGCTTCTTAACAAAAAGGAAGCTGATTCAAAACCATCAAACACTCGCTTGGCTTTAGGCAGGTCACAAGAACAACAGCGTCACACAGCTGTCTAGCTGCCGATCTGGCCCACTGGTCCGATGATCAGGGTCGCTTGTCTTTCAAGCTCCCTGTTAACTGTGGAGTGGCCACAGGTCCACCTGTCCCCTCCCACTGGGTGTGACCTTAATTAAAAGAAACCCCGGCCAAAGCCACACAACCTACCGACACAGAAACTTGGCACCAAGGGCTGTAACACAGGGTCTTATAGAGTGAAGTGGTAATTGGTGGCAGGTGAGCCATAATTGACTGAAGAAAATGAGAGTTGTTGATTGGCTTGAGGCTGCTGTAAGACAGAGAGGCAAAATTTGAGTCTGCGAAAGGCCAGAGAAAATCTGAGTCTTTGATTGTTGTGAGGCTCTTACAGGTTAGAGAGTGTATAATGAGGGCCTGTAATTTGTGAGATAAATTTAGTTTCTTTGATGGGACCCTGTGATTGGTTAGAGAAAACTAGAGTATTTGATTGGTAAGACAAAATGAGAGCCTGTGATTGAAAATGAGAGTGTTTGAGTGGCTTGTGGCCGTTGGAGGCCAGAAGGAAAATGAGAGCCTTTGTGTGGCTTGGGGGTCTTGGAGGTCAGAGAGAATTTAACGAGAGCCTGTGAATGGTGAGCGAAAATAAGAGCATTTGATTGTTTTGAGGAAATGACAACCCTTAATGTAACACACATAAAATGTATGTTAAAATAAAATGTATGTAAAAATATCAATGCTATTTTGATTAACTTTAATTAAGAAATGATGTAAGCCCTTAGGAGGAAGAGCTGGAGACCAGTGATGGACACAGAGCCCATCCATAGCCTGGGCAGGAGGCTGGTGGCAGAAACAGAACCCTTCCAGAGACTGGGTTGGAGGTCGTGCTGGAGGCCAGCGGTGTAAGAGATGCAACCCCCGAGGCCAAGTGGTGGGCTGACAGTGGTGGCAAAGGTGGATCCTACTGCAGGCCAAGATATTTCAAATGTGTAACAGGTTTCATTTTGGTTTTCAAAATAAAACATATGTCCATCCATCCATCCATTATCTTCCGCTGATCCAAGGCCGGGTCGCAGGGGCAGAAGTCTAAGCAGAGAGGCCCAGACTTCCCTTGCTCCAGACACCTCCTCCAGCTCTTCCGGTGGGACCCCGAGGTGTTCCCAGGACAGCCGAGAGACATAGTTCCTCCAGTGTGTCCTAGGTCTACCCCGAGGCCTCCTCCCTGTGGGACATGCCCAGACCACCTCCCGAGGGAGGCGTCCCAAAGGCATCCGGAACAGATGTCCAAGCCACGTCAACTGACCCCTCTCGATGTGGAGAAGTAGCGGCTCTACTCCAAACTCCTCCCTGGTGACCGAGCTCCTCACCCGATCTCGAAGGGTGCGCCCAGCCACCCTGCAGAGGAAACTCATTTCAGCCGTTTGTATCCAGGATGTCGTTCTTTTGGTCATGACCCAAATTTCATGACCATAGGTGAGAGTTGGAACATAGACTGATCGGTAAATACAGAGCCTCGCCTTTTGGCTTAGCTCCTTCTTCACCAAGACGGACCGATACACCGACCACATGGCTGCAGATGCTACACCGATCCGCCTGTCGATCTCACGCTCCATCTTCCCCTCACTGGTGAACAAGATCTCAAGATATTTAAACTCCTCCACTTGAGGCAGGACCAACTGAACCGGTGACAAAGGGCAGCCTTGCCAGAGTCCAACGTGCACTGGGAACAGGTCCAACTTACTGCTGGAAATACGAACCAGGCTGCTGCTCCGGATGTACAGAGACCGGACTGCCCTTAGCAAAGGGCCCCGGACCCCATACTCCCGGAGCATCCCCACAGGGCGCCACGAGGGACAGGGTCGAATGCCTTCTCCAAATCCACAAAACACCTGTGGACTGGTTGGGCAAGCTCCCATGAAACCTCGAGCACCCGATGGAGAGTGCAGAGCTGGTCCATTGTTCCACAGCTGGGACAAAAACCACATTGTTCCTCCTGGATCCGAGATTCAACTATCGGCCGGATCCCCTCTCCAGTACTCTGGAATAGACTTTCACGGGGAGGCTGAGGAGTGTGATCCCCCTGTAGTTGGAACACACCCTCGTTCCCCTTCTTGAAAACAGGGACCCCCACCCCGGTTTGCGAGTCCAGAGGCTCTGTCCGTGACTGCCACGCGATGTTACAGAGACGTGTCAGCCAAAACAGTCCCTGCACATCCAGAGACTTGAGATACTTATGGTGAATCTCATCCACCCTCAGAGCTCTGCCACCGAGAAGCTTGTCAACCACCTCGGTGACTTCACCCCGGGTGATGGGAGAGTCCGCCTCCGAGCACTCAGCCTCTGCTTTCTCAACGGAAGACGTGACGGTGGGATTGAGGAGATCCTCAAAATATTTTTTCCACCGCCTGACGACATCCCCAGTTGAAGCCAACTGCTCCCCACCTCCACTGTAAACAGTGTTGGTGAAGAACTGCCCCCCCCCCCCTTCTGAGGCGCTGGACGGTTTGCCAGAATTTCCTCAGGGCCAACCAATAGTCCTCCTCCATGGCCTCCTTGAACTCCTCCCACACCTGAGTTTTTGCCTCCAAAATGGCCCAGGCTGTGGCACGGTACCTTTGAGCTGCCTCAGGAGTCCCACGAGCTAGCAATGCCCAGTAGGATTTCTTCTTCAGATTGACGTCATCCCTTACTTCTGGTGTCCACCACCGGGTTCAGGGGTTGCCGCCACGATAGTCACCAGAGATCCTGCGACCACAGCTCCGAGCAGCAGCTTCGACAATGGAGGTGGGGAACATGGTCCACTTGGACTAAATGTCACCAATCTCCCCAGGGATCTAAGAGAAGCTCTCCCGGAGGTGGGAGTTGAAGACCACGCTGACAGAAGGCTCCGCCAGATGTTCCCAACAGACCTTCACAACACATAAAACATGTGTAGAAAGCGAAAATTAAATGGTGGAATTATATTTTCATTTCCAAGGTTACACTGGCATTTTAATAAAGGCTACTTCAGGCTCCCATTCTGAGGGTATGTCTCTTCTGAACGTTAGGGATGCAGGATCATCTGGCTGCTTTTGTTGATGCCATTTGACAAATATGCACATACCATTGTGCTTATGAAACAGTTTTAAACGTGTTTGAGGTTCTTTTAACAACAGTAAGCTGCTTGTGGTGGCTGATGTTGCAATCTTATACATTTCAGGCCAGGATGGTTTGTTGACATGGCTGTAAACAGCACATGTGTTTATTCCATCATGTCATGAGCAACAGGTATATTTACATATTGCTGAACATGCATGTTACTCACCAAACAGAGTGGCAGACTCTTCTGTATGAATCCTGTAAGCGTGGATGTCAACAACCTCAGGAATTATATCAATATCTCAATTTCTTATATGATGTTTTGATAATTGTGGATCATCGTGAAATCTGGTGACTATGAAGGCCATGTCTTGTTAGTGACATCACTTTCATACTCATTACACCTTTGATTGACCCCCATGGCCTTCATGGAAGCAACTTCATTTTTGATGCTTTCATACCAAAAAGTTTTAAAGTTTGTCAAAACTGTGTGAGAAAGTAAAATAAGGAGTAGAGCGGTTGCATGGAGCAAAGGAGGAAGGACAACAGTGATCTTCAGAGACTGAAACAGAGGAAGGGAGTGATGGCCGAAAGAGATAAATCAGCTGTACAACAGAGAGTTCTGGTCAGATGGAGATCCAGGATGGAGCAGAGCTCTGTTTTCCTCAACTCCTCAACACCTCCTGCAGGAAACCAACACCTCACTGGTTTGAAGCTTTGCTTCTGAACGTTGTGCTGTGGTCCATGTCTGTGCTCACTGTTGTTCTCAACCTGCTTGTCATCATCTCAGTCTCCCACTTCAGGTAAAGATGAACTTCTCATTTTGGCGAAATCCAAGTGTCTCTTATCAGCAATGTTTTCTCTGTGTATTTGAACTGTCATGTTGAAACTGTCTGAACTGAACCATAAATTTACAATAGATTTACCCACAGGAAAGATTTTGACATGTCATACTAATATAAACATACAGTAGGTGTTAAAGATCAAATGAAAGCTGAAATCCATTCAGCTTCGATTTGATTTTAGAGCTCTTGTATTGTAGATGTTGGCTCACTGTCACACTGTCATGGCTTATTGGGAAACGTAGCTTGAACAAATTCAATGAGAATGTAATTGTGAATATTTGTGCTTTTTCTGTACAGGTCAACTCAGAAACAGGCCAACTAGCATTGTAGATCAAGCCCTCTCTTGCCATCAGGATATGATGTTTTACTGTGTTAACAATGCTTTTCTGTCTCCTTTCAGGCAACTCCACACACCCACTAACATCCTCCTGCTCTCTCTAGCTGTCTCAGACTTTCTTGTGGGCTTCCTGTTACTACCGGGACACATTTACCAACAAACACAATGCTGGTTTTTTGGGGACCTGATGTGTTCTCTTTTTCATTATGTGGTCTTCATTGTTTTCAGTACTTCAGTAGGAGGCATGGTTCTTATATCCGTAGACCGATATGTGGCTATTTGTTATCCTCTGCATTATCCCAGCAGAGTAACTGTGACAAAAGCTAAAGTGTGTGTTTGTATGTGTTGGCTCTGCTCTATTTTCTACAGTAGTGTTATTTGTAAAGATGCCCTGACTCAACCAGGCATAAAGGATTCCTGCTATGGACAATGTATAGTTGTTATCAACTATATTGCAGGAGTTGTTGACCTTGTTGTAAACTTTATTGCTCCATTTACGACCATTATACTTCTATATATGAGAGTATTTGTGGTGGCTGTGTCTCAGGCTCATGCCATGCGCTCTCACACTGCAGCTGTCACACATCAACATTCAGTGACACAAAGGACAAGGAAGTCTGAGTTGAAAGCAGCCAGAACTCTGGGTGTTCTCGTAATTGTGTTTCTAATATGTTTCTGCCCATTTTACTGTGTCAGTCTTTCAGGGAACAGCTCTTCTGCTGTAAAGTTTGTGATTTCAATGTTTTATTTGAACTCCTGTCTAAACCCTGTGATCTATGCCTTGTTTTATCCCTGGTTTAGAAAAGCTACTAAACATATTGTCACTCTGCAGATACTGCAGCCTGGCTCCTGTGAGGTCAACATGTTGAAGTAAAATGGTAGAGTGACGACTGAAGCACAAGTTTAATCTGAACAAAAAGCACTTTTAAAAATTCCTTCAGTCCACAATTTTGTAAAAGCAAATCAAAACAATACTCTCACAAAAGCCCCACAGTCACTCGTTGAAACATTGATAACAAAGGACAGTTTACAAAAGGGTATCATGTCTGAATTCCATAATATACTTTCATCTTACTCATCAGAGAGTTCACAGTATAAGGTAAGGGCTCAGAACAAAGATGTGGAAACTGAAATTTCAGCAGAGGAGTTGAAATCTGTCCGTGCTTAGTGTTAAGCATAAATGCATGCTTAACACTAATTCGTTATGACTGGCTAAAGCAAACATGTGTAACTCCTGCAAAGTCAAATCAGTTAAAAAAAAAACAAAAAAAACATATATATATATATATATATATATATATATATATATATGGCAAGTCTATGGCAAGCCGTTTAGGAAATTATATATATAATGAAACTCAGAATATATGGAATGAAACTCGGAATATATTGAATGAAACTCAGAATATATATAATGAAACTCGGAATATATATATAATGAAACTCGGAATATATGGAATGAAACTCAGTTAATTTAAACACAAGATACTTGTGCTAAAAAAAAAAAAAAGAGGATTCGTACTCAATGAGGACCTAGGATTCCTAATCTGTCTCAATACCTCACAGTGAGCAGTGATTCCTAACACATCTCAGGGGGTCATCAGGTGGAAACCTCCCTTCAACGGTGTTTCGCCTACTTAGTCCCACGACACCTCCAGGAGGCTAGGCGGTGAACTCTGGCGTCCCAGAGTCACCCCCCCTAGTGCCAGTTCACACTGCTCCTACACAATCCAAACAGCACTGCCACGTTCAACTGACCCAGGCCTGTTTAGGAAATGCTCCAGGTAGTGACCAGTGCCGATGCTACCATTTAGCTAGTGCAAATGCTACATGCTACTGCTAACCACTAATTGCTTAAAATATACTACTAACAAATCACTATTGTTAAGTGCTGCACTGCTACCCTAGCACTAGATGCCACACACAACTGCTAAGTGCTAAGTAATTATGACAGAAGGCAAGCAAAACAGGAGCACAAACGAAACAAACCTGCACCTTACAACACAACAGAATATATTGAATGAAACTCAGAATATATTGAATGAAACTCGGAATAATGAAACTCAGAATATATTGAATGAAACTCGGAATATATATAATAAAACTCAGAATATATTAAATGAAAATCAGAATATCTTGAATGAAACTCGGAATATATATAATGAAACTCAGAATATATTGAATGAAACTCGGAATATATATAATGAAAATCAGAATATCTTGAATGAAACTCAGAATATATATAATGAAACTCAGAATATATTGAATGAAACTCAGAATATATTGAATAAAACTCGGAATATATATAATGAAACTCAGAATATCTTGAATGAAACTCGGAATATATATAATGAAACAGAATATATTAAATGAAAATCAGAATATCTTGAATGAAACTCGGAATATATATAATGAAACTCAGAATATATTGAATGAAACTCGGAATATATATAATGAAACAGAATATCTTGAATGAAACTCAGAATATATATAATGAAAGTCGCCATCATGTTTTTTGACTTTACTTTCATTCCTACAGCTGCAAGAAGTGCCAAGATGAGTAAAGCTGTGCAATCTTCAGGAATGAACACCTTATTAACATGCCAGTGCTGTAGATCTCGACATGCAGACATAACTCGGCACAATTAGGAGATGTGCCGAGATCGGCTTGTTGTGCCAAGTTATGCCTGCACGCCGACATCGGTGCCTTGTGCAGAGTTAGATCTGTGCTACTCACCGGAAATGACAAGATCGGTGTGTGTTTGTATACCAAGCAAATTCTTTGCTGACAACACAATTAAACATGGTGTATTTCATTCCATATATAATTTCCTAAACAGCTTACCATACAAGCTGTTTAGGAAATTATATATGGAATGAAACTCGGATTATATGTAATGAAAGTCTGAATATATTGAATGAAATTCGGAATATATATAATGAATCTCAGAATATACTGAATAAAACTCAGAATATATATAATGAAAGTTGCCATTATGTTTTTTTCATTTTACTTTCACTCCTACAATTGTGAGAAGTGCCAAGATGAGTGAAGCTGTGCGATCTTCAGGAATGAACACCTTATTCACATGCTGGTGTTGTAGATCTCGACGTGCAAACATAACTCAGCACAACACGTGGAGATGTGCTGAGATCAGCTTGTTGTGCCAAGTTATGTCTGCACGCCGACATCGGTGCGTTGTGCTCACAGGAAATGTCGAGATCGGCGTGCAGCGCAGACATAACTCGGCACAACGCACCGATCTCGGCGTACAGACATTTACTCAGCACAGCACTGGCGTGTCAACACCTGTCACATTAATAAAAGTTAGCTTCTTCACTGCACTGAAGAAGAGATCCATTCACTATTTAATCGCGGGTCCAAGGCAGTGCAGTGCAGATGCAATGTACACTACAAACTATGAATATTGCTTGGAGCATGACATGCTCCTTCACACTCAACTGGAAACCACCACTGGGTGTGTCATATGACCGAAACCAGTTTTAAATGATTAGAAGACGCACAGCAATTCAGTTCGCCATCAGTGTGAACATGTGGATGCAAAAACACTTGGATTTGATTGTTTATTATTGTTTATTACAGATCCCCATTAGTCCTCACTGCAGTGAAGACTATTCTTCCTGGGGTCCAAAAATTTACATTTCAAACTTCAAACAAAATACCATAAATACATTCCTTACAATTTAAATATAACTAATTCTAAACAAGAATGATCTGAAATGTAATGGAATTCAACCCTTAAATTGTTAACACCAACCAGAACCAAAACAGCAACAACAACAAAAATTATTCCATTTTACACATTCAGAATTTCAGAATAAATCTCAGAATAAATCAACCAACTAGAAACTGACTTGGATTTGATCTTTTCCATGAAAACAGAGGCAATAGTGTGACTGTAAAAGTTCAAAAGTCTCAAGATGAGTTTAAAACTATGTTAAATGTAATATATCATTCATTCATTCAGATACTGCATGGATCCATTTCAATTATGCGAAAATAACCAACAAAAGTGTTTTTTTTAGAAACATGAGTGTGCTAAATCTGCTGTTGTGGTTACACTCTGCTGGGAGGCAACATCACAGAGTAGAATCCCAGACAAAATCAGAAGATGATGACAAAGTCCCCGAAAGATAATAAATAAAGCAATCTCACCGTGGCAAGGAGGTTCTGACCACATGTTGCATCAGATACATGAAAAATAGAATCTCAACAGAGATGGAAGAAATCAACAACAAATGCTACAGGGCGTAGAGGCCTGATCAAGACAATTAGGGCCTGTGATTGATTAAAGAAATTGAGAGTTTGGAGGCCAAAGGGAAAATGAGAGCTTTTGATTGGCTTGGGGGTCAGAGAAAGTGTAATGAGAGCCTGTGATTGGTGAGAGAAAATAAGGGCATTTGATTGTATTGTGAAAATGAGAGTATTTGGTTGGTGAGGCCAAATCTGAGCCTGTTATGAGAGTGTTAGATGACTTGAGAGTCTTTGAGGTTAGATGCAACAAAATAGGATCCTGTTAATACAAAGGAAGATTACAATTTTTGATTGACTTGAGACTCTTGGCGGTCATATTAAGTGTAATGAGAGCTTGCGATTTGTGATTGATTTGATTTTTACACAAAACAACTTTGGGTTCAGTGTCTTCCCCAAGGACACTTCGACATGCAGCTGGGGATCGAATCATCAACTTTGCAATCAGTGGACAGCCTGCTCTTCCACCTGAGCCACAGCAGCCAAGATGTGTCTCCGGAGAATCAAGATGGGAAGGATCCAGCAGGAAACTGGCCGAGTTAGTGTGGATCTACTGAAACATATAATGAAATCTTGGAAATTTAAGAATTCCTGACTCTGGGGCTGATTGGAAATTATCTTGCTGGATGCTAGGTGACTCTGAAGCTGGGGATAATGGGGAATTTGTAGTGAGAAGGCTGGCCAGTCCAAGAGCTTTGTCCAGCAGAAAGGATGACAGAGAGCTTGATGAGTGACTACGAGCCTCCTCCCCATTGCAAGTACCCTTGCACCATAGCTAGCTATAGCAGCTAATTTGCATCTGGTGTCCCTGAGAAGGCACAGAAAAACAGAAAAACAGCAGCGTAATACTACATTAAACAATACAAAACTTAAAAGCCCATCATTGTAAGGTAATAAAAAAATACAAATAAAATAAATAGATAAAGTCAGCATAAATTGAATTCCCCTTTTTAAAAAGCTTTTCAAGCAGCAGATTGACCATAAGCTGACTTTCTGAAATGAGGTACCGAATCACCTCTTGCAGATGATCTTGTCCTTCCTGTGCTGTTGCTGTTTGGGTGGGCCAGGCATCCTCTAAGAGGAGGGGATGTAAGATTACAAGGGATTTTGGACATCAGGTGTGCATTAGAGTAAAATAAGAAATTGTTTAAATTAAGAAAATAGTTTTTTTTAATATTTCAATGATGATGATCTTTTGGCTGTGTTTATAGAGTGAATACGTAGGTTTGAGTGTAGTCACTCCTACTTGTGACCAGGTTGGAATGCAGTAAGACAGGTGGGAAAAAAGCGTGTGTGAACAAAGAGCTTTGCAGCCAATGGAGACAGCTGGTGCCTCATGTTTTTGAAGTTATTCAAATTAAAGTTAGCATTGCTGGTTACCCTACCAACTGGGTTTTTGAAAGAGGTTTGTGGCAACTTCAATGCCAGGACATTTAAAATGTGTCACAGGTTTGATGACTTTCCCATTAAATAAAATGTCAGGATTAACAGAGTTATTGTTCCTTGTTGTAAAACACATTCAAACTGTTTTGCTTCTGTTAAGTGTCAACCTAGAATTCTTCAACCAGTCTTGCTCATTTTTGTATTCATGTACAAAAAATGTACATATTTTGCATATACATTGTTTGAAATAAAAGCTTAAACGTGCAACACTTAACCTTCTTAAACTGATATCAACATCAAGGACTCAGTTTGGGATCACATGACAAGACTATTGTTCTTATTGTTTTGAGATCAGGACAGAAAACTACACAGGAATATAACTGTAAAAAGCCACCAGCACCTCTGCTGGTACTGGGAAACACAACAGACAATGTTTATGTTCCCATACTTTATAAAATAGCAGAGAAAGGTATGGTATGTCCCAGTACACAACATGTCAAATGTAACTTGCCAAAAATACCAGGATGTCCAACTATATCTGGTTGGATTTTGCTTTTCTGGCCATTCTGACCCCTGCACAGTTACGCCACTTATATCACAGTGTCCTGCATCAGTATAAACAAGCTTGAACTGCTGAGAGTGCTCAGACAGATAGCAGCTGATTTCACACAGTGATGGTCAATATGATGACGAAGTGGCATGTCCTCACTGGATGCAAACTGCATGAAACAGTAAGTTCTCTATAAGGAAAGCTTTAAAATGTACTCAAAGGAAAAAGAGGGGGGAGGCTGCAAAAGAAGGCTTGACCAAGAGAAAGAAAACCATATAGAACAATCATGGAATAAAACCAATGAAAAACAAAATACTATTTTCAATTCAAAGCTTAATAAATATATCTCCAATAAAATGCAAGACATGTTTGAAAGAAGTGATGTGTGTTTAAAGCCACACCTGACAAGGTAGTGGATTATCTCAGTGGCTGAGAATTTCAAAAACTTCCAAAGTATAGTTGGCTGAATTTAACTCCTTTCTGACCAGAATAGATATTTCAAGATGTTGGTTCTCATGCATCCATCCTTCATCCACCAGGCTGTTTTCTGTTTACAAAATAATACTCCACTCCACAAAATAACACTGCACTCCTTCAACCCCACGATAACTTTAACTTGGACCTAATGACACCTCCTGAGCAGTGGGAATTTCAGAAACAGCCCCCAAAACAGATGGAGGACTGTGTAATTGGAAAGCAGAACAATGGCTGCATCTTAGGTTACATGTCGTTCAGGTCCTGTAATTGCCAGCAACAGCCGTCTTTGTCTTCCCATCTGCACCAGCAGGGCTGTTGGAAACAGACATCAAAGTCATGACACAAGCCTTTCAGCTCTGCATAGATGGAACTCCATTTTTGTGAGAAGGAACAGTAGATTAAGTGCTTTCTTTAATTATTAGAGCGTACAGGTTATTAACGTATTAAAGCCATTTTTTGGAGGAACTTGGCCCAATAACCTTTAACCTGTTCGGGAGTAGGGCAGATAAAACAAGAGCTAAAATGATGTCATAAATCCAATTTTATATTACACCACTTTTAAAAATATGAAACTGGAAAAATGAAAATCTTCATTAGCTATATATGCAGTTACACCATAGTTGTCCTCAGCATACTCTGACAACTAAAGGAAATAATAAGGTTGTTTGTAGAAATAAGAGAAAAATGGAAGTAGAAGCATCAGTTAAGATTAAGAGCAATAGGAAGAAAGAGAATTTTTATAGTAAAAGTGAAGCGATCACACTCTTTGAAGCATTTGTAGTCCTTCTTTTCTGCTTTTGCTCCTGTCCAAACCCTCTGATCTATGCTATTTTAATCCAGGTTTATAAAAGTCATAAACACTTTGTCAGTCTTGAAATCCCTTCCTAATAGACTCAGTAGGCCCATTATATGGAGATAAAATCTTTAGCGGAGGTTCAGGAGCAGGACCAAACCTCAGTCGCTTCCCTTCCTTCCATCCATCTATACATTATCTTCCGCTTATCTGGGGCCGGGTCGCGGGGGCAGCAATCTGAGCAGAGAGGCCCAGACTTCCCTCGCCCCAGACACCTCCTCCAGCTCTTCCGGTGGGACCCCGAGGTGTTCCCAGGACAGCCGAGAGACATAGTCCCTCCAGTGTGTCCTAGGTCTACCCCGAGGCCTCCTCCCCATGGGACATGCCCAGAACACCTTCCCAGGGAGGCTTCCCAAAGGCATCCGGAACAGATGTCCAAGCCACTTCAACTGACCACTCTCGATGTACAGAAGTAGCGGCTCTACTCCGAACTTCTCCCTAGTGACCAAGCTCCTCACCCGATCTCAAAGGGTGCGCCCAACCACCCTGCGGAGGAAACTCATTTCAGCCACTTGTATCCGGGATCTCGTTCTTTTGGTCATGAACCAAAGTTCATGACCATAGGTGAGAGTCGGAGAGCCTCGCCTTTTGGCTTAGCTTCTTCCTCACCATAACGGACCGGTACAGTGACCGCATGACTGCAGACGCTGCGCCAATCCGCCTGTCAATCTCATGCTCCATCCTCCCTACTCATGAAGAAAACCTTGAGATACTTAAACTCCTCCACTTGGAGCAGGGTCTCTCCACCGACCCGGAGAGGGCAAGCCACCTTCTTCGGGTCGAGAATCATGGTCTCGGATTTGGAGGTGCTAATCCTCATCCCAGTCACTTCACACTCAGCTGCAAACCGCCCCAGTGCACGCTGGAAGTCCAGGCCTGATGAAGCCAACAGGATGACATCATCCGCAAAGAGCAGAGACAAGATCCTGCGGTCCCCAAACCAGACCCCTCCAGCCCTGACTGCATTCTACATTCTGTCCATAAAAGTTATGAACAGAACCAGTGACAAAGGGCAGCCCTGCCGAAGTCCAACATGCACTAGGAACAAGTCCAACTTTCTGCTGGAAATGCGAACCAGACTCCTGCTCCAATCGTACAGGGACCAGACTGCCCTTAGCAAAGGGCCCCGAACCCCATACTCCCGGAACACCTCCCACAGGATGCCACGAGGGACACGGTCAAATGCCTTCTCCAAATTCACAAAGCACATGTGGACTGGTTGGGTGAACTCCCAAGAACCCTTGAGCACCCGATGGAGAGTGTAGAGCTGGTCCAGTGTTCCACGACCAGGATGAAAACCGCATTGTTCTCTTGGATTCAATGTTCGAGTATCGGCCGTATCCTCCTCTCCAGTACTCTGGAATAGACTTTCCCGGGGAGGCTGAGGAGTGTGATCCCCCTGTAGTTGGAACACACCCACCGGTCCCCCTTCTTGAAAAGAGGGACCACCACCCCGGTCTGCCAGTCCAGGGGCACTGTCCCCGACCGCCACGCAATGTTACAGAGGCGTGTCAGCCACGACAGTCCCTGCACATTCAGAGACTTGAGATACCCAGGGCGAATCTCATCTCCTCCCGGAACCCTGCCACTGAGGAGCTTGTCAACCACCTCGGTGACTTCAGCCTGGGTGATGGGCGAGTCCGCCTCTGAGTACTCAGCCTCTGCTTTCTCAACTGAAGACGTGACGGCAGGATTGAGGAAATCCTCGAAGTATTCTTTCCACCACCCGTCAACATCCCCAGTTGAAGTCAACAGCTCCCCACCTCCACTGTAAATAGTATTGGTGAAGCACTGCTTCCTCCTCCTGAGGCGCCAGACGGTTTGCCAGAATTTCCTCGGGGCCGACCAATAGTCCACCTCCATGGCCTCCCCGAACTCCTCCCAGACCTGAGTTTTTGCCTCCACAACGGCCCAGGCTGCGGCACGTCTGGCCTGCCAGTCCTTCTTCAGCTTGACGGCATCCCTTACTTTCGGTGTCCACCACCAGGTTTGGGGGTTGCCGCCACGACAGCCACCAGAGACCCTGCGACCACAGCTCTGAGCAGCAGCTTCGACAATGGAGGTGGAGAACATGGTCAACTTGGACACAATGCCACCAATCTCCCGTGCGATCTGAAAGAAGCTCTCCCGGAGGTGGGAGTAGAACACCGTGCTGACAGAGGGCTCTGCCAGACATTCCCAACAGACTCTCACAACACGTTTGGGCCTGCCAAGTCTGTCTGGCCTTCTCCTCCGCCAGCGCATCCAAATCACCACCAGGTGGCGATCAGTTGACAGCTCTGCCCCTCTCTTCACCCGAGTGTCCAAGACATGCGGCCGGAGATCAGATGACACAACTACAAAGTCGGTCATCGACTTCTGACCTAGGGTGTCCTGGTACCACATGCACTTATGGACACCCCTGTGCTCGAACATGGTGTTCATTATGGACAAACTGTAACTAGCACAGAAGTCCAATAACAGAGCATCCCTTGGGTTCAGATCGGGGAGGCCGTTCATCCCAATCACCCCTCTCCAGGTCTCACTGTCGTTGCCCACGTGAGTGTTGAAGTCCCCCAGTAGAACAATGGAGACATCAGTCGGAGCACTGTCCAGCACCCCTCCCAGGGACTCCAAGAAGGCCGGGTACTCCGCACTGCTGTACGGTCCGTAGGCCGAGACAACAGTCAGACGCCTGTCCCCGATCCAAAGACGCAGGTACATGACCCTGTCTTTCACTGGAGTGAACTCCAACACGTGGCTGCTGAGCTGTGGGGACGTGAGCAAGCCCACACCAGACCGCTGCCTCTCACCATGGGCAACTCCAGAGAAGTGGAGAGTCCAGCCCCTCTTGAGGAGCTGGGTTCCAGAGCCTGAGCTCTGCGTGGAGGTCAACCCAACTATATCTAGATGGTACCTCTCAACCTCCCGCACAAGCTCAGGCTCCTTCCCCCCAAGTGAGGTGACATCCCAAGTCCCAACGGTTAGAAACTGTGTCCGGGGATCGGGTCATCGAGGCCCCTGCTGTCGATGCTGCCCAATCCACATTGCACCTGGCCCCTACGGTTCCCTCTGCGGGTAGTGGGTGCACAGGAGGTCGGGCCCATGTCGTCCTTTCAGTCATCCATGCTGATGAGACTTAGACACTGTAGTTGATTGTGTACCAATAATGTGAAGATGATGAAGAAATTCTCAGAGGATACTGTCTTGTTTATATATAAGAAGGTTTATTAAAACAATTACAGCGTCTTCACGCACTATGGTCTGCCCGGGTGAGTTTCACAGGCAGATAGAATCAACACACCAAATAACCTTTTCTACTGGCTTATATAGAGGAGTTGTTTTCAAGAAACGAAGACAGAATATATGGTACATGTCAGAAAGGTAAAAAAACACACATCCTATATGAAGTCAAATATTTACATTAACCTTTGACTTAATACTTTTAATAAGTACCGTGTTTGGTAACATGGCTAATACTTCAAATTAAAATAATTTGTGAAGGAAAGGAAACAAGGTCAGCGATTGAGGGTGGGGGGTGGGGGGGAAATGTTGAGCAGATAGTGACGAAACTGTCCAACTTAAATCAAGAGGACTGAAGGAAAGAAAGAACGAGCGCAAAAGAGATAAATTAGCTGCATGAGAGCTGAAAGCTTTAGACAGAAGGCAGTCAGCTGCAGCTCCTGTCCTCCTCTTTTTCATGATGGAGAACACTCACCAACTCTGCTTTCCAGAGTTCAACAACTCCTGCCGAAAGCCAAGACTTCACTGGGCTGACACTGTGCTTCTGAACATTGTACTGTCGTCCGTCTCTCTGATCACTGCAGTTCTAAACCTGCTCGTCATCATCTCTGTCTCCCACTTCAGGCAGAGATCAAACTTTTCTCTTTTTTTAGTTTTTAAAATATGTAGATTTTCCAAAAGATTTACACACTTATGTTGCATCTTGGCACACTGGACGTCTCCTACCACTATATCTTTCTTTTAACCATGACTTTAGCTAAACAGTTTGAATTGTTAACAGTGCTTTTCTGTCTCCCTCCAGGCAACTCCACACCCCCACTAACCTCCTCCTGCTCTCTCTGGCCGTCTCAGATTTGCTTGTTGGCTTCCTACTGATGCCGGGAGAAATCTACAGAAGAACAGGGTGCTGGTTTTTTGGTAACAATGTGTGTTCTCTGTATAACTATCTGTCCTTCATCATTACCTCTGCATCAGTGGGAGACATGGTGCTTTTATCAGTCGACCGATATGTGGCTATTTGTGACCCTCTGCATTACCCCACTAGAATCACCATGACAAGAGCCACACTCTGTGTTTGCCTGTGTTGGCTCTGTTCTGTTTTCTACAGCAGTGCCATTTTACACGACGACCTAACTCATCCAGGCAAGCACAATTCCTGCAGTGGAGAATGTGTGATCGTTATCAGCTATCTTGCAGGAGTCATTGACATTATTATAACCTTTATAGTTCCTATTTCTGTCATCATAGTTCTGTATATGAGTGTATTTGTGGTGGCTGTGTCTCAGGCTCGTGCCAGCCGCTCTCATGTTACTGCTGTCACTCTCCAGCTTTCAGTGCCTCTAACAACAAGGAAATCTGAGTTAAAAGCAGCCCGGACCCTTGGTGTTCTAATGATAGTGTTTCTAATATGTTTTTTCCCGTATTATAGTTTTTCTTTAGCTGGGGATGAATCGCTCAGAAGCTCATCTGCATCCTTTGTCATCTATTTGTTTTATTTTAACTCCTGTTTAAATCCAGTGATCTATGCCCTGTTTTACCCCTGGTTTAGAAAAGCCGTTAGACTTGTTGTCACCCTGCAGATACTGCAGCCTGGCTCCTGTGAGACCAACATACTGTAAGGAGTGACTGAAATGACACCTGCTGTACAAAGATATAGTAAACCAAGTGTCTAATCATTCTCATTTTTGTGTTTCTAATATATGTCACTCCACACATTAATGGATGACTTACTCAGTAGCTAATTTGCATCCTTTGTGTTCTATCTGTTGTATTTTAAGTTTTGCCTAGGCCTTGTGATCTATGTTCCTTTACTATACCTGGTGGACAAGAGCAGTAAAAGTCATTTTCACTCTGCAGATAGTGCAGCCCAACTCCTATGAGGCCAACAGTCTGTAGAAAAAAAAATATTTGACTAAAATTTGCAATCAGTTCAGAATATTTTCTCTTTCTGTATATCCAGTATACATCAGAGCTGAGAAAACTCCTGTGACTTTTGCAGATACTGTATCTTGGCTCCTGTAAGGCCAACATACTGTAGAGTGACTGGGAAGTGAGGTATTTACAGGTTGGCATGGTCTTGTTGTTCAGTGAGTTAATTATCAAAGCCAGGAGGCAGATTATTTTTTTCAGGAACATTTTATTATACAAAATCAGCATGTTGCTTCTGCATGATCAGTTTCACATAAGATGCAATGTTTCTGTTCAAGTAATTACAACCAGATGTTTATTTTTGCTTTCAAAGGTTTCTGTAGTTGTGTATTTTGTGCATACTGCTACTGTTGAACGTCACATAAGCACCACTCCTTTAAGGCAATCACCCAGTTTGTCCCCTGCCTTCACCCGAGTCGGCTGGGATAGACTCCAGCCCCCACCCCCACCGCGACCCTACAGAGGATTAAGCAGTGTATAGACCCAGTTTGATGTAATCCGTGACAAAATACAATACAATATTTGGCATATTTTTTCTTCTTCCCTGAAGCAACAACCGTTCTTTATGGCATTGAGTTGCTGTCTGCATTTGTTTGCTTTTGTAAAAGCTGTTTTCACACCATGTAAAATCAGCCAATATCCCCGGTTTAGATCATTACTGAACAAATACTGACTTTCTTGCATACCTTACATATGTCATACGTCAAATGGATATGTAAAAACACAATATAAATATGTCTAAACATGACAAGTTTTGCCATGTCATATGTAAGATGGTTTTTTAAAAAAGGATTCATGGTATTTACTAAGTGATAATAATGGGAGACACTACCGGTTTGCAGTGGAAACACATGTCACAATGAGGCCTGGGGAACAGGTCTCTCCACAGTTGGTATGATAAAAAAAAGGAGCAGCAGACAGGTACCAGCAGGCTTAAATGGCTTATGTCACAGACGCAAAAACTCAAGAGGAGTTTGAAGGTGATGTGGCAGACCTTTGATTGGCCTCAAGGAAGATCAGGCTCAGGGAAGTCTTGGCTCAGGCTGCATTCGGCTGGACAGGAAACTGTTAACTCTGACTGGGGTCATTGTTTAGCAAGGGGAAGAGCATTTTCAAGAACTACCAAATTCAACTTATGTGAGGAAGGCAGTGTCTGATATATGCTATACACTGAACACAGCGAAGGACACCAAGACATGTAGTTGTAATGACACGTAGTTGTAGAAATTCGGGATCTTGCATGCTGAGGAGCACTGACTCTGTCATCAGAAATAAAGAGGGACACGCAAAGTATTGAATCAAAAAAAATTTGACTTCATTAACGAAAGGTGTGAGTTTGGTTACTCTGAGTTCCTACTGCAGGGCCTTAAGTGTTAATATAGTATTTATAAGCTGTTAGTTTATAATTTTGCATAAGAGCAAATACACTACTGTTTAACTTGTAAGTGGTACACTTTTTTTAAAAGGTGTGGCAATTTTCAATCATTTGACATTTAAATTATGCACTCAGTGGTGTCCTCACTTTCGTTGTGTAGTGTACATGAATCTTCAGTGTCGTATGTAAGTTAGGGACAGTACCTGCCAATTTCCATCTTTATAAAGGTTCATCAGAGGGTGTGCTGCAGTTCCAGGCAGATAAAACTTTCACCAGGAAGGGGGCTGCAACAGCCGCGAAGTTGAAATGAAAACAGTGGACTCATGTTTGTGCATACCTTCATGCATACAACCGGGGCGTGCATACACAGACACATTCGACATGTGCACACAAAAAAAAACAGGACATGAGTAAATACAATATGATGCATGAATCAATAGCTTACTTTTCTGGCACATGTCTAGCTGCTGTAGACAGTCTGAGCATTTTTAAACTTTGGGTTGTGTGCAGTTGTCTGCTGAGGGGTCCATCATTGACATAAAACTAGCAAAGATCTTCTGTTTATAATACTATGGAACAATATTTTCCAACTCACTGTAAAGTTATCGTTTTATCTGTTGGTAAATGGAATTTTAAGTAGACAGCTGATATACCGTACCTTTTTTGGTAGACTTTAAATGTCACACCACCATGTAAATGATATGACCCTTAAAAGTTAACTAAAAAACGCACTTTTAAAAAGATGTCTCCAGAGGGTTGGCAGAAAATAGATAACACTTCCAGGGTGCCAGTTGCTGTTTCTGTAAATCTATTTGGAAGTCATGAAATTGGTGCAGAAACTAATATTGATTCTCAAAGTTGATTATAGAAAAACTCTTGCTTGTGGGATAGGTGGTGGGTCAAAACAAGTTGCAGCATATAAAAGATCTCCTTTTTACCTACATTGACGAGGCTCATCTTGTAGCCACAATTCCTTACGTGTCAAAATAACTTTGCAATATGAGCATATTAGAAAACATCACATGACATCGGTGTTCAAAGTCGGTCGTAGCATTGTGCAGGAAAAAGTGAGATGCTGGCTTTACATTGTGACACCTAAGGTTGTGGAGAGGATGTAAAATTGATTTGGTTGCACTTTTGAACAGAGCTCAAATGTGTTTTTTCAGTCCTAAAAATTCTGAGAAAAGGAAATGTAAAAAGAGGCCTGCAGCTATTTAGCATGGCTTCACTGAATACACTAAGGTTATTGTACAGAAAACCATGAGTTGATTCTGAAGAGTTCAAGTGGGGACGTTTTCAGATTTGGTTGAGTCGAGGATATAGAAAGGGAACAGAGGAGAGGATATAAGTATCCAACAGACACTGAGAGAAAGAGGGAAGGAGGCGTTCAGACTGCAACAGATTTGCGCTGCTTGTTGAGAATTTTACACAATGACTGCAACTTTTTGCGTATTTAAGAGAAAACACATGTGGAAAGTTGGGACAGTAGTGTCTGTTGTTGTCATCGGATTCATTGTGATTGTGATGAGCTGCTTCTTTCATTCTGTCAGAGAGCAAAGGAAAGAAGTCAAGTACAGAGAACCCTCTCCTGGGAGGGCTGCTGCTGTGTCGTTCGAGTCTGAGGGTACAGCTGTCTCCAGCTGTGCAGAAACTGGTGCCTCATCATGTCAGAGGGTGAGAGAGATTTACTGGTGTCTGTGAAACTGCAATCAGCTGATCAGTGTCGAGTGGTTGAGAGCAAACTAGAACTTTTTATAGAGTTTGGATATAAGTTTATAAGTGTGGTTGCTTTGAATAATGTTTCTTTGATTTTACTTAAACCTATAGTCTGCTTCTTCTTCTCTCAGCTCACTCCTCTCCTCACAACACAGATGATGCAACATACGCACACACATATACAGAGAACGCACACACACACACACACACACATATACAGAGAACGCACACACACACACACACACACACACACACACACATATACAGAGAACGCATGCAAAGACAAACACAAGTCACTGTTTTACAGGAACATACAGACAGACTGAGTTTGTATACCTGCCATCTGGGGACCAAACCATGCACACATACACACACGGTCCTCGCCATACGGGGACAAGCAACATATAGTTGATTTTGAGAGGCACATATGCTACACATACACATTAAAAACATCTGATGAGGACGGCTGAGATGAAATGAAGTACACTGAATCCTAACTTTTGTGGAACTTTTTTTAAAACAAGACATAAGGAATGCTTTTCCCCAATACAGACAGGCCTCCAAGTGCGTGTGAAGGTGTTCAGAAGGAAGTGGAGCTCCCCACGCAGGGAGTGTGGGGCCCTCATGGGTGAGTCAAGCCACTGCAGCAGGATTCAGGCAGAAGGATCCCTCACCTGGTGTAATCTGAATCACAAGAGTTGAGGATTTGCTCTCATGATCCTCTTGTCCAGAGGAGCTGACAAGCAGATGAGTTTACCAGGACTCAGCAGAACAGATTAGACGAGTTTGAGAGGACTTGACATGACTAGACCAAGAACTTGAAGAATCGTGATTCAGCCATCACTTCGAGTTCTGTCAAGGTGATCTTAGGCCATGATGAGCTTTGATATATCATATGATATTGATATTCAATATTTATTGTAGACAAAAAACTCCTGCCATGGGTGATAGGTGGTTGGTCAAAACAAGTTACAGCATATGACATGTAGCATTCTTACCTGCATTTTGATACCAGCTCATCTTCTTGTCATGATTCTTTCTATGTTAAACACTTCAACGATAACTATATTAGAAAAGACATGAATTCTCAAACTTAGCCACAGCAAACATTGTGGTGAACAAAAATGAGAATTTGGTAAACAGAGGCAGGAAGAGTGGATGGGTTGAAAGGAAAAAATGAAAATAGTTATGTAATGAGCAAAGAGAGGGACAAGGGACATGACTGTCCAACAGACACTGAGAGACAGAGGAGGGGAGGAGCTCAGAGATGTATTAGTAAAAGTACTTCTTGGTCAGGACTTTGCCAGAGCTGCAGAGAGCTGCAGCTCTCTGAAGATGGAGGACCTGGATGGAGCTGACCTCTGCTTTCCACAACTAATCAACATCTCCTGCAAGAAGCCTGCATTACCTCAGTCAGAGCATCTGGTCCTATATGCTGTGGTGTTCTTCATCTCTCTGCTCGCTGTTGTTCTCAACCTGCTCATCATCATCTCAGTCTCCCACTTCAGGCAGAGATTAACTGCAAAACCCTCTTTTTTCAGCTACTGTAGATTCACAAGTGAATTGTCTTTGATGTAGAAATGAATGATGTTGCACTTAGACACAGTAGACTTACGCTCTAACTTGCTGACTGTTTTATTTGTGAAATAGATGTTTGTTACTGATGTTTTAATCATTAAGACATGAGGACTTGTTGGTTTACTGGTGCTTTTCTGTCTCCCACCAGGCAGCTGCACACACCAACAAACATCCTCCTCCTCTCTCTGGCCGTCTCAGACTGTCTCGTTGGTCTCCTGGTAATTCCAGGACAAATCTTCATACAAACAACCTGCTGGTTTTTTGGTAAACTTGCATGTTCTCTGTATCATTACACAGGATATTTCATTACTTCTGCCTCAATAGGAGACATGGTGCTAATATCAGTCGACCGCTATGTGGCTATTTGTGACCCTCTGCATTATCCCACCAGAATTACAGAGGGGAGAGTCAAACTCTGGGTTTCTCTGTGTTGGCTGTTTTCTGCTTTGTACAACATTTTATTCATACACGCTCAGCTGGGCAGCAATAACTCTTGCTATGGGCAATGTGTTATTAACACTGACCTCACTGGGATATCTGTTGACCTCGTTGTAACCTTTATCCTTCCAGTTTTTGTCATTGTAGTTCTGTATATGAGAGTGTTTGTGGTGGCTGTGTCTCAGGCTCGTGCCATGCGCTCTCACACTGCAGCTGCCACACTAGAGGCTTCAATGAATCCATCAAGAAAAAAATCGGAGTTGAAAGCAGCCAGGACTCTGGGTATTGTTGTATTTGTGTTTCTGATGAGTTTCTGCCCGTATTACTTTATCAGTCTTGCTGGAGGCAGCGCATTTTTCGCATTTTCAATTTTTAGTTTTCTGTTTAACTGTAACTCCTGTTTGAATCCTGTTATCTATGCCCTGTTTTACCCCTGGTTTAGAAAAGCCATCAAACTTATTGCCACCCTGCAGATACTGGAGTCTGGCTCCCATGAGGCCAACATGCTGTAGACATACTGAAATGAAACCCGCTATGCAAAGATTTAGTTATAACAAGTGTCTAATGGTCCCCCTGTTTTTTTCACTGCCCGCATTACTGTGTAATTTCCTAATTTAAGTTCTGTTTAAACCTTGTGATCTATGCCCTGTTACATCCCTGGTGTGCAAGAGCAGTTAAACTCCTTTTCACTTTTCAGATACTACAGCCCAGCTCCTGTGATACTAACATGCTGTAACAATGTGTTTCAGTAAGATTTTAAATCAACTCAGAGTATGTTTTCTTTCTCTCTTTACTATATCACAGATTTGCGCTGCTTGTTGAGAATTTTACACAATGACTGCGACTTTTTGCGTATTTGGGAAAAAATATGGAAAGTTGTGACAACAGTGTCTGTTGTTGTCATCGGATTAATTGTGATTGTGATGAGCTGCTTCTTTCATTTTGTCAGAGAGCAAAGGAAAGAAGTCAAGTACAGAGAACCCTCTCCTGGGAGGGCTGCTGCTGTGTCGTTCGAGTCTGAGGGTACAGCTGTCTCCAGCTGTGCAGAAAATGCTGCAGCAGCAGCCACGTACACAATGAATGTTACAGAAACACCATATTAATTTTCAGTCCACTTGAATAATATTTCATGCTGGAGATACTTTCTGTGCAAACTTTCGCCTTAATATGCTTTTATAGCGACACATCTGTAATGAATGAATAACAACCCATTGCATCTCCCATTTTGTGAATACTGCAAATCAGGTAAATTATCAGCAAAATGTGATCAGTAATTGTCTGAATGCTAAAAGAAATGTACCAATAATGCAGAATAACAGAATTACATTCTTGAATTAATTAGCTTTTTGTTGTGGGAGGGAGAATTGTTGTTGCCATCAGTATGTTCCACACAGCAACATACATGAAATGTAATTTTGGCACTGAGACAGCCTTATAATGATTGACAAGGTAAAGAAGTAGGGGGAAGGTGTATTGGTTGAATTGTTCCTGATGATCAACATGTAAGTGACATTTTACTGTTTAAGCTGGTTGAGATGTGGATCTTTCCTGAACTTTTTCATATACTGTTTGAACAACTCTCACAGACTCCTCAGATGAGAGGGAGAGTAAGTTTATTTTATTCCTATTTCACATTGACTGTCTAATGGTGTCAGATGTCTAGGTGGTTAAACTGATTTCGTCCTGGAGAGTGAGTGGCCTGCAGAAGTGAGTGAGAAGGTGGATACATTCGACACCAGTATATCTCACTTTTTTAGAGGAGAAAACAGAGAGATTTACTGGTGTCTGTGAAACTGCAATCAGCTGATCAGTGTCGAGTGGTTTAGAGTAAACTAGAACTCTTTATAGAGTTTGGATATAAGCTTATAAGTGTGGTTGCTTTAAATAATGTTTCTTTTATTTTACTTAAACCTATAGTCTGTTTCTTCTTCTCTCAGCTCACTCCTCTCCTCACAACACACACACTTAAAGAGAAATGCAACATACGCACACACACGCACACACACACACACACACACACACAGATGCATACAGAGAATGCACACAAAGACAAACACACACACACACACACACACACACACAAACACACACACACACACACACACACGCACACACACTCTCTCACTCACACACTCACACACTCTCGCACACACACACTCACACACACACATACACGCATACAGAGAATGCACGCAAAGACAAACACACACACATGCACACACGCACACACACACACACACACTCACACAGTCTCTCTCACACACACACTCACACAGTCTCTCTCTCTCACACACAAACACACACACAATCCCCATTTAACAGGAAGATACAGAGAGACTAAGTTTGAATACCTGTCATACGGGGACCGACAGTTAACCATGCACACGTACGCACGTGCCCCTCGGCATACAGGGACACAGCACCCAGTGTCCATGTAAGGACTCTCTGTATAGGGGGACAAGCAACATATACTTAATTTTGAGAGGCACATACACATCAGAAACATTCAATGAGGAGGGCCGAGATGAAAGTAAATACACTGAGTCCTAATTTTTGTGGAATTTTAATTTTTACAGAGAGTTTTATTCAACAGACAGGCCTCTAATGTGTTTAGCGATAGCTTTACAATCAAGTCAAGCAGCAACTTACAGACAACACACAGACATCACTTCCAAGGAGTAAATAAGCAGAATATAGCGAAACATTAAAGTATCTGGATTAAATTTAAGGAGACAAAAGGTAGATGGACAGCTGGTTGTTGGAGGAAAAGCAAAATAAACATGTGGATGGATATATTTCTAATAAATCAATTTTAACCTGTATCAGAACAGAAGTAATAAATAAGTAAATATTTAATAATGATATTCCTTTGTTCATAAATATATCCACAAAGAGGATAAAGTGAAAGAAAAGCAGTGTATGAACTGAGTCAACAGCCAAATCTCTTGACTGGCCAAACAAAAATGCTGGAATTTGAAACTAATAACTGAATACGGTGTGATGAGCCTCATTTTAGAATTTTGAATTGTGCTGGTTGAAGAAATAGAAATATTGTCCCAAAAAAGCTGATATGGCAAAAAAAAAAAAAAAAAAAAAAAAAAACACATGCAAAAGCTGCTGGTATTTAAAATAAGGTGCAAAAAGTGCTTAAAGGTACATCGTGAAAAAGCATATTGGTCAGGATTGCTGGTAATATTGCACAGTTGAGTTAAGTCACTGGAGTTTAGCAGCAAACAGTTCAGGTCATGAGCCACTGCCCATGACTTAGGGGTTGTGGTGTCTAATTGCAGTGGAGATAAAGGATTCCCTGAACCATTCAGTCCTACAGTGCAATAAAGTGCAATAAACCTAAATATTCATGGACTTTGTCAACTTCAGTGTCCTTCCCACTGATACTGATGGCCTGAAGCAGGGGCTTAGACCTGCCGTAGTCCATTTCTTGGTCTTCAAGATGTTAAGCAGAAGGCAGTTCTTAGCAGTCCAGTCAGTGAAGGCCTTCATCAGGTCCCTGTAGTCACCTCCCTGCCCATTCTTGATACAGGCCACGAGTATTTCTCAATGCATCAGATCCAAGGGCAACAAATTCCTCAGGGCTGCAACCACCAATGAAGTGTTGGGGATACAGAGAGCCAGGACTGTAAAAGAGAGCTTGCTGGGAGAACTACTTGTGAAATGTAGCTCCAAGCCAAGATACATACCAAAAACACAGAGGAACCAACAAAACACCAGCAGGCCCAATAAAATCCTTGGCAGGGCCCTCCAGCTGGATACTCGTGGAGCCCTAAGAATCTGAAGGGAGGTCATCAGCCTGATTATTTGGACAAATAGCCTTGATGAGGAACTGATACTGCTGGCAGATTTGTAGTAAAGAAGCCTGTCCAGGTAATGGATGCTTCAGGGCCATTTATCTATGTAGGACAATCAGATGCCGGGTACCTCCCATGATCCGGACAATATGTTTGAATTATCAGATTTTCAGGAAATAAACAGGTGATACCAACCTCCAGACTTGGTTACTTCACTTACAAAGAGAATAGTATTTATCTGCCTGCACTGATTTCTGATCGAACCTGCCTGGATCTTCTGGGACACAATGCATGTATAATTGGGGCTGCACTATTTTGTATGCTCCTGACAGACTAATACTTGACACTGAACATCTTCCTGGAGGGCTGATGACCATACAAGAGGAGAAAGAGGAAATAGTTTACAGCCAAAATCACATTTTTCAAAAGAAGTGAGGAAATGGGAGAAATTTATGAAAGCCAATTTGCCTCACATAACCACACTCAGTGATCATCAACACTTAATGCATATCAAGCCCAGCCAGAGATGTGAATAGCTGAACAGCCCCCCACAACTCAGATAGATAACTTGGCAGTTGTCTCAGGCAAGTGGGGAGCAGCAATGCTAGTCAACAACTTCCCATACACACATAGAGAGAGAGAGTTTCATTTGAAAAAATAGCTGCCCCATATCACAACACATGAATATCCAGGATGTTCACTTAAACACTTAAGGCCAATGATGAAGGAAGCCTCCCAAGGTAAATACTTTCCGATTCAAAACAAGTTTATATGGCATAATGACGAAAAATGGCATGGAAATAATGATGTCAGCATCAGGCACTGTACACCCCCAAGTGGTACAGCTTCCACCGACCTCTCATTGTCCTAATCAAGGTGAGAGTGTAAAAGATCTGGCTGTCTTCCCACCATAATTGTGGTCACAGCATTATACAAATGTGGCTCTAATTTCATGAGCCCAACCTGTAGATGTCAAGTTGAAGCCAGAATATGGCCCACCTTGGATAAAACAACATCCCTTAAAACCAGAGACTGACATAGGAACTGAAGAGACAATAGAGGGATTTATGACACTAAGAGAGCACTGGTCCTAAACCAAATCCAATGAGTAACACACCCAAATTCCCAGTCCTCAAAGCAGACAAAAATAGATATAAATTAGTTGATGATTAAGGGGCTTTAAGTTGTAGAAAACACAGGATGATTTTCCACACCCTCACACACTATTTTCAAATGTGCCCCTTATGGCCCAGTGGTTTACAGTGATAGATTTGTGTTCCGGGTTTCTTAGCATGCCACTAAGCCCTGCAAGTAGACATTTGTTTTCTTTCAGCTGCAGGGGACAGTCTATCATTACAATCATCTGCCTCTGGGCATAGTCCTTATTTTTAAAATACAATTCTGGAAGATTTAGCAGGGGTTTCAGGAAAGGTCACCGGTGTGGTTTTGCAGTATGCTGATGAAATCTCCTGATCTAGCAACATGTCACAAGGACTTCAAGATACTGCTGACTCTGCTTGCAACAAGAGGGTGCAAAGCTTCTTTGAAAAAGCTTCAGTACTGTCTAGATAAGGAAGAGTATTTGGGGAGACTCAAAGAATGGTAGAGGGCAGATATCCCCTTCCCAGTTGGAAGGTATATCACAGGCACCAAAGCATAAGACTGTTAGACAAATGATGACCTTTCTAGAAATGACAGGCTACTTTTCAGATTGGATAGATGGTTATGTCACCACTGTAGCCATTCTGAGAGAAGGCTGAGAACGACTCACAATAACGATGGTCTCTTGTACAATCAGGAAAGACAGTTCAGTCCCACTGTTAATACATGATAAACATGGTTTGGCTCATTGTGCAGTAAGGGAAAGTAAGGGAAACTTCTGGGCTATTAAACTGCAGCAGCAGGTGAATTCAGTTATCTCCAGATGTGAAAGCTGCTCAAAAAGTAATAACAGAATAAGGGTGACCACCACCATGGAACATGACCTAGGCACAGAAGAAAAATGTAAACAAATCACCATGGATTTTAAGATAAAACTGGTACAAGGTAGACGGTTAATGTTGGTAACTGTAGACAGGTTCAGCACATGGACTCACACGACACAGGCGAAACACATCAATGCAGACACTGTGGCTAAGTTTCTTTGCAGAGAGGTAATACCATGGTTTGGTACCATGTCTGTGATCAGCTCAGATAATGATAGACAGTTTGTGTGTAAAAAAATAAAAATAGTGAGAACCATCTTGCAGGAGTTGGGGATGAAACAGAGGTTAAGATGTGTGCATCAGCCTCAAAGTCAGGGTTTGGTAGAGTGAGCCAATGGAAAATATACTGTTGAAGATCTGCATGCATGTGAGTTTCAACTGTGTTGATGCCATGCATATGGCATTAATTTCTTGTGTGAATTAGACAACTTTGCTAACACCACATGAAATAGTCAGTGTCCGACCGGTGTTGGTACCTGTGTTTAAGGGAACATCCAAGGGACCATTCTTGGAGCTGCTGGAAATTGATATGAAAACTTTAATAAAGCAGATAAATGTCATGCACAAAAGCATTATTTTTCTTCCGCTGTCTCTGTGCAGGAAAAGCAGAAAGCAGAGGAAAGCTCCACACCATAGGTAAGGCCAGAAGATCAAATGTGTGTGAAGGTGTGCAGAAGGAAGTGGAGCTCCCCACGCAGGGAGTGTGGGGTCTTCATGGGTGAGTCAAGCCACTGCAACAGGATTCAGGTAGAAGGATCCCTCACCTGGTGTAATCTGAATCACAAGAGTTGAGGATTTGCTCTCATGATCCTCTTGTCCAGAGGAGCTGACAAGCGGATGAGTTTACCAGGACTTAGCAGAACAGATTAGACGAGTTTGAGAGGACTTCACATGACTAGACCAAGAACTTGAAGAATCGTGATTCAGCCATCACTTCGAGTTCTGTCAAGGTGATCTTAGGCCATGATGAGCTTTGATATTTCATGTGATATTCCTATTCAATGTTTATTGTAGACAAAAAAATCCTGCCATGGGGGATAGGTGGTTGGTCAAAACAAGTTACAGCATATGGCATGTGGCATTTTAGCCTACATTTTGATACCAGGCTCATCTTCTCATCTTCTCATTCTTTCTGTGTTAAACATTTCAAGTATAAGTGTACTGGAAAAGATGCCATGATATTTATTCTCAAAGTTAGCCACAGCAAACATTGTGATGAACAAAAATGAGAATTTGGCTTCAAATTCTGACACCTAGGGAGGATGTTTAATAAACTTGCTTACACTTTTGAACTCAAATAAGTCTTTCAGAAAAAATATGAAAATAATAACAGAAAGGGAAACTTCAGAGGGCCTGTCACTCGGAAGGTATTCATGGTATGAAAGTACGTTTTTTGAATGGCTTCATTAAATATACTTCAGTTATTGTACATGAAGCATCATCAGTTCAAGTTGTAACGTTTGCAGATTTGGCTGAGCAGAGGAGATGGAAAAAAGAGGCAGGAAGAATGGATGGGTTGAAGGGAAAAAAATGAAAATGGTTATGTAATGAGCAAAGTGAGGGACAAGGGACATGACTGTCCAACAGACACTGAGAGACAGAGGAGGGGAGGAGCTCAGAGAGGTATTAGTAAAAGTACTTCTTGGTCAGGACTTTGCCAGAGCTGCAGAGAGCTGCAGCTCTCTGAAGATGGAGGACCTGGATGGAGCTGACCTCTGCTTTCCACAACTCATCAATATCTCCTGCAAGAGGCCTGCAACTCCACAGACTGAGCATCTGGTCCTATATGCTGTGGTGTTCTCCGTCTCTCTGCTCACTGCTGTTCTCAACCTGCTCGTCATCATCTCAGTCTCCCACTTCAGGCAGAGATTAACTGCAAAACCCTCTTTTTTCAGCTACTGTAGATTCACAAGTGACTTGTCTATGATGTAGAAATGAATGATGTTGCACTTAGACACACTAGACTTACGTTCTAACTTGCTTACTGTTTTATTTGTGAAATAGATGTTTGTTACTGATGTTTTAATCATTAAGACATGAGGACTTGTTGGTTTACTGATGCTTTTCTGTCTCCCACCAGGCAGCTGCACACACCAACAAACATCCTCCTCCTCTCTCTGGCCGTCTCAGACTGTCTCGTTGGTCTCCTGTTAATTCCGGGAGAAATCTTCGTGCGAAAAGCCTGCTGGTTTCTTGGTAACCTTGCATGTTCTATGTATCATTACACAGGATATGTCATTACTTCTGCCTCAGTTGGGGACATGGTGCTAATATCAGTCGACCGCTATGTGGCTATTTGTGACCCTCTGCATTATCCCACCAGAATTACAGAGGGGAGAATCAAACTCTGGGTTTGCCTGTGTTGGCTGTTTTCTGCTTTGTACAACATTTTATTCATAAACACTCAACTGGGCAGCAATAACTCCTGTTATGGGCAATGTATTCTTAACATGGATCTCACTGGGATATCTGTTGACCTCGTTGTAACCTTCATCCTTCCAGTTTTTGTCATTGTAGTTCTGTATATGAGAGTGTTTGTGGTGGCTGTGTCTCAGGCTCGTGCCATGCGCTCTCACACTGCAGCTGCCACACTAGAGACTTCAATGAATCCATCAAGAAAAAAATCTGAGTTGAAAGCAGCCAGGACTCTGGGTATTGTTGTATTTGTGTTTCTGATGTGTTTCTGCCCGTATTTCTGTATTACTCTTGTGGGAGGCAGCGGATTTTTCGCATTTTCAGTTTTTAACTTTCTGTTTAACTGTAACTCCTGTTTGAATCCTGTTATCTATGCCCTGTTTTACCCCTGGTTTAGAAAAGCCATTAAACTCATTGTCACCCTGCAGATACTGGAGTCTGGCTCCCATGAGGCCAACATGCTGTAGAGAGGCTGAAATGAAACCCGCTATGCAAAGATTTAGTTATAACAAGTGTCTAATGGTCCCCGTGTTTTGTTTCACTGCCCGTATTACTGTGTAATTTCCTCAACAGCTCATTTGCATCCTTTGTGGTCCATGTGCTGTGTTTAAGTCCTGTTTAAACCTTGTGATCAATGCCCTGTTACATCCCTGGTGTGCAAGAGCAGTAAAACTCCTTTTCACTTTTCAGATACTACAGCCCAGCTCCTGTGATACTAACATGCTGTAACAATGTGTTTCAGTAAGATTTCAGATCAACTCAGAGTATGTTTTCTTTCTCTCTTTACTATATCACAGATTTGCGCTGCTTGTTGAGAATTTTACACAATGACTGCGACTTTTTGCGTATTTGGGAAAAAATATGGAAAGTTGTGACAACAGTGTCTGTTGTTGTCATCGGATTAATTGTGATTGTGATGAGCTGCTTCTTTCATTTTGTCAGAGAGCAAAGGAAAGAAGTCAAGTACAGAGAACCCTCTCCTGGGAGGGCTGCTGCTGTGTCGTTCGAGTCTGAGGGTACAGCTGTCTCCAGCTGTGCAGAAAATGCTGCAGCAGCAGCCACGACAAAATGAATGTTACAGAAACACCATATTAATTTTCAGTCCACTTGAATAATATTTCATGCTGGAGATACTTTCTGTGCAAACTTTCGCCTTAATTTGCTTTTATAGCGACACATCTGTAATGAATGAATAACAACCCATTGCATCTCCCATTTTGTGAATACTGCAAATCAGGTAAATTATCAGCAAAATGTGATCAGTAATTGTCTGAATGCTAAAATAAATGTACCAATAATGCAGAATAACAATAATAACTTGAATTAATTAGCTTTTTGTTGTGGGAGGGAGAATTGTTGTTGCCATTAGTGTATTTTGCACAGCAACGTACATGAAATGTAATTCTGGTACTAAGAGGGTTATGATGGTCATCAAGGTAAAGAGGTGGGGGGGGGGGGGCTGTATTGGTTGAATTGTTTTTGATCCTGAATAATCATTATGTAAGTGACATTTTGCTGTTTAAGCTGGTTGAGATGTGGATCTTTTCTGAACTTTGACCTGTACTGTTTAAAATACCCTCACAGACTCCTCAGATGAGAGGGAGAATAAGTTTATTTTATTCCTGTTTCACAGTGACTATCTAATGCTGTCAGATGTCTAGGTGGTTAAACTGATTTAGTCCTGGAGAGTGAGTGAGATTTTGGATAAATTCGACCAGCATTATTTAGATTGGAAAAAGGAGATATTTAATAGTGTCTGTGAAACTGCAATCAGCTGATCAGTGTCGAGTGGTTTAGAGTAAACCTGAACTCTTCATAGAGTTTGGAAATAAGTTTATAAGTGTGCTTGCTTTGAATAATGTTTCTTTGATTTTACTTAAACCTATAGTCTGCTTCTTCTTCACTCAGCTCACTCCTCTCCTCACAACACACACATAAAGACAGGTGCAACACACACACACATGCAGAGAACACACACACACACACACACACACACACACACAAACACACACACAATCCCCATTTAACAGGAAGATACAGAGAGACTAAGTTTGAATACCTGTCATACGGGGACCGACAGTTAACCATGCACACGTACGCACGTGCCCCTCGGCATACGGGGACGCAGCACACAGTGTCCATGTAAGGACTCTCTGTATAGGGGAACAAGCAACACATACTTAATTTTGAGAGGCACATAGACATCAGAAACATTTGATGAGGAGGACTGAGATGAAAGTAAATACACTGAGTCCTAATTTTTGTGAAAGTTTCATTTTTACAGAGAGTTTTATTCAACAGACAGGCCTCTAATGTGTTTAGCTATAACTTTACAATCAAGTCAAGCAGCAACTCAGAAACAACACACAGACATCACTTCCAACGAGTAAATAAACAGAATATATTGAAACATTAGAGTTTCTTTAGAGTTCTTTTCAATCAAGAAATAATTAATATTTTTTTTTTTTTTTTACCAATACAGGCAGGTATCTCATGTAATTGACAATAGCTGAACATTTAAGTCAAGCAGCAACTCACAAACAATACATAAACATCACTTACAAAGAGTAAATAAACATAGGATGGTGAAACACTAAAGTATCTGGATTAAATTTTGGGGGACAACAGATAGCTGGACAGCTGGTTGTTGGAGGAAAAGCAAAATAAACAAGCTGATGGATAAAATTCTAATAAATGAATTATAACCTGATGTACTTTGTTGTGCCTCATTAAAGGTTGACATTCTCTGTGTTGTGCTGTGTTTATGTTGAAAGTGTGAAACAAAGATCCCAATAATGCGAGTGGTTGAGAGAAATTCATGACATATGTTGACAGTGAATTCATAAAATAGTTTTTTTAAAAACTGGAGGGTAGGTAGGTAGGTAGTAAGTAGGTAGGTAGGTAGGTAGGTAGATAGGTAGATAGATAGATAGATAGATAGATAGATAGATAGATAGATAGATAGATAGATAGATAGATAGATAGATAGACAGATAGACAGATAGATAGATAGATAGATAGATAGATAGATAGATAGATAGATAGATAGATAGATAGATAGATAGCAGTGGTGGCTGGTGCAGTTTTCTCCAGGGGGGGCTATAACTCCAGAATAGACATATACTAAAAACAGGGTTTCTGCAGGTTTGAACAAATTTAAGACTTTTGAAAGACTTTTATACGACCATTTTGAATTAAATGTAAGATCTATACAAAGTCAGAAAAAGTAAGGAAAACTGCAGTCACAGAATTGCTTTCAAAGTAACCAAATTTATTGCCACAGAACAACCCATACACCAACCTCAACCTCCTCATTATGCTTATGGATCCCTATCCTGTAGCCTTCATCAAGATTACATGAAATGTTTATTCTTCCTAACATGGCTACTCATAGTGCATTTTCCATGTGGATCCTAGCTTGTTCATGCTTCTTTGCCTTTTCTGAAAAGTGCTTTAATCAGCCATACCTGTCTTGATCCATGCTGGGTCAGATCCTGATGCTTGAAAAAGAAGGCAGGGGAAGCAGAATAAAGCATTAGCCTCGATACATGCAGTTAGCCAAGCCTTATTGCTAAACCAGGTCCTGGAGAAAGACCGAGTGTTTGTCTGTCTTTGGACTGCATATTAATTAGGATGTTTGGCTGATCAGGTCCGAGCTCTTTCACCTGCAGCTTCTCCTGATATGTTCTCCTTTCAAAAGGTTTCGATTTAAGTGATGTCACTGAATTATTTAATTTCTCTTTCTCCATTTTGCGTCTCTGTCTATCGTCCCTAACTCCCGCAGCTTGACCTGTCAATCAGCCACACTTTATGACAGACGGCTGGGACATCCCATGGCGGGAGGGTAGGGGTATGTAAATAATCCAGCTGCATTCAACTGTGGGTGCAGGGAAGGTGCGGACCAACATGGCCCTTCCTCTTGTATTGAAGAGGAGTTACTGCGCATTAATTTCTTTCAAAGCCCAAATGTTCTGCGCCTTCTAAGGCTTCTGGCACCAAACCCAAGCATAGGGAGGGTTTACAAAGCCTTAAAATATATGTAAATAATAAAATAAATATAAGGTCACTACTTCATGGATTTTAGCTTATTGCGGGGGGGTTCTAGAACCTAACCCCTGGGACAGACAAGGGACCACTGTATTCGCATTAGAATAAAATGTCAGAGTAGTACAAAAAGGTACAATGTGAAAATAGAACAAATAATAAGCATATTGGTCAGATTGTCGGTAATATTGCACATTTGAGTTGAGTCACTGGAGTTTATCAGCAAAGGTCGTGAGTGACTGCCCTTGACCGAGGTGCCATTCAGTCCTACAGTGAAGTAAGGTGAGCTGCTCACTGTAGTTGCTCCTCTGTCCAGCCAGGATGCTGTGAAAATGGTGGCTGGCACTGTTAAGGAAGGACTGCACTGTGCTGCATATGCATCTCTGAACCCAGTCCTTAGTGAGTCCAAACTCGGGCTGAACACAGAACCAGCCTTTTTTAACAGCTTGTCCAGCTCTCAGTCATGCTGCCACCCCAGCAGACCACAGCATAGAAAAAAACACTGGCTACCGCTGACTGTTAGAACATGTGCAGCATGTCACTGCATACGTTGAAGGATCTTAATCTTCTGAGGAAGAACAGCCGGCCCTTCCTGTTCCAATACAGGGCATCTGTCTTTGCAGACCAGTCCAGTTTGTTGTCAAGGTGTAAACCTAAAATTTGTACAACTTCAGTGTCCTTCCCACTGATACTGACAGCCTGAAGCAGGGGCTTAGACCTACCGTAGTCCATTTCTTGGTCTTCAAGATGTTCAGCAGAAGGCGGTTCTAAGCAGTCCAGTCAGTGAAGGCCTTCATCAGGTCCCTGTAGTCACCTTCCTGCCCATTCTTGATACAGGCCACAAGTTTTTCTCAGTGCAGCAGATCCGAGGGCAACAAATCCCTCAGGGCTGCAACCACCAATGAAGTGTTGGGGATATAGAGAGCCAGGACTGTAACAGAGAGCTTGCTGGGAGAACTACTTGTGAAATGTAGGCTCCAAGCCAAGATACATACAAAAAACACAGAGGAACCAACAAAACACCAACAGGCCCAATAAAATCCTTGGCAGGGCCCTCCAGCTGGATACTCGTGGAGCCCTAAGAATCTGAAGGGAGGTCATCAGCCTGATTATTTGGACAAATAGCCTTGATGAGGAACTGATACTGCTGGCAGATTTGTAGTAAAGAAGCCTGTCCAGGTAATGGATGCTTCAGGGGCATTTATCTATGAAGGAGAATCAGATGTCAGGTACCTCCCCTGATGCGGACAATACGTTTGAATTATCAGATTTTCAGGAAATAAACAGGTGATACGAACCTCCAGACTTGGCTACTTGACTTACAAAGAGAATAGTATTTATTTCCCTGCACTGATTTGTGATTGAACCTGCCTTGATCTTCTGGGACACAATGCATGTATAATTGGGGCTGCACTATTTTGTGTGCTCTTGACAGACTAATACTTAACACTGAACATCTTCCTGGAGGGCTGATGACCATACAAGAGGAGAAAGAGAAAACAGTTTACAGCTAAAATCACATTTTTCAAAAGAAGGGAGGAAATGGGAGAAACGTATGAAAGCCAATTTGCCTCACATAACCACACTCACTGATCCTCAACACTTAATGCATATTAAGCCCAGCCAGAGATGTGAATAGCTGAACAGCCCCCCACAACTCAGATAGATAACTTGGCAGTTGTCTCAGGCAAGTGGGGAGCAGCAATGCTGGTCAACAACTTCCCATACACAGAGAGAGGTTCATTAGAAAAAAAAAAATCTGCCACTATCTCACAACACATGCAAATCTAGGACATCTGGGGTCTAGGGGTCAATTGGCCATTTTTGACCTCTTTGGATTTACTTTCACATTTCACCTTAAAAACTGTTTACCTTGCCTTGCTTGGTATCTTTTTTCAGCGCAACCTCACCTGTGTACAATTATTTATTCATTTTGATATGATGTATGAACATACTGGACCTAAAATTGCAAGAAAACAACTAAAAAACAAAATCAGAGTAGGACTAAGTTAGATTTATCACTGTGGAAACCACAAACATGTGTAACAAATCATTTTTATAACTTAGACTGCAAATATCCAAGGTAAATACTTTCCGATTCAAAACAACTTAATGTGGCATAGAGAGGAAAAAAATTTACATGAAAATAATGATGTCAGCATCAGGCACTGCTCACCCTCAAGTGGTACAGCTTCCACAGACCTCTCACTGTCCTAATCAAAGTGAGAGTTTTAAAAAATGACATGTTGGCTGTCATCCCACCATAACTGTGATCACAGCATGATACAAATGTGGCGTTGATTACATCAGCCCAACCTGTAGATGTCAAGTTGAAGCCAGAATATGGCCCACCTTGAATAAAACAACATCCCTTAAAACCAGAGACTGACATAGGAACTGAAGAGACAATAGAGGGATTTATGACACTGAGAGAGCACTGGTCCTGAACCAAATCCAATGAGTAACACACCCAAATTCCCAGTCCTCAAAGCAGACAAAAATAGATATAAATTAGTTGATGATTAAGGGGCTTTAAGTTGTAGAAAACAGGATGATTTTCCACACCCTCACACACTATTTTCAAATGTGCCCCTTATGGCCCAGTGGTTTACAGTGATAGATTTGTGTTCCGGGTTTCTTAGCATGCCACCAAGCCCTGCAAGTAGACATTTGTTTTCTTTCAGCTGCAGGAGACAGTCTATCATTACATGTCAAGTTGAAACCAGAATATTGACACCTTGGATAAAACATTATCCTTTAAAACCAGAGTCTGACGTATAAATTGAAGACACAATACAGGGATTGGGATTTAGGATAGCGAGAGTACTGGTTCCAGGAAAGGAAGAGAGGATGCCAGCCACCTCCAGCTCTGTTTTGGGACCCACAGTGTGACAGAGTATGCCATCAAGTTCAGGATGCTAGCAGCCGAGAGCGGCTGGAATGATGAGGCCCTCCAGGGGGTGTTCTACAAGGGCCTCAAGGACACGCTCAAGGATGAGCTGGCGACCCGTGATGGTGCCTCACACCTGGATCACCTCATCTCCCTGGCGGTCCGGTTGGACAACCGCCTTAGTGAGAGAAGCTGTGAGCATTCCTTCTGGACCACACCACTCGCCTTTTCAAAGGGGCAAGAATAGACTGATCCTGTCAAGCTTGCCATCATCAAGGATTGGCCCTAACCGGAGAACCGCAAGCAACTACAATGTTTCCTGGGGTTTGCAAACTTCTACAGAAGGTTCATCTGTGATTACAGCAAGGTAGCGGCACCTCTGACCACCCTAACCTCCACTTCTCACTTTTTCTCTTGTACTCTGAAGGCTTCCTGTTCCTTTCAGGACCTGAAGCAATGCTCCATATTGGCGGCCATCCTGGTTCAGCCTGATCCTAGCCTTCAGTTCGTGACTGAGGTCAACCCATCTGACACCGGGGTGGGGGCAGTCCTGTCTCAGCGATCTCCCACGCACAACAAGCTGCATCCTTGTGCGCTCTTCTCCCACGCCTTTCCCCAGTGGAGCGGGACTATGACATCAGCAGTCAAGTGCTGCTGGCAGTCAAGTTGGCACTCGAGGAGTGGAGACACTGGCAGGAGGGGGCCGAGCAGCAATTCATCATGTGGACTAACCACAAGAACCTCAAGTACACCAGGTCAGCTAAGAGGTTGAAATCCCGCCATGGCCTGGTGGACCATGTTCCTTGGTCGCTTCCACTTCTCACTGACTTATTGCCCAGGATCCCGTAATGTCAAGCCTGATGCCCTGTCCAGGTAGTTCTCCGTGGAGGAACCCTCGGGTGAGCTCGTTCCCATCCTGTGCAAGACCTGCCTGGTAGCATCACTCACCCATGTTCATCAAGCCCAGAACCAGCAACCTGACCCAGGTTATGGCCCTCCTAATGCCCTGTTTGTTCCTCACTCTGTCTGTTCCCAGGTTCTGCAGTGGGCTTACTCCTACCGGCTGACCTGTCACCCTGGGATATCTCAAACTTTGGGAGTTCTCTACCAAAGGTTTTAGTGCCTGACTATGGACTGGAACACTCAGAAGTTTATCATGGCTTGTGCCATCTGTGCACAGAATAAGACCTCAAATCAGCCCAGCTCCTGTCTCCTCCAGTCCCTGTGTATTCCGAGTCACCCCTGGTCCCACATCACGGTGGATTTCGTTCCTGGACTTCTTCCCTCTGATGGTAATACAGCTATCTTAACTGTCATTGACCATTTCTCCAAGTTGGAGGGCGGCTGTGGCTCAGGTGGTAGAGCGGGTTGTCCACTGATCGCAAGGTTTACCCTCCAAACTTTCAAAACCAAACTCGAAACTCACCTGTTCAGTACTGCTTACTCCCTCCCATCCTAATTTCACTGCTTTCCACATATTTGTTGTTCCTTGTTTTATTCTTATTATTGTTGTTTTTATTGTATAGTTATTAATCATTGTGATTTTTATTCCCTTGTTAAGTGTCCTTGAGTTTCATGAAAGGCGCTTTCAAATAAAATGTATTATTATTATTATTGTTATTATTATTATTATTATCATTAAGGTTGGCGGTTCGATCCCCGGCCCCTCCGCATGCCGAAGTGTCCTTGGGCAAGACACTGAACCCGAAGTTGCTCCCAATGGTAGATTAACGCCTTGCATGGCAGCTCTGTCGCCGTTGGTGTGTGAATGTGTGTGTGTGAATGAATGAATGAGAAACACAGTGTAAAGCGCTTTGGATACCACTAAGGTAGAGAAAAGCGCTATATAAGTGCAGACCATTTACCATTTACCAAGTCTGCATACTTCCTTGCCCTGTCTAAATTGCCCACAGGAAAGGAGAGCACTGACACTGGTGGCCCAGGATCCAATCAACCTCACCATATAAGGCTGGCTCAGACCACTGCACGACACCGGACAGTTGAAAAACCCACTTAGTCAACTCAGATCATTGTTTTGTGGCTAGTGTCTTTGTTCCATGCTTCCTGCTAACTCGTGTTTCTCTCTGTCTCCAGTCTGTGACCACCCCTGTCAAGATTCTGTCTGCTTGCTTCATCTACCTGCCACTGAGCTTCAGCTCTCCCTCGTGAATCCAACCTGGTTCTGACTGGATTCAGCCACAGAAACTCTCACGGCCTTGCACCTACCCAGATGCCATTCCTGCCATGCTATGCACCTCCTCTGCCTGCCTAACCCTAACCCTCTCTTTCCCTGGCTGCCAGCTAAGTTATCTACGCTGTCTCTTGGGTTCCAGTCTAGTATTGTATTAGTGTATATTGAGTGTGTAGTATGTGAGTTTGGTGATATTTTGTGTGGCGTCATATGCGCCGTTGTTAACCTCAGTCCAGCCCTTGCTTTCCTAGCTTGTTCATACCAAGTCCTGGTTAGTTTCCTGCACTGTCCAATAATATATCTTGGTTTCTAAGATCAAGTCTGTCCGCTAGTGTCTAGCGTCAGCTGTCATTTCACCCCACACTTACAGTTGGCTCCCTTGGGAGCATTTGGTCAGTCTGCATTCAACGTATCACTTCTGTTTCCAGTATTATTGTAAATATATAATATCTGTAAATAAATGTAATAATCATTATAACATTCTGGTTGTCACGCTTTTTCATTCAGGGCTTGAGTCACTGATCCACTCCATGAAAGGATGGGTTGAAGGGGAAAAAAATAAGATAGTTATGTAATGCACAAAGTAAATGACAAGGGACATGACTGTCCAACAGACACTGAGAGACAGAGGAGGGGAGGAGCTCAGAGATGTATTAGTAAAAGTACTTCTTGGTCAGAAAGTTGCCAGAGCTGCAGAGAGCTGCAGCTCTCTGAAGATGGAGGACCTGGATGGAGCTGACCTCTGCTTTCCACAACTAATCAATATCTCCTGCAAGAAGCCTGCATTTCCTCAGTCAGAGCGTGTGATCCTATATGCTGTGGTGTTCTTCATCTCTCTGCTCATTGCTGTTCTCAACCTGCTCGTCATCATCACAGTCTCCCACTTCAGGCAGAGATTAACTGCTAAACCCTCTTTTTTCAGCTACTGTAGATTCATAAGTGAATTGTCTTTGATGTAGAAATGAATGATGTTGCACTTAGACACACTAGACTTACATTCTAACTTGCTGACTGTTTTGTTTGTGAAATAGATGTTTGTTACTGATGTTTTAATCATTAAGACATGAGGACTTGTTGGTTTACTGGTGCTTTTCTGTCTCCCACCAGGCAGCTGCACACACCAACAAACATCCTCCTCCTCTCTCTGGCCGTCTCAGACTGTCTCGTTGGTCTCCTGGTAATTCCAGGACAAATCCTCATACAAACAACCTGCTGGTTTCTTGGTGAACTTGCATGTTCTCTGTATTATTACACAGGATATGTCATTACTTCTGCCTCAATAGGAGACATGGTGCTAATATCAGTCGACCGCTATGTGGCTATTTGTGACCCTCTGCATTATCCCACCAAAATTACAGAGGGGAGAATCAAACTCTGGGTTTCTCTGTGTTGGCTGTTTTCTGCTTTGTACAACATTTTATTCATACACACTCAGCTGGGCAGCAATAACTCCTGCTATGGGCAATGTATCCTTAACACTGACCTCACTGGGATATCTGTTGACCTTGTTGTAACCTTCATCCTTCCAGTTTTTGTCATTGTAGTTCTGTATATGAGAGTGTTTGTGGTGGCTGTGTCTCAGGCTCGTGCCATGCGCTCTCACACTGCAGCTGCCACACTAGAGACTTCAGTGAATCCATCAAGAAAAAAATCTGAGTTGAAAGCAGCCAGGACTCTGGGTATTGTTGTATTTGTGTTTCTAATGTGTTTCTGCCCGTATTTCTGTATCAATCTTGCTGGAGGAAGCGCATTTTTCGCATTTTCAGTTTTTAACTTTCTGTTTAACTGTAACTCCTGTTTGAATCCTGTTATCTATGCCCTGTTTTACCCCTGGTTTAGAAAAGCCATCAAACTCATTGTCACCCTGCAGATACTGCAGTCTGGCTCCCGTGAGGCCAACATGCTGTAGAGAGGCTGAAATGAAACCCGCTTTACAAAGATGTAGTCATATTAGTTGTCTAATGGCTCTCATGTTTTGTTTCACTGCCCGTATTACTGTGTAATTTCCTCAACAGCTCATTTGCATCCTTTGTGGTCCATGTGCTGTGTTTAAGTCCTGTTTAAACCTTGTGATCTATGCCCTGTTACATCCCTGGTGTGCAAGAGCAGTAAATCTCCTTTTCACTTTTCAGATACTACGGCTCGTGTATGGCCAGCGTGTTTTAGAAATATCTTCTCTGAAGATTTGCTGGTAATGTAGAGTATCTTCCTCTGTCTTTGCTATGTGACAGATTTGTGCTGCTTATTGCAACTCTGTGTATATTCAAGACAAAACAGATAACAGTAAAACAGGAAAGCTATTAACTATACATTCTGTTGCTGTCATCATTTTTGATGACATTTTGTTGGTTGTGTGCTGCTTTAAAAATAATCAGAAAGTCAAAGACAGAAGTCTTGCAAAAAAGCTCCCGTCCTAGGAGGGGTGCAGCAGCCATATACAACATAACTGTTAGAGAAAAAACACATGAATTTTTTAGTGCACTTGATTAATACTTTGTGCTGCAAACATATTCAGTGCAAGCTTTTGTAATTCTTTTGTAGTTTTATAGATACATCTGTCACCAAATAATCATAACCTTTTGGATGTATTGCATTTTGTAAAACTGCAAACAGGTCATCAAGGTAAAGAAACAGGGGAAAACTGCATTGGCTGAATTATAACTGATGCTTGTTAACTGACATGTATGTGATATTTTACTGTTTAAGCTGGTGGAGATGTGAAGTTTTTAAAACCTCATCTTATACTTATATATAATAGAATTAGAAAATTGCATTCTGTAAACTGTGTTTTGTGAGCAAAATAATAACCTGTCAAAGTGTCTGGTGGAGTAGAATAAAAAAGTAAGTAACTCAGAACTGTTGTGGTGTATAACTGGTTGAAGTGTAGTGAGAAGTTCATTCATGAACGTCAGTAACCTTGTTAACAGCAATATATCCTTAATCATGGGAAAGGTGGGAATAAGGCTATGGGGAGGACCCTTGCCTGGGTTTGTGCAGGGCCTCTAAACCACAAGAGCAAATACTTATTCTCCCTACGTTGAAAAGAATGGATGAAATTGAATTTAATATTAAAAGCTGCATTAATATTTTTGTATCCAAGACTGAGTGCATACCAGTGATGTATAATCTAATGTTTCAAGTTCATATTCAAATAATAGTTTCATTTTAAAGTGTAGGGTATTGTGATTTAATGCACATTTAAACCTGTGAAGCCCAAATGTAAAAACAAAAGGATCAACTAAAACAAGGGATAGAGAAGTGTGATGGGAAATAATAAGAAATATTAATTTCCTCCTAATACTAAGTTTTGTTTTGTTCTTTTTTAATCAAAGTCATCCAGTTTGTTCACATGCGGGCTTCACGTGTGCACAACAAAATGAGGAAGGGGTGGGGGAGAAAGAGGAGGATTTGAAGAAGAGATGCACTATGACAGTTTTTCTCAGTGGCTTTGGTGCATTTCTCACATCACTGTTAACATTTGCACAACAGTTAGTGCATTTCTCACAACAATTAGTACAAACTGCAAAACCTAATTGATAACCTGCAAAAGCGTGTCTCTTGCTCAAAATGGACGGTTCACTCCTCAAAAGCAAGTATTCATGTCAGTGAAAGTGTCAGAGTCATCAAAATGAAAAGTCCTGACACTATTGTTTATGAACAAGATGGTCAAATGACTGTCATGTTTTTATTAGGACAGTTTACTCTGGAAGTGTTTTCAAATGCAGAAAAGTCAGATCTTGGTGACACTACCTGAAAATGCTCAAGACAGCTCTATACACTATTTGCACAGCCATTTAAAAAGTACAGTAAAGTTACACATTACTGTATGTAGCGAGGTAACTGAGCACAAGACACTGAATACGTATGTTTCACATTTACTGCATATGCTCTTTGCAATTCTAATCTGTTCACAGCATTGTGCAAAAGAAAAATTGACACTTATTTACAACAAACATTAGAAACACCCTTTGGGTAGAGCTGTACATAACTGTAAACAATATGTCAGTACATAGTAGAACTGAACATACAACATACACAGTACTGTAAATCATTCATTCACATCCAGACGTTCCTGTGTGTCTGGCCACATATTTTCATCTACATCACAGCGAATATCATCCCTTGCAGTGCAGCGGGGAGGAGCTTGACAGATTTTGACAACTAGATCAACATTTTTGTACGTAATGACTCAAGCAATGAAATGAGGACTGTTAGTTTTATAGGGAATGACTATGCAGCATTCATAAGTAGAGTTCATTTTGACTGACATGACATAAGCAAATGATAATATTATAAAACAGCAGAGACCTGTATGAAAGCAACTGATGCATGTCCAAAAGTGTTTGCAGTTCATTGGAAGGAATGAGAAACTGCTACTATGATGTGCACAAAGGACTAAATGTTGTGGAGGTTGAACGAAAAGTTATGAGAATTTAAGTTCTGATCAGAGACATGCACCAAAGCAACTGAGAAAAAATGTAAAGTACGTGAGATAGATAGATAGATAGATAGATAGATAGATAGATAGATAGATAGATAGATAGATACATAGATACATAGATAGATAGAATTCCCTTCAGAAAAGAACTTCTAAACATCTCTTAACAGATCTGTCAGCAAAAATAAAGATGGATGCGCAAAATATATAAAAAAATTAATAACAAATAAATAAATAAAAACCCGAAACTTTACTACTGACTCTTTTTGAAGAGCACTTTGAGCTACAAAGTGCAAAATAAAGAAAGACAGATATAAACAACGTAGTGTATAAAAACAATATAAGTGCCAGATACTGCTTAGAAAAAAAATACATTAAATAACGGAAGAAATGCAGTGCCTAAAAAGTTTATTAAAAAGATATTAGTATGACATGTTGCTAAAATTAGATAAGCAAGTTAAAGTAAGGTTAGAATAGAACAGTAAAAAGTAATGCTGACCACCACACTGAGGTATCAAGTAATACCACACATGATAATTAAATATTGCAGCTAAAACTGAGAGGAAAATGAAATATTACACATTACACTGGCAGTGTTGTAGATGACAGTGAAATATTGCACATGTAATCAGTATGTTGCAAATGAAGGTGAACTTTTACACATGAAAATGAAATATTACACATATTATATTACATATATTTTATTGACAGGGCCTGTCTTTTCAGACGGATGGAGATGCAGGTGATAATGGATGTACCTCAGTGTCCAGACGTGTGGCTAATAAGTGAATTCTCACAGTGCCTCTGAAATTTGAAATTGATACTGATGATCCTTGTTACATGCAGTCTGCTGACTTGCCAGAAGATGGAGCTGTTGACTTACTTTTGCCACGGCAGAAATGAGTTAGGCTGTGCATCAAAAGAGCAGTCAGTGGGGAATTTTAACCACAAACAAAAATGTCTTCCTCTTTTTTATTCTCTCTGGGATCATGCTGTTCAGAGATTTAAAAAAACAAAATACCTACAGTTGGCGATCAGTTCATACAGTGCAGCACTGAGCCAGCCTCTTCACCACAAGAGGTCTCTGTTGCTCTCTTTGCACAGCACAAGCTTACCACCACTCCTTTGTTTACCTGAAGTCCGGCTCTGGGACAAGGTGTCTCCTGTCTGTCAGTGTATCATCTGCACCTTAAAGCACACACCTCTTTCTGCTGTATATTTAACCTCAAGTCTGAACAGGCCGGAGGGCAGCAGCAGCGGCGCCTGAGTTTGACAGAACTCACAGCATAAACACGTTACAGCAGGTTTTCTAGCTCGAGACAAACAGAAGCTTCAACAAAGTACAAAGTAAGGAGTCAGTTTGATCGCTAGATAGTTGACAGGGACAGTTACACACCTGTAAGCAGCACACCACACACTATACCATTTGTCTTTGAACGGATTCAAACAAGGGAACAGATACAGCAGTTTGTTTTAATTAAGTACAGAACAATTTCTGTGCAAAAAATGAAAGGAAAGTTGAATTTCATCAAATATTTATTCTAGAAAAATCTAACAAACTATCCAACATGTGCAACATTTCACTAAGAGCCAACAGGTGTTAACAATGACTGGAGAAAAACTCATGATATGACATACTAGAGGTTTTTTTAATTATTTGTATTTTTTATTTGTTGCCATATTTTTGCCATATAGTTGCAAACACTGCCTGCAGTTCAGCCGAGTGTAGCTAAGTCACTTACAGAATGTTTTTAGTTTTCACAGAATGTCCTGACTGCAAACACTTCATTTTTGGTAACTTTTTTTTTTTAAATCAAGGCATGTAGAACTAAGTGATTTTTATTAAGTATCACATTTTAAGCTAAGACTTGGTTAATTTCTCTGACGGAACTCCACATTACACACGATTAAATTCAAGAACTGTTGAAAAGTTGCAAATCCAAAGATTCTTTCTGTTTCTACAGTTTCCGGCTGATAAACTTTTTTTTTTTTTCAGATAACATGCCTTTCAGGGCTGGTTTTGTATGGAGCGAATTTTGTTTCTTTATTATGCAACCAAAAAGAATGGATTTGAGAACAAAAAAAAAATTGTAAATGAGAAATAATGGACTTGAAAACAAAAAAATAATTTGCAAATAAAGTTACATTTACGTTTCTTGTTTTTGCGTTTGCGTTTCGTGTTTTTGCATTTACGTTTCTCGGTTTTTGCATTTACGGTTCTCGGCTTTTGCGTTTGCGTTTCTTGTTTTGCGTTTGCGTTTCTACATGAGTCTCAGGGGCGGGACCTCCTCTGAAAGATGCAAGAAGCCTCCTGATTGGTCACTCCCACTCGACTAGACGGTATGACAACTTCCGCGAGAGGAGACACAAGCTGTGTCTCAATTCAGGGGCTGCATCCTTCTAGGCTGCATTTTTCGGCCGCATACGTCACAGCGGTGCGACTAAGGCTGTCCCATTTCATTAAAACTTCAAGACTCCTTCAAATGCGGCCGATGAATGCGTCCTTCTTTTCCATGAATTTGAAGGATGCATCGATGGATCCTTCGTAGCTCCAAATATCCCAAGATTCATTGCGGGCCGCTGACAGTTCGATCAACAGCTGAAGTTTTAACTGCTGACGGCTGACAGAGAAGATGGATCCATCAGCGGCGAAGGATTCTAGTTTTAATATTAGTATTGTGTTACAGCTCACTCTGATAGCTACGATACAAATGTTGACAACGTTAAAGTTTGTTCTAAAAAAACGATTTAACAACGTTATTGATGTGAGCCGCTGCAATTTAAAACGTTTACTGTCCAGTTGTTCAGCTTCAGTTTTAAGTTATATTTTACTGAGACTGTGGCGAAATTCTTTCTGACCGCGGCCACCACAAAAACGACTTATTCAATCATAAATATTCACATATTTAATCCTTATTTAAGTTATTATATGGAGAAGAAGTAAAATGGACGTAAATCCTGCTGGAGCTTCTATTGGTGGTTATTCTCTGTAGACCAGTGAAAACATGACCATTCTCACTGTTCTTAGTTTAGCTCCACCAAGTTATATGATAACATGTTTAACATAATCTATATCTGGTTTCTGTTCAGACAGCAGGTATTTAGTGATCCTCATCAGAAACACTCAGCCCAGAGACTGTGGAGGTTTATAATATCTGAAGTTCATATCAGTGGATGTCAACAGATTTAAACCAGCTGTGGACGCTTCTTGTTTCTCAGACAGTTTAGTCCCGTACCATCATACAGTACAAGACTCTCAACTCTTCAAGTATATAAAACATATTAAAAACAAAAATTACAGTTTCGGGATCAAATCCAGTCAAAAATTGGGTAAAATTACACCGTCATCTTATCCTGATCGTCGGGATGAAAATTTGTTTGTCAGGGTTGCTAGGCAACAAGGAGCGGCGCTACGAGACGTCATGATGTAAGCAGGAAGTTCATCGTAGGCTAGACCGTCTCATTTAACAAACGCTCATGCAGCCTTCTAATGCAGCCTACCCGTCCTTAGAAGGACCCAGCCTTCGAAGGACGGGTAGGCTGGGTCCTTTGAAGGATGCAGCCCCTGAATTGGGACACAGCTACGGTGTTGTGCCGAGTTATGCCTGCCCGCCGAGATCTGCTCGCGCCTGTGGATACGGAAGTTGTCATACCGTCTAGTCGAGTGGGAGTGACCAATCAGGAGGCTTCTTGCATCTTTCAGAGGACGTCCCGCCCCTGAGACTCATGTAGAAACGCAAACGCAAAACAAGAAACGCAAACGCAAAAGCCGAGAACCGTAAATGCAAAAACCGAGAAACGTAAATGCAAAAACACGAAACGCAAACGCAAAAACAAGAAACGTAAATGTAACTTTATTTGCAAATTATTTTTTTGTTTTCAAATCCATTATTTCTCATTTACAATTTTTTTTTTTGTTCTCAAATCCATTCTTTTTGGTTGCATAATAAAGAAACAAAATTCGCTCCATAGTTTTGGGGCTTGGAGGAATAAAAGACTTGTGTAAAGCTGGTCTTGTTTAAATGTATGCATTTCCATATTTTGTCGCCAAAAACCATGTTCACTTTGAGTGGAGCTGACTTTCAGAGGAATCTACAAAAAGATGTAAGGACAGGACAGAAATCTGAAGTGATGTGAACATTTAGAACTGATGAAGCCTCTTGGATGAGAAGTGAAGCGTCTTCGAGAAACTCAAGCAAGTCCAGATACTACGATTGAAACCATGAGGATAACCACGACCTGGATGACTGGGGATCTTCACAGACGTCTCAACGTGGTGGATATTTTAGAAAGTATTTTAATGTTAGACAATAGGCAAAAACATGCATTGGTATTTTTTATTATTTGGGACACTGTGCTTTAATCATGTCTTCTTTCAGATTATTGGTAAGATAACATCCAAAATACACATTTAGGTATAATTTCAATACACTTTGTCTATTCACAGTTCATCAGTTTTAATAACAACACCTATCCTCAAAGACCATTTTCTCAAAATGACTTTTTCCCTGTAATCTGAGCCAGAAATCTGCACATCCTATTCCTGTTTGTATTCTAAAGGTTTTTACGGAGAGGTTTGTTCATATATCACTCATGGCCTGGTTTATAGAACATTTTGTTCATAACTACGCAGAGAAATTCAATTTGTTTCTGGCTGTTAAAAGTATTTTCTGATTTATGAAACTCCCATCTATAAACACCTTTGGTTCTAATATGTCAATGAAATTAGACTAAAATTTTGCAGCTAGCTTTATCCAATGTCCAATGTTTTTACCCTGTTTACCTGTAATGTCTTCCATTACTATTTCACAAACCATTATGGCTTTTTACAACCTCTCTGCCAGTTTAAGTGAGAGCATGACTCATATTAAATTAAGTTTAAAGATTTGTTCTTTGCGTGGTCGGAGTTTAGCAGCGTCACCTCACATCTAGAAGTTCCCCGGTTCGCGTCCCGGTTAGGACGCCTGGGATCTTTCTGTGTGGCGTTTGCATGTTCCCCCTGTGCAGTGTGGGTTTTCACTGGGTTCTCCGGCTTCCTCCCACAGTCCAAAAACATGCTCAGGTTCACTGATTATTCTAAATTGTCCATAGGTGTGAATGAGAGTGTGCTTGTTTGTCTCTATATGTAGCCCTGTGATAGACTGGTGACCTGTCCAGGGTGTCCCCTGCCTTTGCCCGAGTCAGCTGGGATAGGCTCCAGGCTTCCCCCAACCCTACAGAGGATTAAGCGGTGTAGATAATGGATGGATGGATGGATAGATTTGTTCTTTGCATCAGTATTTAATGAATTGGTTGTGAACATGCCGGACCCGTGCCTTTGCTTTCTGCACAGATGGAGGCGCTATGTGATCAACACATGGGCTTCCCATTCTATTTTCTCTGCTAGCAGTTTTTATGTTGTTGGTGTTGTCGTGCAGCAGCCATCTGGTAGAGGTCAGATCAGTATATTGTTGTTGGGGACCTGACAGGCAGTGATGCCAAGTTACATAATCAGTCTATAAAATTATGTAACACATTTTTAATCATACTGTATATCATTTCTACAGTGGCAGAAGTACTCAGGTGCTTTATGTAACTCAAAGTACAAATATATTGATGTAAAAACACTCCATTACGAACAGAATTCCTGCATTCAGATTCCTTCTTAGGCAAAAGCACATAAGCATCAGCAGCAGAATATACTTAAACTACTGTATTAGATTGTTAATACTGATGCATAAATGTGCAAGTGGCTCCTAGGGTGAACGCCACATTGTTGGTAGGACATTTGAACTGTATGTAATTACATTTGTATCTGTAACGTTCCATACAAAATATGTGAATTGGGAGATTGTGTTGGGGGGGTGGACTGCAGGTCCTTGGCGAAGGTATGCAGTCTGAGTGCTTTTCTTGTTCATAATTGTGTAGGCGAGATTTTCTGGAATCTGGCAGCATCAGAACCGTGATGGTACGATGTTGTAGGACTCTGAAACTGAGACAAATATGTGCTTAGCGCTCGCAAGTGAGAAGGTGGCGAACCTGGCAAACTGGATGGAAATTCAGAGGTTGAACAGATTTTTCTTACCAACATTTTATTGCACAAATAAGCAACTACCATACTTCAAGAACAATTCAAGAAAAATGGACTTCAGTTTGGATGCAAAGTACTACATTTCCTTGCTGCAAGTAGCAAATGTCCTACAAAACCAGTCAGCCACTAAATTGTTTAGTGACACATTGTCTAACTTTCACTGCGTTTTAATGTAATATGTGAGCAGATTTTTATCAGGTACCCTTCTCAAAAACACACAAACTGGCCAAATACAAGATGAAGTTGATGTCAACACAGCAACATGAGACCACCAGATGCATTTTGAAAGCACTGAACCCACCTAGCACTCGTGCTAATGAGCTGCAGCGGTTAAAGAATGCTCACCTGCACACATTCACACAACCACAACAACACACACACAAACGGCCGTCAGGCCTGTGTGTTGGTGTTTAGCTCGACATGTCTGGAGCTGCTGCTGCACATTCCTCAGTCTGCTGGCGTGACGCCTGCTGTCAACCCCAGCGTCCGGCTGTTTGTCAGGCAAGAGGCTCAGCGGGCAGATCAGGGTCACGATGGAGCCTGAAAAGACACTTTGCTCACAGCTGTTGACTTCTATGTGATTTCTGCAGCTGGATAAAAACCAGAACATTTTGTAAAATATACTCGTCCACCCGGTTAGGCTGAGACAGCAGCCTTTCTGTCAGGAAGCGCTGCTCAAAGAGGGTCATTGGATTCGATGGGTTTCTGTTCATAATATACACCGATCAGCCACTACATCACGACCACTGACAGGTGAAGTGAATAACATTGATCATATTGGTACTATGTGGTGTTCTGATGGAAAATCTTGGATTTTAACATCCATGTTGATCAGACTTAGACACCCAAATAAACACTATCCCAGAACAAGCACACTCCCTCATGCTAATGGAAATCCCAAATGTCACTGGCCTACCCCTGCAGGAAAATCCACCCCACCACATGGAAACAACATCAAACAATCAGGAACATGTGGAGGAACATGACAATGGTCCAACATGTTGATTTGACCTCCAAACTTCCTACACCCCATTGTGATCAAGCATCAACAGGATGCAGTGGAATAAGTTTGATTGACAGAGGCCCCACTGGACAAGCCAGAGTACCCAAAGGATCCAGTGCCAACGTCCTGGTTCCAGACCCCATAGGACACCCTGAGAGGTCCTCTGGTCCATGCCCAATGGTTCAGAGCATTTCTGACCACATAAGGGGGACCAACACAATAATAGGCAGGTGGTCATGATGTTATGCCTGATCAGTGTATTGTAAAGTCTCGGTTTGACTATAAAAAAAAGTGCCCTGACTTAGTATTTAACTTTTGATGCATTTGCTCTGATGTGACTTTTAAATATTTAGTTTGAATATTTCCCAACAAATAATGATCCAAATTCTTCCACCCTGCTGTTATAAAAGGTATATCCTCAGTTTTACCAGTTTAAGATAATATTATGTTCTTGTTTCCATCCTTTTTCTCATTGATGCTATTTATTTCTATTTATGCTTTTTTAAATTGTTTATATATTTGTGGCTTATGTCCATCTTTGTCTTCCTTGTTGTGTCTCTTTGTGTCATGGTTTCGCAGCCAACTTTCACAACTCAGATTAGTGCAGTCTTCTACCATCAATAGTCGTATTTCCACGTAACTGTGAGGCAAAAAAATGTCACAAAATGTTTTTAAAAAATAGATATGATGCTTGTTTCCAATAACTGCTTCACAGTAAACAAACTATGAGTCATCAGAAGATGGCGGTGTGCACTACAATACACATGGCCGTAATAAACAGAGTAGAAGAAGAAGCTGGAAGCAAATCCAGTTGTTTGCCAACTGCTAAAGAAACTATGAAGACGATACAAAATGATCATCATCTAACGGAGAACAATAAAGGGAAATCTTCAGGAATTGCTTTTAATTGGGCAGTAGTGTCACCAGAAGGCGGCAGTATAGGCTAAAAACTGTTGTTGGCCATCTTCACAAAAGCCTCAGAGAAGAAGAAGAGGGTGGGTTTGCCCACTGAGGAGAGAAAAGTACAGAGACGTCTTCAGGAGTTGTTTTCCATTGAAAGAGTTGTAATTATTCTTTCATGTCAGCTAATATTGGACATGGTTCATGCTGTCTTGAGATGAAGGCGACAAAAGAGCAGACAGCTGATCAGTCATGTGAGTTAAATGTTTGCTACATCTTTCCATCTTCTATGAAGCTCGTTCATTCTTTTTCTTCAAAGTCAACAACCCCCTCAAGCAAGCAGGAACTTTTTTCTCGGATTATGCAGTTTCCAATAACTTTATCTGAAGCAAGACTTGCACCACAAGTTCAGACAATAACAGAGTGACCTTGGGCAAAATTAGAACACTGTTCATTCGTTGTAATTATTACCTCGCACCCGCATAATCCAACTTTATAGGTAATCGGAATGAACTGAAGATAAAGTCCTGCTGAAAATGCAAGTTAAGAGAACTGAAGCATACCTACAGATGAAAAAGTAAGCTAAAGGGACATCAGTTGGTTTTATTAACAAGAAAAACTCGATTCAAATTTGAAAAATGTCTATTTCTATTTGCTGGTCGGATTTTTCAAGTGCATACTTACCAGCTCTTACTGTTGATCTACAAAAAATAAATCAGTGTTCATTAGCTTCCAGTGCAGAAACACAATGAGACAAACGGACGCCAGTGTAAAATGACTCATGTAGCTGATGTCGTCACCATGTGAAGCCAACACTGCTGCCATTCATTTTCCCACAGGACTACAAGGCTGCACGTCATACATTCCTCCCAGGTGGACGTATCACACTGACTAGTGTACGAGGTCACAGTCGGGCTTATTCAGCAGCTGAACCCCAAAAGTGCTAAAGCTTCAACAAGTGCACGAATTGGAGACTGTGGGTTGGTACAGAGGTAAAGGAATTCCACCCAAACTCTTTAAGTAGCAGTGTGGTGAAAATGCCACAGGAGATAATCACAACTGTGGCCTCACGTTTCCTGAGAGCAGCTGTGTGGTCGAGCCTAATAAAGGTCAGAGCAAGAAGGCTGTGGAGTGATCTTCTGTTTTTGTTTTTCAGAGAGGCTGCTTTAGTTGGATGTTTTAGCCACAAGGGGGCAGAAGACAACAAATCAATATGCACACACAACTGGTAATCAAAAAGTTCTGGGACTGTTTTTGGTGCATGTGCAACATGTGTAGTGGAAGTACTGCCATGACTCTTTACACCATAAACAATAAAAGAAGCACTTTGCTGGGTCATTGGTGAAATTAATATTGCGTATAATATGCACTGTAAAAAAGACTGGTTTTAAAAAAATGTTTTTAAGGCTAATTTTTCGAACAGTTTACTGTTATTTTACAGATTTTTTCTGCTATGTGAAATTACAGATAATAAGGAAAACAAGAGAATAAAAAACAATAGGAATGCATTCTTTTACAATGCGTGACCATATAATTGCAGTTTAACTGTATTAAAATCAGCTAAAAGTATATTATTTTACAGATATTTGCTGGTATTTTCACAGCTTTTACAGTCTTTGAAATCTATGGTATTTCACTTTTCTCTGGTACTCTTGCTACCAGAATTTCACGTTTGTTTTTTTAGATAACTTTTTTATATATTTTTTACAGTGTGGAGAACAGTTTCAGATTCTCAAAGTTTCTAAAATTTAACAGATTTTAAAGTGAACAGAAACCCAGGAATTTCTTTTCCTTGGACAGTATACACAGCTATAGTTTTAATGCTGTCATCAGTTTACAGAATGTGGATGTGATGTGAAATAACATTAATAACCTGGAACTGCAAAGAGTCATAAAATTTACATTTTCTGGTTTTTTAATCATACAAAGACTGACAAATTGATCAGTATTTCATGAACATTTCCTTTTTATTTAATAGATGAAACTGCTAAATTCAATTTGAATGTTGTAATATGTGTAAAATTACATAAATCAGTGACTTTTAGCATAAAAGTAATATTAGCTCTGTAATTCTACAGTTTTATTTAAGCGAGAGATATCTTGTAATTAATAATCTGTAAAAAAAATAGTTTTATTAATATATCCATCCATCTGTCCATTCATCATTGTTATTATATATATGTGTATTATTATACATTATAGATCATTGTTTTTACACATATAAATATCCTTCGATAAACACTAAAAAGACAAAAATACACATGATACCTTATAAAATTAATCCTAAAAAATGTATTTTTATTATGGAAAATTATGTGTTGGTTAGTTGTATTACTTCTTTTTATCTGTTGAACCTACAATTGATTTTTACAGTGCACAGAAAATTAAACGAAGAATTAAAAATAGTCATTTATGACCCCAGACATCCTTCCAGACAACCTTCGTCCTTGCCAGCCTCTCTGTCCTCACAACTACAAGGACAAACGTGAACTCAGGACTTGATTTTCATTTCAGGAGGAGAAACGAGGAAGGACGAGTGAGGAGCCGAAATGTGTCAGATGTGATGGTTCGGCTGAGGATCGGTGTGTTTTATTTATGGCCGGGGCTTTCTCCGAACACAAAGACACACTGCAGCGTTTCCATCGCTTCAGAGGACTTTACAATAACTTGCATCCATTTCCTGGAGACCCATAAACTCTAAAACATGTCTTCACAGCAAGATGCAACGAGGCGACTTGTTTTGTCCCCAAAAGGAAGTCGTGTCCCTGCGATGCAGTTATATATACAGATGTATGTCCCCCCCCACCGTACACCCACACCCACACACACACACACACTCACACACACACACACACACACACCCACACACACACACACACACACACACACACTCACACACACAGAGTAATGAAAGCTGACATCCCTCTGAGGGAAGTCATCTCTGACCTTGTCTCCTCCGGCAAAGACAGAGTCCATTTTGAAATGAAATACTGCCACTGACTTCAGATTCATTCCTGTTACACTGAGGCTGTCTGATCGGTCAGTCTCCACTTTATAGCTGCATGGTGTCCCTGAGACATTTAGTAGAAACTCAGGGAAAAGTGTCTACTGCCACACCAATGATAGAACACACCAAATATGCAGGACACTTTCCGCAGCAGAGCTTGAATTTAGTGCGTCCAAAGTCAATGCGATTTCTACTACATTAGATAAACGTAGTGGTTCAGTGAGGTTGTACTGTGGGAGAAGCTTGTAAAGTTTTGTATCCCGCTAGAAAAAAATCCACTGGGACACCAAAATTTGTGAAAGTCCTGTGCAATTTTGCAGAAACACCATAACGTTTTAACATTTATTGCCTCTTACCAGTAGGGTTGGTACGAATAGCAATATCTGTGATTCGGATATTCGGATCCAATAATCGCCGAATATTCGAATATTCGGTTTGTGCCACGGTGTCGGCCCGGGGGGTGGGGGTTGACGCTCGGCAGCGCTCGGCGACGCTCGGCGACGCTTGGCAGGGCTCAGTGACAATGTGCACGACTATTCGAATATCAAAATTATTATTCGAATACCACAACAATGAACGAATATTTGGATATTCGAATATTCAGGACCAGCCCTACTTAACAGTATGAAAACTGACTGACATGAAAGAATGATTACAACTGTTCCTCAAGACGTCTTCCATTTTTCTTACTTAGATGTCCAGTTTCGTGCGTTTCTTTGACAACGTTGTGAAAAAACGAATTACCATTTGCAAAAATGCAGATTTTTTAAAAAAAATGTGGACATTATTTACAGTTTTAGCCTGTTTTTTTGTATGTTTTTTTTACAGGTATCATGTAAATTAACGCTGTTTGTCTGTGATTCTACTAGTCGTTATCTGTACTTTATCAATAACAGGAAAAACGTGTAAAATACTCTCTGGTCACCTCCCACCTGGACTATTGTAACTCCCTTCTCTCTGGTCTTCTCCCCTTAAGTCCCTTCACAAACTCCATATGGTTCAGAACGCTGCAGCCCGGATCATCAGAAGAACACCATCTATCCACCACATCACCCCTGTTCTCCACCAACTTCACTGGCTCCCAATCACACACCGCATTGTCTTCAAAACCATCCTCCTAACCTTCAAGGCACTCCATAACCTCGTCCCTCCGTACCTTACTGAACTCCTCCACATGAACACACTCAGATCATCTTCCTCCCTCAGCCTCACCATCCCTCCTGCCCGCCTGACCACTATGGGGTCTAGAGCAGTGGTTCTCAACTAGTCCAGCCTCAGGACCCACTATGTCTCTATTAATAATGGTAACAACCCAAATTTTTAAAGTTTGCTGTTCCTGTTAACAAATTAAGGTGTATTTGGGTGTATTCACAACACATTTTGATAAAATTTAGGAAAATTTTGGCTTATTTTTTTGCTAATTTTGGTATATTTGGACACTTCTGGCAAGTTTTGGGCATACTTTGGCCCATGTTGACAGATTCTGAGCACATTTTGGTTCATTTTTTGGACGTTTTACCATAAATATCTCCTATAAGCTGGCAGAGCCAAATCTAGAGGTTAATAATGGGCAACTACTGGTGTCACCACCACTAAATATCCTGCTATTGAAAGCAAACTGTGTCATAAGAAACACGTCCTTTAAAATAAAAGACTCTATACCACTACTTTTTTTGTGGGGGCCATGCTTCTGAGACCCTCTAAAAATCGCTTCGTGACCAACTTTTGGGTCCCGACCCACCAGTTGGGAACCACTGGTCTAGAGCCTTCAGCCGCTCTGCCCCTCTCCTCTGGAGCTCCCTCCCACCTGACATCCGAAACACTGACTCTCTGGCCATTTTCAAATCACGTCTCAAAACCCACCTGTTCAAAAAAGCTACTCACTCTGACTTTCTTTCATGTCACTGCATAACTTCTGTTTTTAATGTTATTACAAAATTTCTGTCCTGTTTTTTAAAAAACTGTTTAATTCTTTCCTTTAAGTTTTATATTGTTATGTTTTTAACTTTGCTATTTCTACTTGTAAGGTGTCCTTGGGTTTCTTGAAAGGCGCCTATAAATAAAATGTGTTATTATTATTATTAATAAGAATAAATCGTTCAAAAACAAAGTCAAAAACTGCCAAAAGTTCAGCTCATCTCCTATTTGTGCTGCTTGGAAGTAAAAAGAAATGCACCTGTTGGCTGAAGCTAACATATAGACAAATGCAGCACATATTAAATAGTAACCGTAGTACTTTCACGCTGCAATAACTAACATTTTCCTAACTTTGAAGGCTGCGTTTTAGTGCCGCCATCAGTGTAACTTTTCTCCTTTTCCGTCTTTTTGTTTAATGGAAGCCGGAGCCTGTTTCCTCCCTTCTCCTTAACTTTGAAACACCGTTCAGCCTTTGAAGTATGAGTAGTAGCAGCACATTAAAATCAGCAGGAAACTCCAATTACGAAGCTCCCCCGCTGCGTTACAGGAACGCCAGGACTCCTGCCTGTACTCCGGCTGAACCTGGGTCAGACAGACCTTCCTGCCTCGGCTGTGTGGGGGCCACAGGTCGCAGTGGGCCTCAAGCCTTGCTGGTGCATTTAAATTAAAACTCAACAGAGTGGAGACAAGCAGCAGCTCAGAGGGCTGCTGCTGTGGGACTGCATGTTCTGATGCTTTCATATTTTAAGGGGATTTTCAGTGATCACGTTAACATCTAGTTATTTGGTTCTGCTGGTAAATGCAGACAGGAACGTGTGGTTTAAGCTCAAACAAACAACATGAACAGGGTTTAAAAGCAACAGAACAAAGGGAGGAGGGCAGCATATGAAGCCTGTCATTAGGGGGAAGTGATTGCACCTGAGGTTGAGGTGTTTCCAACCGGCAGCGCTTGGTTTGTGACGTCTCTGCCGGAGGTGTGGTCACGTGATTCTTTCAGTGCAACTTCTGCAGATTTTAATGACTTATGTGGAAGTTTCTACCCTAAAAATTTGCCACATTCTCCAACGTTCCAGGCTGCAGGTTACCTGACAAGATTAACAAGAAGTGTGTTGGGGCCACTTTTATACCCAGTCTTTAGTTTGGTTGCGTAATTCACCACAACAACCCAGTCTCCACAGAAATATGCCCACTTGCAACCAAACTGCAATGCCAGTTATACTTTTGGGTAAATGTTTTCTGCTGGGTTATGTTTCAATCAAATCAATCAAACTTTATTAAGGACACAAATTATATACCGTCCATAGAATGATAAAATAAAAAAAAGCAGAAAGGAATAAAATTAGAGTAAGATAAAAAAAAAAATACATACAATTACATTTTTTGTACACTGTAAAAACAGAAAAGCAATAAGAAATAGTAAAAAAAATGGTAAAAATCTGACAAGGATGCCAGAAAAAAAAAACTAAATATCAAATAAATAGTTGAAAACTGTAGAGTTAAAAAGAACACATGTAAGAACTGTGGAAATATTGTCAAATGTCTGCAACATAATGATATCTTTAGCTGGTTTTAGTCAATTGTTTTTACAGTCAACATGCAATTTAATATTTTTCTGTGATTTTTTTTACCAAGTTTTATGTGGGAAAACCTATAAACTAAAATGTAAAAAAAAAAAAAAAGATTCCCCATTTTTAAATTCCTGATTATGCATAGTATTTATTTTGGCAAATACCTGTAAAAATAGATTTTGCTTTTTGCTAATTTAAATACAGCAAAAAGTGTTTTTTAATGTACGAGAACAAATTAATATAATAAACATATGATTAAAATACATATTTTTGATGTAGACATGTTAATTAATACTATTCCTTTGACTTTACTTGATATTATGTTAACAAAACATGTACAATATGCAAAATTGCAGTTTTAAAAATCATTTTCAATTTTTTGTTATTTATTATTTGCAATAACATGTGCAACATGTTGTTTTCTGTCATTGTTTGTTTTTTTCTTGACACTTTTGTCTGTAATTTTATTAGTTACCTCCGCCAAGGAGGTTAAGTGATGGCTGGTGTTGGTTTGTTTGTTTGTTTGTTTGTGTGCAAAATAACTCAAAAGTAATGGACGGATTTGGATGAAATTTTCAGGAAATGTGTGAAACGGGACAAAGAAGAAATGATAAAATTTTGGGAGTAATCTGGATCATGATCCAGGATTTTTTTTTAATGTAAATGTAACCGGGTGGACAATTAAATGCAGTTTACTCTAAAAGCCACCAGAGGGCACTCTTGTTTTTGGGGTAACCCCCTTTAACCACATGACATTTTATGTCTCCACGTGACAGACAGCGACAGTGACGGACTTCTCTTTCCTTCCTGAGCGACATACGCACGGTTGGGCCGGCATTTTTATCTCCAGTTGTCTAAGAAGCTGGGAGGCTGTTAGGAGCTGCCCCACTGGAGGCCGCGCCTGTTCATTAGGTCGGATGGGGTGAAGGCCGCATTGTCGGTAGGAAATTTGAACTGTCTGTAATTACATTTGTATCTGTAAAGTTTCATACAAAATATGTGAATTGGGAGATTGTGTTGGGGGTGGACTGAAGCTCCTTGGCAGAGGTATGAGCTCTCTGAGAGCTTTTCTAGTTATTATTTGTAATTTAGCAAAAACAGGGACAGTAAGTGTTTTTTCTTCACCGTCACTCCATTTCAGCCAACTAAACATAGACTGCCGAAAGATGGGGAAGGGAAAAATGGAGGAGAAACTTGAAATATGAAGAGAAAGTATTGCATTTTTTACCCGAACCATGATATTTTCCTAAACCTAACCAAGTAATTTTGGTACCTAAACTCAACCAAGCTTCTGTCTACAAAGAGTGGGGTATTCATAAACTAACCACGTAGTCTTTGTGCTAAACCGAAACAGACAGCGAGTGGAAATGAAAAGTAAACAACGACAGAAAATGAAAGTCAATCTTAGAGTAATGGTTCCTCTGGACATGAAACCCGTTGGATTATGCCTCTTTCCTCCTCCCTGCAAGGAGTTTCTGGCTTCTTCAAACTGGACGTCCTTCCTGCAACTTTACATTTATCACAAAACGTAACTGAGAATGCAGTTTATAGGAATGCTTTTTGTGGAGAATGGATTGAAGGGAAAACATCAGTGAAACCCCTAAAATCAAACACCTATGAGAGTGGCGATTTTAAGTTAAAGTTTCTGTAATTCCACCCCTTAAAGTTGCTCTGTCCTGGTGGAGATGGAAAGTTTATGAACAGCATCCGCATGATCAGCTGTATCTGCTGAGGGACGACCAGTCATGCACAAAGACTTTGTTTTGTTTTGCATCTACCTGCTGGTTCTTGCTGAATTCCTTTAACCTCTCATTACCGCTCTGCAACACGCCGGGCCTCTGCGTGATGTTTGTTCTCAGGTGGCAGATCTACAGCCCGTCTATTCTCTGCTAACATTTTCTGCTCTACTTCCACCTCTACCCCCGCAGGGCGCAAACAACCCTGGCAACAAGCGGCGGCGTCGAAAGGGGACTGGATGGTTGCCTGTGTGACTCCACACCGAGCGACTCGTCTGATTGGCCGGCCGGTTACGACCGATCAAATGCAATGTGAGTCAAGCGCCCCGACAAAAACTGTTCGTCTTCGCCAGCCTCTGCAGGAGATTCCCGCTGTGCTCGTGTTAGCAGGATAACAGGGACGAATCTGATCTCTAACTTGTTCATTCACATCCCTCCCCTCTGACCTACTGACCTCGCGGATTCTCACATACTTTAAGCGCCTTACAGTTCCGTGCTCCCCTGTTCATTTATAATTTCCACACCTTGAGGCTCACGTCTTCGAACGCCCACCTTCCTCTTTGAACTTTCCTGTCTCCAAAATAATCCAATTAGCTGCAGCGATTGTGACGCCTGGATGCGAAGCGTGCAGAATGGCTGGGCGCTGCCAGCACTCTGGGAAGAGAAAAGGGTTGAATCTTTGATCACCTGCACTCAGTCGGTGGAAGCAGGTCGCCCTCAGGAAGCATCCGTCAGCTGCACAACCAGCACAAACCGTACAGGTGATGTGCTGACAGCTCACCTGCCTCTGGTCCCTGCACAGCGTCGCTACCGTCTGTCACTGTCAGGGCTGTTTGTGTGGGGACTGCTTCTCCATTATTCCACTACAGTGCTCCACACCAAATGTTTTAAATGTGATTTTTAGTTATAAAAGATGCTCTCGAGCAGGCGGTTGTACTATGAAGCCAGTACAACACAGCATATTAGGCGGCAAAACCAAAAGTTATATGAGACATATTCTATCAGTTTTCTTTGTCAACCAGGTTTCTGTGCATGTTCAAATAAAAGCAGGCATTTGATGCGTCATGTGACTCCCTGGCTGTGTCCCGAATCATCCCCTCATTCCCTCCTCACTGTCCGTAACTACTATATAGTGAACCATGTTGTCACTGCTGTTGCTCAATCAAAACATATCAGATCAATGCCAGCTATAGCAACAAACTGACTGGCATTTTTTTGGCATTAAATTCATATTACACTAAGCATATTTTCCAAAAATTATTAAATGAAAATAACTTTTTTCTTTGCTTGTGGTGTCACACATCGCTCTGCTTCCATTAAACATGTTAATCCAAGTTATGATTTGCCGTAGCTCGTGGATTTGTCTTGTGCTTGTTGTGATTTGGACAGGCTACACATACAGACACTTTAACACTTTCAAATACTTTCCAATGCTATAACGTACGTCTTAAAACCATAAAATACGACTTAACGTTATAAAATAGTCGCCAGAAATCTGTGTAAATGCCACCAATCCTTATCTCGTGCGTCCATCTGCCATTCTCCTTTGATGCAATGCATGATGGTACATATTGCTGCTTTTCACAGTGCATTGTGGGAAACTTTGAGAGACTATATAGGGTATAACAATTATAACTTCACTGTCTTTGAGGTACATACAGTAGCCCAACTGTTTTTTGTTTGTTTTTTAATGCACCATTTTTTAACATATTTTTTCCGGCACCCCTGCTGCCAAATTTTTACAGTTTTTTTTTATTAATGATTTCTTGTTTTCAGCAGCATAATGACACTTGATTTTTGTTTGTTCCTCGGACATCTGACCGACCCCACTGACTGCCCATTAAGAATATGAATATTAACAGTCAGATCACAGAGGGGCATGTTGGATCATCCATCTTAGCCTCCCAGGAGTCCAGGTATCAGCACTTGCAATCCTCTGCATGCCTTCAATTTGCACATCACTCTCATGCAAAAGTCAATTATTTGCACAGTTTAAACCACAGCGTCCATGTCACACTTATTTGCAACTTTTAATTGCCGATTTATTTTTAACAGAGAAGCTCACAGGCAGATCTTGCAGATTCTAGGCTTCATGCAATGCTAAGCTAAGCTAACCGACCTCTGCCTGCATCCTTGTGTTTAACAGACAGACATGACAGTATTATCTGTCTTCTCATCAACTGATGTATTACCAAACAGTGCGATCAATCACCAGATGCGGCATACATGGAGTTGACTTGGCTGGTTCTGAATGTGAATCAGCTTTGAAGAAACTCCTGCGAACTGTGAGCAGAGACGCTGATGGATGTCGACGTGTCGTGTCTCCTAGACTGAACCCTTCTCCGCATCGGAGATCAAAAGCTCTTTAAAAATCGGTGAAGCTGAATCTCTCACAGGTTTAGACAAGGAGTGATGCTTAGCGCGGCTCACTGAATAAGAAACACCCACCCCTCAAAATCTTTTTATACACACGGGTTCATCTGGTTCAGCATCAAAGAGCAAGAGAAGTAGCCTCCAGCCAAACACGGTTTATAGATTATTTAAGGAAGTTTAATGAAAATAGCAGACTGTTTACTAGATTCACAGAGACACTGACATAAGGACAAAAAGAACACTACAGATGCACTTTAAGTGAAAAGCCCAGTACTTGTGTCGTGCCACATTTAACATCCAACACTCATTTCGATGTACACCTCACTTTTATTCAGCAAGATCAGATGGAATCACGCTAAGAGTCTAAAAGATAAAACAAAGTGAAAAAGTAAGAGGAGGAATTTTGAATACAGGTTCTCGTACAGAATATATGACTGTCAGCACTGCGACAGGGAGCACATATAGATCTGTGAGTATGTCTCACAAAAATTCTGTTCAGATAACATAAGACAACAAATAGGTTTAAGAAAGATAAAGCTAAATATTTAGCATCCTTACACTTCATTCGAAAATTAAAAAATGTCAGTACAGTGTAAACAGAGCGATGGTCTCAGTCTAGGAGCTCTGCATGCTAACATTAGCTTATTAGAATGTAACACAGAGTGCAGCTGGGGCTGATGGGAATGTTGTTGGTTTTGCAGATATAATAAGAATGTTACATATAATGCAATACATACACATACACAAATATACACAATATACAATACACAATTAGTTTAACTTTTAATGCTTAAAGTATTTTTGATGCTAGCACATTTTTGTTGATACAGTTCTCTGCACTAGTATATATGCCTAAGATTCATTAGCACAGGCTTTGAGTAGAGATGTCCTGATTAAGTTTTTTATTTTCTTTTTGGATCCATTTAATGTTTAGTATTTGCTGATATTATTTTACTGCATAATACATGTCAGGTATTGCAGATTAGCTGCAGTAGCAATGATCATAGTTAGGGTTTAGCTAGTAAATGGGCACCATGACAAAGTCCACTGTGATGCTTAATGACTTCTAGCCAGTATACATGTTAAATTCGGTTGAAAGCAACTACAATAGTGTTTCTTTATACCTATGGTAGTATAAACTGTTTGCTAACCCCCCCAAAAAACCCTCAATAAAGAAAAAGAAAGAAATGAGAGACAAATTAAGAGATGTCTTCAGGAGTTAATTTTAGTTGAATAAGTTCATTTTGCAAGCATTTTTCACAGTACATTGCACGTAATGTCTATGAAGATATACAGATTTTTTTGTCACGTGATTGCTGGTCACATCTAAGTTAGTCATGGCTTCTCATGTTGCACCAAGCCATGCAGAATTTTTAGTTGTTTTTTTTTTACCAAATCTGATGCAAACTAGGTTCTATTTTTGCATCTGATCAGAGTCATTTAATATTTAGTATCTGTCAGTACCCAGTACCATTTTCCTAGATGGTATTACAGATTAGCTGTAGTACCTGGTTGTGCCACCAGGTGGAGCCTCTTACTGTAGCGACCAGAGGAGGTGGGCAGTTCACTGCAAACACAGAGTTTACTGGCGGTTTAGCTAGCAACAGGCATCATGACAATGTCTTCTGTGACACGTCATGACTTCTAGCCAGAACACATGTTAAATTAGTTTGAAACCAGCTACGATAGCGTCTTTATCCGAGTGGCATATGTTATAGCTTTTTCTGTGGTCCATATCATGTGTGCATGGTTTAAAGCAACCAGATTAGCACAGGTCAAATTTCCAGTGTGTACAATTTGCATACCAGGTTATTGAATTATTGATTGAAAATGCTGCTTTCATTAAGAAAGCAGTTCAAATTTATGACGTCTGTTTCCCAGCCAATACAGATCAATTCAAAATTACCTTGATCAGCTCCAATCTTAGGATCAGGACATCCCTAGTTTTGAGACTAATTAAGTTCTATAGTTCAACTCCTGGAAACTCTGGCTACCAAATTCGGCGACCATCCTGTTAGAAGGCTTTGAGATAATTCACCTGACGACTGAGAATGTTGACCTGGCAATGGCACCAAAGTCAGGTGACAACCAGTGTGATTACAATTCGTTTTGAATGCGGGAACCAAATTTCATGACAATTTTTCCAACAGTTGTCAGTACATGTCGCTAAAAACCCAAAAAACTTGTAGTGGAGATAAAGACAAAGTCAGACGACCACCAAAGTTGAACATAAGAACGTAGGTGACCAACACTGACGTACCGCCATGTTAAAATAAAAATGGTCTAACAAATGCTGCACATGCCCATCACCACTCTACATTCTTTTTTAAAACCTCCAAGCTGTTCTTTGATACCCTATGACTGAAACCAGATTGTTTTAAAATAAACACAACTCGTCCATTTCCCTGTACTTCAGTTAATGATTCACTGATGTTTAGCAGAGCACCCAGGGGTGTATTGACGTATTGTGTAATGCCTGCTGTGGTGTTGGCTGTGGAGCTCTCTGTGTTGTGGATGGTTATGGATCGCCGTCTCTCTTCTGTGGAACCAAATACATTGATGTTCAGGTAGATTCTCAGTTTTTGCAGTCTCTTTCGCCAAGCAGGAACCAGTCACTTCCTGGGATCTCAACCTAGCAGCAGCTTATGCAACACTCACCCTGCAAAAATGACAGTCATACTGGCAGTTAGGCTCTGTAGATCTGTACTAAGATGTTTTTTTTGCTCACTTTACTCAAAACAAGACACCAATTTCATTCATGTCAACTTATACATTCAATTTAGTTACCATTATTATTTAATTAAAACAATTCATGGTCAGCTACATTTCAAATTTCTTACTGAGAAGCTCTAATGAGTTCCCCTGTGGCGGCTGTGGCTCAGGCGGGTTGTCCACTGATTGCAAGGTTGGCGGTTCGATCCCCAGCCCCTCCACAGGCTGAAGTGTCCTTGGGCGAGACACTGAACCCGAAGTTGCTCCCAATGGTAGATTAGCGCCTTGCATGGCAGCATCCAGTGGAGTGTGAATGGGTGAATGTGAAACACATTGTAAAGCTAACCATTCCCTGTATGGTCCCCTTTTTCTTTAAGGAAACTGGCAGCAAAAATACCAACTGGGGCTCCTTCAAGATCAGAGCAATTTACCTGTGCATATATGTTCATTCAGGGTTTTACTTTTCTAATATAAAAATATTATGGTTTTGTATTTTTAAAATTGACAGCATGCGCTTTCAAGTTATCGCCAGCCGCCACATAACCTAATTCCGTCTAGTTCTAGAATGGAGAACATCCTATGGTTGTAATGCATTATTGAGTGTTGTTTGCTGTTTAGCCACGTTTCCATGTTGCCTCAGCAGGTCATTTTTCTGCAGCCACCTTCAGAATCTGGCTACATCAACACAAACTGTCACAAGTCACTGATAAGGTTGATGGAAAATGCTGGCAAGACTACTTTTAATAGCAACAACACAAAGACAAAGAGCCCAACTTGGGCTTTTCTGAATCGAACGACACATGCTTCTGATTATGGTTCTTTCTGTTCCCATCCAGTAAAGTCAGTAAATAATGTTTGGGAACAATCCCTGCATCGGTTTGGGGACACTCCATGAAAACTGCTGAAAGTATCCGGGCAAAATGTTTGATTCATACTGTTTTAAATGCAAAAGCATTCAGGCGATGGAATGAAATGATAATCTCCATGTAATATGCAAGAACATATTTTCTGTACTTAGAGTAATAAAAGCTTTAAAAAAACACTAATCCCCTCGATGCTGTACTGTGCTGTTTATATTCCCTTCAGTCAGAACCTTCCAGGGATGCACATTTTAAAACAGTCAACAGTGTGTTCTTACCAGCTAAAATGTTGGGATTTGACATTTAGTATCTCAGATCTGCATTTCAGTCAGATTGATGTATTTATTGGTGACGCAATAAAAGACAAAGTTTGATAAAAGCTTGCAGGAGATGTCAGGAAGTCTGACCCGAACAGGCTGCTGTTTGATGGTGCTGAGCTTAGATGATGCCGACTTTGTGTTGAGTGATTAAATGGAAATCTGGAAAACCCTGCACCTCTTTGATCGGATGACCTCCATCAAAGCCTCCTGCAGTCAGCTGCTGAGCAGATTGTCTTCATGTCAACACAGCTTAGTCTTCCACAGCACGGCGCATTTAACTCTGCTGCAGCTGCAAGTCTGCCTCATAAACAACATTATCTTCAGGATAATATGAAGACTTTGAGCTGCATGAGTCATTTTAATGAATTTTACAATGAATCGAGCATCACTGTCAGAAATATCTGGACAGATTCAACAACTCCTTCTGATATTTACAGCTGTGGACACTTTACTGCTGTTGAGCTGATTGAGCCAAGTTGGTGTTTCAGTCTGGACTGGGATAGCTGGACTGGATCTCCCCCAGTCTAAGCCAGTTGGACTGGGTCAAGTAGATTCAGTCTGGTTCAGTCTACGACATTTGGACTAGTTCAGTTAGACCGGCTCTGTTTCGGTTTGAGTCAGTTATCCCTGGTCTGTTACAGTCTGCGACCACTAGACTGGGTCAGCTGGACCAGGTCTTTTTCAGTCTAAGACAATTGGACTGGACCAGTTATACCAAGTCTGTCTCAGTCAAAGGCAGTTGGACCATGTCTGTTGGACCTGGTGTGTTCCAGTATAAGACAGTTGGACTGAGTTAGTTGGACCTGCTCTGTTCCGTCTAAGACAATCATAGATCAGTTGTCTTGGACCAGGTCTGCTGCAGCTTGGACAATTGGACCAGGTCTGTCTTAGACAGTCTTAGACAGTTGAACTGGGTCAGTAAGACTGGGTCTGGTCCAGTCTAAAACAGATGGACTGAGATTTGAATTTGGATTTGGACCAGATCTATTGCAGTTTGGACAGTTGGACCAAGTCTCTTGCAGCTTGGACAGTTTGAACAGGTTTGTTCCAATCTTAGACAGTTAAACTGGGTCAGTAGGACTGGGTCTGTTCAAGTCTAAGATGGTTGAACCAGATGTGTTCAAGTTTAGGACAGCTGAACTGGCTAAATAGGACCCAGTCTGTTCTAGTCCAAGACAATCTGTTCCAGTCTGGCTCAGTTGGAATGGGTCTCTTTCAGCCTAAGAGTCGATCTGTTCTGGTCAAAGACAGTCGGATCACGGCTGTTGGACCAGGTCTGTTCCAGTCTAAGACAGTTTGACTGGGTCAGCAGAACCAAGTATGTTTGTTTTAGCACAAGAATATGCAGTTTTCACTGGACCTGCAGGATCCAGAACTCAACTGGTCACAGAGCAATAGCTTATTAGTGTTTGTTTATGTAGCTCATTACATGTAGTACATTTGTCAGGGACTGTATACAAATACAATAATCCTGTATTTGATCAGATTTAGCTAAAAGCTGGTGTCCATCTGCAGTTCCTGGCCTGTTTGGTTCTTTCATACAGTATGAAATAATCAGAGTTTCATAGTAAAAACTAAAGATTATGTGAGAAGATCATACAAGATCTGATGTTTGTCTACAGAGTCTCGACCACTGCTGACCTCATCATTAAAATCCACGGCCTGTCTGTGCTTCAGAGAGATTCTCTGTTTTTATGCCTTTTTCTATTCCAAGTTGTTGGTGCTGTTGTTTCCACACGTCTGGTTTACCACACTGGGGAAGTTAATTGTACTAATGCTCAGGCTGACTTTTCTCAGCTGGTTTCTGACGTTCCATTAAGTTGTTTTTTGACATCACTATCCTTTGCAGTACAAAAACTTTCCCCGAGACCTTCAGAGTCTCACTTACTATTGAGGAACCTGAATCCTGAACTAGGTCCAGGTTCTACTCAGTTTAAACAGGTCTGGTCGCATTTAATCACCACAGGTCTCTAGTTTGTGCATCAATATGTCCAGTACCAAAGTGGATCCTCTGAAATAGCTGTTGGGGAGGATATAATCTTTAATTTGAATTTGTCTTTGATGCATAGAAGTGAATGTTTTATGTGTGTTATGTTATTATTATTATTATTATTATTATTATTATTACTATTATTATTAGTATTGATGTTCTTTCCCACTGTAGCTGCTTGTTAATTGATCTAATTAACTGACTGCCCATTATGCTGCTGCAGCTCGGTATTGTACATCCTTTACAGTCTGTTTGGGTCAACTGCATTCTGAATTGCATCTAATCATCTGTGGGTCATTTATGTTGGATTTGGCTTCACTCTGATCGGATTTGCTCTGTTTTTTTGGAGGACTAGTGGATGTATGTCAGGTTGAGTGGGTTTTACATGAGTCTACTTCAGAGCGAGTCCAAAATATTTGGATTTGAGGAGACCCTGTTTGAAACACCAAGCTGACGCATTAAAAAACTGGTATTTCTCACTTAGATGTTGCACATTTCTTCGTGTGTTTCTGTTAATCTCCAGCTCACACTGAGGAGATGTTTTTGTCATGTAAGCAGAAAATCTCCCGTGCATCTCTAACTAAATAGTGAACTTAAGAGAACAGCGCAGCTCTTGTTGTCACTGCTGGTAGGTGACACTGAAATGCAGACGCAGATCTTCTGCATGGCAACCAGTGTGCAGCTGCTGACACAGTTAATTGTGATTGGTGGAGCTGAATGACTCTAAAACAGGCCACAGTGAAACTAAACTCCAAAGCAGCACTTGGCCTTCACTGCCAGAGGTCAGAGGGAGGGGTGATTCATTAACACAGGCTTTTCAGTTATTTTTTTCTGTACACTGTAGACAATTAATTCTCAGACAAATATCCTGGGGGGTGTGTACAAATATTTGACATACCACTGAACACCATGATCTGTATCACAACAAAAACACAGTCATGCTGTATGTGCGTCATGGTATCATTGAGGCATAACTGAGGCAAGAAACATTCACACTGCTGTCACTGATGTTTCCAACACAGAGAGGCACAGCGATGCCTCAGGCTGAGCGATGGATGAGCGACCTTCAGACCTTCAGAGCTGGAAAGCTGCAGTATTTAATGTATGATGTTAGTGGGTCATTCAATTCATGGGGCCACATGTACAAACTCCACCAACACTGAAGTCATCTGTCACAAATATCTTTTGACACTAAATACCAACTCGGTCTGCTGGAAATCACATTTAGTTAATGTGCAATAGAAAAGACATTCGTAAGGAAACAATAAGATGCTCATCCATGCATTTTCTTCTACTTATCTAGAGTTGGGTTATAGTGGCAGCAGGGTAAGTAGGGTATTCCAGACATCTTTCTCCTCAACAATGTTTTCCAGCTCCCTTTGGGGAATCCTGAGGTGTTCCCATGCCAGATGAGATATGTAACCCCTCCAGCGAGGTCTGGGTCTACCCTGAGATGTCCTACTGCCAGTTAAACATGAATGGTGAACCTCCAAAGGAAGGTGTCGAGGAGGCTTCCCGATCTGATGCTCACCACCTCAGCTGAGTACTTCAGATTCAAAGAAGCAGTGTTTCTAAACCGAGTTTCTTTCCCGATCTCAAAGACTGAGGCCAGCCACCCTACGAAGGAAACTCATTTCAGCCACTTTTATCTGCAGCAGCATTCTTCCGGTCACTACCCAGAGCTCATGAGCTGTGGTGAGGGATTGACCAGTGAGCTTCACCTTTAAGTTGATCTTCCTCTTCTCTAGAATGGTACAGTGGAATACCTGCCTCAGTGCTGACCAATCCATTGGTCCATCTCAGCTCCATTTCGTCACTCATGAACAAGATCCTGGGATACAAAAAACTCCTTTGCTTGGGGCAGCAACTAACCCCCAATTTAGACGGAACAATCTACGAGTTTTCAGAAGAGAACATTGGCCTCCAACTCCAGTTGAAGGTCACTGTTTGGTGAAGTAAACAGAACCGGATATGCGCATGCAAACAGCAGCAACGCAACTCTGACTCTTCCCAAACCAGAGTCCCTCCTCACCTCGATCATGATCTGGTTCGCGATTATCACAAACAGGATCGGACACAAGGAGTGAAGCCAGGTTTTACTTGTCAAGATGTTCAATGACAATAAACTGGTTTCTACCAAAATACCAAACTTGTAGTGGTTACAGAAATGATAAACCTTCCTCTGGTCATATTTAGGCACTGGTCGCACTTGGTTAAGGTTAAGGAACGATACTTTAGTACAGATAAAGTCCACAGCGACTTGAGACACATCATGGTTATTTGCATTTTTTAAAAAACAGTAATCTTTCCCACCACCTTAAACCAATGCCAACATGATGTTTAAGCACTGGATCAGACTACCTAAGGGAGGGTGAGAGTGTGAGAGTCGTGGGCTTTGTCCACCCAACATCCACCCCAACCACCTCCTGCAGACTTCAGTGGAGGTCATTAAGGTGGCACTTTGTTTATTGAAAATAACAAACAAAAAATGTTTTGCTTTTGAACAAAACTTAAATACTTCACATCTTTTTATTCAGCACAAAGCTTTTTTTAACCATAAGAATATGAATAATGAGCTCAAACAACGACTGATTCTGTTGTGGAAAAAAACATTTAATTGGTATATGTGACATTATACTTTGAATTTACTGGTGCCTGGTACCTGGTGCCTAAGTTTAGCGGCTTCCCTTACATAAATGGATATATGTTCACCAAAAAATGATACAGAAAAGGCACAATTTGGTGCAAAAAAATATACTAGAATGCAGGACATGAAGGTTTTTTTGTCCCATGAGAGGATATCGAGACCCTCCACCTGTTGTGCCCATTAGGTCTCACACCCATATGACGGGATTTTTAGTGTGATGGATTAAATGAGCCGTCTTAAAATAAATGTTCCTCAATGATACTGTAACTAAATTGATTTCAAAAGTAAAAGATTAACAAAACCGTTTTAGGTGTTGCAGGTTTTAAAAGGAAGCAGGACTAAATGTACCTTGAAGAGTATAAAAAAAGTCAAATATGCAAGTGGACAAACACAATTTCATTTAAAAGAAGGTGCTAAAAGTTTATTTGATTCAAGTTTACAGGTATATGTGTAGTTGCAATCAACAAAAATTGATTTCATAACACTTCTAAAGAGGTACATGTTAAATATGTCCATTAAAATTATTTGAAAAGACGAAACCTCATTAGTGACAGAAAATCTGATCCTGTAAAAGTGAAATTCTGCAGCTGTAACCAATGAAGCCGAGAGAAGCAGCAGGAGAGCTGATGAGACTGACCCACCTCGTCTGGAATATTTCCTCTCTGGTTTATTGCAGTTTCCACGTTAATGCGGGACCCTTAATGTCTCCTGTTCTCAGGGGTCACAGGAAGCATTTAGAGAGGAGAAACAACAGGCTTTTACTAAACGTGAGAGTTAAACACAGTAGATGTTTGAAAAACCAATATTCTCCTTGTGTTGGCACAACCTTTATATCACAGACACTTCAGTCAGTAAGGACCAAAACTACTTAAAAACCTTTCAAAGTGTCCGTTCATGTCCTCCTAGACGTCTGTCATTATCAGTTTTGGAACTCATAGTTTGCCACAGTCTGCTGCTTATGTTTATATGCTATTTTACAACAGCGAATACACTTTACCAGAAATGTAATGTCATTTGGATTACAGTAATCTTTACTAATTCAGAAGCAATTTTTAAAGACCAAGACTATCTGCAAAATACAGTGGCAAGAAAAAGTCTGTGAACCTTTTAGAATATCATGGTTTTCTGAATTAATTTGTCACCAAATGTAATGTGATCTTCATCAAAGTCAAGGGTATTGACAAAAAATAATGTGCCTAAAACAATATAACACAAAAAAAGTCTGATCTTTCAAGTCTTTATGGAGAACAACCATAAAAACCTCATAGTGCTGGTGGAAAAAGTATGGGAACCCTTGAGTTAATGACCTCAGAAAAGCTAACTGGAGTCAGGTGTTGGCAAAGCTGGAATCTTGTTTAAAAAAATGAGTTTGAAGATGTGGACTAGAGCTACTTCGACTGATAAAAACCACTCAGATTTTTGGAGTTTGCTCTGCACAAGAAGAATACAGTCATCCTTCGTCTATGGCGAGGGTTTGGTTCCAGAACCCTCCGTGATAGACGAAATCTGCGAAGTAGCGACTTTATATTTATTTTATTATTTATATATATTTTAAGGCTTTATAAACCCTCCCCACACTGTTATTAACCTTTCCCACACTCTTATAAACCCTTCCTATGCTCTTAAACCCTTTCTACACTCTTAAACCTTCCATCAAGAGAAGCTTCTACAGCCGTGACCGATGATGGAACTAGTTCCACTTGAAACTCCCACTTCGGAAAAACTTTGCCGTATTTTAAACACACCAACACCAAGGACGTCCCGCCGCCAACCAGGAAACTGATGATGATGATGTTACGGGTAACCCTACAGACTGTCACCGGTTCTCTGATGATTATTTCCAGTAAACACTCAGCGTGTGGGACTACTCTACACTACTCTACCAAGAAGTGAGCGCCCAGTCAAAATGACCCCAACAGCGCAACGAAGACTCATCGATGAGGTAAAGAAACAACCCCGAGTGACAGCCAGAGATCTGAAGGCATCACTGGAACTGGCTAACATTTGTGTTCATGAGTCCACAGTATGCAAGACATTGAACAAGCAGGGTGTCCATGACAGGACACCACAAAGGAAGCCACCGCTTACTAAAAAAAACATTGCTGCACGCCTGAAGTTTGCGAAAGAGCACACTGACACTCCATAGTGGTGTTAGCAAAATGTTTTGTGGACTGATGAAACTAATGTGTGTTCAATGAAGACATGAAAGACCAGATATTTTTTGTGTTATAATTTTAGACCCATTGTATTTGTCAATACCCTTGACGTAGATGAAGATCAGATCACATTTTATGACAAATTCATGCAAAAAACTATGAAATTCCTAAAGGTTCACAGACTTTTTCTTGCCACTGTAAATGCAGCATGACTAAAACAGTACCCAAAGGAGCAAGTTGTTTGAAGATACATTCAGCTTGGTGAAACATCTCCAAAGACGGGAAAATGAGTGCAAAATGATGTGCGTTTGATGCAAGATACACAGCCAATAGCAGCAGACATAAAAGAATAATTATTCCATTTGTCTCTCATAGATGCATAAAGGCTGTTTTCTTTCTTTTCCTTCTTTAAGGTTTTTCAAACAGCTTTTTTTAGCCTATACTGCCTCTTCTCCTTTGAGAGTTTCTTTTAGCGTTTGCCAAGTATTTAAACTTGTTCATTTTTATTGCCCAACATTTCTTTTCTTTCTGAAAGGCACTTTGGTGCAACAGCTGTTGTTTTACATGTGTTTTATAACTACCGGTGACTTAACTGACCAGACATCATGCCTTCTGAAACCATCCACCAGGCTGATAAGTGAACACAGATAGACCCTCATGTGTTTCTTCTTCTTCCAGAAGGCGTATCATCTCCATCTGCAGATGGCAGAGGTCAGCTGCTCGACCCAGCTGGAAACTAGATCCTGCAGCAGGAATGTTCATCTTTCTGCCGAGAGGTCGACTCAGGAAAGCTTTTTAGCAGCGCTGATGCAGAAACCTGCTGATCTGCAGCAAACATCAGTATTTACACTGTTTGTAAGATTATCACTTATTCACATTAGCTGTTGTAAAGGATTTTTTTTAGAGATCAGAAATGTATTGGTCTAATAGTTCTTTTAAATTCACTCATATACTACAGTATATAGTGTAGAACCATGTGTTTTATTGCTAGACTACTAGACTGGGAATTTCTTTCAGTGGGTTTCATGAGAACAGCAGATGAACTGTGGTTTATGCACTGAACTGTGCTCAATGCAAATAACAGCTCTGTCAGCTACACTGTACTTTAGCACAGGAGGTGTTCTGAGCTAAATGCCAGCGTGGAAAAACAATCTCAACAAGTCAGGCTTCATGTTTACATTGTTCAACATCTTCCTTAACCCACCAGCATTCATTTAGCTGGATTTTACAGGTTGTTGGTTATGTGTGGATCACATTTCAGACGTTTCACTCAAAAAATCCATCTGTATGAGACATGCTCTGGGGACCATGAATGTCTGTGTCTGACATATCATCCGGAGAAGGGAAAAGCTTCACAGGCTGAGCGGTTGTTGCCTCCATTGTTTTTAGTGTATTAGCAGCAGCAGCAGGAAGAGGCAGCTGCTGCAGAAAATGACAATCCTATGCAACTAAACTGGATTCTCATTTATGTTTTGAATCTTTAATTTTTTACTGCCAATCTTCTGAGTCCAGCAGGCTGCAGTAATGCACCTTTTAAGCTGATTTTCCAACCACCAATGAACCCAAAAGTACAAGAACAAGATCGACTGTCCCGTCTCTAGAGCTCCCTTTACATGAAGCACATACATAGACTCAATACTGTGCCATCAAGCACACTTTAAGCGGAGATGATGAACATGTAAGACAACACATATGTTATTAATGCAACCTCCTCTATTTTTGAGTGTCTTGTGGCAACACTAATAGTCTTTCCAGTAATAGTAATTGGACATAGGTTGACCGGATGTAAAGGATCCCACTGATGTGCTTAAGTGCCGGATAAGAAACCCCTGACATCACCGTTGACTGTCTTCGTATTTCAGAGCTTCTCCATCATCGTCCTAATGCAGCGAAGTTCGATTGATAATCAATTCCACGTGGATCTCCACAGCTCGTCTCAGGTTGCAAGAAGCATCTGGATCCATCAGAAGAGGATCAATTTCACGACATGTGATCACCTTTATTAATAAATCACAATTCACATTTTTCTGCAAAATTACCTGAACCTGTCGAGACGTTTACATTTTAGAAATACGATTAAACTGATAATCCAAAGTCAGACAGTTTTACCAGTGATCTAAAAAAAGGTAAATGATGTCCTGAGGTGTGGATAGAAGAAAAGTATTGAGGCTCAAATGGTAAATCCTCTGGGCAGCAGGACTGTGATGTGGAAATTTCACTGAAAACAGTCAAAAATCTGGGTGTCATCTTCGATTCGACGATTGATAAACTCTCTAACATAGTTTCTCCCATATAACCACATCGTTCGAGTTACTTTTAAGATATCGATGCAGGATATCAGCCAAATTTAAAAGATTTGTGGCGTCGCGACTGGATACAACACACATTGATCCTGTTTAGTGCATCGTGGTTCATTAGCATCGTGAGCTATACACATGCAAACGCAATGCATACAGTGTGTGATGCTGCAACTACACGGCTTCATTCAGTGGTTTGAGTAACGTACACATCAACCGGTTTACAGATAAACCCTCAGCTGGGAATCACTCAGAGAGAATCATCAGGAAAACATTTGGTCAAAGGGAGACGAAACTCTGAACAGAACCTGATCTGGACCAGGTTAGCTCTGCAGCGTCAGTTACCATGGAGATCTAGCAGGTTAAAAGAAAACTTGACATACCTGCTAACACACTAATCATGCCACATAGTTCAGCCCTCTGTTGTTTGCAACTGCTAAAAAAATCCTTGAAGAAGAAACAAACAAAGACTCTTGCAAGAGAAAAATGTAGAGAAGTCTTAAGGAATTGGGGACGTTGAACTGACCATGTGACCAAGACAACAAGAGAAACAGCTGATCAGTCATGAGTTGAGTGTTTGCTACGTCAGAACTTACTCACAAAGGATGTTTCCACCCAACATAAAGCTACTGATTCTTTCTCAGAAGTGTCAAAAACCTCTTCAACTTTGGCAAAATTCGGGAAACCCCTTCGAATTTTATCGTTTCTATTAACTTTTTCTGATGCAACACTTCAAATGTACATATGAAAATACACAGCTTTTGGAGAATAGACTGAAAATGGCAGAAGAAATGCATCATAATTCCACATGTGATATTAACACAAAGACCCTGCATGTGTCCAGATCAATTGTGTTACAGCAGATAAAGTCAGTGGCACGTTTAAATACAGTTTTAACCGATATGCCATCATCAAACAAAACTGCCAATATGACACCATTTGTTCAGAGTCACGAACTGTAAAAACGCTAAAAATTGTTAGATTTTTTTAACTTTCTGATGGTTCTTGAACAAATACTGACGGATGGCGGGTGGTTCTTTGGGGAAAATTAACCAAACTTACTCACAAAGGGTGCTTCCATCCAACGTAAAGCTACTAAATCTTTCTCAGAAGTGTCAAAAACCACTGAAACTTCGGCAAAATTGGGGAAGTACCTTTGAATTTTACTGTTTCTATTAATGTTTTCTAATGCAGCAGTTCAATATACATATGAAAATACACAGCTTTTGTAGAATAGAGTGAAAATGACAGAAGAAACGCATCATAATCCCACATGTGCTAATTTGCATCTTCATACCACAAACTGAACATTTCTTGCAGTTTTCCGAAACACCACAGGACACCTCTAATCTGCAGAAGGTTTGCTAAAGGATGTTGCATTTCATCCATACAGTCATGCTAGTTTCTGCCTAGCTACAAACACACTCAGTCAGTAGTTGAAGACATTAATCATCCCCAGGACGTTTCTTCTTGAAACACTGTCTGCCCTTGGAGAGCAGGTGAATGAGACGATTATCTTCAGACAGTGACGTCCATTCAGCAGCAGGGACACGTTGTTTTTTTTTGGGAGTACAAACACAACCATGGAAACTAAGTCTTTATATAACAACACAGAACCTATAAACCCAGATTAAATCGCCCGACCGGTTCTCACTTAGCACAGAGAATTATCTGCTCAATGAGAATAAATACCGGTTGCACTGTGCAAACACCACAGCCCAGAACAGGTTCTCACTGATCTGAAACAACACAAAATGTAAAACCAGATGGTGCAGATGCGTTTTCTTTGCTTGGATTAGCTTTTTTTTTAAAAGTCACCCATTCCTTTTTACTTGGTCTCTATTCATATTTTGCTTGAATGATCAGATCAGATGTGCAAATTCCTCTCGACCCCTTGATCACAGTGTTTACATCATCTGCATTATGTAACCGGCACAGAGCACAGATTTTTGTAGTTATTTTAAAACTTTTCATCTGTCTGGGTGTGTGCGACAAAATATGAATGCAGAGCGAGACGCGAGACGTATTTGTCGCAGCTGAGATGTGTTGAAACGGTGACCAAATGAATATTAACACAAAGGGGCACAAAATAACACATGAAAGCTGCTCATGAGTCCGACTTCGGACGTCAATAACTCATTAGCGATACGTTGTCAAAACATAAACGATGCCTTTTTCCCATCGTTGTCAGGTAGACAATGAGCTACAAGCCCAGCTTTATCAACAGTAGCTGTCTTTCAGGCTGCACAAATAACACTGGTGTCTACGTGCAGCCGGTTGTACGGCAAGTGCACAGGGACTGTCTGCAAATTGCAAAACTGCTGCAACAGTGAAGAGAGACACCACACAAATATTCAATAACATCACTCTTATACACTGCAGTGTCACCAGAATCATTGCAGCCATCGACTGGCTCCTGTTGATCAGACCACAACACTTGGTCTGAGATACATGTATATATAAAAATCATACCGTCTGTAAAATTGCAATTTGCAGACGGTCCCTGTGCACTCATCGCAAAGCCGGCTGCACAGACACCAATGTTATTTATGCAGCTTGAAAGACAGCTACTTTTGATAAAACTGGGCATTGATTGTGTTTTGACAACGTATCGCTAATGAGTTATTGATGCCGGAAGTTTGCATGCGTACGAGAAACTTACATTTTAATTTTTTTCTGCCAATGTCTCTTTAGGGGCTCCGTAAAAATCTCTTTATTCTGCGCATCTTATTTTTAAAAATTGCAAAAAAACATATGATTTGCAGCCAATTGTGCAGCTGAAAAACCACGACTGACTCACTCAAGACCAACAATCATGTGGCGAAAAATTCTGAGAATCTTCGGCTGAACTGCAGGCAGTGTTTTTACAGAGCAGAGGGAGCAAATTAAAAATGCAAGTGGTAAAATATCCATAGCGTGTAGAGCCACTGTTTTTTTTTTTCCCAATGTTGATGACACCTTGTGGGCACTTGGGAAATGTTTTACATGTTGATTTCAGGCTTTTTTCCGTTTTGGTAAAATAATCAGAGAAAGTTCAACTTTCCTTTTTTAGGATTTCTGACATTATAACCGTGTCATACTGCACAAAAGACTGAGTTCTCTCTTCGTCTAATCACGGTTGTCCTGTTTCCATAAAGACTTTGGGGTTAAGACTCTATAGTGTTAGTTATGGTGTGAGTATAGATAAAAAAAACACCTTACCAGACTATAACAGACATTAAGGCAGAGATCATATAGTATTATTAATTATGAAGCAAAGGATTTAGGCAACCCTTTCTTATAGTGCATTCCTCGCAACAAACTGTACATTATTGTTGGGGATGTAAGAATTAATAATCAGCGGGACCTGAATTGATCAAAGCAGCTTTGGTTCTGTTGGACGTTTCTTCCTGTTAAAGTTAAGTTTCTGCTCTGAACCAAGCGTTTGCTCCAATGCCGTCGATTACTGGTGTTATGATTTGGCTATAATGAATAGTAACAGCTGGTTGGGTGGGTGCAGTTAAGATTGCAGCCTCCAGGGGGTGCTAGTGAGAATGCAATGCAACACTACATTTTTAAAAAAACAAACAGAAGAAGCTGCAGGAGCGTGTTGGTACAGGTGAGAGGATGAAACATGATCCCTGAGAGCTGCTGAGTAACTCACTCATGTGTTTGACACTGCAGAGATTTATAAAAAGTATTTATCTTTCACAACATAATGAAGCTTTAACAATCAGTTGATTAATCTTGTCATTAATGGACCAAAAAACATTTAAATGGTTTTTTTTTTCCAAGTAAAACTATCAAACTTTTGATGGTTGCATATTTTGAATTTGCTTTTGAGTTTTCGGTCACACAAAACAAGGCATTTGAGGTCACTTTAGGCCTTCTACAGTTTCTTTTTTGGACATTTTGTAGCCCAAACAGTGAACAGATGAACCCACAAGGATTTTATCAGTTATAATTCATTTCTGTACATGTTAACTATGCTCTTCTTACACTGCCTCTCTTCCCTTAAAAGGGAAAATTGAAGGTTCTTGGAACAACAGAAGTCTTAGCTTAGCTGACTCAACTGATGTTCAGTGATTGATTCCACAGATCCCTGAAGGTGTTCTGGGGTTTCATGCAACAAAACGTCAGCAGCAGAACCTTTAAGTCCTGGAAGCTGCAATGTTCACATTTGACATCTGGAAAATTTGGAGGTCGAGTCACCATCTTGAGCTCTTTGTTGTATTTCTGAAGCCACTCCTGAGCGATGTTTGCAATGTTGTAGGAAGCAATGCTGCTGCCATTAGGGGGTGTATGTAGTCTGCAGCAAAGTTTAAGTATGTAGGACCCAAGGTTTCCCAACAGAACTTTGTCCAGAGCATCAAACTGCCTCCACCAGCCTGTCTTCCTTCCATAGTGAATTCTGCTGCCTTGTCTTTTCCAGGTAAACAGCATTCTTGGCCGTCCAAGTGATGGACCAAGTCACTGTCTTCCATTGCTCCATGGTCCAGTTCTGAAGGTCATTGTAGAAGCTCTTGGTGGTGGAACTAGACTCGGAATGGGCACCCTGACTGTGAATATTCTGGCTGATCCATGCAGAAACTTGAGTTAAAACCAGACATGAATAGAAGATAGACTGAAGGTTTTTCCTGCGACCTCTCTGCAGTATATTTCAGATTACCACAACACCAATCTGCAACACCTCCAGCTCTCTGAAATCCTGCACTGCTGCACTGCAAAACAAGCAGAAAAGTAAACAGCCAATGCATTCAGATTTATGCTCCTCTAAATAGACTCTGGGGCCTCCACATTAGGAATTCTGCCTGGAATACAAAATGAGGCTCTGCTGTTGAGATACAGGTAAACACAACGTACACAAACAGCCAGCCTCCTGCACTGTGCCCAGAGATAAATCTTAATAGAAATGCATTTCGTATTCGACATGCAAATTTGCAGCAGGGTTTTTAAATCCTGCCCGTGTGCATGCGTTCCATATGCACACGCAAGCATCCACACAGCACCAAAACCTGCCTGTGAAATCTGCATCTTCTGTTGGATTTACCCGGCTGTCGGGTGACCAGACGTGGTTGCCTGGCAACCCCGTTTGCATGGGAGGCAGGGAGTGATGGGATCACAGCACATTCACCCAGGAGAGACCAGGATGTTTGGGTGGAGAGACACAATTCAGACAGAGAAGGAGGAGGAAGAAAAAGGGGAATTCTGGGTCCAACGTCGAACACAAGAAGCCGAGAAGTCAAGATCTTGGCATGAAATCCACGAGCAGAGGACAAATTCGGATTGGCGGGGAGCAAAAATGCATCACTGTTGTGTGGCGTAATTGTTAAACCATGCAGCTCAGATGTATGCTCATGTTACCATCTGAAAAACAATGCATGCATCATCTGATTAGTGTGCAGTGAAGACATGTTGTCAAGCTGTGGAGCAGTTGAGCTGCAAACTGCATTCGACCTTCAGCTGATGAGTTTATGGGAATCCGTTGAAGGGATGATAAAGAGGCTTGTTGATCAAAATCTACTGGAGAAACTGCAGATAAGGAAAACGTCCTGCATTTAAAAATACTCCCAGTGTGAAAACCAAGTCACCTTTATGTAGGAACCACGTTTCAAACAACAGAAGTTGATCCAGAGTGCTTTGTTTTGGTAAAACGCAAAGAGTATTTTAGTTTTCTAAGCCAGGGAGGAAAACATAAGTACTTTGTTGGGTAGTTTTTTTTGGCAGCCATTTTCCTGATGTAAATGAAAAGTAAGTCAAACTACAGCTGACTTTGTAGGGAACTGTTGAAATGAAAAAGAAAAGAAAACACAAGTTAGTCAATGAACTGCTTTGGTACAAAGGAAGTAGAAGCAAAACCAGAGTTGTATTGGAAACTGCCTATGACGTACTACTATTACACAGGGCATACTGTATACTACATATTACCATACTAGTAAGGAGTATAGCACCGCTAAATTCTCTTCTTACCTCCACCTCTGACAGGAGGCAGGAGGTTATGTTTTTGCTGGCGTTTATCTGTCCGTCTGTTTGTCTGTGTGTCTGTGTGTCTGTCTGTTAGCAAGATAACTTGAAACGTTATGAACGGATTTTAATGAAATTTTCAGGAAATGTTGAAAATGGGACGAGAAACAGATGATTAAACGTTGGTGCTGTTCTGGAGTACCATCTGCATCCAGGAATTTTTTTGAAGGATTCTTTGGAGGTCTGCGCTCTACCAGTGCTTTTCTAGTTTTACAGTGTGCTGGGGTTGACTGAGCCGGTTTCTGGTTTTGGAAAGCACATCGAATGTGTATCGTCCCCCTTTTACTCTGAAAATCCTGGCAGATATGCGTTTCAGCTAGTTTGTCTGATATTCTATAAAGGTAATATGTAGTTAGATTAATATCACAAATAAAACATACTTCAGCCCATAAGAATGCAATATAGACCTTTAGTCAAGTTATGGTTTGATCATGAATTAAGATAATACAGTATTTTTTCCTTTATTTTGTATTTATTGATTTATTTATATTTATTTTTGGTTTATTTTTTGTATTTGTTATATTTATCTATTTTTAATTCATTTTACTTATTTATTTATTTTATTTGCTTTACTCCCTTCCTTCCTCATCTATGTGTTTGCTTTAAGTTTTTATCAATCAGTTCCAGAGTGGGACGTTTGCACTGTTACAGCAGCATAGAGGACAGTAAAAACATTTAAAGAATATCAGTACATAAATAAGATAATAGACACGAGTACTGGTCCTAGAAATAACAGTATTGCATAGATTCTTTTTGTGCATAGAAATACTGGGAGAAGTATTAATATTGCACAGATTTTTATCTATGTTGCACAGACAAACACAGATATAGCGCGTATTCTTGCATATGTAGAACAATGGATATTGCACAGGGTTTTTAAATGCACTAAAAGCATGTTTTCTTCCTTTGTCATTATGGATTATTGGGTGCAGATTTATCTGAGACAGAACACTGAATTTCCTGAATCCACTAAATGTCCACACTGTATAATTTTTCATCTTTTTTTTTTTATTATATTCTGTTTTATTACTCATTTTCTGCCCCCCTCCTGGTTTATCTTGCTGCTCCATGGGTGTCCCAGACCCCCCGGGTAAAGCAGTAAAGCAAACTAAATTAATAGCTGCATTACAGTGTATATTTGAGGGGTTTTATTGGAGCATCTTCAGCCAGACTTCCTCGCTGAAGCTGCTCCCCTGACAGACGCTTCGGCTTTTATTGGCACTAAACCTCCTGTTCTAATCAAAACAAAACAAAGCTAATGGAAGGACGGAGAACAACGGAGGCGGCCTACAGTGAGCCGGAGGTATTGTTGTGCTAATAGGGGATATGGGACAGAATTACCCAGCCTTATATAAGTGATAAAAAAAGGGAACTCCTACTGTGTTCGCCACCCTGCAGCCAAACATAGTCCTCCCTCCCCCGGCTGAGTTACCTCCCTCAGAGCTGGTGGAGGGGGGTTGGATGGGGAGCTGAATAGACGGAGGCATGTGGGAAACCCGAGCACCGACTACACCCACCGAATCTGCAACAATGAGAGGAATAGCACGGTGAAACTCAGCAGTCCTGCCTCTGGAGGTTATCGCAGAAGGTTTCTCCGGAAGCCGTTCACAGTTTGGATTCAAACAAATTAGAAAATGGAACGACAAAACAAAGATTACATGATGTTTAAGTTAATTCTGTAATTCTTAACCAAACATTCGACGCTGCTGATGAAAGGAAAGCTTCCATCCTCATACGACCACGATCCATCCAGTAATTGTAGCATGTCTGTCCAGACTGGGGCTGCAACTTATGATTGTCTCCATTGTCATTAAGGTTCTTGATTAACCAGTCTGTAGTTTGGGCTAAACGATGCTGAGGACAACAAATGTCCAATGAAACACTTTCCACAGAACTTTCTCCATCGATTTTTGTTCGTACAACCAAATGCAAATCATTTTAGTTCAATTTTCGATGGAAACATAGATTTTGTTCATTAGTTAAGAAGGATTGTTGTCAAGATACGAACTAAAACCCAAAGATATTCAGATTTACTGTCACAGAGAGGCAAAGAAACCAGAAAATATTCAATTTTAAGAAGCCAGAATAGGAGAACTATCAACTTTTTTTCGTAAAACTTACTCGAAATCTGATCGATTGATCCTTGCAGCTCTTGGTGAAACCAAAGCGCACCAATTGCTTTATTCTACAAGTCTCTTTGAGAAAAATAAACACTTTGCACCAGATTCTATAAAAACGATCCATTTCTCAACAGTCATTCAACTATCACATGACAAAAATAATTTTCGGCTGAACTGCAGGCTGTGTAAGTCAACTTTTCCCATCACTTATCCGTTGTACAACCAAATACAAATCAACACCACATATCCCTGCAAAGGAAGACTTTCAGATTTTTTTTTCATTAGTTAAGGATTGCTGTCAAGCTACAAACTCCAACCCCAAGATATTCAGTTAACCGTCACAGAAGTTAATAGTTGACAACTTGTGGATTAACTGCTACAGCTCTTGTCGAAACCAAAGCCCACCAATTCCTTTATTCTCCAAGTATCATTGAAAAATAGTCAATAATTAACATTTTTGCCCCAGATTATATATAAACAATATATTTCTCAACAGTCATTCAACTGTCACATGACAAAAAAAATTCGGTTGAAATGCAGGCTGTGTAAGCATAAACTATTTCCATTGCTTTTTGTTTGTACAACCAAATGCAAATCAAAACCCTTTAGGCAAAGACTTTCAATTTCGATGGGGAAACATAGATTTTGTTCATTAGTTAAGAAGGATTGTTGTCAAGATACGAACTAAAACCCAAAGATATTCAGATTTACTGTCACAGAGAGGCAAAGAAACCAGAAAATATTCAATTTTAAGAAGCCAGAATAGGAGAACTACCAGCTTTGCTTTTTAAAACTTACTCAAAATCTGATTTATTTCATAGTTGGCAACTTATCGATTGATCCTTGCAGCTCTTGGTGAAACCAAAGTGCACCAATTGCTTTATTCTACAAGTCTCTTTGAGAAAAATAAACACTTTGCACCAGATTCTATAAAAACGATCCATTTCTCAACAGTCATTCAACTATCACATGACAAAAATAATTTTCGGCTGAACTGCAGGCTGTGTAAGTCAACTTTTCCCATCACTTATCCGTTGTACAACCAAATACAAATCAACACCACATATCCCTGCAAAGGAAGACTTTCAGATTTTTTTTTCATTAGTTAAGGATTGCTGTCAAGCTACAAACTCCAACCCCAAGATATTCAGTTAACCGTCACAGAAGTTAATAGTTGACAACTTGTGGATTAACTGCTACAGCTCTTGTCGAAACCAAAGCCCACCAATTCCTTTATTCTCCAAGTATCATTGAAAAATAGTCAATAATTAACATTTTTGCCCCAGATTATATATAAACAATATATTTCTCAACAGTCATTCAACTGTCACATGACAAAAAAAATTCGGTTGAAATGCAGGCTGTGTAAGCATAAACTATTTCCATTGCTTTTTGTTTGTACAACCAAATGCAAATCAAAACCCTTTAGGCAAAGACTTTCAATTTCGATGGGGAAACATAGATTTTGTTCATTAGTTAAGAAGGATTGTTGTCAAGATACGAACTAAAACCCAAAGATATTCAGATTTACTGTCACAGAGAGGCAAAGAAACCAGAAAATATTCAATTTTAAGAAGCCAGAATAGGAGAACTACCAGCTTTGCTTTTTAAAACTTACTCAAAATCTGATTTATTTATTAGCTGACAACTTATCGGTTAATCATTGCAGGTCTTGTCGAAACTGAAGCGCTCCAACTGCTTTATTCTACAAGTCTCACTGAAAAAGAGTTAAAAATAAACATTTTGCACCAGATTCTATAAAAACAACACATTTCTCAATAATCATTCAACTGTCACATGACAGAAGTTACTATCGGCTGAACTGCAGGCTGTGTAAGTCAACTTTTCCCACCGCTTTTTCTTTGTACAACCAAAGGCAAATTGAAACCAAGTGACCCTTTAAGGAAAGATTATCATTTTTGATGGGGAAACATAGATTCTGTTCACTAGTTAAGAAGGATTGTTGCCAAACTGCGAACTACAACCCAAACACATCCAGTTTGCTGTCACAGAGGAGCAAAGAAATGGTTGGAAAATAGTTGCATTTAATAGTTGACAGCTTCTCATTGCAGCTCTTGATGAAACTAAAGTGCAGCAGATTCTGTAAAAACAACACATTTTTCAACAGTCATTCAAGTGTCACATGACAAAGATAACTTTCGGCTGAACTGCAGGCTGTGTAAGTCAACTTGTTCCATCGCTTTTTGTTCGTAAATCAACACCACGTAACCCTTTAAGAAAAAACTTTCAGTTTCAATGGGGAAACATTTTGTTCCTTTGTTCCTTTCCTTGTTGCCAAGATATGAACAACATGTTTTACTGTTTGATAAAATGTGTCACTCCTCATCAGGGAAGCTGACATTTTTCACTTCACTTTGGGATTTTTGGATCCAGCGTCATCGCTGCTGACGGAGAAACTGCCTCTTGTTGGTAGTTTCCCAGTTAAATCACATCAGTGGGTGGCTCGGCTTCTGTAAACTCCTCTACTGCAGCCTGGAGCTTTTTACAGTAAAACCGTGGTGTGCTTGAAAATAACAGGTTAGTGCAGCCTGATATGTGACGACACCGGGAGGCACAAGTGTTTATAGCTGCTCTCAGGGCCCAAACTCAAAGACCTGCAGTTATACAGAGACGCAAGAGGGGGTAATTGTTCAAATATGGTGATTATTGTGTCTCTCTCGGAGGATTCATGGTGTCGAAAGTAATAGAATCATGGACGGATTATGAGACTGTGGGCTTCTGGGCACAGACATATTAAAAGGCCTCCCACTGTGCAGACGTTTAATCTCTTTTAGGCCTTTTTTTAAATTCTCTGACAGCTTTTTTTCCTCTCTTTATAGTCATTTTGCACTACTGTGTTGTCTTAGCTGATCTCTTGTAGTCATTTTGCATCTGTTTATGTCTTTTCTTGGTCTTGTTTCATCGCTTAGTAGCTTTGATTCTCTTTATGGTGTCTTGGTAGTTGTTTAGATTGATGTGTTATCAGGAAATGTCTCCAATCACACCAGACCACCTTCCTTAATAATAATTCATCAGTGAATTTAATGGGGTGAAAAAACGGAGCTTCCCCCTTTCTCACCTCCACACGGCTGACCTATCACAGCAGACTTGGAAACTTCCAGAAATGGTTACGCCCAGCTGCCGTAATCCAGTATTTAGATTCAACCATCCAACAAAAAGCTCCGATAAGGTAAACTGGCCTCCTGGGGGGGAGAAAGACAGTAGCATGTGCCCTACTTGAACCCAAGGCTGAATTTTGCTCTCTTTATTACTGTGTGAGGAGTTCAGATATTCACACTACATCCACACTAATACATGTGCTCTCTTTTGACTTGACGCTAAAGAGAGATTATAAAATGTTGAGGTTTGAAGTATGTGATTGCATTTTAGCCTGGACGAGCAGAAAAAGAAACCAATTACACCCAGGTTTACTTTCTAATTGGTCACCATCCCTGATTCATGACGTTTCTATCCTGTGACTGTTTTCCAGAAGACCACCAGTGGTTTATTCAACATTGACGACAAATTCCGCTACAGGGGTTGCTGATCTTGTTGTTCTCTGGTCTCTTGTACCCATTTTCCACCAAGGAGAACCAGGTGTTAGTTCAGTACTGTGACTTAGTTGGTTCAAATCTTGTTCCTTCTAAAAACCTGTTTGCTTTTCCATTTGCAAGGAGCCAAGTTGGAGCCACGCCATTGCGTCAGAGTAAAACGACTACGCTTGCATCCATTACATAGCAGTTAATGCAATAAGTTGATGATAATATCTATGTTTATCTTCATAAAGATAAACATTTTTATAAAGACATTTATCTTAACATCTTTATAAAGTCCACAGAAGGCCTTCTCACCTGTTGCCTGTTGCCCACCGCCGGCACATCCGTGGTCGCAGACACGTGGAACCCAATCGTACTAGATTTCAGCGCACAATAGTGTGTGCAAACCTTCCGTGTGTTCCAGGAGTGATTCCAATACATCTGCGCTGGGATCAGGGACGTCCTAGCAAAAAAGGACACTAATTATCGCTTGTGTGTCCCTTTCCACTGGTGATCAGTGATCATGATAACCCCTCCCCCAGCCCTTGACGTACTCGGTGCTTAGCTCTGGCCCAACAAAGAGTTGGCGCTTTCTAAGCACCAGTTTTTAGCACCTGGAGCCGGTGGGAGCACAAAGAACTGGTGCTAAGTCAGGCTCTTTCTCTGAACTAGCACTGGAACCAGCTCGGTGGAAAAGAGGTATTGCTGGACTGGTCTTTTGTTTACATTCAAAACTCGTACAATCTTTGTTTTTGGTACATCTTGTGATTTGAATGTTAAAATAACGATTTGAATGTCATCAAAACTTCTTTTTAGACTCCACAGACTGAACATCTGCTTCATGAGTCACAAGATCTGACTGACCTCAAAATGCACTTAACTTTAAATCTATTTATTTGGTGTACGGAGTGTGCAAATATTTCGAACTGTGTTTGGCATTTATACAACATTCAGTGTAATGTGGTGCACGTGTCACAAACACTCACAGCTGTTTTTCTGAGTAATACGACAGAATTCCAGAGAAAACCAACAGAATAAAGCCACCACCCCCCCTCCTCATACCTGTGGGGCAGAGCCAGATCCAGCTGGTTCCTCCAGGCAGGTACGTATAATCTGTGTGTTTGCACACCTGGAGAGCCTGTTGGTTCACAGATAAACGTGTAGGAACCTGCCGAGAAGCCCACTGTTGTGCTTTCACAGAACTCAGTCACACGTCTGACCAAAACCTCTGCAGAGTTAAAACAAGAGATTGTTTCTTGGGTGTGTTGACTCATGCACACCGAGTCGATCGTTTCAGAAAACACACAGCAATGTTTTGTTATTTATTAACTGAGAAACTCTGCCTGGCTTCATTAAAGTGAAATAGACTAACTTTACCAGATTATTCAATTTTGTAAAGACTTATTTACCACTTTTACCATTGGTGGGATCCATAGACTGTCTATGGTGGGATCATAGAAAGACGAATGTTTACCAAACAGCATAGCTGATGTCTTGGTTTAGTGTTGTATATTGTAATAAATAAATAAATAAAAATCTTTCTTTTTAAATTGTTCAAAAACATCTAGCAGCCAAATGCACAAAAAACTTTTACAAAAAACCCGGAGAACATGGCAACTATATGTAAAATAATGATATTTTAGCTGTTTTATACACAGTAAAACAGTGCAATTGTCTTGTCACACACTGTGAAATGATGTGCACGTTATGCAAAGTTTAACCCTGTTTTTGTTGTTGGTTTTTTTTGGTGTTGTTGTTTTTGTTTCGACAGTCAAAATTTAGTCGGTATTTCTGTGATTTTATTTATATTATCTGTAATTTTGTAACTGGAAAAATTTGGTATATAAGAAATTTTTTACCATTTTTAAATTCTTATTTTTAAACAATTGCAAATAACGCCCCAAACCTCTAAGATGGGGATATTTATGCTAATATAATTTACAGTAAAGAAAGTGGAATTTTACTGTCAAAAGTTGTAAAAGAACAAATGGGCTTTGTAAACATACAGATATTTTATGTGGAGATTTTTCACAATTTTGTGCTGTTTTTTACGGTTAATATGCAAATTAATACTCTCTTATGTGATTTTTACTTGATATTACCTGTAATGTAACACCACAGGTAAAATCTGTATAATAATAAATTCTTATTTACCATTTTTAATCCTAAACATACGTAATTGTTCTTTCAAATAAAAGCAAATATTCAAAGTGAGATTCAAGAGATTCAAAGAGATTCAAAGTTTTATTGTCATGTGCACAGAAAAGAAACACGTTTCTCTGGACAATGAAATTCTTACTTTGCTTACTTACACCACAAACAAGTATAAATAGTATGTAAAAATAAAATAAAAATAAAAACAATGCAAATATGAACTGTAAAGTGCATTTAGTGCAAATAGGATGTGCAAAAATGTAAAAAATTTTAAAATGACATTCAAAAAAATTAACAATAGCTGTGCAAAAATAATGTAAACAGTAGATACCTGCAATTGTCAAGTATATTTTTAAAGTGTAATATCTGCGAAGTAATGAAATTAATTACTGATTTAAACACAGTAAAGCATCATTTTGCAGTCAAACACTGTAAAAGAGCAAATGGTCATTAATAAACACAGAGATATTTGATGTGAATATTATTTACAGCCTGTTTTTTTACAGTTAACGTGTGAATTAATGCTTTTGGTCTGTGATTTTTACTTAATATTACCTGTCATCTAACAAAACAGTAACTTGTTCAAAAATTACTGTCATTTTTTACATGGTGGTTGATGCTGTGTTTTAAGATTGGTTTTATTGGCCTGGATGAAGCTTTTTCCCAGAGCTTCTTCTGTGTAAACAAACCGATTCATGACCTTCGTATTTGATCCTAATGAGACTCTGAGGTTTACGTTGATCAGGCAGCTGCATTTACATCACAATCTTTTCTTAATTGCGCAAACAAACGCGGCTTGTTTGTCCTTTTACAAGCCGCCACATGTCACACGTGTAAATGTGCGATTTTCTTGGGGGTGCTGATCGCATGGGAGGAGAAGGAGGACGGGCGACAAGCGAAGGATTCGGAGGGAAAAGGCGACGTTGGGCTCCTCGTGTCTGACACAGTTCATCCAGCCAAGCGGTGGGATTTCCAGCCCTGCAGCTGCTCAGTGTCCCCTGGAGACGGCAGAGAGTCTGGAAGGAAATCAAACATCGCTGCCAGTGATTCATTTAACGCCGGCCCTCCCCCAAATCCTCCCCCGTCGAGCCGCTTCTCTCTCTTCTCCTGCCATCAACCTCTTGACCTCGTGTCTCCATCCAGCCCTGTTTCCCCGCTTCCTTCTTACTGTAGTGATGGTTTTAGGTTACCATGGAGTCGGGTTACATTCATGTCACTTACACTGTTTTACTCACATCACATTAAGGACATTTACACATTCAGACTTCATTGGTGTTAGACTGCAGCAGTGACATTTTTACTTTTTTTTCATGAGATATAACACCGGAAAAGAAAAATACATGTTGAAGTGAGAAGTTCAACAACATCGCAAGTCATCTTTTGTTTTTGTGCCGAACTATGTGGATAGTTTTGGTTTCACTCAAGATATCTAAGATTTCTGCTGATGCTGTCTTGTTGAGATTTCTCCATGAAAACGCGTCCCGACTTGCACACAAGTCATCTTAAGACACAACTCGTCTTAACATGAAATCCGATTTGTGGTTTGTTTGGATTACCTGGGTTGGACACGTCTGGATTAACAGATGTGTTTTTAACTTGTCCAGATGAACCCGAGACTTTTGAGACTAGACCTGGACTTGACTTTGTTTTGAATGACCAGAGATTTGACTTAGGCCCCGTCCACACGAAGCCAAAACGCTTATAGTTTCAAAAACGTTCTACATAAAGACGGAGCTGTTTCAAGTAAATGTGTCTGTCCACACGAATTCACTTGATACGCCTGAAAACGATGTAAAACACATGCCAGGCCTGTTGGTGGCGCTATGACGCCGTAACAGAAACAAGCGGAAACTGGCGACGGGACTTTAGGCAGGAATCTGTATACGATGTAAACGTAGAACATGGCGGAGGCAAATAGGACGAGCTGGTAGGACTCTAGTCTGGACGGACGGTGAGGTGGAACTATCAGCAGTACATACGCAGCACTGTACGGCGCCATTGTTGTCGTCGTTTTCGGAGTTTGGCACATTTATCGAGAGGTGGAGCTATGACACAAGCTTGTCCGAAAAAGAAGTGGATAGAGTGTAACAACGGTGCCACGTACACAGCGTTTTCGGATCTTTGCACTCTGGGACCAAGGTTCAGAAATGATCATTTTCAGACCCCCAAAATGCCGACTTCGTGTGGATGTTACAGCGTCATAGCACCACCAACAGGCCTTGCATGTGTTTTACATCGTTTTCAGGCGTATCAAGTGAATTCGTGTGGACGATACGCAGGTTTGACAAACTATTAGTGCGTTTAGGCCTGGGCTCGTCTTTGTGTGGATGGGGCCTTAGTTTTGTCTTCGTGCACTTGAGACTTGACTTTAACTTGTTGAAGCTAGCTAGACTTCCTTGCTTTAACACCTGACTCTCCCTTAAAGACACCTCTTGAAAGCAGAACAACAGATGAAATGAATTGATGATTTTAATCTCCAGATGTTTTCCAGATTGTATTTTCCACCTCGGCCTCCACACTGAGCTGCGGCATAATTAGTTTCTGCCTTTCAAAGACAGAACACACATGCATTATGCATTCACGCACTTATTCTCTGTATATTCTGTTTCATATGCGGCCTTTGTCAGATGTGGTATGTTGTTTGATACACACAGTCTGAGATGTTGAGTCAAATCAAAGCAGACTGTGACATGATTGTTAACCTTTTTCTGTATGTGTTTGGAATATTAAGTCTGGACAGCGAGGCATCCTGGGACAGTCTGAGCGAGCAGATTGGTGGCGACAGGGAGCTCGCTGTGGAGGAAAATGAGGGCTGGCAGCACTAATAGTGGCTCTTTTTCATCTCGCTGCTCCTTTTAGTCGCTGTGCCGAATGCTTATTACACAGATGTCCTCGGCAGCCAGTCATTTCTGCAGCACAAGTGGGAAAAACGTCCATCAGGTTATTAAGCAAAGGAGGGCAAACAAGGACGCCCGGACAAATTATTTATGAGGTAAGAATAAAGTCAGAGCAGAAGAGATTTAATTAATACTCCAACGTGAATTCCTGTTCACTATTATAAATTCCCATACAGCCTTCAGAGCAGCAGCGTGGATAGAAATAAATGGTGCTTAAGCCGAGGTTATATGAGGACAAATGCAGGCACCACAGACACGTAGGAGGTTTAAATTATAATACTCTACTACTAAACTGAGACTCGACTGTAACGTGTCTTGATTTATTTCAGACTTGACTTTAACTTGTTTTTGATTAACTTGAGATTTCACTTAGTCTTGTCTTAACCCAGTTATCACCTAACTTGTTTCAATTAACTAGAGACTTGACTTTAACTTGTCTCAATCAACTAGACTTGACTTTAACACTAGGTCCTGACTTGGACTTGTCCCAGTTAACTTGAGACTTAACTTTAAAATGTCTCTATCAACTTGAGACTTCGCGTCTCGTCTCAATAGGCTTAAGACAAGTTAGCTGACTTGTCTGAACTTGGCACTTGAAATCAACTTGTGTCCATTGAATTGAGACTTGACTTTGACTTGTCTAAAGTACCTTAAGACTTCAACAGTGTTTTGATTAACTTGAGATTTGACTTAATCTTGTCTCGATCCGCATCTGACTTAACTTCTTACCTAACTTGAGACTTAACTTTAACTTGTCTCAGAGACATTTAATTTGTCTCAGTTAACTAGAGATGACTTCAACTTGTCTAAGTCAACTAGGCTGTCAACTTACTTGGAGTTGTATCAATTAACTACAGGCTTGACCTTAATTTGTTTCAATTAACTTGAGACTTCATGTCTAGTGACTTCAGACAAGTTAAAGCCGACTTGTCTGAACTAGACACTTGACATTAACTTGTTTCAGATAAACTGAGACTTGTCTGTAACTTGTTGTGACGACCTTAAGACTTGACTTTAACTTGTCTAGATAACTTGAGATTTGACTGTAACGTGTTTTCATTAATTGAGATTTGTCTTGATCCCCTTCTGACTTTAACTTGTCCCAGTTAACTAGAGACTTGACTTTAACTTGTCTAAGTTAACTAGGCACTGACTTGGAGTTGTCTCAATTAACTAGAGACTTGACCTTAACTTCTTTCAGTTAACCTGAGTGTAGCTTGTCTTTGTCTCACTTAACTTGAGACTTCACGTCTTGTAACTTCAGGCAAGTTAAAGTTAACTTGTCCCAGTTAACGAGAGACATGACTTGGAGTTGTCTCAATTAACTAGAAACTTGACTTTAGCTTGTCTTTGTCTCACTTAACTTGATACTTCACGTCTACTAACTTGACACATTGACTTGTCTTAAATAAATTGAGACTTGTGTGTAACTTGGTATGACGACCGAGAAGACTTGACTTTAGCTTGTCTAGATAACTTTGACTGTAACTAGTTTTGATTAACTTGAGACTTGATCCACTTCTGACTTTAACCTGCTCAGTTAACTAGAGGCATGACTTTAGCTTGTCTAAATTACCTAGAGACGACTTCAACTTGTCTAAGTTACGAGGCCCTGACTTGCAATTTGGTTTGAAATCGTCTTTCTTTTGCATAACAACAGATTTGACTAATTTTGTCTTAATTCACCCAAAACTCAACTTGTCTCACTTAACTAGAGACTTGACTTGTCTTGTTTAACTAAAGACTTGAGCACTCGTCTTTGTCCTAAATAACAGGATATTTTGTAATTTTAGTTTGTTTTGTCAAGACTTTGAGGCTCAGTTCAAGTTATTAACATTACAAACAGCTTTTTTTCTCTTAGATGAGTTCCTCCTGACCACGTTCTTGTAAAGGATCACAAGTATTTGCGGTAAAGTCTTTGCATAATGAACCATGAGAAACTTCCCTTTGCATCCTGTAATACTAGGAGTCAGTCTCAGTCTCCAAACCTTTAGAACAAAACCTTTCATATATGAGGTTTCATCTCAGTCTTTGTGGCCATAAAGCCGACAACCTGCATCGATATGAAAAAGGATCAAGCAGAAGGAAAGAACTGTTATTATTAGCTTCTCTCTCGTCTTTGCATTATGAAGCTGTACCAGAAAGGATTGAATCAATTTAGCGTCTGACATGCTTCCTCGCTGACAGCCTCAGTTATCAAAGGAACATGTGTTTTCACTTCTTCTCCCTCCTTGTTTTTTTCTCAGCTGTGGCCAATTTGTCTGGTAGCTCGACTGATTGTATCCTAGAAACAGCACAACATGAAGCAGCCTCGTTTTGAAATGGAAATCACATTAAAGCATCGCCACCGCGGCTGATGAATCGATGATGAGCGCGCTGGTTATTAAATGGACAATTTAAAAGTGAAAAATGAAGCATTTTTTTCTACACAGCGCTGCCGGAGACGTGACCTTCTGGCCTCAGTCAGTTTATCTGGTGCTTTAAACTGCATGTGGAAGATCTGCTGGGTGTTTTCAAGATAAGAACTTGCAAGTCCGAGTCGCTTCTCATCGGTGCATGTTGCGTTTAATGTAACAAGACGCCGTGATAGCAGGTTCATCGCATGAACACCCTGAGGTTTCGCAGACGAGGAGCCTCTCATGTTCAGTATTTTAATTTGCTTGGATGCACAAAGAACGTCTATTTTAACAGGCGCTAAAGTACAACTGCAAAGATGTAACCTGATGATGGTGGTAAATGAAAACAGCACAAGAAAATCTGGACAAGGTTTTGTTTCCAATGTCTGTCAAAGGATTTCACCAAAATCCAAAAACTGTCAATGTCCTTGTGGCATCAATGGGATGGTTTGTAGACCACAAATACACTGTTGTCTGTATATAATGTCTAAATATAAAATTCAGTTACAAATGTAGGTATATCCTACTAATTTGTCGAGATACTTGAATTAAGTCTAGTCACGACTGCACCTCTTTATCTTCTTAGACTTGTTTTATTGACAACTGCAGTATTTTTCAACACACAGCCAAGGAATGTCATGAATAAACAGTATTTCATGGTTATGTTACCGCTGTCCCATTTTTCTGCTGATTCTGAACATCTAATAGTGACCACATGACATTTTGGGTCTCCACGCAACAGACAGCGACAATGGCGGAGTTCTCTTTCCTTCCTGAGCAACATACAAACGGTTGGGCTGGCATCCTTATCTCCGGTTGTCTAAGAAGCTGGGAGGCTGTTAGGAGCTGCCGCGCTAGAGGCCGCGCCTGTTCATTAGGTCGGATGGGGTGAAGGCCACATTGTTGGTAGGACATTTGAACTGTATGTAATTACATTTGTATCTGTAACGTTCTATACAAAATATGTGAATTGGGAGATTGTGTTGGGGGTGGACTGAAGCTCCTTGGCGGAGGTATGCGCTCTCTGAGTGCTTTTCTAGTTACTGATGTGACTTTTTAGGTTGGTTATGGAAACAAAAACTACACTATAAAAAGCAATTTAAGAGACCAATTCCCACCAGTTAATCAATTGCGAGATAAATAAAAATGGAATTTGCTGATTTAGACACATTTTTAAAGGCAAACATTGAGTTGTGATGACATAATATTGTTGGTGATTGCATCAACTGACTATTATGTGCAATTTAAACTCAAACTTCTGCATTAGTTGACTTAAACATGAAATTAAACTTGAGGTAAGTTAATGAAATTGACCTGATTTTAACATGCCTAGACCATCTCAGACGGTTAACACTGGAAATGAAAAATACCTGTGATTGCAGAGGAAAAGCTAGTTCACTCAACTCAGTGAATTTTGTTGGTTAACAATAAATTCATTAGAAGAAGAACTTAAAATGACTGATGCAAGCTTTTGCATCACTTTATTTGGTTGTTGCTGTTGAGCCCAAATGCTATTTTTTTTCTAGTGTGTCGTCCTTGAATGTTAACAAAGTGTGTTGTGTGTTTGCAGCAATGAACAGGGCAGATTTAGCTTCAAGTTTCAGTATCCAGTTCAGACACAAGAAGATAAAACTGCATTCATTGAATTTTCAAACACAAATGTGTGCAGAGTAAAGATGCTTTTTCACATTCAGTCAATATTCGCTTTCATTCCTGAGTTGATCTGAGCTTTTCTCCTCGGTGGTATTAACTGATTCACGACACAAAAATGCACAACTTATCTCCTCCCCTCCTTGCCGTGGCCCTGAAACATGAACGCCGTGCACATTTGGGAGTGAAATGTATCTCTGACAGCAGAAATAGACGTTGTTTTGGAAGCTCAAGGCTCGTGTTTCCTGACCTATTTCAACCATCTGAAACATTCTCGCAATTTGCAATTACCCTCTTTATTTAGGCATGTAATCAAATACCATTATTGCTCTGCTCCGGACCTCCACGTTGCACTATCTATAGGATAAGAGGAATATGTCAGGCATGCGGAGGACCGTGAGCATCTCCGGCCTCCAGAGTATGTGCTCGTCTATCATCAGGGCGACCTCAAATCTGAAACGTAGAATCAAAACATCAGACGGCAGCTGGCACCGACCGTCAACCAGTGGAGCTGCTCCTCAGACGCTGATGGTTTCGGAGCAAAGAGCCGGCGTTGCCATCCACCAGCCGTTGTTTCATCATCCCCTTTTGAAACCGAGAGGGGCGTCTGATTCGCGGGGTGACTCCTGGGACACCGGAGGATTAGGAATTAGACCGATGGATCTCCATTATCCCGTCCGTGATGAGCCGCAGCGCTTCAGAGCGGCAGAGTCGGACTGTGTGGCTGCACGGGACCGCTGACCATTTAGAAAAGCTAAAAACACTAATTCCGTCCCTCCAAATCTCCGCAAAGGTTATTAAGGGCTTATCCGTGGCGGCGGTTCAAACCTCTGCAAAGCGTCATAAGATAAACATGAGGGCTGTGAGACGGTTAAGAGGATATGCGGGGGAGAAAAGCACATTTCTGCAGGTTTATGCGACTTATTTGCTTGTTTCTCGCAAACAAAACACACATATTCATCAAAACTTTAACGGAAATCTGCAAACAAACCTGCTGCAAGCTTCTTAACAGCTAACGCAAACAGAACTTCTTCTCCTGTGAGTTGTACATATCGCCTCAACCAACATTATTGATTAATTTCAACTTACAGCCGCAACAAACAACAGCTAAGAGGATTAAGCAGCAGAAAAGGACACTTCTGCTGATTCATCTGAGTTCTTCGCTTGTTTTCTGTCTTGTGAATGACCTGACTGTTTCTTACAAACAAAGCACACATACTCACCAAAACTTTTCATGGAAATCTGGATGCATATTCATCAGAATTCTGAGATAAAACAGCTGCCAGGTTTTTAATATCTAATACAAAGAGAAGGATGAAATTCATGGCTTCAACCAACATTATTCATTAATGTAACTTACAATCCCACCAAACATCCCTCAGACTTACCCATCAGAGCTGTGTAGCTCTCTTTAAAAAAGCTTAACAAGTTGTTGGTTGAGTTTCAGCCACACGACACGTTTATCGAGTGATTTCTTCCTACTTACAGCAAAGCGAAGACGTCACTTTTAGGAGCAACTCAATGATTAATCACATGTTCGCTCAGGGAAGAAGCAGCCAGTCAGATATGCAGGTTTGACTTCATGGGCTCGGGGCTACTTCCAGGGTAATTTCACTACCTCTGACTTCTAGTCATTGCTAATTATAAGGGTCGGCCACACATGTTGGGTCTTGTATTTTCAGAAAAGTCTCAGCATTTGTCATTTTATGTGATATTACTTGCAGATTTTTTTGCCATAGCCTTTAAATCAAGGAAAAAATATGATGAAACTGTTATCGTTTTGCATGTATCTCACCATAAAATGCCGGCAGTAGAGATCTGTGTTCATAATTGTGTTGGGGAGATTGTCTGGAATCCAGCAATATGAGAATCATGATGGTGAGATAATGCATGTCCTAGAAATTGGGGGGAAAAAAGTGCTTCTTTGCAATATTAGTACTTCTCTATCAGTATTTCTATTCATGAAAGAATCTGTGCGATACCATTCTGCCATTTATCTTCATCTGCCTTCAGTATGGAACAACAAGAACTTTGTGACTCTTTCAACCAAGAAGCAGGAAAACGAGTAATGAAATAAATAAATGCTAACATAATTTGAAGAAGTTTGATCTGTCTTCATAATGTTTTTATTGCTTTGATATGTCACAAGTATAATTACAAAGCTCTGGTTCCACTGTGTTGATCTTAACTTATCATTTCAGAGATGTATTATACTGTATATACACCCATCAGTCTCAACATTATGGCCACCTGCCTAATATTGTGTTGGTCCCCCTTACGTGGTCAGAAATGCTCTGAACCATTGGACATGTACAAGAGGACCTCTCAGGGTGTCCTATGGGGTCTGGAACCAAGACGGTGGCACTGGATCCTTTGGGTACAGAGTACAGAATCTAAGCGACTTAAATCCCCAAATAGATCATCGGTTTTGTCTATAAAAAGACTTTCATGCTCACAGTCTAAAGTCTCACATGATGGATGAGTTTATCAGCGTCATGTCAGAACACGTCTGAGTAATGACGGGTTGATGAAATACCTGTGGCAGGTAATAGAGCACATGACTAATGTCCAAAAACATTCCTCCTGAGCAGAAATGAAACCCATCGGATTTTTTATTATTATCAATAATTCAAAATACTGTCTCGGTAATTCAGAACCGCCAGACTGTGTCAGTCCGCTTCATGTATTTGTCCACTTTTGCAGATATTTCTACACCGACAACACATTTTTCTGCATTTCACTAGTCATAAAGGTTCACAAATGAGAAGTAATATTGTGAAGAAGTACGGCTGTACTGTAATTTTTTTGACCAGTTTACTGTTATTTCACATATTTTCCCCGATTTAGTTAAACCTACAAATAACATCTAGTAAAACCAGAGGGAAAAAATATTTAATTTGCATCTTAGTCCTTAAAAAGACAGCCAAAAGTGCAAAAAATGTCCAGATTTAAAAAAATCTGTATCTTTACTAATGGAAATGTGTTCCTTTACAACATGTGACTGCACTTTTTATTTATTTTTAGTCTTTTAAATAATTTAAAAATACCATTAGTTTACAGATATTTGTCATTAATTCAAAGAAAAAAATATATTAAGGACTGAAAAATCATTTTTAAACTGTTATTTTATAGATTTTTCCTGTTTTTTAAAAGGAATTACTTTTTTTACTGTAAATAAACAACAACAAATTAAAAAAACAGCCAAGACTGGATGTAATGTGTTATAAATTACATTTGGTTCATATACAAAATTACACTGTTTAACTTTAATTAAATCAGCTAAAAAAAAAGAATTATATATATTAAGGTTTGAAAAATGGTAAATAATTCTTTTAAACTGATATTTTACAGGTTTTCCTTGTTTTGGTAAAATTGCTGATAATATATGGCAAAAAAAATAAATAAATAAATAAATAAAACATATTTATTTACATGTTTACTGTTAAAAAAAAGACAAAAAATTCCCGGAACAGACCAAGACTGTCCATACTGTGTCAAGAATGTGTATATTTTTATAAATCATAATTTGCTCATATGTTATTGTAAAATTAAACGATTTTACTGTATTTAAATCAGCTGAAAATATCACTAGGTTTGAGATATCTGTTGTTATTTTCACACTTTTGAACAGCATTCCACCAGTTTCAGTGTTTTTTTCTGGCACCTTTGCTGCCAGAGCAGAGCTTCCTTGTTCTTCCTTGGAATTTGTCTTCACAGTTTTGTGCTGGTTTTGCAGAGTCGCCGACTGCTTCCCCGAAAATGTTTGAAACCGTCACCAGAATCCGGATAAGATAAAACTGATCTTGGTAATGTGTTGCAGCTGCTTCACAAATAACAGGGAAAGTTCGCTTGAGAGCAGAGCTTCACAGTCATCTTGTGGTCGGTGCTTCCAGTAAGAACTTCACATGTCTGCAGCAGGAAGTGATGAGCTGTTATGTGTGGGCTGAGATTTCTCAAGAACAAACACGGTTTCCCTTAAAGACGGCGTATCTCTGCGACAGGTCTTTGCTTCCCTCCCTGGCTGTAGAATCACACCCAAATGTTCTGGTGATTTAAAAAGCGTTTACTGGACTTTTCGGAGGGGTTAAAAGTCCCGTCTTTGCTGCTTCTAACCGCAAACAGCAGCTCAGTGTTGGCTGACGAACAAGTCCGGGCTGGTGTGTGATCAAACACATGTGTGAACACCCTTCCAGTGACGTGGCTCTAACCTCACATAGCTCAACCCTGCGTCATCACTTTCCACCTTCCTGCAGTGTGGCAACTATTAATGTCCTGCGAGATCATCAACACCCTCAGAATAACTGAGAAAAAGCTAAAAACAGAAGTGAGGTTTCTGCGATCATGGGGAAAATATGGCGTGTAGTTTCACAAAGAGGGGAACAACCTCTAGAAAAACCAAACTATCAGCGTTATGACATCTCTGCTGCAAAAAGCATGACTTTGTATTTTAAGCCAGAGCTCTTGATATGGGTGTAAGCTCATAAAAGCCAAAAGATCACATCAATACTGTGATTAAAAAAAGGGTTCATTTATTACAATTTGACCGCCTAATCTCTTAAACTGATGCGCTCACGTCCTTTCTTTTCAGTTGAACTGCATTTAAAGTAACATCACATTAATCTGCACGATCTGATCTGTCTAGTGATACCAGTAGCTCATCTGTACGACAAAGTGTCAGCCGGAAAATTAACTTTGAATTTACATCAGATTTAATCTGACTTACAACTAATATACAGTTTACCACCACCAAGGTTCTGATAAATCACAGGTTCCAGGTAACTCAATTATGAAAGGTTACCTCTACCTGCAGCATTTTATGGTCAGATACATATAAAAACAATAATATCATATCATATTTTATGCAATTTATCCTTCATATAAAGGTTACTGCAAAAGAATCAGGAAGTATCAAATCAAATGAATTAACAAAACTTGATAATCCATCTAAGTATGCTAATTTAGCATACTTTTAGTGGTACAAATGTGACAAAATGCGAGAAAATAGTGTCTATAAAATGTGGCTAATGTTGCTAGAAGACCCAAAATAAACCCCAAACAGCTTTTAGTACATGCTTTTCCTTCAGTGTAATGTGAATTAATATCAAAGATGTGTTTAAAAGTTGTGGGAAGGAGATATCTGACGGTCGAACTTGTGCTGCCTTATTAGGAGCATGAGGGTTTCTTTGTTGACCGCATTTAAATACCAAGAAGTGTAGAAAACACCAAATAAAGCTAATAGTTTAAACCAACAGCAGATTCCAGCCTGAACGCTTCCATGTTGGACTCTGCGCAAAGGGATTTCTGAATGAGTCATAAAACCAACATCAGATGCAGGACAACAAATTGCAAGAGCAGACAGCATTAGCGGTGGATTACTGGTATTAGTGGGGACATAGCCTCACTTAGCCAGACATCCTGTGGTGCATAATGGTCTGACTGCACCAACATGTCATCATTTTTCTTGCCGTAGGGGAAATAAACGCTCTGGCTTGTTTGTATTTCTTTAAACCGATCACAGTCGTCGTGGGCGGGGCTAAGCGAAGGACGCAGTTTCGGTATTCGCTCAAAAAAAAGCTGTGGTGGTGGAACATTTGCATGCAGGGAAACGAGGGCTAGCAGGGCGGCCTCCTTGACGAAACTCGAAATTTCTAGGGATGGTTAGCAATATCTGTGCTTCGGATATTCGAGTCCAATTACTGACAAATATTCGGTTCGTCCAGTGGCGGCGGCCGGAGGGTAGCTGTTTGCCGTCAGAGTCCAACGTCATTAGCATGGATCTCCTGCCGGCGGTGGCACAGCAGCAGTGTCTTTGCTTGCCATGCCTTTCTGTTGGCTTCTTTTCCACCTCCTACTAAAATTATTACTCGAATACCACCACAACGACCGGATATTTGAATATTCAGGTCCAGCCATAGAAATTTCCGATCTAGGTTGCTGCTTGAAGGTTGTTGTTGTTGTTATTTCCCGTAAGTCGACCAATGGAAGGCTAATATCTGCATCTTACATCCGGTAGTTGTTTGTGCTAATTGCCTGTCATAGTTATGTTTAATTTTGAAGCGATCTCCAGCGTTCAAATGCTTACACTGAAATGGCAGCGACCTCTAGTGGCCGTAATAGTTATGACAAGACAAGGAAAGTGGCAAAGTCAGCACAAGGAGGAGGCTGGGGCAGATGGATGGGTCATCATCACGGGACTTTATTTTAAACAGCCATATTTCCATAAGGTATTTTGGGAAAATGAAAATGAAAAGCTTCACTTGAGCTAGTTTTTGACTTTTCCGAAAGAGAGTTCATGGGAGATCAAAACACTCTTTCGGTTTTTCAGTGTCTCTGGACATCATGAAGCCTGAACAGTACCAACTGACAAGAAAGTGTCATTAAAATTTGCCCAATTAAAAAACAGTTCTTGACTTTTCTTGAAGTTTTGTCTGTTTCTTCTTCTTCGCTGAGGCTTTTTGGCAGGCGGCAGACGATTGGTTTTGCCTTCATGTACATTTTAAAGCGTCAGTAGAAAGGGGGTTTCTTCTTGCTTTGGGGTTTCTTCATCAGTGGGAGAACAGCTGGTTTTGTTTCTGACTTCTTTTACTCTGTTTATTACGCCACGTAGCCTGTATCAATTTAGTTGATTCACTCCAAAGCAGTTAACCGAGACAAGATAAATTCACATTTTAAGCCTTTTGTTGCATTTCAAAAGTTTGCTTTAAGCTCTTTTGACAGTTACATGAGAAAACTGTTCACGTTGTGTTATTTAACCTTCCTGTTCGTTGACCTTAAGCGGCTGTTTACTACTGTAACCATGGTGACAGAGGTCTGCTGACCCATTTACTTCCTGTTTTTGTGCCTAAAACTGACCACACATTAACTGCATTACTGTCACATCATGAAAAAAGGTTAATTATTGATTTTTAGACAGTGATTCTAATCTCCTTTGGGTCACAGGTCAAGGTTAGGAGCAAAAAAACCTGTTAGACAGTTCTTTAGGTTGCTGCTTTAGGTAGAAAAATGGCCTCTTCCTGGTCCTTAATGTATGTCTGTGTCTGAAATAATCCTCTTCTCTCTATCTATGACTTGCTATATAATAATATATGCAGGAAACTCCTCAGTAAAAGTCCCACTTTCAGACTCTATTTAATTACATCACTACTGTCACTTAATTAAAACGTATCAGACTTAGTGGTGAACCGACCAGCATTTTGGTGATAAATTCACATTAAACTAAGCGTATGTTCAAAAATAGTGAATAAAAATACCTTTTCTTCTTTGTGTTGTGATACACCACTCTGCTTCCATTAAACACATTAATATGAATTATTATTTGTAGTTTGGATATTTTCATGCCATAACTCATTGATTTGTCTTGTGTCATTTTGACTAGCTGTACAAATAGAAAACATATATTCTGTAGAAAATACGTCTCAACACCATAAAATATGTCTCAACACCATAAAATAGCATCAGAAATGCCACCAATCCTCAATTTTCTCTCTCATCCTCGCCTTCAATGCAATGCATGATGGTACATATTGCTGCTTAATGACCATCAGCTGTTCACTACTTTTCAAGGTGCATTGTGGGAAACTTTGAATGACTATATAGGGTGTTACGATTGTAGCTTGACATTCGAACAGAACTGCAAAATGTGGAACAACCTGTAGAGAGTCACTATAGTGTGTAGTGACTCATTTCAGATGCAGCCCTTGAGTGAGGCAACATTATAAAACATCCTTAATCATGACACTAGTGTTTCCCTAAATGCTTCGACAACAAATCTCAGTGTTGTAAAAAGGAGGAGTCATTCACGGCTGGTTTGGACTGGGAGTGGATTTACACCCTCCAGCTGGAGACGCCTCCTCCTCCCACCTCTTACCACCACCTTCCACCTCCCCCCGAGCTCTGCTGACCCTCCACAGCCACAGCACAAAGGCGGGGGGGCTCTTATCTCAGGCCTGGCTCTGAATGGTAATGCTTTCCTGGGAAACCTCCACTCCAGTGGGAAAGGACAACAGATCCTTTGTGCTGTCGCTCTTCCCCCGTTCAGCCCTTCATCTCGGCCCCTCTGTGCTGCCAGGCCTGCAGGGACCACTACCATTAGCTGACCACCCTCATTTTCTGTCTGAAAATTCCTCCGTCCTCCACCTGTAGTGGGCAAACAGCCAACAGCCTGCAACTCTACTGTACGCTTGATGAATAGTTTGGTTTCGGCCCTCTGCAGTTCTTGTTCCCACTCTTCTTGTTTGGGAAACAAAGGCGGTTCCACCTGTCCCAGTTCACACAATAGCTGAATGAGGCTGTGCATGTTTGTTCAGCAGGTCTGCTGTAACGCTAGCTGCCCCAGATTCAACCAAACCCCTAAATCACTCAGTGAACCCAGTTACAACTCTCAGAGGGAACCCACTGGCTGGATGTTCCAATTAGAACCTGACCTGGAAACACAGGTTTGGCTTCAGCCTCGGCAAACTCTTTTCAAGTCAGCTGGAGTTCAAACATGGGCTGAACTTATTCGCCTCAAGTAACTTTTAAGTGTTATTTTTAAGTCCTGCATTGACCTGAAAACTGTATATTCAAGCTTTAACTAGCTAAAGGCAACAAGATCTGAGTCAAAAGGTTACCAAAGTTGAACACAGCCTGGTATCTTTAGTTATTTTAGCGACAGTTAAAGTTAGTGTCAGCTGGTATTAAACATGTTTCATACTACAACAACTGATCAGTCACGTAAATTAAATGTTCTCTATGTGACGTGCAAAAACCATAAAAAATACGTAATGGAAACACAGCTGTTGTGGGTGCGTTGACATTTGCATTTTTGCTCAAAATACCTGCACCAATGCTATAATGGGGCTTAAGACTCCTCTTAAATTAAAGTGTGAGCAATAAACAAGACATTTAGTTTGAAACATTCCCCTCCAAATATAAATATGTCCACTTTGGCACCATATATTTGATGAATAAGAACCATACAAAGCTTAAGGATGTCCCTTCTTTTGTGCTTTGTTTGACTGAATGTTCTGGTAATATAACAGGCTACATACACCAACCAGCAACATTGGATTTTAACTTAGATTTAGACACCCAAATAAACATTGTCCCACAACAAACACACTCCCTCATGCTAATGGAAATCCCAAATGTCACTGGAGGAAAATTCACCCCACCACATGGAAACAACATCAACCAATCAAGAACATGTAGAGGAACATGACAATGGTCCAACATGTTGATCTGACCTCCAAACTTCCTACACCCCATTGTGATCAAGCATCAACAGGATGCAGTGGAACAAGTCTGATTGACAGAGGCCCCACTGCACAAGCCAGAGTACCCAAAGGATCCACTTTGAACGTCCTGGTTCCAGACCCCATAGGACACCCTGAGAGGTCCTCTTGTCCATGCCCAATGGTTCAGAGCATTTTTGACCACATAAGGGGGACCAACACAATATTAGGCAGGTGGTCATGATGTTATGTAGCTCATAAGTGAGGATGTTTCTGATGATTTTACACTCATTTGAAAACCTTTTGGGATAAAATGTTGTGTTTCTACTGCAATTGCATGCTTCTGTGTGCATTTTAAATGCTCCAGAGTCTCAAAACTGCTTGGACTAAAGTCAAAATACACCAACCGTCTTCTAAAAACAAGAGCAGCCCTCTTTAGATAAAACATTTCCATGTTCCACCGTGATAATATTCAAAAAAGGCCTTGTGTCATTGAAGGGTTGGCTCCATGTTAAAGCCTCCTGCATTTTATCACCGTCCGCCTCCTCCATCACTTCAGGTTATATTTAGCGGATACAGAATTTACCCATTTGGGTCACTGCTGCATGTGATGCTGTTTCTGGCAGACTGCAGGTATCACGTGAAGGTTAATGGGTCTTCATGCTGCTCCTCCATTTACCTCAAGGCTTGCGTGACATGGATGTACTTTTTTCTGTTTAATAAAGTGCAGATTTTTTTAAAAGCTGAGAGCAGCGACGAAAAAAACAAACCATTTCTGGTTTTATTGTAACATGTGAGCTAACTTTTTGAATCATGACACGCCGGATGGGATCACAGTTTCAGATCAATTCCATTTCCGAAGCAGTTTAAATGTTTGTTTTAACAGTGCAACTGGAATAACTGAGTAGACTGATGCCTGCTGCATGTTACCATCCACAGAAATATCCAAATGAAAGCTTGCAGAGGATTTTATAAATAGACCTGTGAGTGAAGGGCTGCAGCGATGGCAAGTAAACAAAGTAGCTGGTGTTTCAAGGCTACACAGATAACGTACCGTATCACAGAAACTTCACTTCCTCCACGCAAATATTTGGGTTAGTTCGCCGCACAAAGTCACAGAGGAAGTCTTAATCTGCACTTAAAGTCTCAGGCACACAGCCGAACCACTGCATTTATCGGATTTCCTGTCTGAGCAGAAGTAAACCCTCATATGACTGATTATCATGAATGATTATTGTGTCACTTAGACACTGAGTTGGCAAAATTATAATTTACTGACATAGCTAATGCAGAATTACAGCGAATTATTCTGCAAGACAGAATTTATGTCTGTTGGCCATTTACTAGCTTTAGCAAACATTTAACTTTTCAAATTTTATTGATAAGACCAGAGTGAGACTTTTAAATGTAAAAAAAAAAGTCGGATATGATAGAAATCTGTAAATTTTGACAATAAAAGTTCACCAGAAGTAGAAAACCGAAACAGCTTTGACTTATCTCCAGCTAATCATGGCTGGTGAGAAATGCATAGCTAAAACAAATGGATCCAGTTTTTCCTCTTTCATAGAATTTAAAAATTACTTTTGAGGCTCTGATATTTGAGTGTGATGTGAGAAAGTTAATTATTCCACATAAATGGGACAAAACATAAAATCTCTAATTATCCTGTAAATGAAGAAAGTAACAAAACTAGTCCTTCAAAACGCTAATGAGCTAAATGCTAACTAGCCTAGCGTAGCATAGTTACCTCTAACTATGATGTTAAACTACATTACTAAAGATATTTGAAATTTTAAGAAATTGTTTTCTTTTATTGTACAGATTTTTTTCTGCTTTTCTGTACATGAAAATACCATTTAAATTTCAAAATAAATTGTTTATTTTTATAGACCTAATGTAAATAAATAAAATATGTAACTGTGAGTGATCAAAACATTTTTATTTTTGTAGGAAAAATTATATATATTTTTTTAACAATAAAATAAATGTGCAAATGTATAATAAAATCACAAATATTCCCTTTTTATTAAAATACATAATTTCGATAATGGAAAATTATTTAAATTTTTTAAATGTTTCTTAAAATATTTTTTCAAAATATTTTTAGGTGCCCCATCTGCTGATTTTTAAAAAAAATTTTTTTTACAAGAACAAGGAATGAACTGTTTATTTTTTACAGTTTAGTTCCCTAGTGTGTATATACATATATATATACACACACACACACACACATATATATATATAAGCACCTTGTTTTTTTTTAGATATAATTTAAGGTTCATGAAAAGTGTAAGTATTCAGTAAAATGAACATAAAATTAATATTTTACAACTTACACAAATAAATAAACAATAATTGATTAAATAAACAACTTGCAAGCCCCCTCTATAATCTCACCACAGTTGCAGATTGTTTTCATTATTTAAGGACAATAATATTTCAGGACGGCTGCCACTAAGCCAAACACTGTATTTCATCTCATAATTATTTCCAGTATGTTAATAAAAATGATTGGACGCTCCCTGAGTGTTAAGCTGTTGTTTGTTTTCTATAATGTGAAAATGAATTTGTAATCTGTGAGAGTGAGTAGAAAAGATCAGTTACGATAATCAGATTAGGGACGGATTAAAGCAGCATAAGGCAGGAAGAGGAAGTCGGGGATTTTGTGATTTCACCTCATTTAATCAGCGAAGGGGGTTTTTCCGAACTCCGAGAGTCTCCGTTTTAATTTTTTACGCGCTCATCCCCGCTTGCGTTTTAATACAGGCTCAGGATAAAGCAGGATTTCCGACAGAGTACATTCCCGGCCTGGAAGGATCCTTGTGAAGCGTCTCAATGATTCATGGAGAGGAGCCCTTTCTATAATTTACGGGTTCGGGGTTGTGAATGTGAGGCGTCTGTTTTGAAACCAGAGGAGCCTCCTCTTCAACCCTTTCGAGCTCTTCTCATCCTCAAACCTGCAGCAAGATCTGAATCAACAAGAGCCTACAGTTAAAATACATCTTTGTTACCTGAAATAAAAATCACAGTTAACCCCAAACACATTTTATATTGTGGAGAAAGTCAGGGTCCCTTTAGCAGTATAATGGGATTAATGTCTTCTCCATAGTTACTCACATTAGTAGCTGTAACTTGTGTTTTCTTTCCTTGATCTTGTCTTGTGTTGGGAGACACATCATTTAAATGAGTATAGTATCATTATTTTGTGGAAATTAAGCTACCTGTTATGTGGGGTTGAACATAGGCGCTAGTTGTTTAGTAGCATTAAGTGCTTTTGCACCAAAAGCCGCTTTAGTTTTTCAGGATCTCTCTTCTTTCTCAGGGCTAAAATGTCCTCTAGCATGCTGCGATTTGCTTCTTTCACAGCAGGAGTGAAGACCAGAGTAGCTAAAAGAATTAGTCTACTGATGCATCTCATGTGAATGTTGTTTTGAACTTCAGACTTGGTCCATCAGTTGTGAAAGCTCCTCAGCTGCTCCATTCTGGGTCCAAGTCTTAAGTGTTTGTGCGTTTTTAAAATCGCCTGGTATAGAATATTGTTGCAGAAAACCCGTAAGTTCCCAGACACTAGATCTAGTTCTTCCGTTGGACACACTGTTGGAACCTGCTGTCTGTTTCAAGGCCAGAAGAACTAGTCCTGCAGAACTATTTTGGGTTGAGCAAACAGTCCCATTTACAGGGAAGGTGGTTCTAACCAGCCATGAAACACTACTGTGTGTAGGGGTGGGAACTGATTAGATTTTTACGATTCCATTTTCGATTGTGCTTAACAATTTTGTTCTTTGTTGATTCTCTTTGACGTGCTAATGTTGCCGCTGCTGCTGGGTTGAGATTCACTCTGAAGCGAATAGAAAATGTGACATTCATGCAAAGCTATCTTATGCTGTGTGTGCAAATGTTCCTGCACATTGGTACTACTTCCTCCCTTTGATAAAATATCCACTTTGCAGATATTGCAAGTTGCCCTGTTGTCATCTCATGAAATGTAACCAAATGTTTGAGCGTTTGTGCCACTTGGGTGCCATGTTTCCTGCTGGCTGCACTGGTGAATGACGTCGCCATGCACGTTGCATAGCTTATGTAAGTTACGCAACCTGAGTGGTGACATCATTCACACCCACTGGAATCAATAAGGGAATCATTGGCAAAACTGACAAATGATTCCAAGGAATTTAAACACCGGGAACTGGTTCTCAACAAGAACCGGTTTTTGATTTCCATCCCTATATGTGTGTGTCTGATTGGTTAAACTCAAAGAAGATTCATTCCGATTGGTTTAACTACAACAGGGACAACAAGCAGCTCCTTTTCTACTGTCCTGATGTTGAGTATCAGTCTTCTTCTCTGTGACATCATCACCTTCATACCAAACTCCCTGTCGTTGTTCCTGGGTTTCGGTTTCTGGTTTTGTTCTGTTTTTGTAATGGTGACTCAGCTTTTGCTTACAGCTTGATCTTCGCTTATTTGATGATATCATGACTCCAGCCATCTTTTTACATTGTTATACTAAAAGATACACTCTGGTTCTTCCTTCCACAATCAAAGAATTCGCTGCTTTTCCTTGTTTTATATCATTGTAAAATGAATATGTGGGGTTTTGAAGGGTTGGTCGGCCAAACCAAGCAATATGACCAGGAAAATAATGATTAGATCAGAGCGCTAAGGTCATCATTTCTTGTAATGTTGCTCACATATTGACGTCAGCTACATAAACCCAGCCTTAGATTCAGTACATGCATTTAGCCATCTGTCTGAATGAGATCACAGCTTCCTTTCTGTGGACTTTCTCTGGAGGATACCGGCGGTTTTAGATTTCCCCTCGTATGTTTCCGCAGAACAGCTGATGTCACAAGTTCAAGACCAGACTGCAGCGGGTTAATGTAGTCCTCTAATGTGGAGAATCAGTGTGTAAATCTGCAGACTTCATCAAAGAGGCTTATAAAGCTGTCACATATGGCCGACACTGGTTGGGTGAGAGGTTTTCACATTTCCGGACCACAGAACCTTTAATTCGACATAGGTTTTCATATTTTGCTCTTTGTAAGCGCTGCAAGAACTGAGGTTTTTACTTTTACAGTCCATCGCGCCGTAATTTTAAAGTGAGTGTCATGTAGTTTGAAAGTTCTAAAGGTACTAAGAGTGTAAAAGCAGCAGCAGAAAGATCTGTTTGAGTAATTTAATTCTCCTCTGAGAATTGAATTACCAGCAGTGACAGTAAAACCGAGCCGACAGTGAACACAACAGCTGCCATTCCCATTTCTTCACCCAATACGCTTTTAACAGGCACATCAAATCACCATTTAAGCTAATCCATGTGTTCGGCTGCCAACTTTCTGCGACTGTTTTACTGCCCGGAATATAATTCAGCTCCAGGTTGCTGTTTTCTGCTCAGACCAAAGTGAAGATCCAACTTTAGATAAACTGTGTTTTCACAAATGAGTCATTGTCTGGCAGCCAGGGCTTCAAACACCAGTCACGATTACTCAATAATCAAATTAACTCGGCCATCATTTCCTAAACGTCTTCGCCAAACAAACCTGAAGGGCTTTTTGTGCAAAGGCTTTGGCTGTGGATCAGATCTGATTAAATACACCTCTAACAGATGACTCAGTGCCACAGATGCTCAAAAACAGAATCATTTATGATTGTTGAAGGTGGAATATTTAAGTTCAGTGGTTGCCAAACTCTTTTTTTCCCCACTACCTTTAAAGCAACTTTCGATTTTAGCCATTTATCCATTACTTCTTGTCAACTATTCCACCTGTAACTACTGCATACACTCAAATACTGTAGTTTAGTGCAATTTGGAGGTACTTGTACCCTACTGGGGCATTTTATTTCTCCATATCAGAGAGAAATATTGTACTTTTTACTCCATTACACATAGATTTAGATTTAGTTAGTAGTTATTTAACAAATTTAAAATGTTTACATGCAAAAACATACACATGCCGCAGAAAACAGTGAAATCCACACGTTCTGAATGAAAGAAACTATTTTGCTTATCAAAGCTATTTTTTTTTACAAAATCTAAATTTGATGATTTTAGAATCTTGCAATTTTTTTTTTAATTTCAGTTTTTACCTTGTCTAAGCCCTGCCAGGCTCTTTGACTGCAACTTCATATAAAACAGGACATTTTCTTCATTGTATTTTGTCGATACTGGTTCAGATCCTGTCTTACTGATAGAGAATTTTCAAGTATGCATGGGGGTTTGCTAATTTAAGAGCTATGAAATGAATTATGGTGTCCCTCAGGGTTCAATTTTAGGTCCTACACTTTTTGATCTGTATATGTTGCTGCTTGGAGATTCTCATCAGGAGGCACGATATCAGTTTCAGATTGATGTGTTTCCTGATGACCCAAGACCAGTCGATGCCCTTTTCAACTGTATGTTAGATGCTAAAGTTAAGGATGGCAGAGAACTTTATACAGTTGAACCAGGGCAAAACCGAGGTCCTGATCATTGGTGCTGGAACTCAGAAAGAGAAGCTTAATTCACGACTCAAGTTCTGGCATTAAAACCATGCGAGCATTAAAACGTCTTGGATTCCCCTTCAACTTGGCCCTCAGCTTTTTGATGGCTTCTTAGATATGCTGATGAATGCAGATTTTTGCTTTTTTTCAGGATCTGGAGCAAACGTTTTGCTCTTGGTGACTTTTTTTTTGAATGGCACATGTAGAATAAAATAATTGCTATCAGTTATCACTGTTTTATTTTTCATTATTTCTCCTGATATAATGGCACATCACACATGATAACTTCACATACTGATGGAAAGTTGAAAAACTGATTTTATTTTTACGGTTTGTTGCTGATATTCGTTTTAATTTTGGCAATTTTTTTAAAGGAAACACTGACATATGTTGGGGTTCAGAGGATTAAACATGAACTCATCACCAGCATCAATAAAATAATATAAGAATGTGTTGTTTTTTCTGCATTGAGTGCATTTACTGACTTGCACTTTTACTTATCTTTTCAATGCATAAGTTGAGTATTATTGAGTATTTTTTCAGAGTGGTACAACTACTTTACTAGGATCTTAGTACTTCTTCCACCACTGTAGTTAACTCAGTTGTTTCTCCATTATTTCTGACCCAAGATGTATAATTACTACTAAAGCCCAACAGCACTGTAGTTTTTTTTTCCTTTTTTATGTTTCCACACAAACGCAGCTGTCACATGTGCGACCGTGGCTTGGATAAGAAACTTTTTACTTTTCTAAGAGCAGGACGTCGTCTGGCCTTCAGGCCACTTTATCACTCCATATCCACAACAACTGATAGTGTGTCCTTAAAAAGCAAAGAGCTATTTTACCTTGAAGGGAAAGTGGCCTCTGTGGCGTTTCAAACAGCAGGATGAGCAAGAAACATGGAGTCACTCAGCTGGACGAAACCAAAGGTTATAAAAACACAACTTCAGCCACAACAGGGGGACGAACTCTGCATGGAGCTCAGCCTTTTTATGACCTCTTTAATGCATCTGTGCTTACAGGGCAGAGGAGGTTTCCACCCAGAGTTCGCCTCCTAACCCTGCTTGTTGTCTCTTTTATTTTAATAAGCAGCTTGCAGGGATTAATGTGTGATTAATAAATCTTAACAAGAGTCACCAAGGATGTCTGACAAAGACACTGAACAACACACAAGACCAAAACATGAACGAATCAAACAGAAAGAAACCTACTGTGGATTTTATGATACACTGGTATTGGCGATGTGTTTGATGAGTCTACAAAATTAATATACATTATATAGATTATTAGATTAGATCAGTATTTTGGAATAGCCTTCCAGAAGACCTGAGGGCACGTCCTTATTTTCCCACAGCCCTATGTTACCACATCCCTAAGTTCCCACGTCCTTATCAGAATCAGAATCATGTTTATTGCCAAGTAATTTATGTTCCCATGTCCCTATGTTCCCACGTCCTTATGTTCCCATGGCTCTATGTTCCCACAGCCCTATGTTCCCACAACCCTATGTTCCCACGGCTCTATGTTCCCACATCCCTATGTTCCCACGGCTCTATGTTCCCACAACCCTATGTTCCCACGTCTCACATTTTTAAGACCCTGTTTACACGAAGGTAAACATAGATATTTCCACGCGGTTCGTCACTCCACAGCAACCCCATGTTGGAGACGCAGTGTTGAGCTTGAGAGAGTTTGGAAGCTAGCGCTCTCCTTCAAACCACCAGCTGCGGGATTGAGTGGGGAACCCTGAACTACCAGAGGTGGAAATGTGGGAACTATGGGAACATTGGCATGCTCCTATTAAAACGACAGAAACGGGAGATTACAGAGGAATAAAGACAAATTAATCCTTTTTTTTCCAAAAGAAGTCACACTTTTTGGGCATTTTCTACAGTCGAGAGTCAGATTATACATATTGGAATCATTGTAATAAACAACACGCTCAAAGGTTTAACCAACTCACAAGTTCCTGATGTGTTAAACTGTCTATTGCTGTAAAATCTGGCCTGATTGTAGGAGCGGAGATAATAATACTGTTCATTTTGGCTTTTACAGTTGTGAAGCTGCAACTGATTGAATTTGAACTGAAAAATTTGCCCGGTACTTGAATCAAGCCTGGAACAAACATCAAATACTACAAATTTTTAATAATAAATCCCCCTTAAAATTACAGCACTTCAGAAAGCGATGTCAGCAATGACCCAGCAGACAGTAAAATAATAGAAAAAAATGTACAGACAAACAAACAGAAAAATACATATATCTCTTGAAAAAACAGTTTTTCAAGAAGCGATTTGTTTTATTTATTTATATAGCACATTAAAATCAACCTGAGTTGACCAAAGTGCTGCACATGTCAACAGTCAGGCAGCAAAGTAATAAGCGCAAACAGCAACTGACTTGTAAAAGAGAAGAAACTAGTATGAAATAAAAAAAAACAAGACAAAATCAGAATTAAAACAGGACAACACGATATGAGATCAAAGTTTAAGATAAAGTAAATACAAAAATCTAAAAATCAGCTCTATTCAGAACCACTAAACGCCATTTACAACATCTGCGTCGACATCCAACTTTTTATGTTCAGTCTCTAAAACACAGACAGTCATAACTATCCTCTGGGGACCATAAATATCCTCACCAAAGTTCACGGCAGTCTGGTGTAAAATTGCATTTAAAGACACAATAATGAGTAAATAGCTGAGACTTTGGGTTTTCATTAGGCGGATGTGTTTCGGCATTATTCTGTCACAATCCAGCATCAGAGACAAAACATCCTCCGATAAGCTGCACAGACTCCAAACACTCTGCCCCCGGTTGTCGTCCATCTTTGTCCCGGCGTGTGAAAAGCGAAGGGGGGTGGTGGGGTGAAGGGCCGGCTGCCAAACAAGTGGATGTTGGGGGTTTGACATTCCTATATTCCTGAAACAGCCACAGACAGCTGGACGGCAACCAGCTGACCGGTTGCTATGTGAACGCCTTTCTTTGCTTTCATCCTAAAAACAATTGATGGTGACCGACTCGGTGGCCCTTTAATCCACCTCTCCTCTGGCAGAGCGACTGGTCTGACCTCACATCTTTGTTCGGGCCCTTTGAGCCAAAGCTGTCGCCACAGTTTAGGTTTCATTAGAGTCCCGTCAGCTGATCTTTACTGCCTGAGGATTGTATTTCTTGGTTGCAAAGTTCCTCCGAGACCTTAACTTGTACGTTTGGAGCATCAGATCTACATTTTTCAGCTGTCTTTAACATGCAAGTTGCATTCTTTGGCAGTTCTCTTATTAAACATGCAGTTACTTCCTACAGCCGAGTGGTTTTCACTCTTAACAACAACACTCATGTGAAAGATTGTGTCCGATTTGATGGTGGGAATAAACATGGAGTCTCAGAGTTAAATAGAAGCCAAAGAATAACAACATATTTTAACAAAACACATTTTTGGAAACCATGGATACTTACTGGTAAGATGTAAAGAGTTAAGCTTTAATTGTCACAAAATGAGGCACACAAGAGCCTGAAAAGGACAGTGGAGGAGTTTTCTCAATTTCAAATGCTGTTAATTTCACCCTCTGAATTGCTTTTTGCTCATTTAACTGTAATAAGTTCTGCACCTCTATGGAAACAGCACAACCATGATTAAAAGTAGAGAGAACTCAATGCTGTCCTTTACGCAACATGACAAAGTTCTAGTACCACATATTATAGAAATAACAATAATAACGTGCAACCTTTTTCCAGTTGTTCATAGATGTTCTTAAAGGGAAAAAAAAAACGTGCTGTTCTGCATATAATACATATTTTACTTTTTACAACTCTTACAAACCAGCTGTTTCACCATGCTGAATGTATCTTCTAACACCTTGTTGAAACGTGCTCCTCTGCATATCGTTTTTTGAGCCGTGCCACATTAGTTTTATTGCCTGCGTGTATTTTATTTTCCTCTCAGCCTCTTTTTGTTTCCACACTTGTCTCCTGTCTGCTTTGTGCAAACACTGCCTGCAGTTCAGCCGAGCGGCTTCTCGGTTGTGGAATCTCATGCAAACTGTATATTTCTGGCAAATTTTTTAAACAACACATGTCGAAAAAAGCGATTTTGATGAATTAAATTGATTTCTGAGCTCAGACCTGAACTGCACGTCGCACTTGATTACTTCAAAAACTGTCACAAAGCTGGTGATCTCTTTTGTTTTCACAGCTTCTGACTCTGAAACATGGTGTCATTTTGTTGTTGTTTTTTCCCAAAAGCAACATGCCCTTTAAACCCACTGGTAGGTCTTCAGAGAGTTTCTAAGGTGTACGTCTGACAAACTAGTTCTGACAGAGCATATATCAGCACCTAAGGGGTGTTTGTGAAACTGTAATTAACAAGGCAGCCATAGTATCAGCCATGTTGGGAAGTAAACAGTAGAATCAGCAAGCTATGCTATCTAGAATGTGCACATGTTGAGCTGGGATTAACTCCGTTTATGGCTTTTGTTGAGATGAACAAGTAACCCTGAGAAGAAGCTGTAGTTGGGGGCTGGGAGCAAGAAGCAGTGGGGCTTCTGGGTAATGTGGTCTTTGTATGATTAACCAACCAACCATGTGTGTGTGAGAGAGAGGCCTTTCTACAGTGATTCAGAGCCAAGATAATAAAACGATGCCACCCTCCGCTTTCTGGGAGCCTCGTCCTCTAAAGCTCAGTTTATGATAATGACCATGAGCCAGCTGACCACACTGGAAACATCCGAGTGAAACCAGCGAGGAAGAATCCCGCCGTCCTCCTCTTCTTCTTCCAGCCGGCGGGCGATAATGACTTCTTGATATCATCTGCGAGGTGTGAAGCTCCGAGTCACATGTCTGAGTGGTTTTAACGTGCTTTTCCCGCTTTCGCATGCCAGTTTCCTCTTTCCACATGCCGAGCGTTACCATGGCAACGGCCTAAACTGTCAGCATAAAGACAAAGACTTAAATGAGATTAGGGGGGGAATCGCAGATCCAAGGAGAAGCCAGCCAGTGAGCTCATGGATAATAAAATATGGATATTTAGCTTAAAATATGGATATTTGCTTAAAATATGGATATGTGGCTGTTTCCAAGTATGTCTAAACTGTAAGTCTGCCTGGAATGAGCATCTCCTCATCATCCAACGTCTGAGTCGAGACTTGAGTAAACACTTGTGATGAGTATCTTTGCCCCCATTTGCACCTCAGCAGGGTGGAAGCTTCTGTCCGCCGTGAGCATCAGCTGTCCACAGTGTTACACCTCTAATGACCAGAAATCTGTTCCTTCATAAAAGCCCGGTCACGTCAGTTTTTAAAACAGCAGTTTGGCATCAGAACCAATTTGGTTTTTGATGGAATCACAGCGATTGGTGGGTCTGCTTGCTTGTGGTGAAATTTGAAAACTGTGCTGGCAGCGCTGCAGAGTCAAAAGTTAAAGGTGGTTTTTGCCTTAATAACTTTGGTTAAACCGTTTACTTCCATTAATAAATCAGTGAAGAGAACATAGTTAGCAAAAACACTGTTTATTTCTAAAGTCTTTTTCAGACATGTGATATGTAACATCACTGCTTCTCCCATCTAACAAAGTGAAAGCATTTTGTTATTCAACTTACAACTCACACGAAAAAGATGCTGTCAGATTTACGGAGACAAGTGCGTGTCGGAACAGTGCTTAAGATGCTCCAACACAGTCATCTGCTGAAAACCTGGCCCTCTGCAAAGTCGATCAGATCTGAAAACCTGAACTTATCTTCGACATCTAACATCACGGGTACACAGGTGGCCCGAATCCAAGTTTTTGCCGTCAAATGTCTTGGATCAGATGTTTTTCGCTGAAGTGTGAACAAACCCAGTCGGGCTTTCTGCATATTAGATCTGGAACACTTGCATATGTGGTCTAAGATCTTGTTTTACATGCACATGCTGCCATCATTCATCACAACCTGGTAAAAGCAATCATGTGATGGTGGTCAGAAGAGGAGTTGAGAACACTTCAAACGTTGTTGGAGAAGCTTCTGTTCAGGCCAAACTGGAAGCAACTTAATCCTACACGTTTGCTTTACTCTGCATGACTAAGAGGACAATTAGACGGCATCTGGTGAATCATTGTCAGGTAGGCGTCCAGTCTAACCTCAACCAAGAAGTTCAAGTTTCCTAAAATGAACCAGCCTTTAACTATAGCCGTGACAGACGGGAACATTCGCATGAGTCATTTTTCGGAGGAGTCATTGTTGCCATAACCACGCTGTGTTTGGATATCAGCTGCTTCCACCAGCGAGACAAACTGACCCACGGACTCCCACAGACAACTCAATCACTGTGAGACCAAACAAAGACCAGCTTGTTTTCCACGTGTCGGCAGCTGACCAGCGAGTCTCCTGCAGCTATCGCAAACACAGCTCTTGTAAAAGCTTCGCCTCCGCTCACAAGTTGTGAGGTTGTCAGTCAGAGTTTGTCACATTGGTATCAAAGGACAGCTATTTGTCCACTTGCATTCCTGCTTTTGCACTTCCTCTGGAGGGAAAAAGACTTGAAGGCTGCAGATAAAAGCACTTATACAAGCCAGCTTTGGGGTTAGAAGGTCACTGGGTCAGAAGGGTCTAGTTTTGGGGTCAGTTTTTTCTGTGATATAACCAGACAGCTACAGAAAATGAGCCATGGTTCAAGGATAAGCCCCTTAAAACGACCAAAACCAATCATGTGTCTGTCTCACAAAGCTTTTCCCCTTAATTTTGCCCTCAGATCCAAGCTCAAGCATCAGTGCTAACATGGTGATGTTTAGGGAGCAAATATTTACCTTGTTCTCTGTCTTAGAGCCTCTTTAACGCCTAAAAATTTGAGCCTGGGTGTGAACGAAGGTATGTTTTGTTACTTTTGATCCGGTTAGTTTGGTTTCTCACTGCAACTATGTGAGTGCAGTAAAGAAGTTTACATAGCATACATATTAACTGTCGCCACCACCTGCATTCCTACAGGATTAGGAGACAAATGACCAAGATGCTGTCCAGGTAATGAGAAAAAGAAAAATTACCCTTTTCATTGGACTTCTTACTTTTTGCCTGTTTCTACCTGGCAAGTGTTGATATTTCTGTAATTTCTTTTTCTAGTTGACTTTGTAAGACATTGTTGGTCCATATTGTCAACTTTAACAGCTTGCTCTACTTCCATCTCCATGTGCCCATTTCTTTATTTTTCCCAGTTTAGACAACTTCATTTCTTTAACTGCCCTTCAAGTCCAACCCTTCCAAAGCAATAAAACAAACAAAAGGGAACCATTGTTCAGTTTGATCTGGACCTTCAGGGTTTGGTTGTTCGGTCCAGGGGAGGTTTCACACCAATCAACCAATTTAGGTGTCAGAGTGCCCTAAGATTGGCAAGTACTTGGCCATTAGTGAAAACAGAGTAAAAATTTTTGGCTCTGGTTACCACAGTTCATCTGTGAGGGGAATCTGAAAGGATGCATCACATGTCTTGTCAGTCCATTCAATAGCCGGTGAAATACTTCAGCCCAGAAAGCCACATCACCGCCTGAAAAGCCACATATCAAGCCACATTCTGTCACAGTGGAGGCCACTAGTTGGAAATCCCCCTCTGGGCTTCGATAATTGAAACACTGTGATGGACATTTGAGGTTAGGGTGACCTGTTCTGTTGCTCTGCAAAAGGCTCAGGCAGAAACCACCACATCAGGTTATTTTTAATGACTGACTTCTATGATGTTTGTTTCTTTGAGTTTAATTCTGCAGCAGCATTTTTAGAGCAGTGCTGCGAAGGTATTTCAGTTTGTAGTTGTTCCGGTCATTGCCACTTAGGATATCCCAATCAGATCTCTTTTTAAAAACCTAAATTGATCCTTTGTTTATATCTGCTGTGTCGTAAAAGGTGAGCACAACTTGTGGCATGACGCTAGGGATAATCAAATTCTGAATAATTTTCTTGATCAATGATCAGCAGCATTAACATCAAAAAACACATTTTTGATAACACAAATTGAGCACAGTGGACGTATAAGGTGTTGCTGTTTTTGATTTGGCTAGTGGGATATAAGAACACTGTCCTGGTTAATCCAATCTTGTTTGAACACATTAGCTCTCGTCAGAGGTCATTAAGTGTCCAGAAGTCTCTGTCGTGGTGCCCGCAATGTTCTCTGCTTGCCAACACGAACTTCCTGTAGCTGGAGGACATTAAGCGCCCCAGAAGTCTTTGTCATGGTGCCCATTTGCTAGCTAAACTCTCACCTCACAATGATTTCTGCTTGATAGCATTAACTGCCTGTAGTCCAAGTGACGACCTCCTCTGGCTACTACAATATTTAACCACAAAAAGCTCAAATTGGTGGCACAACCTGGTCCTACAGCTAATTTACGATACATTTTCTGACATGCACGTAGAGAAAACCGCTTTTTTACAGTCTTTTAGAGCTTGTGGAGCCACAGTGCATTTACCTTCTCCACACTACGTTTTCAGACGGCATCCTAATAGAGCCCCATGTGTAACACTAAGGAACAGCCTGTATGCAAAAATGCAATAATTTACATTATGCACTGCAGGGCTATGTAGCTGTCAAGCTGTCAAGTGTTGCAGGTATTAAATAAACTCCTACAAACAGCTGGAAGCAACAAACTAAACTTCAGCTCCTTTATTATTAAAACCTGGATTACATTAGTTAATGGTGAGCATGTTTATTATAATAATGAATAATAATGCATGGGTTTTATATAGCACTTTTCTAGGCACTCAAAGATGCCTTACATTCCATTATTCATTCACTCCATACTCCATGGTGGTAAGCTACATATGTAGCCACAGCTGCCCTGGGGTTGACTGACGGAGGCCAGGCTTCCAGTCTTTGCCATCAGCCTCTCCAACTACCACCAATCACTCACTCTCACACTGCATTCATATGATCTGTAAAAGTCCGATCATAATTGGGCTTTTGCAGATTCTGTCATCACAAAAGTTTTATTTTGAACATGGACTTTTCGGTTTGCAATTGATGTGAAACTGTAGGGCAAAGGAGCAAAGTGAATGTACTTGGCCTTTAATAAAAGATATTGACATAATTGTGGTGCTGGATGAAAATGCATACATTGGATTAATTTTAATAACTTTTATGTACTCGAGGTGTGTTTTATCTAGGAAAATGGTATCAGATTGGAACTCCTGCAGATATTTAATAAACTTAGAGGTAAGACTCGTACAAACAGCCGGAAGGAACAAACTAAACTTCGGCTCCTTTATTGTCAATACCTGGATTGCATTAGTTATTGGTGAGTCTCATTAATCTGACTTTTCGCAGACTCTGTCATCATCACAGTAAAGTTTTATTTAGAGCAGAGGTTTTTAAAGTTTGCAGTTAATGTGAAATTGTGGGGAAAAGTGAATGTACTTGGCCATTAATAAAAGCAGTGGGAAAAATTGAAATATTGACCCAATAATGGATGGAAATTCATACACTGGATTGATTTTAATAACGTTAATGTACTTGAAGTGTGTTTTCTGTTGAAAAATGGTATCGGATTGGGGCTCTGCATTGGCAAAAACTCAATATTAAATGACAAGGATCAGATCAGGGTAAAAAGTAATCCTGTAGCTCAAAATTAGGCCTATGAAGTAAAACAACAGTAATATATAGCAGCAATACACACCTCATTAATAGCAATAAGAATATTGTTCAGTAGAATGTATGGTAGTTCCACTTCCATGCATCAAACTGCCGTGAAAACACATAAGAGAAACATAAAGTTCAGCTACTGGCCCATAAACAGCATCATTTCCCTTCATAATGGAGTCCCTTCACCCTCTGTCGCTCTCCCCCACTTGGTTTTTATTTTCTCAGACTCCCAGTGTTTCTTGGTGGCTTCTTTCCTCCTACAGGCAGCAGAGCGTGAAGCCATACAAAGGCCTTTTCCACCAGAAGAGAAGAGTGGAGTCAGTCTCTTCTAATAAAAGCACCAAATAAAAAAAACACGTGTTCAATTTGTCCCGTTCAACCCCTTTGTACCCCGACACGGAATAAAACGTGGTGTTCCAGTTCATTTTCTCACTCTAATTTTCTTTCATGAGCAGATGAGAAGTCGCTGCTCCGTCGTCGCGCCTTTCTTCTTGCTGCTCAGCCTTCATGTTCAATGAAATTAAGTTCAAAACCGGCCCCGTTCATTTGGCTTTTAATAGATTCCAGCTCTGCTCGTTACGTAAGAGCACGAGAGAAGCCGCGATTAGATGAAAACTGCAACCGAACCAGCTCCTCTTTCTGCGTTTCATTAAGTCAATTACCAGCTGCTGATGTTTTCAGGGATTTTCACGAGAGAGGGTTGTTTTATTTTTTTGAACAGTGCATGAAAAAAAAAAAATCGTTCTGGAGCTTATTAGCCCAAATCATCAATTAGCCCGAAACGCTTTGTAGTTAATGTTGAAACGGGCCGCGGGAACACAGGAGTGTTTGTCTGAGCTCTTGTTTACTCCTTTAACGCTGAGCTCGCAATCTGCCCAAACATCCAACGGTTAATGTTCAGCGCTCCTCCAGAGAGCGAAACAGAAACACGGGCGGCTGGTAGTTAGCAGTAAAAGTCGGCTTGTGTTTACTCCGACAGTCTGAGCCTCAGTGTGCTCTGACCTCCGACCTCCACCATCCCCTCCCCCCGAGAGGCCAACAGGCTGCAGAACTCATCTCAGTACCACAGTCGACTCCTGTCATGTTGTTTTACCCCCAACACACTGAGAACTCAGTACTTTTTGTAGCCCAAGAGCTTCTTTGTAACCTTTAATAAATTCTCATGTTATTGTCAGAACTTTCTAGGAATCTGCTGGATGTTGTCACCAGTTTATCGACTATTTCAGCTTCTCTAATGCATAAAAACTTGACTAAACCAAGCAGACACTTCCTCTTTTTCCCTTGTAATTAGTGCTAGATTGCATGTGAAATATTCTAGTAGTGTAAAAACAAAAAGTAAGTTATGTAAGTTTAATTATTATGTATTGGGGACATTTAATAATCTCAGTATGACAGTGAACTCCTGTCATGCTTTTTTTTAAACCTCTACACATGGAAAACCTTTGTAAACTGCCTTTTTATTGTCAGAACTTTCTAGGAAAATGCTGGATATTGACATGTTTGACAGTTTGTGGAATTATTTTTGAGTTCTCTAATGCATAAAAGCTTGAATATAGCAAGCAGACACGTTGTCCATGTCCCTTGTAATTAGTATTAAACTGCACAGGAAGTCGTACTTAAATATACTTGTACTGTAAAAAACAAAACATTCCTGTACAATGCCAGTATTTGACTGTTTTTATGTTTTAGGAACTCCTGACATGTTTTTTTATTATCTCCACACACTGTAAATCCAATGCTTCTTATTAATCTGAGACTTGGCACACTTTTCCTTATTTTTTTAGCTTTTATTCATTTCCATTTTATTGTCAGGACTTTCTAGGAAACTGACATCAGCTTATGGATTATATTCAACAAAAACTTGAGTATAACAAGCAGACAGTTTAAACAGTTATTTACTGTATAATTGATGATTGTACTCTATAGTAGGATATGAGGTTTATTGTTTAGTACTGTGACTAGACTTTTCAGTAATAAACTGTATTTATGTAGTGTTGCCACTGGAAATTACAACATGTTTTTCTACTGTGAATTGCGGTACTATTTTTACTATATCATAAATAACTATTTGTCTTTAATTTTCCATAATGGAGAACTCCAGAAGCTTAATATTTAAAAATGCATATAACACCTCAAAAAAAAGAAGTATAAAAGATAATTGAAGTTGTATTTTCTTGTATAGGGAACATTTAATCCTCTCTAAATGGTGGGGCGTCTGTGGCTCAGGTGGTAGAGCAGGTTGTCCACTGATCATAAGGTTGACGGTTCGATCCCCGGCCCCTCCGCATGCCGAAGTGTCCTTGGGCAAGATGCTGAACCCCAAGTTGCTCCCAATGGTAGATTAGTGCCTTGCATGGCAGCTCTGTCTCCACTGGTGTGTGAATGTGTGTGTGTAAATGAATGAATGTAAAGCGCTTTGGACACCACTAAGGTAGAGAAAAGCGTTATATAAGCGCAGACCATTTGCCATTTAATATTCTCAGCTGCCTAAATCACATCACTACTCTTGTGATTCAGTTGAGGCATCACATTTCGCAGCATTTAATCATACGTTGTAAAAAAAACCCAGTATTTTTTCAGTAATTTACTACAGCGTGGCTAAATATCAGCAGATTTTTAGGACAGTACGAGGCAAGTTTCCAGGAAATTAGCTGGAAAATGGGAGCCCCATAAAATAAAGCATTACTGAAATAGCATTGATGAAACATTAAACAAGGAAACGTGGGAGAGAAGAAGCTCCTGATTGAAGACGAAGTGAATCTTAATGGGAGATCTGCCTCGTGAAGGAGCTCTATTCTCAGTTATGTGGAGTCTATATTCAGACACGACATTTGCAAGGCAATTTATTATGCTTCCTTTCCCTCATTTACCCTGCTTTGGTTCTCAGCAGCTATCAGGAGGTTTGCGAGGGGCTCCGTTTGAGGATGTGACCGGCGGTGGGTTTGTGACAAGGACGCCTCTGTGAAGTGATTTTCACGTGTCACCCAATTACAGAATCTGAAGCATCGCTGTCAGAGCCACTAAACATCACATGTCAGCGCAGCAAACAGAAGGGCCTCTGACGCCGGAGCAGTTCACGTTTGGGTGAGTATTTTAAGCAACAGATGAAGAAGTTGCCGAGTGGAAACGCAGCAGAGGGGAGAGGAGAAACGCTTAGACTTGCATTCTGATGTGAAATTACACAATTGAACCCAGCTGTGACGCTATGAAAGTTCAAGCGAGACGCGAGAACATAAATCTGAGCCAGAGTCGCTTTTGAAACGCAGGTGGAAGCACTTGTCGTTTGTGGACGGTGTTAAAGAGTCGTACATCACTGCCCAACAGGGTGTCAAACCTCGGAGCAGAATCGGGGTCAGTGCAGCTCCTAAAAACAAAGGCTTTATCAATGAGCAGTAAAACACACCTCCTGTTGTAAAGCCAACACCTGCACAGCTAATGGATCAAAGTCTGTTTTTTTTTTTACAACTGGGTACACTGGACCAGGTGTGCCAAAAAAACAGCAGGCAATAAACCCAGTGCACAGCAAACGGTCCAAAGAAGCTCTGAAACTCTTTGGATTTGGGGGATGTGCAAACATCTGCATCATCTAAAACAGATCCAGATGCAGATTAAATAGTTTTTAGTGTTATCAAACTAGATTTAGAGGACTGTGGTGTCTCAGATTTAGAGGACTGTGGTGTCTCAGATTTAGAGGACTGTGGCGTTGGATGCAGCAGATTTCTCCGCAGCCACAGCCATAAACCTGGATGATTAACTGCGGCCCAGGCTGCAGAGTCTCTCCTCTTTCTTAGGTTTCCTGCTTGCAGCTCTAACAGTCGTGCTGTTGGCTCATCGGTTAACGACTAACTGAAGGCCAAACATTCCAGCAAATGTCACAGAACTAAGTAATGTAGCAACTATTAAACACGGCACTGAGCCAGTCCAAATGCTAACAAGTTTAGTTAATGCGTAACTTTCCTATTAAACTGTGGAATAAATAAATATTAGTTCACTTTCGTACCATTCCCATCAGCCTCAACTGGTCTTTGTGCCAATCGGTACAACTATACCCAAGTACAAAAGTTCTTTCTGGTAAAATGCTGATGTTTGGAAGACATGCTATAGTCTATGATAGCATGCTAATGTGCTAAAATGAGATGGTGAACATGTTAAATAACATATCTTTTAAATACCAGCATGCTAGCAGGGTAAGACTAGCGTTTAGCTGAAAAAAACTATAGTAGAGTGGGAATGCCACCAACAGTTACTTTTGTTTTAATTAATCCTAAACTGTTCTAGCATTAGTCAATGAATCTAAAAGTGTTCACCATTTCATTTTAGCATGTTAGCATAGATAGCATGTCCTCTAAGCGTTAATCTTCACGAACTGGCACCAATAACAGTTATTATATATAACATTTATTACATTTTTTTTAACTGTGAACTTGCACATTACTTAACATATTAGCAATTTGAACTGCTATTTCTGTTAGCATGCTAACTTGCTAAAATGAGATGATGAACATGTTAAATAGTATATCTTTTAAATATACATGTAAGCAGGCTAAAACTAACATTTAGCGAAAAATAACTTTTGTACCTCAGTATAGTAGGAATGTCACTAACAATTATTTTTGTTTTGATTAATCCTAAACTGTTTTATCATTAGTCAATGAATCTAAACAAGTTCACCATCTCATTTTAGCGTGTTAGCATAAATAGCATATCCTCTAAGCAGGCTAATCTTTATGGATTGGCACAAATAACAGTCATTATATGGAACTTTTTTTTTTTAACCGTGAAGTTGCACATTAATTAACATTGTTAGCAATTTGAACTAACTCAGTGCTATTTTAATAGTGTTAGCAAGCTAACTTGCTAAAATGAGGTGGTGAACATGTTTAATAGTATATCTTCTAAACATCAGTATCAGCAGGCTAAAGCTAGTATTTAGCCTTGTCTATCTTAATGTACCTGGACAGTTTCAGATGGTTAAGACTGGCAATGAAAAATTAAAAAGCTAATTTGTCTAACTCAGTGTAGTTTGTCGCATGAACATATTTTAATTCAAAGTTGTCGGAAGTCAAAAATATTAATGCAAACTGTTTTGTTAATTTTTCAAAGTGTGTAGTTGCAATTGCGTTTGCAAAAATAAACACAGAAATATAATTCAAAGGCAAAGTAAAAGTAATTGCACCTGAGTTAGCTAGTAGCTAATGTGCTGCCTGACCAATTCAGGGCTCAGTGTCTCAAAATATCTGCTGCAGAAACCGTTTCCAACCATAGTAGATTCATTACTTTACATTCCTGTGGGTAAACATTTGCAGCTACCAAAAATAAAGAACAACTGGTTTTGCTTTTTTTTTTGCAAACCAGAGTTGGTGCCAAGTTTCAGAAAACAGAACAAACAATCAGAGATGACAACAGATGATGCGAGAGTCTCTGGAAAGCTGCCGGATGACAGAAACGAGATCAGAGACGGTGAGTGGGAGGAGGCTCGGAGAGCGAACAAAAACTGGGGCAACAAAAAGTCTGCAGCATTTCCATGTGAAAGACGTTTCCCCTGGAAGAAGGAAGCCCTTTCAGAGCGTCTGCTGGGGGCAGGATGGGCAGGGAAGCTGGGAGATCCACTTTACCCAGCCTTCATCGGCCCACTCTGACTCCCAGATAACCCTGACATCAAAGTCAGCACCTCAAAGCCGAGGTAACTTATTCATAATCCAGTACAAAACTAATCTACCATTCATCCTGCAGTGTTCAGTCTCTGGAGGAGCTGTGAAAGTTATTAATAATGACGGCAGAGAGGAGGCCTGAGATCTCTGCATTAACCAACATCTGTTAACAGCGATGAATAATGTAATGCTGTTTACCAGAATAAACAGAAAAACTTGGCAGGGTTTAGCTACGATTCAAACCAAAAACAGTGCAGCTGTGCAATACTGTTCTCATATATACAGACTTACACCGACCAGCCACAACATCATAACCACTGACAGGTGAAGTGAATAACATTGATCATGTTGGTACTATGAGGTGTTCTGATGGAAAACCTTGGATTTTAACATCCGTGTTGATCAGACTTAGACACCCAAATAAACATTGTCCCACAACAAGCACACTCCCTCATGCTAATGGAAATCCCAAATGTCACTGGTCTACTCCCACAGGAAGATGCACCCCACCACATGGAAAAAACATCAAACAATCTTGAGGAACATGACAATGGTCCAACATGTTGATTTGACCTCCAAACTTCCTACACCCCATTCTGATCAAGCATCAACAGGATGCAGTGGAACAAGTTGGATTGACAGAGGCCCCACTGGACAAGCCAGAGCACCCAAAGGATCCAGTGCCAACGTCCTGGTTCCAGACCCCATAGGACACCCTGAGAGGTCCTCTTGTCCATGCCCAATGGTTAATAGCATTTTGGACCACATAAGGGGGACCAATAGAATATTAGGCAAGTGGTCATAATGTTATGCCTGATCAGTGTATATACAGAAATGAGTGCTCTGTAGGTTATGCAATCCAGTGTAGTTTTGGCATTTGTTCCAGTTTTCTACCTTCAACAGGACGATTTTCTTTCCCACAACCAAAGAAACCTTTAAGGACAGTTGCAATATTGAAGCAAGTTCAACATATCCAGACTTTCTCTGTGTTAGCCGGATCAACAAAACCCAAACCCCGAATCAGAGATCAGGAGGTGGTTATCAGCTGTATTTGTTGACCAGTTTTGAGTCTATTTCATCAGACTTGTTCACATAAAAGTGGGTGTTGGATGCATCACTTGATTCTTTTGTTTTAATGTTAAAGTAATTGCAGAAAAAAGCGCTGTTGCTGCAAATAATGCAAGACAGATATGCTCATAGGAAATTGTTAATCAAGCAAGTTATTACATTTGTTGTACCGATCAGTGCAGCCGCTTATTTCTAACATGACAGCTGCATATTAAAGCTGTTAAACGTCATTCATTTAAGCATCAACCAGTGCGTTTAGGTCAGATGCTGTCCAATAATAAAGGATATCAGATTAGTTTTTCAACAAATCAAAGTGAAACAATACATTTTTCAAATCTGGGTTTTATCAGTTGCAGTAGCGACAGTTTGAAACCAGCCTGGCAGCAAATCAGGACCAAACATACAAACATATTTATGCTTTTTTCTGCATCATCAGATGAATACATGTACATACTAATGCTTCTTTTAGGGCTCAATACAAAAATGTCGTGTGTGTGTGTCAAGATAATTAATGTACAGTGATGATTAATTACGCCACATACTGAGCATCTGTTTTTTGGGACTAACGGATCAAACTTCTTTTCTCTTGTAGATCTGTGACGGAAAATGAGTTTTCTTTTTGTATCAAGCAGCAGATGAAGTTGCAGCATGAAGTGTTTCAATTACTGAATTCAAGTTGCACCTCTAACGTTGATGCAAAAACCATGTCCTCTGCAGCCTCATCGCCTACTTAGAGCGCTAACGTACAGAGTGGAGCGCCGCCTTTGGCTTTAGTTTCTTTCCACTGTCATATTAGTGCCCAGCATTAACATTTTTCCATCATAGCGACTTTGGATTTTCACAGTGAGCTGATGAAACCACACGTCTCAGAAAGATACACTTGAAAATAAAAGGCACCGACTCCGACCAGGATTTGAAGATAAATACATTAAAAACGTCTTTTTATGAGCAGAACATGTCATCTGGGTGACTTCATGTTTCTTATGCATTGCAAATGTAATTTTTCTGACATAAGCTACAATCAAAGCTACTCTCAGTTTAGCCTCAAGCGACCAAAATGACCAACTGTGTTCATTTATGACACTTTATACAGAAACACTGCTGTTTATTGGCTCTGTTTGTGTTTGTTATACCTGTGCCGCTTCTTTTATCTTTGACAGATATTCTGAAATGTTCTAATGCAGTGGTTCTCAACTGGTGGGTCGGGTCCCAAAAGTGGGTTGCGAAGCCATTTTTAGAGGGTCGCGGGAGCATGTCCCCCCTCCAAAAAAGTAGTGGTGTAGTCTTTTATTTTAAAGGACGCGTTTCTTATGACACAGTTTGCTTTCAATAGCAGGATATTTAGTGGTGGTGACACCAGTAGTTGCCCATGATTAACCTCTAGATTTGATTCTGTCAGCTTATTGGAGAAATTTATGCTAAAACGTGCCAAAAATAAACCAAAATGTGCTCAGAATCTGTCAAAATGGGCCAAAATATGCTTCAAACTTGGCAAAAGTGTCCAAATATACTAAAATGAGCAAAAAATAAGCCAAAATGTTCCCAAAAATACATTGAGACTACACCCAAATAAACCTTAATTTGTTAACAGGAACAGCAAACTTCAAAAAGTTGGGTTGCGATTGTCATCAATAGAGACATAGTGGGTCCCGAGGCTGGACCAGCTGAGAACCGCTGCTCTAATGTCAAAAATAATAACGGATTTCACTCGTCTGTCATACAAATAGAAGTTAAAAACAGTGGAGCCGTTTTTACTGTCTCAAGGCTTCTGCCGCAGTAAATTTCGCTGTTAGCCACGATTCACTGCAAAATATTAAAGTGTGCTGACAAATTCTGAACCTGTAATGTAAGAAAATAAATGTAACTTCCACATAATTTTTCATTATCCTGAGGTCGAGTCATGCAAAAAGATGCAGGAGAACTGAAAACTGATCACAGTGGCGCACAGAAATAAACAACTGGGGTCATAAATAAGTCCACTTGGCCACTTGAAGGTTAAATAAACGCTCCTGTTCTGCTGCGTCACATGTCAGATCCCGAGTTTTGTCCCTGCAGCTTCTCGGCTTTTAATGCTTCACCCGATTGTGTTCACCTGATTGTGTTCACCTGGCTCTCCAGCTGCACCTTGTCAGCCAATTAGCTCATCCCAGCCTTTGCTTGGAGCCTGTTTGACTCACACCTGAGGCATGTGTTGTCTGGGTGTCGCTGCATTCTTTCCCTGCGGGTCTGACGGACTCTTACGTCTGTCTGCATATGTACAAATACACAGGAACATGTCAGCGTTCGGCCGCTTTAAGCCACACAAAACGTGACCGTGCATGTGCTGTTTTTTTTTTTTTTTTTATCCTCCTTTCTGATGATGGATGTCCACTGGCAGCGTCGCCGAGCTGCTGTTTGATTATGCGCAGTCTGACAGGCCTCTTTTGTCATCCGCTAAAATGCATAATTCATCTACACTTTACAAGGCAGGAAGCGAAGAGAATAGATTGTCATTTCCTCTGTGTGTGTGTGTGTGTGTGTGTTAGTGTGTGTGGTACGAGACGAGACCCGGTGCCAAGATGGATGTTGTGGACTGGTAGAGTCGGTGTGTCCCTGAAGGCTTCGTCTCCTTATAGAGGCATGTTTGTGCTCTCAGACTAAACTGCAGCAGTCGGGCGACACATTCATCAGTCTGCTGCCGAGGGAATAAAAAGCAACGCGCAGCTCAAAGTGTGGAAAAACCCCCCCTTATAGTCTGCAACGATACACAACGGATTAAATACAAAGCACCACACATGTTGCACAAGGTTTTACACGTTAATGTACATCTGTTAAATAGCATTATCATCATACTTTTGCACATTTCAAGTTGTTAAATCACACACTGTGTTACCTTGTACAGTCTCAGGTGGTTCATTTGCACATTACTGCACGCTGGAAGTATTTCTATCACTGTTTGTGACTGTGGTTGCTAATTTCTGTCTGCTGTCATTCAGACCACTGACAGGTGAAGTGAATAACATTGATCATATTGGTACTATGTGCTGTTCTGATGGAAAACCTTGGATTTTAACATCCATGTTGATCAGACTTAGACACCCAAATAAACATTGTCCCACAACAAACACGCTCCCTCATGCTAATAGAAATCCACCCCACCACATGGAAACAACATCAACCAATCAGGAACATGTTGAGGAACATGACAATGGTCCAACATGTTGATTTGACCTCCAAACTTCCTACACCCCACTGTGATCAAGCATCAACAGGATGCAGTGGAACACGTCTGATTGACAGAGGCCCCACTGCACAAGCCAGAGTACCCAAAGGATCCAGTGCCACTGTCCTGGTTCCAGACCCCATAGGACACCCTGAGAGGTCCTCTAGTTCATGGGGGACCAACACAATATTAGGCAGGTGGTCATGATGTAAATGGTGTATACTGCAATATAAAAAACATGCAAGAATGTGACTTAACTAACTTTTTGTGAGGGCTTTGTGGTGCTGATGTAAATATCGACCAGTTTTTTGTCAACATGATGTTTTCTGTAGCTCAAGTTTTTCGGTTTTTCCAAGCAAATCTTCCTTTGCAGTGTTTCTCTCCTGTCTTTCGTTCATTTTGTTGCGCACATGTGGAGCCTGCGGGCCTATAAACTGTTTGTCTTTTGAGTGGAACTTAAAAATCTCGTAGATGAAGCAATAAGTTGCAGCAATGTCAGTGTCAAAACAGTATTTTGTTGCGGAGTGCATTCGAATGTTCTCTCTGCGTCGAAAATCACACAAATACGAGAGACTCCTGGTAGGACAAATTATATGTTTGAGGCCTTTCACACTGAGCTCTTGTATGTCTTTGCTGACTAATTTTAAAAAAAACAAGTGCAAATGGGAGTGGAAAGACAGAAAATCAAGAGTCAAAAATCAACAAGTGGTAGTTTAACCACACACTGATTGAATTTTAAAACTGAAAACTCAAGTTCAGTTAACTCACATTTAAAGGCAGAAAAGAACTTATGTTTTTTATTTTACTGAAATGATTCACAGTGTATTTTTTCGCTGTACAATATTCCTCACTTTGATAAAAAGCAAGAAAAGTACAGGGGAAACTCGGATTATTAATGATGCCCCATTAGCCACATCACAACCAGTGAAGTTCTGATTCCTGAACCTAATTTAGTATCATTTTGACCATTTTAAAGAAAAAAAACATGTTCATAATCAACAGGTTGTTTTTTTGCTCAACCTCATATTTGAATAAAACTGCTTTAAAATGTAAATTGTAGTGTTTGCAACATGTTATGAGTAGGTTTCCCCCATAGACTTAACATGAATTGGGGGCTTGTCCGGGATTTGAACCTGGTACCTCTCAATCAAGGGTCAAAACAGGTTTTACTAGTTATTATCTATATTTAACAGAACATATGGTGGCACCAACACCTTGTTTTGTCTTCTAGCATACAAAAAACACAATGGGAACATGCTAACAAGGTTAAAACGGGATTTTCAGTAAATCTTCAAGCTACAGTGGTTTCATATTTGTAAAAACCTTCTCGTAGCACAGAAAAGTGAGTTTTTGGGCCCAGTGTGAAGCTGCAGATAAGGCCATTGAGACAAACACTAAATGTAGATGTATAGCTTAACATGCCACATAACACTAGTAGCTAGAAAAGCTTTTTGGCTAATGCACCAGGCAAGAAAACTCCATTATCAAGCTTTATTCAACACCAGAACTCAACACCTGTAGTTGTTTTGGTTTGCCAAGTTCATATCTGCATTGACAGAACAGCCTGCTTGGTTCAGTACGACCACACATGTTGGCCAAACTATCCGTTCCTTGGGATATTTACATCCACACTGTTCTGCTTTCACGCTTCTGGAGACAGCAGAGGTCGTCTCCGGGTGACGGCAGCAGCTTTAGATAAGGGCTGAATCTGCTGCTGCTGTTGTATATTGTTGAGAAGACCGTGACACGTTCGCCCACGTGCAGAACAACAAGAGCATGACCTATATCTGCCAGGGACACCCGAACAATGCAGCGGCTTATCAACCCTCCGAACGCACAATAACAGCTGCAGGAGCAAGAAGGAGCCGATCCACCAGGGACACGAGCTTAGAGTGATGAACCTCCGACAGGCCAAGTCTCAACACGCCTCATGAAACCCCAAACAGTTTGAGTCCACCGTACTTAGACGTTTTAGTTTAACATTAAGTCACTGGTCCTGTAAATTGTTCGTCTGAATTTTACTGTAGTTTTAGTAGAATTGTAATTATTGGAGCAGTTAATTACTGTATAGTTGTTTACTGAACTCTACAGTAGAATATGAGGTGCAGTGGTGTTGCCACAGTAATCAACATTAACTCTAGTTTTATGCCTCCTTTTGTGTTGCTTTGTGTCATGTTTTTGTTGTTTTGTGTCATTGGGTGTCGCATTTATTTAGCTCTGTGTCTCCTTTTGTGTTGTTTTGTGTTTTGTTTTAGTCGGTTTCCATTGTTTTTGTGTTGTTTTGTGTCTAATTTGTGTCATTTGTGCTTCGTTTTTGTCAGTTTGTACGTTTTTATTGTGTTGTTTTGTGTCTCTTTTTGTGTTGTTTTGTGCCTTGTTTTGTCATTTTGTAGCGTTTTTGTCTTGTTTTGTGTCTAATTATGTTTTCTTTTTGTGTTGTTCTGTGTTTTGTTTGTCATTAGTGCCCCGTTTTTGTCGCTTTGTTTCTTATTTGTGTAATTTTGTGTCTTGTTCTTGTTGTTTTGTGTCTCATTTGTTTTGTTATGTGTGTCCTTTTGTGTTCTTTTGTGTCTAATTTATGTTGTTTTGTGTTTTGCTTTGTTTATCGTTTGTGTCATTTGTGCCTCGTTTTTGTCATCTTGTTTTTTATTTGTGTGATTTTGTGTTTTGTTGTTTGTGTCTCCTTTCGTCTTGTCCTGTGTCTTGTTTTTGTTGTTTTGTGTCTTGTATTTGTTGTTTTGTGTGATATTGTGTCATTTGTGCGGTTTTTTGGTTTTGTGGTTTTTTTGTGTCTTGTTTGTGTTGTTTTTATGTCTCATTTATGTTGTTTCATGTCTCTCGTGGACAGTTTTGTCTCCTTTTCCTTGTTTTGTGTCTCATTTTTTATCAAATTGTGTCTCATTTTCCTTTTGTGTCTCATTAGTGATGTCTTGTGTCAGATTTTATACACCTTAAGTTTACAGTAGCTTGCCGTTTATGATTTTTAACCGTATTTTAGAAAAACAGGGCACTACTGTTATAATTTGGCTGTATTTTTACAGTGTAGGGACACGTGACACCCGAAAATTAGTTTCAGAAGGAATCAGTAGACCAGTTATGTGTTTTTATAATCTCAGAGTGACAAGAAAATTATTCATTCAAACACACATCCCCACCTGTGTCCTTGTTAAACTCACAGGATGTTCACTTTTACACTAAGATATCGTCCACATTGCTTCAGATTAAAGTTCATACATGTGGTTCTTGCAGCACATCACGGAGACAAAGAGAGCTCGGGCTGCTGAGGTCGGCAGCATTTTACGGCGTCAGCTTATTATCTTTTAATTTCTGCAGCGACTGAAGCAGCACAAAGACTGGCTGCTCTGTAATCAGCAGTTTGTTTTGCGCCAGCACACAGCTCTGTTCCTGCTTTAAGGAGATAATTGGATGGCTGAGGGAGACACCAACGAAGACCAGAGGAGGAGGAGGACCAGCGAGAAATAAAAGGGAGTTACAAAAAAAAATGCAAATGTCTTAATGAAATGAAAGCTGTGAGGAATCTAAGCAACTGGTGAAAACCACAGAACCACGTTGTTTATAATCTGTTTGACTTGTTTTCAGTCACATGCACTGAAAGATTTACACAATGTTAACTGAAGCTGTGAACATGGGAACAGGGTTTGTTTGAATATTGAATGAGGACATTTCGAGTGTCAGACACTTTATTTCCTACATCTGCGTGAATTTCCTGTCTCAGTTTGTGACTTTTCTGCATCAACAGGTCTTCTATGATGGATTAGTAAAACCTTGACTGAGGTTACTGCATTAAACTAGTGAAAAAAAACAGGCTGGTTTACTTTGGAGGCAGCTGGATTCGACAGTTCCAGAGTGGAACCACTTCTCAAACCAGAACCTTTCTTACAGTCAACATCCATCCATCCATTATCTATATAGCGCTTAATCCTCTGGAGGAGCTGGAGTCTATCCCAACTGACAACTGGCCAGCCTATCACAAGGCCACACATAGAGACAGACAAACAAGCACACTCTCATTCACACCTATGAACAATTTAGAATCATCAATTAACCTCAGCATGTTTTTGGACTGTGGGAGGAAGCCACAACTCACACTGCACAGGGAGAACATGCAAACTCCACACAGAAAGACCCCAGGTGTCCTAACCGGGACGCGAACCGGGGATCTTCTAGCTGTGAGGCGACACTGCTAACCACCGCGCCACCGTGCAGCCCTCAGTCAACATGGAAATTGATATTTTTTTTCAACTATTTTGCTAGATATTATCTGTAATTAAACAAAAACAGGGAAAGTCTGTAAAATACCAGATAAAAAAATCATACTTTTCAGTCCTTAATATACTTAATTTTGCGTTCAAATATCTGTATAAATGATATTTTTGGCTGATTCAATTACTGTAAGTAAAAAGTGTGATTTTACAGTTGAGCGTGAGAGAAGAAAATATAGTGTAAGACTTTTTCAATGTGGTTTTCTGTGATTTTACTATTTATAGTTGAACTGTGTGTTGGTTGTTGAGCTACTGGATTCACAATAATGTGTCTATAAGAGTAAGTGACACCAGCTGAATGTCATGTATAATGGTGGCATGACAAAAAAATAAAAGATTGTGTCTTAATCAAACTTTAACAAATCAAAAAGCAGTCAAATCAATATTTTACAATTGTCTGTTCTGGTTGTTGGAGGCTCTGATACGAGGCTGATCAGGGAATCAGGTCAGAAAATAATTAGGTCAGTTTAAAAGCAAATGAAACCAACTTTTTTCGTTTATTCTGTTTTTTCTGTTCTCGAGCTGCTGCCTGAAGTTGACAATAGTCAGACCTACTTTCTGCAGACGGTAACGTCGCTCCTTCAACGTAAACAAAGACGAAACCTTCTCTGGAGGCTGCGTTGGGTTTTATAGGACGCTAGTGGAGCTAAACGTGCTGCACACATGAGGCCTTGAGAGGTTTTTCCAGCTTCTGCACGCTTCAAACTGACAAATGGGTCAAAGGGAGAGAAGCTCGGCCGTCACTGAGCCGGCGTCTTATCGGGGGAGACAACTGGAGTTTCCAGGCGTCACTTCAGAGAAACGTGTTCCCACCGTGTTAGATTTACCTCAGATTAATAACTTTACATCAACCATTACTGTCGACACGCAGGGGAACAGTAGATATCGTGTTTCCAACATGAAACCCGTGAGGAGTGTAAACTAAAGCTGAACCCTGCAGGCAAAGAACAAAGCGGCTGAGACTGAAGGTAAACTGTTGGAATGAATAACTAAAGCTGGAACCGAGCCAGAGGTTTGACTCATTCATTAAATCTCATGCATGTTCCCACTTTTAACTGGATTTCCGAACTAAAATCTCTCTGACCGTCGTCCTCTTAGCATAAACCATCACAGTTTAGATTAGAGAGGAGTAGTGTCGACTTTTGCCCTGAATTTTGCCTCTCAGGCTGAATATTCTGCCTGCTGGTGAACATAAATGTAAAACATAGATTTGTGGTTCTGGCCCGTTGAAATGATAGAAAATGTCAGACTTCGGTGCTGCTTTTGAGTGTTGGAAAGAAATGCCAAAACCAAGCGACAGGAAATAGCATTTGTTCTTGTTTCCTGTTCAGAACAAGGTGAATCATAAAATGAGAAAGCTCAGATTTACATTTCACAACGTCACATTTCATTTCCCTGCTGCTTTTACTTTCTATTTTGAGTTGTACAAACCCTAACTGACTGGTTAATCAGATGTAGTGTTTGTAGCCGAGTCTAATAAGTGGATCAAATGGGCCCTACTTAAATTGCCTCAGAGGAGTCATCAGCTGTAGTCGATTGTAATCAGTCATGAGAAGTTGAGGCCATGAAACTAAGAAAACTGGATTAACTCAACTTTCTTCATCATCCAAACTGATCATTCAAGTTGCATGTATGTATATTTTTGACCCAACAGATTTCCAGAAGACCTTTAATTATTCTATAAATGACCCAAAATGCGAGATTGTTTTCTGTGACGGAGACTCATGTGTTTCATTTAGTCCATTACAGAATATTCAGAGTTATCAGAGTCACTGGAAACTCAACTGTCATGATATACATGATCTTGAAATGTATGGAAACTTTTGTTCATGACTGTACATACACCGATCAGGCATAACATGATGACCACCTGCCTAATATTGTGCTGGTCCCCCTTATGTGGTCCAAAATGCTCTGAACCATTGGGCATGGACAAGAGGACCTCTCAGGGTGTCCTATGGGGTCTGGAACCAGGACGTTGCACTGGATCCTTTGGGTACTCCTGTCTTGTGCAGTGGGGCCTCTGTCAATCAAACTTGTTCCACTGCATCCTGTTGATGCTTGATCACAATGGGGTGTAGGAAGTTTGGAGGTCAAATCAACATGTTGGACCATTGTCATGTTCCTCAACATGTTCCTGATTGGTTGATGTTGTTTCCATGTGGTGGGGTGCATTTTCCTCCAGTGACATTTGAGATTTCCATTTGCATGAGGGAGTGTGTTTTTTGTGGGACAGTGTTTATTTGGGTGTCTAAGTCTGATCAACACGGATGTTAAAATCCAAGGTTTTCCATCAGAACACCACATAGTATCAATATGATCAATGTTATTCACTTCACCTGTCAGTGGTTTTAATGTTGTGGCTGATGGGTGTGTAATAGTATGTTACTGTTCATACTGTATATACCACACTGGGATGCACTTTACTGCTGCTTTTGCCATTCTGGTTAGTTACTAAACTGCATTTCGTTGTATTAGTACTAATGATAAAGTTGAATCTAATATCTAATCTATTTCTAAAGACTGTCTAAAAAGCAAAGTACCTTCCCATGAACACTTGTATCTTTAAATTAGCCAATTTCCCTATATGATAGATTCATATCTGCCAACAAACTGCTGGTAAACCTGTTTTTTTAATCCTATACAGGCCTCCTGTCTCTTCTACCTCCCTACTATAGAGACTACTGAGGTTTCATGCAGCCTGCAGACAAAACTGAGGGCTTAAAAAGGTGCTGTTGGCTTAAATCTGCAGATTAAAGGTAATTTATTTTGATATTTTTGCTAAAAGTCTCCTAAAAAACATCAAAATTAGGGCAGTAAAAATCCATCAGCAAGTACTGGGGTTATAATACAGAGGCTGAAACAACATTTCAATTGTCTGCACGGTAAATTTTAATGATCTGAACCGGGACTAGTTAATTTTACATGACTGTGAGGCTAATTTGGGGGCGATAATGCGCAAGACGTACAGAACACTTGGTGGAACGCTGCGGGAGGAATGCGTCTCAGCCTTTAATATTTTACCGAGTGCAAACATCATATAGCTTCAAAGAGGAGCCTCGGCGAGATGATACAGAATATTTCAAACTATGGAATCTGAGGGTTTTCCTTTTGTCTGCATTGTGATGAATGTCGGAGGGAGCGGCGCGTCAAACTTCGCGACTTCTCGTCAGGGTGAGCTGAAGACAGCTGCCAGGAGGGGGAATCTGTTTTCCGTCTCGAGGATAGACCGGGTTGCTTTGCTGTTGCCATGGCGACGGGTTGCCCTGAGATGACAGGCCTTCTTTTTTTTTTTTGTTGGTGGGGAAACCACATTCTGTTTTTCTGAGCATCAAACAATCACCATGGTCCTCAGAGTGAGCTGTCCTCTGCGGCCCAAACGACTTTTGTTTTTCGTCTATTTTAAGCCCCGACTTCAGGAAAAAGGCTTTTAATTTGGAGACATAAAACGGCGCAACATGCGGCCGAGTTCTGAGCGGCCTCGGAGCTTGTTGACGTGAGATCATTCTTTAAGTAAAACTGAGGTTTCCTGTTGTTGCCGCGGCTCCCAGTGACTCATTAGTCGATTCATCAAGTGAAGTCCAGATTTTATTGCGGAACAACAAACAGCTGCTTCAAACAACAACTGGACAAAGTGAAGCAAACACTGACTGACACCCAGCCGGCCTCTGATTGGCTGCTCCGGCTCCTAAACATCGACATTGTTTTATCCTCACAGCTGGACGATTTTGGTTTCAGCTGTTTCCAGGCAACATTTTGGCTGCTGGCTGAAACACCGACGTTTATTTCAGGCCTGACGAAGACGGTGCCAATAAAATATTCACTTGAAAAGACGAGAGCAGCGGCTCCACGGGAAGCACTGATGGATGAAAACATGCTGCAGTGTTGTGTCTGTTTTCGTCACTTTGTGTCGTTTTGTGCCTTTTATTTGTTGTTTTGTGTCATTTTGTGTCTCATTTTGTGTTTTGTTTGTGTCATTTTGTGTTTGTTTTGTGTGATTTTGTGTCTAGTTTGTGCAGTTTTGTGTCTCGTTTTCATTTCGTGTTATGCTGTGTCTCATTTGTGCCTCGTTTTTTCTCATTTTGTGTCTCGTGTTTGTTGTTTTGTGTCTCTCTTAAGTTGTTTCATGTCTCTTCTGTACAGTTTGCTCTCCTTTTGTGTCGTTTTGTGTCTCGTATTTGTTGTTTGTGTCGTGTTTTGTCTCATTCGTGATGTTTTCCGTCTTATTTGTGCCATTTTGTGCTTTGTTTTTGTCATTTTGATTCTTTTTTTTGTGTCAGTCTGGGTCTCGTATTTGTTGTTTTGTGTAATTTTGTGTCTTGTTTGTGTTGTTTTGTGTCTCGTTTATGTTGTTTCATGTCTCTCCTGGCCAGTTTTCTCTCCTTTTTGTTGTTTTGTGTCTAGTTTTCGTCGTTTCATGTGTCGTTTTGTGTCTTGAATTGGATGTTTTGTGTCATGTTGTGTCTCATTTGTGTTGTTTTGTGTTGTTTTGTGTCTCGTTTTTGTCATTTTGTGTGTTCTTTGTGCCTTTTATTCTTTGTTTTGTGTCTCAATTGTGTTTGTTTTAGTTGTTTTGTATTTTTTGTGTTGTTTTGTGCATCGTTTATGTCATTTGTGCCTCGTTTTTTCATTTTGTGTCTTATTTGTGTGATTTTGTGTCTTGTATTTGTTGTTTTATATCATTTTGTGTCTCACTTGTGTTGTTTTTGTTTTGTTCTGTGTCTAGTTGTCATAGTTTTGTGTGTTGTTTCGTGTCCTGTATTTGATGTTTAGTGTCATGTTGTGTCTCATTTGTGTTATTTTGGGTCTTGTTTGTTGTCATTTTGTGCCTCGTATTCGTTGTTTTTGTGTTGTTTTGTCTCCTTTTGTGTTGTTTTGTGTCTCATTCGTGTTGTTTTGTGTTTTTTTTCCATGGTTTTGTGTTGTTTTGTGCATCTTATACGTCACTTGTGCCTCGTTTTTGTCGTTTTGTTTCTTACTTGTTTCATTTTGTGTCTTGTTTTTGTCAATCTGGATCTCGTATTTGTTGATTTGTGTAATTTTGTGTCTTGTTCGTGCCGTTTTGTGTCTTGTTTATGCTGTTTTCTGTCTTTCCTGGAAAGTCTTCTCTCCTTTTGTGTGTTTTGGGTCTTATTTTCATCATTTTCTGTTTTGTTTTGAGTCATTTTGAGTCTCATTTGTGTTTCTTTGTGTATCGTTTATGTTATTTGTGTTTAGGAAAGTATCACACTTTGTCAGACGCTTCTACATCAGAAGTTTGATTAGTATTAGGAAAGTATGGTTTGAGTTCAAATAAGATGCTTCATATTTTAACCATTTTCTCCATTTTCTGGGTTACCATGGTGACAGTTCCCACCCCATCTAATATCTGATTGGTTGCAAGAGACGTTGCAAATAAGTTTCCCTCTAAATAATCCTCCTCCTTTGCAGGCAGCTCTGAACTTGTTACCAGGTCAAAGTTTGAAGCTGTAAAACTTTGAAGTTGCTCAACAGCTGATGCATCACCGGAAACACTGAGCAGCTCCTCACATGTTTGCAGCGGCCGTTGCTCAACAGAGGAGAGTGAAGTAGAGAAAAAAGCTCAGAAAATACACAGAGAGAGGAACTGAAACCCCAAAATCACACTGATGGAGGAGCAGAGGTTAATATAGTTCATCACTGGAGCTTTTTTTTTACTCAGTTTTATCAATGAAACCTCAATAAACAACCAAGTAGCTCCATGGTAACCATCTTAACATCTCAGAGCGTGTGGTAGCAGCACATTGTTAGCTTCTGCTTAGGAGAAGAAGAAGAAGAAGAAGAAGAAGAAGAAGAAGAACAAGAAGAAGAAGAAGAAGAAGAAGCTCCTGCAGCAAATATGAAGTTTTACACATTTTACAGCATCTTTGTGTTTGTTTCTGAGCAGCAGCTTCGTCTTTCCTGTCTTTCGTTTCATCTTGTCCACGTTTCAAGTTGATTTTCAAATGTTTTTAATGCCGGAACTGAGTCCAAAGGAGGATGAAGGCTGTAAAGGTGTGATTGGATGCGCCTGGTGTCGATTAATTTTACATTTGTTACACCTGTTTTACGGAAAACAACATCACAGGACGGGTCACAAGGTCTGCTTTTCACTGTTTTAGCTTATAAAACCTCACTTTCAGTCAGTTTGGAGACATCCAGTGTGCTCTCAGGAAGGGAAACAGCAAATATTCACATTAAGAGGTTACATTTTTTGCCCTCAGACAATAGTTTTACATGTCATAAATTTAGGTCAGCTGGCTTTTTTTTGGATTAATTTTAAAAATGCAGTTGGAGCTCCCCTCTGGAACAAATTACAGCGTGACAGGATTACAGGTGAAACAGAGTTCAGCGTGACGCAAGGAGGAGCTCAGACAAGTCGCATCGCCGCAAGAAGCGATTCTCAAAGTGAAGCAAACGAAAACTTCTACAGGAGGGGACTGTGAAGATCGGACATAGGGCTGTCTTCAGGTCGTTTCTTGGTGAATTCTTATGCGGCCAATTGTGTCTTTTATGCATCAAATTATGATGGAAATGTCTTATACATGCTGCTCGACTGCCTCTGATTCACCTGAAATCTTTAGAGCATTAAATATGGACATTTATAAAGACATTTGGGAGATTTGAGCATCATATTTGCACAATAATTAAGCAGTTTAGTCCATAAAATGCTGGATAATTTGGTTATTTAATCTTAAATATCAGTGTGGATGGGATTCCTTTTAATTGACCTTTGACCCACTTTCAGCACATTTTTTCACACATTAAAATTCGAGGCTTTTTGAGCGACAATATCTCAGGAAGTACTAAAGATAAAAGCCTGAAACCTTCACTGTCATTTCTCATCATGTCATTGATTCAGAATCTGCAATACTGGACAAGTAGAGCAAATATTCTCTGATTGAAGGCGAGGTGAAATATGAATAAAATTAAAGCTGTCATAAAAAGCCCCATCTTGGAGCTCGTATTGATAAAAGAGTTGATAATACAGAAGTCAACTGGTGGTGTTTTCTGAACCAAATGTAGCTTCATGACACAATAATACAGAACTAAACATGCAGAATAGTTTAAATGTGAAATATTTGGTCACAAAAATGATAAGAAAGTACTTTTAGCTGAGCTTCTGTAACTTGATTGAGCAGGTTTGACAAGTCACAGCACAAAAATGAAAGTATGCTGATGGATGCAGAGTTTCAGAAAAAATGGTTTTCCAAATATTTAATCTATAAATGAGTGAAAATGTCAGCACTGATCTGAAATTTCACAGATTCCAAACGTTTCAAGCAAATCAGAGATGTTTGCGTCGATGATTTCAGATGGAATAATCTTATTTTCGAACATTTCGTGGACTCAAACTGCTCAATCCTGACATCTTTTAAGTCCGGCTCAAACATTTCTGCCTCCCCCGAATCAAAAAACTTGTCTTTTCTGTCCTCAGACTAACTTTTAAAGCAGGCGTCCACATTAATTAGAGAGCAGCGAGCGAGAAGTGACAGAAATCCATAACGCGCTGCTGAGTATCGGTCCAATTAGAGCCCTGCTGGCCGCTGTAAACACACGACCGCAATGCAGATCCATAAATTTCACAAATGAGTTCCGGCTTCGTTCACGTGGAGAGGATTAGAAAACATGAGCCGAGGCCTTTTTCAACAACTCCTGACTGACCTCTGACCTGTGATTGACCCACATCTGGGTAAAGAAGAAGTCAGCATCACTTCAAAGGTAAGATTCTGTCAAGTGGGGCACAGTGACTACTGGAAAACAACAGTTTCCATCATTATAATGTGCATTTTTTGGCTTTTAAACATTTAACAAAGGCTGTTTACATGCATAAAAACAATGAAATGACAAATAAGTGTGTTTTTTATTACATAAATTGTAAGACAACGTGTCAAATTGGCCAAAATACTGCTGTTAAACTAGTAATTTCCATTCAAATTGCAAGAATCTACAGTTAATAGGAGATTATATGAAGTGTAATGACATTTACATGTGACTTTATATAAATGTAAGAATATTATAATGGATTTTTCTTCTAACATACTTCTATCTGAGAGCTTTCCCTCATTTTGCTTGAGTTTTAATGTCCTTTACATTGTCTTTTATGCCTTCTAATAATGTTTTATGTTTATTATCAGCTGTGATCTGCATAAAGAGGAAGTCAGCATCACTTTAAAGGTGAAATTCTGTCAAGTGGGACCCAAAACTACCATAAAATAACCAGTTCCATCATTAAAACACAGTTTCTACCCTTAATTATTTACATAATGTGCATTTGTTTGGCTTTTAGATGTTTAACAAAGGTTGTTTACATGCATATAAACAATTAAATGACCTATAAGTATGGTTTATGTTATATAAAAAGTCAGAAAATGTGGGAAATATGCCAAAATGCTGCTGTAAAACTAGTGATTTCATTCCAAATTGCAAGAATCTACAGCTAATAAGGGATCATAACAAGCATAATGAGTTCAACATGTGACTTTTCCCTCATTGTACTTGAGTTTAATGTCCCCTGAATGTCCTCTAATATTGTTTTAAATCTATTACTACCTGTGATCTGGGTAAAGAGGAAGTCAGCAGCACTTCAAAGGTGAAATGTTGTCTATTTTTCATAATTAAAACAGTTTCTGCCCTTAATTTTTACATAATGTGCATTTTTTTGGCTTTTAAAGGTTGTTTACATGCATAAAAACAATGAAATTACCAATAAGTGTGTTTTTTATGATATAAATTATAAGAAAATGTGTGAAATATGCCAAAATACTGCTGTTTAACCAGTCATTTCATTTCGAATTGCAAGAATCTACAATATGTGCAAGAATCTGAGTTTGAAATGTGACTTTTCCGAGTTTTACTTGAGTTTTAATGTCCCTTGATCTGTCTTTTATGTCTTCTAATAATGTCTTTTGTTCATTATTACCTGTGATTGGGATAAATAAATAAATGAACGACCCAAATCATGATTTAAAATCTTTTAATATACAAAAAATACTTCAATTTTGGCTTCTTGGTACATAAACCACCTGGATCTGCTCCTCTATTAATACAGTGTAGTTCTCTACTGTCTGTTAGCAAATGAAAAGTGCAAAGTAGTGGACTCTCCTTCAGTCCACCATGCAGAGGGAAGGCTACTTCAATGCTCCAATGAACAGTCTGCAGGACATCCACAGCCAAAAACCAGAGCAGGGAACAGCAGGGTCCCGAGCCACGTGCAAAATCAAACTGATCTCCACAAACTCAGCCTGTGGATGGAAATCAAAAGTCAAAGTGAGTCCAGGGTAAAGCAGCAGGTGAACGGGCCAGCCCGTTTAAATCCTCACAGGGTCAGTTCAAGTCTGTTTTTGGTTAAAGTTGTGTTTCATCCTCTGAGCAGCTCCTGTGTCCTCCAGCACCTCCAGCACCACCAGCAGGGCTTTAATCCGAACACAGGAGCTCCAACCACCGCAGAGAGAACCCGGGTTCCTCACAGTAAACAGGCTCCGGAGCAGCAGCGGCTGTTACCGCTTCTTCTTCTGCTTCAGGGACTTCCTCCTCTTCACGATCATCTCGTACAGCTTATCCATGCCTTCGTGGAGCCCCTCGCCGATGATGGCGCAGGCGGGCTGGATGTGGTAGGTGGTGGAGGGGCTGAGCTCGTGCAGGGCCAGCTGCTTCTCGATGTCCGCCACCGGCAGCGACTTGGGCAGGTCCTGCTTGTTGGCGATGACCAGCAGCGGCGTCCCCTGGTTCTCCGCGAACTTGGTGACTTTGTGCAGCTCGGTCTTGGCCTCCTCCAGCCGGTCCACGTCCACGGAGTCCACCACGTAGATGATGCCGTCGGTGCAGCGGCTGTAGGACTTCCAGAGAGGCCGCAGCTTCTCCTGGCCCCCCACGTCCCAGAAGTGACAGCTGATGCCCTTCGCCGTGCCGTTGCTCAGCTTGATCTTCTCCGTGTTGAAGCCGATCGTGGGCACCGTGTTGACGAACTCGTTGAATTTGAGCCTGTAGAGCACCGTGGTTTTCCCCGCAGAGTCCAAACCCAGCATGACGATGTGCAGCGACTGGAAGGCTGAGATGTTGGAGAAGCTGTTGCCCATTTTGGCGTCTTTTTTGTGTGTGTTTTTTTTTTGCGCAGCTCCTCCTCTCCGATTCTGGAAGTAAAGCAGCAGCTCAGATCATTAATTCCCGCCGTGAAGGTGAGTGGATGTCCGGGTGGCTGATCGGCTCTGCTGTGGCCTCAGAAGCAGCGAGGGACGCGGTGCGCCTCGGCAGGACGCAGCGCGCCGTTCATTAGCGATTCCCCTCACGCACTCGCATCCATTTGGCGAAGAGGAGGCTCCACAGTTCAAATACTCCTTCAGGGACCAGCGGACGGACGGCGTCGGGATGAGCCCAAAAAAAAACCCTCCTTTACTCTGCCCTTCACAGTCTCCTTTAAGAATTACGCACCAGCAGCGTCACCTGTGCGGCTCCAGGTCCGGACTGCGCCCCGCTGCTGCTGCTGCTGCGTCTCTCGGCGGTGGAATCTCCTCCAGCGGCGGGTGTCGGTCGCTGCCCTCCCTCTCCTGACGGTCGCTGCAGCTGCACTGACAAAACAAGAGGGGCTGGTGAGGAGGCAGCCCCCGCTACGCTCCACCCCGCCGGGACATGTGCCAATGAGGCTGCTGCGGGGATCCGGATCCTGGAGACGCCAAAACGCGCAGGTTTGGGTCCCAGCAGCGAGGAGAGATGTTCATCTGTGGGTCAAAATAAAGGCTAAACTGATGAGTTTTATGTTGTTTTGCATGTTTACGCAAAGAAAACCAAACCAAGAGATGGAATAAACCAGGAAGTAGCCTCTCTGTGAGTGCTGGAAGTGATTTTCTAGGATTTATGCGGACAACTGCGCCACCTTCTGGTTCTCATGGGCAAGAAAACGAAAGGAAATCTAACCTTTGAACTTAAAGTCTTAGAAGCTGCAGGTCCCTATCAGAACCTTAGAGGCTGTTAAACCTCCAATCTCCTTAACAATAGTCTGAATTGTAAATGAATGGGTAAAATGCTGTCAAGTGGGGCACAAAAACTACTGTTCAGCAACTGTTCCCATCATTGAAACACAGTTTCTACCCTTATTTTGTTAGATAAAGTGCATTTTTTTAGCTTATAAAGGTTGTTTACATGCATTAAAACCATCAAATTACCAATAAAGATGGTTGGAAATTGTTACAAAACAAATAATCTGATCTATTTGTTGGGTTTTATTGTATAAATGGTAAGAAAACATGTAAAATAAGCCAAAATACTGCTGTAAAACTAGTAATTTCATTCCAGATTGCAAGAATTAACAGTTAATATGGGATCAAATCGAGCATAATGAGATTTAAATGTGACTTTATGTAAAAATCTTGCATATTTCATAGATCTTTCATTTTAGAGAAGTATGTCTATCTATAAAATAAATAGAGCTTTTATCTGAGAGCTTTTCCTAATTTTACTGGAGTTTTAGTTTCCTTTGAACTGTCTTTATCCGTCTGATCTGATGATTTTATGACTTGTCTGTTTTATTTTGCCATCTTGTGAAGGATTTTTTAAAAAAATTGGATTTAGTCTATAATTAAAGATTATTTATTTTATTTTATTTTATTTTATTTGGGGTCCAGGCCTCTAGTCTTGGGTTCTAGACTTGGTGAGGTTGAAGGGTCTTAAATTTAATTATTAAACATGACAGAAACTCTGTTAAAGCTGAAATTTAGAGACTCGTGTGTCAAGATGCTTTTGGAAGCAAAGTTACAACAGAAAAATTAATCAATAAATTAAAAAAAAATTTTAAAAAAATAAATCAATAAATTAAAAAAAAATCAACAAAAAACAAAAAGAAATCAATAAATTAAAGAAAATCAATCAATAAAAAACAAAGAAACAAACCAACATATTAAAGAAAATCAATCAAAAACAGAAACAAATCAATAAAATAAAGAAAATCAACAACAAATAATTAGATAAACTGATATCAATATACAGCATTTCATATCCCAGAGGATTTTCTTTTAAACATGACAGAAGATGTTCTTCTATCAGAAGGCCTTCTCCTTGTGGATTTTATTTAGATAGTTTACTTTGTTCTTTACATGTTTTACTACGTCAGTCTTCTTGTTTTTTTTTTTAATCTGCTGCATTTTGATTATTTGAGTTTGTTCTTGTCCATATTTGGTTTTTTGTGCTTGCTTTTATTTTGAAAGCTGCTCCATAAATAAAGTTATTCTTATTTTGTGCAACAAAACCTAAAGGGAAAGGCATCATCTTTATTTTAAACCAGTAAAGCCGCCCAGAGGGAAACTAGAGTTACATCACACAACTGTAAACCAGTGAGACGAGTGAGGATCGTTTTTAATCCTGTAGTCATTCAGGTTAGTTTCACTGAGACGCCCGGAAACTGTCCAGTACAACCAGTCTGACCGAACCCCGACCAGTCTGACCGAACCTCGACCAGCCGGGACAGCCATCTGTTAAAGGAGGTGATCACGGCTGAAGACTGGAGCTTCTAGAAGGTGGAGGAGGACCAGGAGGCTCACATGAATGAGAATAAAAGACATTTAATGAGCTGATAACATCTGAGACGTCTGCTGAGGCTCATGAATCCACTAAGACACACATAAAAGAAACAGAACAAACAGACCAACTTTAAATCTGAGCACAGAACTGTTAAGTACACTGTAAACCCAAACAAGTTACCAGAACTCAAAAAGACATTCAGGCAATCGTTTTGAGCTGACGAACTTAAAGTCATAAGCTATTAGAGCTTAAAAGTTTGGATTAGCTGCTACTTTTACTGCAGTTAAATTAACATGTTCATGAAGTCAACTCAAACATTTTCACTTAATATGACTTTAAGTTGACTGAAAAAGCTGATTATAAAACAGTTTCATCAGAGCATACATCCACAAACAACCTTGTAGCAACCAAGAACATGACAATTTTGACCCTTTTAAATGTAATAAAGCCAAAAACGTAATAACTTGCCAACAATGTGATGAAGTTTCTGAGCCAATAACGTACAAAATACTAAATGAGTGTTCATGTTCTATGTTGTATACTGGAGTTAAGTGCTATTATAGAGCCAGTCCAGTTATTTAAATACACTTTGAAGTGAGGACTGAATCGTTTCTTAGGACTGCATTTCTTGGAAATAAAAAGATCTTTTTGCAGTTTTTGTGCAGTTTGTTCATCACAAACAGGTCTAGTGGATGGAATAGTGGTCACATTCATTCACCAAGGATACATCCCATGTAGCTCTGACTCTCCTTAGATGTGGTTCTGAGAGTCAATCTGAGAATTATTTGTTGTACAAAATCTTTATTTAGAATATTGTTTATTTGTGGGCTGCACAGTGACTCGGTGGTTAGCAGCGTCGCCTCACAGCTAGAAGATCCCCGGTTCGCGTCCCGGTTAGGACGCCTGGGGTCTTTCTGTGTGGAGTTTGCATGTTCTCCCTGTGCAGTGTGGGTTCTCGCCAGGTACTCCGGCTTCCTCCCATAGTCCAAAAACATGCTGAGGTTAACTGATGATTCTAAATTGTCCGTAGGTGTGAATGAGAGTGTGCTTGGTTGTCTGTCTCTATGTGTAGCCCTGTGATAGACTGATGACCTGTCCAGGTGTCCCCTGCCTTCACCCGAGTCACCTGGGATAGACTCCAGCCCCCCCGCGACCCTACAGAGGATTAAGCGGTGTATAGATGATGGATGGATGGATTGTTTATTTGCTTAAATGTGTAAATTCATCATTTCATGTCAGTGACTCTGTTGGATGTCACATTGTCTCATTAAAAACTTTGTTCAAACATTTCTCAGGGAAAAACGATTCAGTCCTCACTTCTAACTGTATGTAAATAACTGAACTGGCTCTATGATGGAACTAAACTCCAGTATACAACATAGAACATGAACACTCATTTACCACTGTAGGTATTCTTACTCCTGTCAGTGACTGAAAAGATTAAGTTCCCCCTGGTGGTGATTTTGAGTTACTGCGGTTTTAAGGACCAAGCAGTGTTCATGCAGCACAGAGAGTTGTGATGTAAGTGAGTATGGATGCAGATGATTATTTTAGTTGTTTGTGGCACTGTGATCTTGAAGATATTTATTTTAAGTCACGAACACTGTGCTGCCGTGCTAATGCTAATCGCAAAGCTAACTGTTAGCAAAAGGCTAGTTTAGCTGCTGTGACTAATTCAGTCCACAGTGTTGCTGTTTACTGTGTTTATGCTGTTATTTACCTGTGGAAGCACACCGTAAAAAAAGATGTGTTTGCTTTATTCAGTAGTGTGATGCACTTACCTGATTTATAACCTGTAAAGGAAGAAGGAAAGTGTTACGAGTGTTGCTGCATATATTTAATTTCAAATTGCAACCTTGTGAATATTTCATTGTGTTGCAGTTTTACAAAAAAAAAAAAAAAAAAGTACTGAGAAGATTCAGTTGAGAAACTTCAGTCAAATCTACTGGGTCTCTCAAGTTTGTTCACTGTCTGTCAGCCAGGACAGAATAGTAAAGAGAAGCTGAAGAGTATCATGGGCTCAAATACTTTATTATGATACTGTCAGGTTATTACATTATTGGCTTTATTACATTTAAAATGGCCATCATGATGATGCTGTCGGCTGCTACAGACCTGCTTTCATACATGTTTTTGGCCATTTGCCCCTGATCTCAGTGTGTTGCTGCTTTTATTATGTTTGCTATGTATTTATAAAGACTGATTTCACTTAATTTCTGAGGCACCTTAATATTTTCGATCATTATAGCATGTGCTATGTAAATAAGATTATTATTGAATCTTATTCTTTAATCCTGTTCATCTAATTAACTCAGTGAAAACTGCTCAGTCCACCTGACAGGTTCACTTACATTTTAATCTGAGCTCCTGAAATCCAGTCTACCTCAGTGCTTCCTTCATATATTGTCTTTCTTGAACATTGTTTGTGTTTCTATGATTTTATAATAGTCTCTTCATCCTGGCAGTGCTCATACAAACAGACTGCTTTCACCACACTCATACAGCCTCACTGACGTCAGACACATGCAGTAATGTTGAACCACTAGAAACAACTGTTTTTAATATGTAATTACTTAATTATCTTATGTTGTGTTTAAGTTATGCTTTTAAGTTATGCTTACTTAATACACAAATACAGTACTTACTCTATTTAATTGTTCTGAACATTGTGGTGCCTTTTAATTAGGATTCCTTATATTTCTACATAAATATGATCTAAAACTTCATCAGAACATCAGAAAAATCATTATGCAGAAGGCTGCTACTGTATATTTATAATATTTACTATATTTTAATGTTGATTTTAACAACCATATAATATTAAAACATATTTTAAAAAATAATAAAAACATTAAATATTATAAATGAGAATATCAAACAATAAAACTCCATAAAACAAAATGATTGAAAGACAAATGTTTAACTCAGAAAAATACATCAGTATCACTGTTATTCATTCATTGCATTATTTTTTTTATTATTCATTCATTGCATTATTTTTTTCTGAACTTTTTTATTAGTTTTACCTTGCTTTGGTCTCAAATGCCTTTTAATGTAGTTAATATTTAGCTTATAAAAAACTCAGATTGAACCTTTAACTTTGCACCTGCTGTTCTACCTCCAACCACTAGATGGTGAAGTCTGACAGTGAACTTCAGCTCCTGTGTTTCTGCTTTTATTTCATCATTCAGCTGCTATGGGACATTAACATGAGGTGTATTTCCTCTTTTATATGAGCCCAAAGAATAAACTAGACATGGAGGGAAAACTGAGGAAGAGACTCAGAGGCCTCAGAGGTCACGGAGGTCACTGCTGATATTTACTGTTTGAACAAGAGGCGAAACAACAACAAAGAGACACAAACAGAGACAGGAAGTATCTATGACACACACACAGACCACAAACAGACAAGATGTGATGACGGAGAAAAGAAAAAAAAAAAAAAGACTTTAAAGAGACACAAAATGACAAAATAGTGACTCTAAAGATGCACAAAATAAAAAACAACCTGAGAGACACACAAAGACACACTCTCTCTCTCTCTCTCTCACACACACACACACACACACACACTCACACACATCTGGAGGAGAATGTTACACACAAACACACTTGGAGGAGGCTGTTACATACACATCTGGAATCTGGAGGAGGCTATTACACACACATCTGGAGGAAGCTGTTACACATACATATCTGGAGGAAGCTGTTTTACACACACACACACACACACACACATCTGGAGAAGACTGTTACACACATCCGGAGGAGGCTGTTACACACACATCTGGAGGAGGCTGTTACACACACACACATCTGGAGGAGGCTGTTACACATCTGGAGGAGGCTGTTACACATCTGGAGGAGGCTGTTACACATCTGGAGGAGGGTGTTACACACATCTGGAGGAGGCTGTTACATACATACATCTGGAGGAGGCTGTTACACACACATCTGGAGGAAGCTGTTTTACACACACACACACACACACACACACATCTGGAGAAGACTTACACACATCTGGAGGAGGCTGTTACATACATACATCTGGAGGAGGCTGTTACACACACATCTGGAGGAAGCTGTTTTACACACACACACACACACACACACACATCTGGAGAAGACTTACACACATCTGGAGGAGGCTGTTACATACACACATCTGGAGAAAGCTGTTACACACATCTGGAGGAGGCTGTTACACATCTGGAGGAGGCTGTTACACATCTGGAGGAGGCTAATACACATCTGGAGGAGGCTATTACACATCTGGAGGAGGCTATCACACACACACACACATCTGGAGGAGGCTGTTACACATCTGGAGGAGGCTATTACACACACACACACATCTGGAGAAAGCTGTTACACACATCTGGAGGAGGCTGTTACACATCTGGAGGAGGCTGTTACACATCTGGAGAAGGCTATTACCTGCCACAGCACTTCATGTTTCAGCCTCTCCACTTCCTCCTTCATCACTATTCCAGGGAGGAAACCTGCAGAGCTGCTCTCCAGCCGCCTCCTGAATAAATGCACAAACACAGTCGCACATAAATCTCTTTCTTGCTACACAAACACACACGCTGGTTTCTCTGTGTGTGTGAGAGCCTCTGCTCCATGGAGCCTGATTCATTTCCAGGGATGTCATCAGCACGAGGATGCTGGAGGTAAATACGCTCCATTTACTTCCTCTTAGAGGCTGGAATGACATTCAGGACGTGTCTTCTGTTGCTGCGTGTTTTTATCTCCACCCGGGTGCAGAGCAGCCATTAACCCGACGCCCACTCAGGTGAGCTGGAGTTAAAAACAAACTGACCTCAGAGTGCAGAAACACTGAGCAGCATCAGTTCAGCACAAACACAGAACATGTTTTAACTAAAAGGTAAATATGTCTCCATGTGGACGACGCTTCAGATGATGTTAAAGTGAACTGCACAGAATTTTATTAATAATTATAATAATAATAATCATAACAATAATAATAAAGATAATAACATTTCACATATTATTGATTTTCTTTCTTTAAGAATATAACTTATTTCCTCTAGAAGTTTACAGATATATTTTACTAGTTTACATACATATTTTTAAATTGATTATTATTATCATTATTATTGTTGTTGTTGTTATTATTATTATTATTTGATATGAGTGATATTTGTTTTATATCTTCAAATGCAACAATCTTTGGATATATATATTTTAAAAATATTTACCAAAATATTTTGCTAATATCTTTTTGGATATTTCATTCATATTTTTCAGGTAAATATCTGGTATGTATAAAAAATTGTTCACATTTCCTGGATATTTATTAATGTTTTTCAATTAATTTATTGATATTTTAGGGATCTTTTGCTGATATTTTGCTAAAATCTGTTGGATTTTTTCATTTTTTTCTTGGACATTTCACTGATAGATTTTAGACATTTTAATAATACTTTTTGGGATATTTTAATTATGTTTTACTGGTAATTATAAATATTTTACACATGTTTTTCATTCCTCTTTAAAAAAAATTCAAAAAAAATTATTTGACATCAGTGATATTTGTTTGATATTATCAAATGCAACACCTGCTGGGTTTTTTTGATGGGAATTTTATTAAAATCTTCTGGTAGTTTTCTGATATTTTACTAAAGTCAGCTAGACAATTACTTTATTTTTGTTGGGTATATCACTGATTTTAGGTGCGTATATTTTACTTACATTCTTTCAGACATCTTTTTTATAGCATTAACATTTCCTGGATATTTTACAAACATTTTTTAAAAATGTTTTCTAATTATGTTATTTTAAGGGAAATTTTGTTAATATTTTTTCCAATCTTTCTTAAAGTTTATTAAATATTTATCCAGATTTTATTTGACATTTTACTCATAATTTTCCAGACATTTTACTGATACTGTTTGGGACATTTTATTTATATATGTATTTTTAGAGACATTAAAACTGGAAAACAAATGGAACAGCGTGGAAAAAAACAGCTCAGTATCTGGTGTGTTGTAATCCCATTCATTATTTTTTCCAATTCAAAATAAGGACAAAAGAAGAAGAAGAAGAAGAAGAAGAAGAAGAAGACGAGATAATGAGACCATTTTTTGTTGTTACCTCTGCGTTGGTTTCATATTTTTAGCCCCAGAAGTCGCCTCCTGGTGACTGTGCTAATGTTAACGTGTTAGCTGAAGGCTACACGCTAACATTAGCACATGTGGTGCCGCGCACACGGCTTCGAACCAGAGGAGACCGATCCTTCCAGGCTGTTGCCCCCAGGCTCTGGAATGATCTCCCTCTCTCTCTGCGTTCACTGGATTCTGTCGAACCATTTAAAAAAGCCCTCAAAACTTATTTATTTATTCAGGCGTTCGGTTGATGGTTTTTTAGGGGCTAGGATTGATCACTAATTTGTAATTCCATTTTATCCTGTTATTGTTCTTATTTTTATATAGTGGTACTGTTTTATTGCTTTTATTGTTTTTATTGCTTTTATTGCTTTTATTGTTATTATTGTTTTATTGTTATTGTTTTTATTGTAACTGTAAAGCGCCTTGTGACCCTGGTCTGCGAAAGGCGCTATACAAATAAAATTTACTTACTAATTTACTTACTATGTTAGCGGTATGCTAACATGCTAGTAAGTTTTGCAGCAGAGACGTAAAAGCACATTCCTAAAGGGGTTTGCTTCACCCAAGAAAAACTCCCTCCACTCACTGCAACCAAAGGGCCCTCATGTATGTGAACCAAATATTTAAAGTCATGATTTATTCATGGAATCATCCATGTTTTCCAGAAGCACCTTCATGTTCTCAGCAGGCGTTTTCTAATCTGTTGATGGGGGTACTTTGCATCTGTGTGGGCTGTTTATCTGATGTTCCATGGGCGTGGCAGAACTTCCCTCCTACAGCGCTCTGCTGAGTTATGTAAATCTGAAGCTTGTGTTTCTAATTCAGACTCATCTGAGGATATTAAACATTCACACGTGAAGCTCAAAGCGGGTCACATCAGTGGAAGCAGAAGAGAGGAGGAACGCTTCCTTATGAACGACGTGAAGCCGCCTCACAGACGTGAAAATGTAATTCTGCAAATAAAAGTGAAGCCGGGAACTTTATGAATGAATAATGGAGGGAGATAAAACGAATGATGGTCTGATTCTCAAGGACAAAGATTAATCAGGAATCCCATCCATGAAGGAACTGGTGAAATGTGATGTCAGATCCGATAACGTCTGAACCGCTCGCTGCTGAAGACTTCAAAGTGGGATCTGCAGGATATCACGTCCAGACATTCCTAATGACCCTGAACTTGGAAGCCTTTTTTCTCCGGTTTTGACAGAAAGGCTCCAGAAAATTGGACTGCAGCAGCCGAAAAAGATGACTGATGCAACGGACGTCTACGGCTGTGAAATCATAGTAAATGACTCGTGGGCAAGTCACGTTATTCACAACTGTACATGTGAAGGATATGAGCAAGGGCTGGCTTTAAACTCCATCCGTTTCGTTGACTTTCCCAGCATGCATTGGTTTAAAATGAATCGCCAAGTCAGAAGGAAAACATAATGGATGCATTCAGTTTAGTTTAATGTGATCCCCTCTCAGATTTTAGAGTTACTGCAGCTTTTAAAGCAGGAGTAGCCAATCCTGGTCCTCGGTCCCAGGTCCAACAAACAGATAAAACACAGTTTTAAAAGTCCACCTCATAAGAAATACGACACACTGTTACTTAAAGGAACGAAGTGGAAAACACAGCTTCATTTTTAGTTTGGTTTAATCCCATTTTTAATTTTTCCAATTTCAACCAAAAACAGTTTTCTCTTTTTTTCATTTTGCTTTGCTTTGCTTTGATATTTGACTGGAAAAAATACAATCCTATACCCAGACCCACGGACATAAAAGTTTCTGGAGGATCATGCTGCTGAACTACCTGTGGTTTTTCTGTCCTCGGCTGGATGGAAACGTCTCTGAACAGCTCGTTGGAGGAGGCTGAGCTCTGCTGCTGGTCTTTGTGTTATCCAGCCTGGTACTCCTCTTAATGGCTTCCTTCAACCTGCTTAGGGGAGATAAAAGCATCACTCTTAATATCTCATGTGCCTCCAGCAGTCTGTGCTGAGGTTTAATGGAAGCTGACAGGACGAGTTCACCTCCCCCGAATGCAGCATCTGGACCCTCAAAGACCAAGTGGAGGGTCTGAGAAGGAGAGAAGAGTGAAGGCTCAATGCTACTCTCCTGCTTCACATCTCAACTCGAGTGCTTTTGTTAGAAATGTGGAGGAAAAACAACCCTGAAGCTTGATGTGTCCAAGAAAAGTAAAGCTAGAAGGCATCAAAGTCAATGAGTTTTAGGAGTCATTTTCTCTTTCTTAGATTGGTTGATTCGAGTTGTTGTTTTTTACTTCATTATTTCCTCACTGTGGGCTCATTTTTCTCTACAATATAAAGTCCTGCACTATGTATGTAGAAAAAACACAGCCTGCAGTTCAGCCGAGAAGTCATGTGAGTACTGGTTGAAACTGAGTTACTCGTGGCTTCTAGGTGATGCAGAGAAGCAAACAACGTATGTATGCATGCACCGATCAGGCATAACATTATGACCACCTGCCTAATATTGTGTTGGTCCCCCTTATGTGGTCTGAAATGCTCTGAACCACTGGTCATGGACAAGAGGACCTATCAGGGTGTCCTATGAGCAGACAGAGCAGATGAGCAGTTCAAAGAAATTCCTGGCTCTGGTAAATGGTGTAATTCTGACATTCATTTTAAAGTTAGCATGCCCGTCAAACCAGAGGGCTAATACCCTAATCAAGTGGCTACTTCATGGTGGAACTGGAAGTCAGGATACACCACAATCATCATGGTTTATCCACTGGGGACTGTGAATATCTGTACCAGTCCAATTATTAGATGTTGAAACTTCACTGGAAACTGATTTTAGATCTACATGGAAAGTCCTCAAAGTCAATAGAATTTGTCTTCTGTGGACCATGAATGTCTGCTATCTAGGCAACAGTTCTTGAGGTTTTAATGAAAACAAACTCAGCTGTGAACTCACTGGTTATCATTTATTATTATATGAGTTGCTTAAACATGTACTCGTTTTCAAAGTAATAAAATGCCCAGGTTTTGAGGTTGTTGCTTGTAGCTTAGCGAAGGGGTGTTAATTAGGTAGGTGTAGTGTCAGTGTTACCTTCAGCATGGACAAGAGGACCTCTCATGGGGTCTGGAACCAGGACGTTGGCACTGGATCCTTTGGGTACTCTGGCTTGTGCAGTGGGGTCTCTGTCAATCCAACTTGTTCCACTGCATCCTGTTGATGCTTGATCAGAATGGGGTGTAGGAAGTTTGGAGGTCAAATCAACATGTTGGACCATTGTCATGTTCCTCAACATGTTCCTGATTGTTGGATGTTGTTGCCATGTGGTGGGGTGCATTTTCCTGTGGGGGTAGGCCAGTGACATTTGGCCTACCCCTTGGTGTAAGGGGGACTACACTGAGGAAACCGGGATGTAGACGGGCGGGGCGGCTGTCGCTCAGGTGGTAGAGCGGGTTGTCCACTGATCGCAAGGTTGGCAGTTCGATCCCCGGCCCCTCCGCATGCCGAAGTGTCCTTGGGCAAGACACTGAACCCCAAGTTGCTCCCAATGGTAGATTAGCATCTTGCATGGCAGCTCTGTCGCCATTGGAGTGTGAATGGGTGAATGAGAAACACACTGTAAAGCACTTTGGATACCACTAAGGTAGAGAAAAGCGCTATATAAGTGCAGACCATTTACCATTTTAGACAGCATGGCTGATGCACGGGGCGAGTAGTAAAGGAAGTAAACTAAGACTGAGGGTTATTACATGTAAACATGTCGGTATGAGAACACTACAGTAGGGTCACAAACAGAGACCCTCATGAGGAAGGGGATTCCACTATACTTATAATAATTCCTTCACACTTGTCAGACCACTTTAAACCAACCGAGAGTTTTGTGTTCATTGTGAAACAAAACAGGAGCTTTTCGTTCTATTGTTTTCTCTAAAGATTGATTAGAATTCGGCAATGACTAAGTGTTTTTGCAGCTTTTCCACAGCACAGTGCCAGAAGTCTGCAAAAATAAACTTTAAATGTTGCTTAGAAGAACTCCTCCGACACCTGCTGCAGACACACAAATAGTTTTACAGGACAGATTTGCAACTTTTGAAGGCAAACTCTCCTGGAAAGCTTCCTCCTGCTGTGGGAGTCTCTGATTGATGCTCTGAAACTGCTCTCAACAGAAGAACCACTTCATGCATTAAAGCGTTCATGTTTTCAGACACAACTGTGCTTTCTTTCCCTGCTATTAAAAATCATTTTAATTAAAGCAAAACCCACAGCGAACAATATCTGTTTAATGAAGAGAAAAACTGCGGCAGGCAAGTAATTATCTTTAACCAACCACATTCTTTAACTAAGTAAAATCGCCATATGACTCGTATTATTATCTAAAAAGGCAAATGTCTCCTCTCTTATCTGCTCCACTGGCGGCTCACAGCACACTCTTGTTTCCTCAGTTAATTTTTAACTAGCAGGATAACAGAGCTGGTCGGTCTGGTAGTGGATCTTTGTTCCCACAGTTTGTCTTCTGTGATAAGAAAACAGCATCTTCTGGTGCAAGTACATTAATGAGAAGAGACACAAATACATTTTTTACAGCGGGCGTTGTTGTGACCGTTAGATGAGGGTCAGGTTTCAGCTCACACACCAGTGTTTCTGTTGGAGTTGATGTTTCCTCGTTTGTTTTTCTTAAAAAAGTGACCAAAACACAGGAAACAGCAGATCTGACATAGAGGGAGATTTCTGCTTCTCCACTGATGCTCGATAGATTGTTTTTGCAATACTGTACGTCTTTCATTTTGTTGTTGTTGGCGGTGATGGTATTATTGTTGTTATTTAAATATTATTTTTTGGGGAGAGATTTTTGAAGCTTTATTGATAGTCAGAGTGAAGGAGGGAGACATGCAGCAAAGGGTCATGAGCCGGACTCGAACCCAGGACAGTTGCTGGCGACCTGCGCCCATGTGGTAACGCGTTAACTCAGTGAGCTATACGGCAGTTCATTAGTGTTATCATTAATAATGATTTTATTGTTAGTGTTGTTGATGTTGTTGTTGTCTGTGTTGTTGATGGTGTTCTTATTAACTCATTGGCTGCCAGTCATTTTCAAGCATTTTGATTGATTTTTCAAGACCCACAGAATATTTTGTACTATGACCATGTAAAATCTGAAACCTGGTTCTGAAAGAATAGACTCTCTGCTTTCATCAGTAAAAACAAATTGTTTCCAGCTTGTTTCGTTCTTCCGTTATCAGCAGTTGAATAAAGGTACACAGTTGAATATAGACACTCTCAACAGTCTATTTAGTGCCTCACATGCTCTGCTCCAGTCTGAGCTGCTTGAACTTAACTGACTTCTCTCGTTGTGCCATTTTCTCCCTCGTCAACTCTCAACCTCTTCTCGGCTATATGCCCATCTCTGCTCATCTCTCATCCAGATTCTTGCACTGCTGCCACCTACAGGACTGTAGTTGGTCACTACACTACAGTACAAGTCTGAAATTTATAGGAGAGCTCTGCCAGAATGTCCCCTACCGCCTCCCGTTGAAGAGGCGTCAATGGCAGCGAGGAGTTGGATTTGAAATGATGCATTTTTATGTCAATGGCAGTAAATGAGTTAATGTTGCTGTTTTTGATCTTGTTGTTGGTATTTTTGTTGTTGTTGTTGTCTGTGTTGTTGTTGGTGGTGTTAGTGTTTTTGGTGTCATTCTTGCCAGTGGTAGAACTGTTGATGTTAGTGTTGCCGTTGTTACTGTTGTTGTCTATGTTATTGTTTATTGTTGTGTTTTGATATTGCTTGTGCTGTTGCTCATGTTAGTGTTGTTGGTTTAAGTATTGTTGGTGGTGTCATTGATGTTTTTGGTGTTAGTGTTGCTGTTGTTGGGGTTGTTGGTGGTGGGACTGTTGTCGATGTTGGCATTATTGTTGTTTTTTGATATTGCTGTCGTTTAGTGTTGCTGCTGTTGTCAGTGTTGTTGTCATTGTTAGTGTTGTTGGTGCTATTGATGTTTTTGGTGTTAGTGTTGCTGTTGTTGCTATTAGTGTTGTCAGTGTTGTTATTATCATTGTTAGTATCGTTGGAATAAGTATTGTTGTCAGTGTTGTTCTCGGTGTTGTTGTTAGTGCTAGTGTTGTTGGTGTTATTGTTTTTATTGTGTATTTGATAATACAAGGGTTGTTTCATGCTGTTGCTAGCGGTGTCGTTATTAGTGTTGTCGTCATTGTTAGTGTTGGTGTAAGTATTGCTGTTGGTGTCATTGATGTTTCTGGTGTTTGTTACGACCCAGCCTCTAGGGGTAGCTGGGTGCAACAAAATAAAACCAGGTGTTACTGGTGCGGTAAAGCAAATTATGACACGAACAAATGCCTCTCTACAGGTTAGAGAGCTGCCGAAACATCTTACATAGTAAGTCACACAAAGCACAGACAAGCGGCACCAGGGCAAACAGTTCACACTGAATCCCTGCCACCCTGACTGAGGGTTTGTTGGAAGCTTTTAAGGTCTTCAGGTGCAGAAAGGCTACGGCAGATTGGTTGGAGGTGGAGGGTGCCAAGTGGTGGTCCAATCCGGCAGGTCCAGAGGCGGGGAGACTGGGTGCTTCAGAGCAGGTCCTCAGCTCAGCTAATCAGATGAGATGGTTTTCAGCTGGGGCTCTGGAGCAGTCTTCCCCAGGTCAGCCACAGCTGGGCTCACAAACACAGTTTTAAAAAGGCCACCACAAAAGAAATACGGCCCACTGGCCCCCAACACTAACAGTGTTGTTAGTGTTGTAGTTGTTGTTAGTGTTTTAGTATTAGTGCTTTTATTAGTGTTGTTGGTGTTACTATTATCAGTGTTACTATTATCAGTGTTGTTGTTGTGTTGTAGCTATTGTTAGTGTTTTTGGTGTTGTTGTTGATCCCAGAGAGGCCAGCAACCCTTCACATAAGTTAGCATGATTTTGAATCAAAGCAATGTTGAATTAGAGCCTCTTATATTCATTAGAGCAGCAAAGTGACGCCAAACAGTGACGTTTTATCTTGAACCACTAAACAATGAGCTGAAAGTATCTATAAAGCAATAAAAAGGATGATGAATGTATGTTCAGCTGATTATTTGGTTCATCCCTATCTGAGACATCTTGTTTTCACACTTATACAAGACATTATTAATATAAAACACAAGTTACAGGTGCTTTAACTTCAATTCTTTGACTTGCTTAATCAAACTGCTTGATAGCTGATTGATTTGTATGTGGATTCTGTGGGCAAACAGTCTTCAGAAGCCAGTGAACGCTGCAACAACAGAGGAAAGTGAAACCTGGACTGAGCGCCACAGGTTGACTTGTGTTTGTGAGTGTGTCTGACATCTGCGCACCGCTGCATCACAAACCAGGAATTCATCACCTGCGTGAGGAAAAACTCTAGTCGACACTCGCAGCAGGAGTCGGATCGCTGCTGGAGCCTCCTGTGATTGTGTTGCTTCCAGTCAACCATCTGCAGGGGCGGAGACCCAGCGTGTCGCCTCCAACGCCCAGCGGTGAGCTGCGTTCATTAACACCTCCTGATGCAAATGAGGAACACTGATTGAAATTACTAGCTGCAGGTCACAGCGCTGCCTCCCAAAGTCTGCCGGCAATTAGGGAACATCCTGTCAGTTCAAGCCAACACTGAATTCATATTGTTAATTTGGCTAAACATACTTGTCAGATCTTATTGTTGCTACATTTATATATTAAAATATTATTTATGCGGCACCACAGAAAAATCCACCACATCTGATACCAGACTTTGATTTAAAGCAGTCTCTTCTCGTGAACAAAGACAAAAAACAACATGTGTTCGTCCATTTTTGATATTTCCTGACCCTCCGCTCCAGATTATCCATATTTTCCTGCAGCTGGACACTTCACAAAAGGACAGAAGGAGTATTTTCACTGGCGGATGAGTAATTTCATGTTCTAGCAAGTATTTGGCAGCAGTGTGAGGGATTGAATCCAAATAGTGTGTGTTCAGAGTGATGAAGGAGCAGTGCAGCTGCTTGCAATGATGTGTTTTTAATAGTTTTTGGACAATAATGGAGCTCTGTGGCACAGAGGTGTAACATATCAGGCTTAAACACACACAGTATATTTAGTAGAATACATGTATTGTTGGTCTAATTCAGCTGGTTTATAGGAGGTGTTGAGACACTGTGACCTTCAAATTATTCAGAGAAGAAAGCCAACACCTACACATTAAATGGTCTGCACTTATATAGCGCTTTTTCTCTACCTTAGTGGTATCCAAAGCGCTTTACAATGTGTTTCTCATTCACCCATTCACACACCAATGGTGACTGAGCTGCCATGCAAGGCACTAATCTACCATTGGGAGCAACTTGGGGTTCAGTGTCTTGCTCAAGGACACTTCGGCATGCGGAGGGGCCGGGGATCGAACCGCCAACCTTGCAATCAGTGTTCCCAGGCCAGATGAGATATGTAATCTTATCAAAGCCCCTCACACCATCCTGAAGTATTTGAAAGTTCCAGACTCTAAACTGGTTTCTAGAACTGTTCACCTCACTACTGGATTTATCTGCAACTAAACCTAGAACTGGAGACGCTTGTTATTTCTGACGGACTCTAAAGCTTTAAAAGCTCCTGTTTGTAGCATGCTTTTAGCTAACCCTAACCCCAAAAACTGCAGTTCCTCAAATGCCCACTAGAGGCTGACTCTAAAAGTGAGTCAGGTCCCATGGATCCCAATGTTAAAATGTCCAACGTTACAGCAGAAATAAACATGTGTGACTCTGCCAACATGGAGAAGGTCAGAGACACCTCGCTGAGCAATAAAACTACTCATTAGGGAACTTTATAGGTGAGAGTTGGTCCACCTTCATATACAGTCAGTTGTTTCTAGTAATATTTATGAATACTTTATTTCCTTTTTTATTTGTGACCATGTGGATGTTTGGACTGAATAATTTTCATTGTTGTATTGTTGTCCCGCTGAGACTTAATGAATAAATAAAGCAAAACTAAAGAGTGTGTTCAAAAGAATCCCCTCATTCCCTTCTCACTATCTATAACCACTATATAATGAGCTATGTAGGAAGCTCCTCGGACACTTTCAGACTCTATTTTAGTCTCAGTTCTATTAATTACTTCACTGCTTAATTAAAACATATACGACTGATGCCGGATATGGAATCACTAGCAACAACAACACTAACAGCAACAACAACACTTACAACAACACCAAAACTGGCAACAACGTCACTAATAACAACACTAACAACACTAACTCCATCAACAACACCAACACAAGCAACAACAATCCTAATAACAACAATAACACTAGCAACAACACTCACTGTACCACTAACACAAACAACACTAATGCTAGCAACAACAACACTAACAACACTAACTCTATCAACAACACCAACACTAGCAACAACATTACTAATAACAACAATAACACTAGCAACAACACTCACAATACCACTAACACAAACAACACTAATGCTAGCAACAACAACACTAACATAGCAGCAACAACAACACTTACAGAAACACTAGCAACAACATCACTAATAACACCACTAACAACAATAATACTACAACACTATTAACACTACAACAACACCAACAACAATACTAACACTAACAACAACAACACTAACATAGCAGCAACAACAACACTTACAACACTAGCAACAACATCACTAATAACACCACTAACAACAATAATAATACTAGCAACAACAACACTTACAACAACAACACTAGCAACAACATCACTAATAACACTAACAACATCAACAATCCCACCAACGCTAACAAGAAAGACACTAATAACACTACAACAACACCAACAATACTAACATTAACAATAACAACAACATTTACAACAGCACCAACCCTAGCAACAACGTCACTATTAACAGTATTAATACTACAACAACACTAACAGCACCAACAGCAACACTGTGTCTGTCTGGTTTTTACTCTCCTCTCTCCTCCTGTAATGTTAGTTCAGATTCATTCAGCCTTAAGACAGCAACAGCCTTTTCTAATTTAGGCGAGCCCATCCTTTATTACCTCGTAAAACGGGAGCACTGAATGAAAAATGAAGCGACAAGAGGCCTGTGAGAAGGTGTTTGCTATCAGGAAATTGTGTTGTTGTTGTTTCCCCTTGTCGCCCTGCAGCTCCCTCATCATTCATCTCCGGGACGCTGCAAGCCGGAGCCCAAATGCGAAGAAATCGAAAACACATTTATCAATCATTTTTCTGGATGCCTTTCAATCATTATCTTACATTTTTCCACACACACACACAGAAACATGAACAGGTTGCCATGGAGACGGGCATGCCGTGCTCTGGGGGTTGCCATGGCGGCAGTGTTTTGTTGGTCGCCCCGCTTTGCTCCCGCAGCTCAGAACGTTTTGTTTGCGCCTGTTGAATGCGGCGCTGGATGTTTACCGACTCCTGAAATGGATCATAATGACTGACAAAGAGGAGGAGGAGGATGCGGGCGAGACGGAGAAGTGAGGAGAGGGGTCGAGCAGCAGAGATGATCTATGATCTGCACGACTGAAAACAAACCCCGGAGTGGCTGCGAGTGCCGGGCTGAGGATGAATTAAAAGGAAGAAAAAGCAGAAATGTGCTGAGGAACAGCTGCACAGATGGAGGAAAATACAACTTCATGCTGTTTTCACTAAAACATCTCGCCACCAATGTCCCCCTTGAAGCAGCTTGTGCATTAAAAATCTGACCCCTCCCTCTGTGGTGTGCATTAGAAGGGACACATGAACAGGCTCACCAGCTGAATCCAGCACATTTGAACACCCAGCAGGACATTATTGCACGTTTTTAGATATTGGCATCAAAAGATTTCCTCCTCTGCTCAGTGCAAGTCTTAATATTTCATTCTGTTTGCTGCTTAGCTCAGCCCAGAGCCTCGCTGCTCTTCATCCTGATGAAAAGCAAAAGAATAAGATGCTAAAAATACAGTCAAGACTACAGGGAGAAGTAAGTTTGACGGAGGAACGCGCTGATTGTGAAATGTTCAGTTCTGTTGCTCCGCGGTGATAAAAGGCAGGAGTTTCTTTAACCTGCTCCTCAGTGTAATGCTGATGAAATGCCCCTTATCTCCGGCAAACCTATCCTCCTTGAAGCCGGGTTTCAAACCGACGAGGTTTCCAAGGAGACAATCGGCTAACGTCACGCGCGGTGCAGTTTATTTGTTGAGAAATAAGAGGAGAAACAGGAAAGAGGCAGCCCCCACTGAGCCGCTGTGTTAGACAGCCGCCCTCTGACACAGTGAAAAGTGATGTATTCAGTCCATCATGCTGACACTTTGGCCTCGTTCCCGCTTTAACTTCGCCACGTCTTGTCAACAGCAAATCCCCTAAAATCCTGCGAACCTCACTCGGGAGTCTCTGAGCGTTCAGCTAATCGATGCTCCCTCCGGCTCTGTGAAGCATTTCTTTCTATAGACTTAGTTATTAAAAATGCTGCTCGTGTCATTTAATCAACATTCTGGAGGCATAAATCCAGCAAGATGGACAACATATACAATAACGATTCAAACTTAAAGCTGCGGTAATTGATTTTTTGGCTACCGGGGAGCAGAGGAGCAGCTCTGAGCTGCTCCGGATTATTTTGTGTGGTGTTTATTGATGGCCGCTCCTCAGAACAAGTCATCAATATGTACACAGCCAATCAGAGAGTAGAGAATAAAAGGCTCAGCACTGGTACAGACTGCTTCTCTAATGTGTGTGTGTGTTTATGTATTTGCATACACATTAAAATAAGTTTAAATTGTACTTATACTCTTTAAATATACACGTCAGCATCCACACCTTTTGTAGTTCATTCTTTTTTTTAATTCAGGCTACCTGGTATGCCCTTAACGACCTATCTTTAACAATATTCCGGTGTTCAAAATTAGAAAAAGTACAGTTTTTCTAATGTTTTCGAGCAAAAATAACCATATAATCATAAAAATTATACAGGGCAATGTGGCAATTTCCAGTATGGCCACATGGTGACAGTGTTGTCTCATTGCTCTGATGCTTAAACCCGAACACACTGATACAGAAGTTTGTCTGTTTGGCCTGTTTGAACTGTAACATGGTGGCACTGAAGCTGGTTTTGTTCAGAGCAGCAGAAAAACAAGAGCATGAAGAGCAGAACTAGAGTGTGAAAATTACATAAATAATAAAAAATATGTCTAACAAGAGTCCCAAGAGACGTTTGAACTAATGAAGTGTATTTATTTACGCATGCACATTTATTTAAACTTCCTTTCAACCTTCTAATGCACACATCAGCACCAGCATCTGATGTAACTCTTTTTCCCCAGTTACACTCCAAGCTGAACGGTATGCCTAAAACAATTCATCTTTAGCAAAAAGATCAAAAGCACTGTTTTTCTAATGTTTTCTGAGTAAAAATAACAGTATAATGCATGGAAATCATACAGGGCAATGTTGTAATTTCCACTATCACCACAGGGTGGCAGTGTTCCATCACTGTTTCAATGCTAAAACCTGAACACACTGATACAGACGTTTGTCTATTTAGCCTGCTGCCACAGTAACATGATGGTGCTGCAGCTGGTTTTTGTCAGAGCAGCAGAAAAGAAAAAGCATTTCAAATATGTCTAACTAGGGTCCCAAGAGAAGTCTGAACTGATGAAGTGCCTTTATTTATGCATAGACATTTATTTAAACGTTCTTTCAACCTTGAAATGCAACAATGTTCTGGTGTCCGAAAGTAGAAAAAGCACAGTTTTGCTGCTTTTGAGTATGAAGGGGTAACATGTGGCGTGTTTTTTAAAATGCTACATGAAAACTTTAGAGACCAATGTTGTAATTTCCAGTATGGCCACATGGGGACAGTGTTGTCTCACTGTTACCGATGTTTAAACCCAGACACACTGACACAGAAGTTTGTCTATTTGGCCTATTTTACCAGTAACACGGTGGTACTGCAGCTGGTTTTGCTCAGAGCAGCAGAAAAGTAGACAAAAGGAGGAGCATGAAAGAGCATAAAGAGCAAAACTAGAGCATGAAAATTACAAAAATGGTGAAAATATGTTGAACTAGAGCCCCAAGGCAAGTTTGAACTGAAGTGCATTTGTCCACGCATAAAATGCATTGTTTTTCTAATGCTGGTAAGTATGAAGGGGTAAGATGTGGTGGGTTTTTTTAAAACCTTACATGAAAACTTTAGGGAGCAATATTGTAATTTCCGGTATGGTCACATGGTGGCAGTGTTGTCTCAGTGTTCCAATGCTAAAAACCTGAACACACTGATACAGAAGTTTGTCTATTAGCCAGTTCTCACAGCAACCTGATGATGCTGCAGCTGGTTAAGATCAGAGCAGCATTAGTGGAGTTTCGATGACCACAGTTCACAGTTTCTTCAAATTAGTTTTCATAAATCGCATCATTTAAAAGCAGAACCAGAACAATATATTATATAAATTGCCAAGAGAGATTAAAGAGAGCATCTCAGGTGCTGTGTGCTTATTTCACTTGTGATGCGTCTTCCAGCAGATAAACACCATATGGACCATGTTAACAAGGAACACTTGATTTTCACCAGAGGGAGTCTTTAATACGGGGCGTCCTGGCTTATTCAGGAGCAGACGTCTATAATAGTGTCAGAAAAGCGACTTCAAAGATTGAAATGTGTGTCTAATGCACAAAAAATTACTCAACACAATGAGGAGCTCTCTGCACCTTTGTGTCAGGCAAACGTGAAGCTCTGACTTCTGTTTGTTAGCTCCTTATCTCCTGGTGAGCCCTCAAACCTGAGAGCGGTTACTGCACACAAACATGGCATATTCTCACACGTAAAGGGTTAAGCAAGCGGACGGAGGAGGTTTTGGTTTGTGCAGGGGGCTGACGGGTGCAGAGTAAACAGAAAGCCTCGGCCTCCCTGCCAGGTTTCGATCTTACTCACCTTTGTCATCAGAGAGCTGCTCTGAGAACAAACAGGCTTCTGTTCTGCTCATGTCAGCAGACACTCAAACTCCTGCTGCAGCAACACCAGACAACATGCTCACCTCTTTCTGTCCATGCATGTCCTGAGAAACAGCAGCAGGCAAAGGCCGGTAATGAAAGTCATGCAAACCGGAGTCTCATGTAAGTTTCTACACCAAAAAAATGAAATATGAACTACATGAATAAATATTAAAGATGATTTGCAGCTGGATTTGATGCTGGTGAAGCTCTACCACTGACAGAAAAAAGAAACATGTGCAAGAAAACAATGATGTGTCTGTGCTGGGAATCATATTTCTAAAAGTCTGAGATTTGGAATACTGGCTCTTGCCTTGATGAAAGTTTTTGATCAGTGCAATTTGTCAGCGAGATTATGCAAAAACTACCAAACTGAATTTAATGAAACTTGGATCTGAGCCACTTTAGCTGGCGTCAGTGGAGGACGCCAGTTTTCCCAATTAAAATCAATCAGACTTAATTCATTTTCAAAACCTCCCCTAACAATTTTGAAAACAGTAACTTCTCTTGGTGGGAGAAAACAAGCGTTTGTTTACAAGAAAAAAGGCCTAACAGCCCCTAAAATATTAAATACATATGAAATGCCTTTGGCTCCTCACGAACATAAATAAGGTCTTCCAAGGATGTTGGACACTCTCAGTAGTGCGCTGTAAACAACAACAACAACAAAAAAAAGAAAAATCCCATTTAAAAAAAAGAGAAGAATGAGATAGCAAGTGTGCCAGATAAAAATGTGTCTAAAAACAAACAAACAAATAAACTGTGGAATACCGTGACGTCGCAAAACTGTAAAAAACTGCTGAAATAATGGCTAATATCTGTAAAATGGTGATATTTTACATTTAGGAGATTTAAATACCATTAAACAAATACTGTAAAAATAAATAATAGAAGCTAATTAGCACTCATAAAAATACAGGGGCTGGAGATTAGAACAGTTGATGAAGTAAATATTAACAAATACCATAATTATTTTTTAAACCTAGCCAAGTAGTTTTGTTGCTTCAGCTTAATCAGAGTAAAAATGCAGGTAAACACATTGATAAACAGTAAGTAATGTCAAAACGAGACTTATATCAAAAATAATACTAAAAGACTAGGATTTGTATTTTTTTAGTACGCTGAATGAGATCTACAGAAGGCAGTGTTGTAATTTCCAGGTTGGCCTCCAGGTGGCAGCGTAGTCTCACTGTTATGATGCTTAAAATCAGACACAATGATACAGAAGTTTGTCCATCTGGTAGCGTGACGGTGCAGCAGCTGGGAACAGATTTACTTCAGAGCTGTGTTTACTTTGACATTTATACAGTTTGAACAGCTCAGTAGATGAACATGTAGCTGAGGCTGCTAAACGTGAGGAATTAGTTTTCATGAATCATTTAAAAGCAGAACCAGCGCTGTAAAAAAAAAATGAATTTGAGCTGTAGATGAAGTAAAGTTTTCTTTTAAAGAAATGCCACCTATCTTTCCATTTTGGTGAAGGTACTTTACCTTTGTGGATTCTATAAACTTGAAATAAAATTTTGTCTCTTTCAACTGGTGTTCAAATTTTAACAAAAGTGTAAAATTTGCGTTTACAACTTCTTGCAATTTGCCCGTGAAGATTCTCAGTTGTCGTCATAGTTTCAATCGTAGCATCTGGACTAGCCTGAGCTTCTCAAAGATGTTTCACCTTTCATCCAGGAGGCTTCATCAGTCCAGAAGCTACAATTAAAACATGCAGTTTGCATTTTCTTCTTGGAATTCCGATTGCAGAGTAAAGAAAAGGAAAGAACTGTTAGTTTAATAACAAAATCATGTTTTGCATTTTACGTTTGGGTTAAGCAAATACTTGAGTTAGAAAAATCTGGGACTTCAAGTTGACTTTCGATAAAAATTAAGTTAAAGTGGAGCTCATTTGAGAGGAATGAAAAGGTTTATGTACATCTAACCTGAACTAGTGGCATCAATATTACTTGTTGGCTTAATTTGGATAAGCTTGTTACCAGTTAAAGCAGTTCTTTTAAGTTGGTCCCTCTTTGAAAGGGCAAAACTGAGGCTCCACCACCATTAAATGAGGTGTTACTGGATCATCCTCCATACTGGCCCATATGATCAGCAATAATAGACCTTTAATGGCGAATAGATGTTGCCAAAACCTCCAGATCACAACAGGAGATCTGCGGTTGTCAGCAGTAAAAAACAAAAGCCAAGCTCCTCTTTCTCCGGACTACATTTTCTGACACACAAGAAAATGGATCCATTAAGCGTCTCCGGGGGTCTCCGGCCGAGCAGTTCATTCAGACGGTGACCTTTTCTGGCTGCCGTTGACATCAGCCGCGGCGAAAATGACAACACGACGATAAAAAATGACTCGAATTACAGCGAGCCGCTCCTCAGGCGGCGGGGAAGTCGAAGCGTCGCCGCAGTTAAGCTGACATCTGACCGCCGTCGCTCTTTATGGGAAAACAAAACACCACAATCACAGGCCGGGTTTCAAACTCTCTGTTTATGTTCAGCTGGGAGGGAAAACGGTGGCAAATGGAAGGAAAGAAAATGCAAATATGATTGTGAAAACCTGAAGACAAACCTGCTGGAGAAATGTCACGTCTGTCAAGAATCAATTAGTTTCGACTGAGCCGTCTGGTATTAGAAAATGGGTCTGGTGGCATTTCATGCTGTCTGAACGGAGTATTTAACGCTCGCTAGACGGCCAAAAGTATGTGGACACACTCACTGCTGTGTTTACAGACTCTGCAGGTGTTTTTCCTGGTTTCAGTGAAATGAAACTGTAAAATGATAGTTTGCAATAAGCCACAGAGTCGCTGTCGAGGCTTCTGGGAGTTACAGAATTCATTAAGAACAGCTCCACATTATTTGACAGGTGCAACAATCTGCCGCAGTGTCTCAGCAAATGTTAGCAGCGAGGAGTTAAAGGTTAAAAAAAAAAGAAAAGAAAATGAGAAACGAGGGATTTGAGGGCGAGTGGAGGCAGCTGATGGAGCCTCTCTCCGCATTTCGAGGGAACTCTGATTTCCCTGCTTCGTGCTCGGTCACCACAAAGGGCCAGATTTAGAAACAGCATTATGGAAATGGAAACATGTCATTCAGAGAGCGGCGGCAGAAGCAGAGCCAGACACTTAAAGGCTTGATCCCCTATAAAAATGCACAGCAGACGAGCATGAAACACGGAGCTTAGTTCATTTCAGCATTCTGAGCGCGCTTCGTACCTGTGTATAATGTGGCACCTGCAGGCGTTTATGAGGCTTAAACCATAATCCCCTCATTCACAGGCTGCGTCGCCTGCAAGTGGAATTTTTGAGACATTTTTTTGGGCTGAACTAAGACCAGCGAAGATAACAAGTGAAATCCCAGGGAGCGGATGCGGAGGACGACGTTGGGCATGACAGTGGAAAGCCAACATGTTGAATGATCGGCCCCCTCTTTGCACAGATTATCCGTGGATTCTGAAGCCGAGTACCGAGCTGTGTGCTGCTCTGTGAGCCCGTCACCCTGGGGGAGCTCATTACCAGCACTCCGGGCTGGGATTTGAAGCCTGTCAGCCCGAACTCGGCTGTAATTAATTCCACTCCTTTTGGCTCTTTTTTTTTCTCCTCCATTAATCTGTGTATTTAATTAAGGTCTGCTTGCTTTGGAGAGGCAGACGACGGGACGGCGAGCAGAGAAAGTGAGCCTCAAAGTTAAAGACGCTCTTTATGGTGAAATCTTCCCAATTATCAGAGTAAAGATGCAGGTCTCCTCCTCTGACCGAGACGCCCGGTTCTACTTAATTAAGATCTCAGAGGTCACATGACCAGAAGCCAAACGTCTTCATCTCAAAATAACACAAAGAAGATTTAGTATCGGGTGATAATAATGAGTCCTGTTGTGGTTAAACCTGACATTAGCACAGAGACAGCTTTAAGTCGAGCTCAGACTGCAGGGTTTCATGTTATTTTTATATAACAGTTTCACCTTTGATCACTATTGGAGGAGAAATCTAGTCCGAGTAGATGTTGGACCAGGTTGTTTAGTACTGATCCAGTCTGAAAAAGACCAGAACAGCTCACAGACTCTTCAGAGTTCCGTGCTACGAAGCAAGTTCAACATATCCAGACTTTCTTTTGTGAAAGCCAGCTCAACAAAAACTAAAACCCCAGTCGTAAAGGGAGGAGTTTAAGGCGTCATGTGACTCCTCTTCTGCACAAAATGAACCAATCATGTGTCGCCGACATCAGCCAACAGGTTGTTTCAACGTAGAGCCACAAGGAATATTACAATTTATGACGTTAAAAAGTGCTGCTGCTGCTGCAAATGCTGGTGGGAAACTGTGAATCGTGGGTTTATGTATTTATTTATTGATCAATGCAGCTGATTATTGATAACTGACAGTCGTACTGAGAGCTGTTAAACTTTAAACCTAATATATATATAAACATGATACTGTATTAAAGTGCAGTTAGGTCTGACACTGTCCATAATGAAAGATATAAATGTAATTTTTGGCCAAATCAAAGTGAAATTAATGTTATTGATTGAATATTCACTATAGTAAATGCCAATAGATAATCAATATTCTAATCAGTGTCCTACCAGCAGTGGAAACAAACCAAACTTAAAAACATATTTGTGATTTCTACATCACCAGCTGAATACATGTCTGGTTTCCATGGCAACGCAATGCAAACACTGTGTGATGCTGTAACTACACGGCTTCATTCAGTGGTTTTAGTGACGTACAGATCAACAGGTTTACAGATGAAACATTTTCCCTCAGCTGAGAATCAGAATCGTTTAGAGAGAACCGTCAGGAAACCATTTGGTTAAAGGGAGACGAAACTCTGGACAGAACCTGATCTGGACCAGGTTAGCTCTACAGCTTCTGTTACCATGGAGATCTAGCAGGTTAGAATAAAGGCAGCTGCTGACACACTCATTTCACTTCGTAGTACAGCACTCAGGACTAAGGGACCCATATTTACAAGTCTAAATCTGGATGGTTTATCACTTTACCACCCGTAGCAACAGATGCTGTTGTCAAGCAACGCTAAACATTCTGGCCCTTGAGGCTAACTTGAGGCATTACCCAACCTTTTTCTTATCCTTGTTTAGTCTTCTTCTTTTAATTTCCTCACTGTGAAGTAGTATTAGTCTCACAGCAAGTTGTTGCTCCACAGTCTCCATTTAGTTTGCATCTGTTTCACCCTGTCCTGCTCTGCTCCCTGATTGCTCCTATAATGTGATGCACTATTATTTTACAGAGAATAGAGAGAATAATGTTTCTCCGTAAATGTATGATGCAATACTTTTGTTCAAACTCTATCCCTTTATAGAACCTGCTGCTAGTAATTTTACATCTGACCAGACTTTGATGTTTAAACCCAACAGTCTGATTTGTTCCTTTGGTCTCACAGTGTCACACACTGAAATGCAGATTAATATTCATGCGTTAGTTTCAGTGACAAAGATTAAAAAATCCTCTGAACTCCAGGAAGTTGTTAAAAACGCTGCTGCTAAGCTCCTAACCAGATCTTCTAAGTGGTCTCATGTCAAGCCTTTGTTCTTCTCCTTGAACTGTCTCCCAATTAAATTCAGCCCACGCTCTAAAATGAAGGTGGCAGAGCCTCTGAAGTCGCCACACTCTGGATCACTATGAGGAGGGAAAATGATGGCGCAGGAATTATCATAGCTGTAATATGGCTATATTTGAAAAGTAATCATGCATAGAAGGTGATCCTTGTATCAAATGTGTGTAAAAATGATCATTTCGTTGTCTACAACTTGTTCTGACCAACCACCTATCACACATGTTGATATGAGTCTTGAAAGTTTACCCAGGATGCACCTTTTAAGGTTTTCTCTAGTGAATTATCAGAAAACAGAGACACATCCAGGGTGCCAGTGCTTGTTTCTATGACTCTGTGTGCTTAAACTGGTGCAGGTTTGCTGTTCAAACTGTGAGATATCGTTGATATTCATGAAAAATTGTGTTGAACAAAAGCCAGATTTAGCCTTTAGATTGTGACACCTGGAGTGGATGTCAAATTGATTTGATAGCAGTTTTTAACAGAACTCAGATGTGTTTTTTAGCCCTGAGAATCCCATGTGTCTATTTCCTGTGTTTATAAGTTATGAGGACTCAGAAATGATGAAAAGGTAATGCAATGGGTGTAAAATTGCACTTTAAGGCCTATAGGTGGAAAAATATTCACATTATGAAGGGTATGGGGCAGTGGTGGTACAACAGTTAAGTCTCTGGGCTACTGATCAGAAGGTCAGGAGATCTAATCCCAATGCAGCCACTGTTGGGCCCTTGAGAAAAGCCCTTAACCTTTCCTGCTCCAGGGGCGCTGTACCATGGCTGACCCTGTGCTCTGAACCCAACTGGGATATGCGAAAACATTTCACAAGGCTCCAGTAAATACAGTAACTCTTTACCTAACTGACAGAATCGTCTTCATCTGGTGAGAAGGGTGTTCGGAGATGCTAGAGAAACTTCTGCAAACAACACTTAAAGCTGCAGTGGATAGAAATCTGAAAACGGCAGAGAAAATGCAGTGTGATTGGTGAAAAGCTCTGCGTTCGATTGTTTACAGCCTGAAAATGGAGCCAACAGGAGGCATATTAGTCTAGTTTTCTTTCAAACCACTTGATTTACAATGTGCTGGAAGACTCGTGCCCAGTGATGCAAAAAAGTGCTGCTTACCCCAGCATTAGGAGGCCTTAATCACCTGAACATGTGCCGCCTGTTTTACTAAATGCGGCTCAAAGCTCAGATTCTTGCAGCGAAAACACTGAGGATCCTTCTTTCCTCTAACTTTGCTCGTTTCTCCCGACCTTGCCGACTCTTCCTCTCTCCCTTGCAGCATCCGACCGCCTCCCGCTGGCGGTGTTCTCCACAAACCGATAAGGCGCCGAACACGACGGCCTGTCGCTCAGATAAGAAAAAACCCTCCCGCCTGTGTGTTTGCGCAGCAGCCACGTTTCTCACAAATGGTGCGTGTACAAATATTTACATTTTATTTTTCCACAAAAGTTATGCAGTCACCAAAAAAAAAAAAAATAGAAGGGAAGGGTTTCAAACTCACCACCGGATGTGTTACGAGCACATAGTACAGTATGCAGCACTGAGACAAAACCTAACCAGAAGCTTTGACAGACAGTGTCATTACAACAGTGGTCTCAACATTGAACACGAACATCCGAGACGTCCGTTTATTTTTGGCAAGCTTTGGTAGAAACGTACATTTTAGAGGACTACAGGAAAACAGGCAGGAGAGTGGACAAATGAAAGAAGACAGTGTGGTTGGTGTAAGGAGGGAAGGACTGATGGTAGCTGGAAATTTAGCTTTAAATGATCAATAGATGAATTCATGCTTGTTCTGGAGCTTTCAACCGCATCAAAGCATCTTCTGCTGACGAAGACCTTGTAGAGATGGTATTATTAGGATTGTAAAGGTACTATTACTCTAACTGATTCTGCTGAACAACCCTGGACTAACACTAAAAGCAAAACGAATTCAAAACTGACTCATTTTATTTTTAGGGAAATGCAGGTTTTTAATTGTAGTTATTTGTTTTTGCGTTGTAAAATGCTCTAATTCATGTTTTAATCACCTTACTAACTTTGCTTTTATAGTATTTATATTGTAATTGTTTTCCAGGCTTCTTATTTGTGTGCCAACATCTTTTATTTTCTCCATACATCAGTGGACTCTAAATTTTAATAAAGGTTGAACAACACCGGTTTGTTTGCAGAACCTTTGCTTTGACAGCTTTTTTTTAAAACTGTGAGGTATTAATGCTTCAAGACAAAGTCAATATCGCTTCTTCTTTCACTGCAAACACCAACACTCAGTCAGCTAACGGGTTAAACTAAAGTAAGACTCTGAGTTCGCCTGCAGGCCCCAGATCTTTAAATCTGCTCTGAGCGCTCTGGAGCTGAATTTCTGAACGAGGCCGCTGGTAAACATAACAGACCCGCGGCGGCCACAGATGAACTTGGAGCCAGACGGTGGAAAACCCAGCATTTCTGCACCTGCATGTGATGGACTTTTGCTGCGTGTTTCCACAGATTTCGTCGAGTTTCCACGAACGCGCAAAAGGCTTGTTGCGTTTGTGGCAACGAACACAGTCAGCATCGACTCTGGTGAAGTTTAACAGCACTTTTGAATGTTTAACTCTCTCCATCAATGTCACTGAGGCCTTTGTTCACAAAAATGCAGAGATTTTCCTCTATGTTTTGGCCTCATCCAAGCCCAAAGAGTGTATTAGACCATTAAAAACTGAGATGTTTTCAAGCGCCTTCTGTGGAGATGTCATACCTCTAACAGCATGTGGCTAAAACAACAACGATCACGGTGACATATGCTGGTTTCTTTGGTTACCGCTAGCAGTTACAAGTTTCCAACAGTGCTGCATCACTTCACTAATGTCTCCTGTGCCTGATACTATTTGGTACACAGTATCTGCAGTTTAAAGTTCAAAGTAACATTGAAATGACGGAATGTTCTTCTGTGGTATTTGGTTTATCGTGGATGTAGACCACAAGCTTGTAGCTGAGGTGTTTTCGTGTGTACAGAGGCATTTTATGAAATGGCAACTGTGTGGACAAAATTTTAAGTTATTTTAATGGAGAAAGATAGTATCCATGTAGAAAAATATCTGTATTAATGTGTACGAAACCAAAGAGCAGAGTCTGTGCTTGAGTATAGCCCCCAGCCCTCCAGATCTCTTGGAAAATGCATCATATGCAAATATTACATATTACTATTTTATACTGTAGCGACCAGAGGAGGCAGGCAGCTCCGTGTTGGCCAGCAGAGAGCATTGTGGGGATTTAACTAGTAAAGGGGCACCATGACAAAGAGTTATGTGATCCTTAATGACCTCCAGCCCCTATACATATAGCATATACGTTGGACTGTACTTTATTTATAGCATAATATAATGAATAATTGTATGATGATGCTACTTTAACCCTAGAATGCTACACTGGATGATTTTCACCAAGCGTTAGTGACTGAGAGTAAAGTATTTTTTGGTGGAATATACTGTATGCAGGGTTTCCCCCAGTGCTTTATAAGCCTGGCGGGCCGCCAGGCTTTCCTTGCCCCCCCGCCAGGCTAAGCGTCACTGGTATATTTATTTTAAATAGTTTTTTTTTGTGCACCAAAACAGTGATAGCAAAGACGATGTACAGAGCTTCTAATGATACGGTTGAAAGCGCAATGGCGACATTTTATGGTCTATACGTGAACTTTTTCCGAAGTCGGAGGAGCACTAGAGGAGACCATGAGCCGCTCGTTCACCTCCAGGCCAAGGGGAGTTCATCCCCGGAGAGCCGACCGAGCCGCGGCTCCATGATGAGGCAGAGCCAGTGGAGTTAGCACGGATGTTAGCACGTCGTCGGAGCAGCCTTCTGCAAGCCGCGATGGTAAACATGGAACTAGTGGATTTAATCCAAAATGGTTAGCTGACCCTAAATTTAGCGGATGGCTCTACCAGACCCAGTATAGTAAGCCCAGACGGATTGATGCACTGATCCAACCTGAACCATGTGCAGCAATAAGTATAACAGGTAGCACAGCACAGCAGACCTGTTCAGCCTCTGAGTTCCCTGGTTTTACCCCTTGACCATGTTTACACTTTTTTATTTATGTTAATTTATTTTACTTTTAAATGTGACCAGCAATGGCTTGTTTTAATATTCACTAGGATGTAGCTTAAGTGAAAACAATTGATATTATTTATTTTAATTGTATTTTTTTGTGTTTGTTAACACCATATTTCAAGATTGTGCCTTTTAGTAAGACACTACATTTAAGTATTGTTAATAAATGGCTTATAATAACACATAATAGTCATAATTTTAAAATTCTTGTCAAATTTTTTTTTTTTTTTTTTAAAACAAAAACACGGTGGGCGGCTGGTGGGCTTCTCTACCACCGGGCTTAGCAAGTTTTCTGGGGGAAACCCTGTGTATGTATATATAATATATCTCTCCCACAGTTGTCAGTGATGCAGGGAGAGTGTGCCTGCATCACATGGCAAGTTCCCACCTCCATCATTATTTTTTTTAGGAATTTTTCACTAATTTTAGAGCCTTTTATAGAGCACCCCATGATACCTTTTTTCATTTTATGAGAACTCGTATAGGGGAAAATAAAAGAAGAGTATGTCAATTTGCCATGTATTGTTGTACTTACATGTTTACTAGATTTTGATGAGAAGTATTTTTTAAATACTAAAATATACCCAACGTTAGTGACGGTGTTGCTACTTGTTACGTTTGTGTTCTAGGGTTACGAAAATTTAAAAAATTTTAAAGACATGCGTGACAGTGACCGCAAACAAAGGATTGGGCATTGCGGGGGTTTAGCTAGTGAAGGGGCATCATGACAAAGTATTGTGTGATGCTTAATGACAACCAGTCAGTGCTTATATGCTAATCCATGCTGGGATCAATTACGATAGCGTTTTTATAACCAAGTGGCAATATCAGCATGGGACTAATGTCCACTGTAATTAACTTATGTTATAATTTAATAAATTATTGTATGATTTTTATTGTATTTTCTTCATTTCTTCAGCACTGACAGCAGAACCAATAACATCAGAGCTTATTGATCCTTCAGTCTATAATATTTTAACCCAGGAGTTTAATACCATCCCTCAGGATGTGGTAGAAAGCCCCAGAACAAAGCGAATAAGAGGACTTTAAGTTGAGTCTTAACTAATGCTTACAAGGAGAAACGAAATTTTCAAAAAACATTTTTCAGATTTCTCGTTTCATCCGACTAAAGATAACCAATTTATGATGACAGAAAACAGAGAAAGCAGCAAATTCTCACTAATTAATGAATTTAAATTGAATGAATCTGCTGGTTGTAGCACTAATGGGGAGCTTGATTAAAACTTGGGGTTCAAGAGTAATAAATTATTCTGTTTTCTTCTTAGAAAATACAGACTGACACCAAAATATTTGGATCTCTGAAATGAGAAGGACCACAGGGAGAGAGAACCTGAAGAGAGAGACATTTCTCTTTGCCGTATAAATAAATAGAACAGATCTGACACGTGTGACGAGGCTACGGTAGCAAGGATACGATATCTAAAAGTGTCTCTTCTTGGAAAAAAAGTGTCTTTCTTGGCGTTCAATCCACAGTTCATAACCAAAGGGTTCAAAGTGTTGCTTTACAAAAATGCTGTGCCATAATAAGAGTACAAAAATACATAACTGTGCAAGACGGGAGCTAATAAAAGAGTCTGTGTGAATACTGCCAGCTCCATACAGCACTGTTGTTTGGTGGAGTCCGGTGGAGTTCCTTTTGGGCGAGAACAGCTGAAGGCGGCGCCGCGGGAACAACATACGACAGCAGTAGTGGCGTTCGGAGCGAGCAGACAGCTGATGTGCAGCATTTCAAACCGTTTCAAAAAGTGAGCTGGTGACGTCAGATGGCGTAGTCATCCTGAGCGGCGGGGCTGAAGGCGGAGCTCCGCAGGGCGTCCAGGCAGTTGACCAGGATGAGCGTCCCGGTCAGGTGCTTCCAGCGTTTGGTGATGGGGTTCTTCATCTTGTCCAGCCCCATGTGCAGCTCCTGGATCACGTCCCGGTAGCTGTCGCCGATCTGAGCCGCCCACGTGACCAGGAAGTCGTACGCCGGCTTCCACATGGCCTGAAAACACACACAGAGAGAAAACAAGCGTCACTTCTGGACTCCATACAGATGAATTCTATCCTTCCTTTGACTGTCATCACAAGAATTTGTGATCTGAACATGATGGATATATTGTGGGTCACAGGTCAAGAACTCATGTAGTACACCTCATTATCGCCTAACCAATCACAATCAACTTGGGTGGATGCAAGTGAGGATGTAGCTTCAGTTTTCCCCTTAAACTGGTGCTGAGTGGAAGTGTTCTGGTGGAACATTCGAAGAGTTCTGAATTAATTCAAGACTTAAATCACCATATCTGTTGAAATAATTGCAATATGATGTTTTTCAACATATCATTCCCCCCTATAGACGCCTTACAGACTTTTTTTCCTTCGATAAAACCACCCAACAACAGATGTAGGTACATTTTTTGGACAAGCCTCAGCTACTTTCTGCTTTGTTGTATCTGCAGCATTGAGACGAGCGCTATGATTAAAATGATTACCTACAGGGAAAAACTGGAAGCAAATCCTCGGCAAAACGGGATATTTTAAGTGTGGTACGTTGCTGCGAGGGGGTTGTCGTTGTTGTTTTGCATAGTAAAGTGGATTTTAAAACGGTAACATGTAGAAAGCAGATAAAGAAGCACAGCAAAGTGAGCAGCCGATAGCAGGTTTATACCAAGACGCTACATCCAGTGAGTCGGATTAGAACTATACAGCAGCTGCTTTACAAATATCCTTGAATCCAGATGTGGTTACTCGAATCGGCTTTGTTTCCATCCACCTGTTTCATTGCACATTTTCAATTCGTGCAAAAACATCTCCAAAAACACAAAAAAATCTCTTATGCAATCGATAAAATCAAGCGGAGGAAACAGACTTGGCAAATAAACGCAGCTTAAACAAAGCTTCTGCTGCAACGGAGAGGCGAACGTCAGATGAACACATCAGCCGGAGCCAAGAGGAAACTGTAACCTTTCATTTTAATACATGAAACAAACAGAAACGACACATTTTCATCATGTTTTCCGGTTTGTCGCTCAAAGTAGTTGGCAACACTGGCGTCACAAGGCGTGTATCTGATGAACTGACTCCTAGTTTTGGCTGTTTCTGTAGTCTTGTTTAGCCTGTATGGTCTTCTGTGAAATCATGACATCCATGACAAAAGTGAGAGAAGTGTTCTGCCTCTCCTACAAGGATGTTCCCTAACGCTATTAGAGTTTCATTAATAAAGGATTTTCATAGCTGGCACTATTACTCACACTGGTTACCATATGGTGTAATGAGTTGGTGTGCGTCATCCATCGTTTTGTTCTTGTGAAAATAATTCCAACACCTAAATTCCCCTCCAGTTGCACTCCTTTTATGCCATTTATAAACTTCATGTCTCAGCCTACGTGCCCTCAGGATCCGTCATTTCAACGTCTCCCATTCATTGTCGATGTGAGAAAACCTGCAGTTCTGGTAGCATTGAGTTTCAAGTACCCCTGACTGCAGTGTGCAGTTCGGGGCGGAGCTCAACGCTGCTCAATGTCGGCATGCTATTGGCTGAATCTAGCATTTGACTCCGCCCACAGGGACACTGCCTGCATGTAAAAATGAGCGCCGTCTTATGCTCCTAGCATAGTCGCAAACCTGTATTTGGCCCTGTATGTGGTTCCATTCTGAATTGCATTAGATGCACACGTTCCTGAAGGGTTAGGGTGGGTTAGGGTGAGGGTTAGATTGCCACCAAAATGAAGCAAAGTTGTATGTAATAAGACTGAACACGATTGAGATGGGTGGGGTCAAACATGGTTGAGTTCAACGTTGAGTTCTGCCCCAAACTGCACACTGCAGTCAGGGGCTTCTCTTGAGGTTCAAGAAACGGGGCGTTGCATCGCCCGCTACTGGTTAGCATAAAGCTGAGGCTATTTTCTGCTCGTGCATTGTGCATGACCTGACACCTCACGAAACTTTCGATTTCAACTAACCCTTGTTATTCTAAAATAAGGACAGATTCGGCAGCTTATTTCTCGCCTCAAATGTTCCCAGACACGCATTTTTGTGAACTGTTTTCAGAATAAAAGAGCCGGTTATGCTTTTTAATACCAGTTACACTGTGCTGCTCTTTCAACCTATATTTCTTAGCTGTACTGTTATTTATTTATTTATATTTGTTGTTGTTATTTCTACTTTGCACCGTACTGGGACTGGGAGAACTGCCTTCCAGTTTTTTTTTAAGTATGCAAATGCACAAGAGATGGCAATAACCAAGTCTTGAGTCTTGACATCGAGCAGCAAAAAGCCTCGAAGTGAAGCGTCGTCCAATCAGATGCAGCCAACGTTTGCACCACTGCAGTAGGATGAATGCTGTCAATAATCTATCTGCACACTGTCAAGTCATATGGCCATCAAGCGTCCAATATTGGCAACCAGCACGACCCCTTGCATCTAAACAAGCCCCTGTGAACAGGTACCGTTACTCTGGTACCGCAGATGCAACAAAATAAGTCGAGATCAGCGTACCTCACTGTCCACCACCCCGTTCTTGTCGCGGTGCGGCGCCTCGTAAGCGTCCATCTGCTGGCGTGAAACCTTGACGAGCCTCTCGGCCAGCTCCCTCCACCGCCCGGCCACCTCCACCGCCGTGGTCAGGAGGACGAAATCCATGACCAGCCGGGCCACGAGACCCTGACAGTCCATCTTCAACAGAGCCTGCAGAGAGACGGAGATAAGCACATAAAAGTTCAGTTAAAAGCTGCAGCCTGAAGTGATGAGGACTTTATATTCTGCACATACAGGCCCTGAAAAAAACCCCAGATATGAGCTCAGACTGGGGTAAAAGACAGGATGATGGTGAATCGCTAACAAGGAGTCTAGTGAAGATGGAAAGTGAGCAGAAGTCTGTGAAGCCTGACTGGGAAAAAAAACACACTACAAAGAGACTAATAAATGTACATCTACAGGTTTCATTCCACTGAGCTGATCCTGTGTTATTTTCCACGGCCGGCCTCCTCAATCCCCCTGCAAAGTCTCAGCTTTGTGCATTTTTCAGATGCTTTCTGCTGGAAATAGAAGTAAGAGCCTTGTGTTGCTCGAACAGGAGATTAAAGTTACATCTGAAGCGAGGGGGAGGAAAACTGCTGATCAGCGCTGATAGACGTACGCTGTGTTTCCATAAAACTGCCAAATAGATTAGAGGCCAGTTTTTAAAATGTTGCAGAAGATTTGGCTCGTTTCCACCGACTGTCTTGGCTGCACAGTGTCATCAGAAGGTGGCGCTATAAGCTGCATGGCTGGAATAAGGAAGACTGAAACAAAAGCACTTGTTTGCCATTTGCTGAGAAACCTCAAAGAAGAAGAAGAAACAAACTTCGTCCACTGATCTGTCAGTTTTCAATCAGGAAAGTTGTAGTTATTCGTTCATGTCAGCTGGTACTGACCATGTTTCATGTTGCCTGGAGACAAAGGCAACAAAAGAAACAGCTGATCAGCCATGTGAATTGTGAAAAAAAATGCCAAATTGACACCAGAAAAACCAGAGACAAGTGTCAGATTTTCAACTTTCAGCTGCTGGTTTGTGAGATTTCAGCCAAATCTAAGCTGTAATATTGGGGTATTTCTTCAAAACCACATTATCCTACGAGTATTGTTTCTAAAAATGGCTGAAAGTAAACCAATTGCACCAGAATTCATATGGAAACAAATTCAAAATGTAAGTTAATTACCTATAATATGAAGAAATACCTATTAGTAACACCTGTGGTCACTTGGAGAAATGTTTTTAAGTTCTGTTAAATAAATAATCGAAGAAATTCAACTTTTTATGGTTATATGATGGCATTACATACTGCACAGGATTTTGCACTCCTCGGCACAACAGAAAAATTCAAGAAACCCTTCGGCTGAACTGCAGGCAGTGTTTGCACAGAAACGATAGGAGGGAAGTATGAAATGTCCGTCTATCCATTATCTATGCACCGAAAGGACACCCTGGACAGGTCGCAGGTCTATCCCAGGGCTACACATAGAGACAGACAACCAAGCACACTCTCATTCACACCTACGGACAATTTAGAATCACCAGTTAACTTCAGCATGTCTTTGGACTGTGGGAGGAAGCTGGAGAACCCAATGAAAACTCACGCTGCACAGGGAGAACATGCAAACTCCACACAGAAAGACCCCAGGCGTCCTAACCAGGACGCGAACGGTGCCAACAACCGAGCCACCGTGCAGCAAACTAAAGCATAGTCGATGAATAAAAGTAAATGCAGCATGGCTCGAAAACAGCATACAGAGGAGCGAGTTGTTGGAAGATACACTCAGCACGGTGAAACATCTTTGTAGAGCTGAGTAGTGTGAGAAACACCAAGTGCGTAGAGTCTGTAAAAATGCAGTGAGCAACACAGCTATAGCAGGAGTAGCCAACCCTGGTCCTTGAGAGCCCCTATCCAGCATGTTTTAGATGTTTCCTCCTTCCAACACACCTGATTCAAATGATCAGGATCGTTATGAGGCTTCTGCAGAGCTTGACAATGAGCTGATCAGTTGAATCAGGTGTGTTGGAAGAGGGAAACATCTGAAACATGCTGGATATTCTATAGTGATCTATAGCATGTAGACCAAACACTTTTTATGTATTGGTAACACCTGTTGTACATGTGGATTTTCTCACATTTTGTAGCACAAATCATCAAAGAAATGCAACTTTTTTAATGATTTGTAGCAAAACAGCTTTGTTGCACTGCACATAGAAGACATGATGAGTTCTTTCTACTTCTAGTCATGGTTGTTCTGTTTCTATAGAGGTGCAGGATTTTATATTGCAGTAAAAGAATGAGTCAAAAGTGAGTGAGTAAACATAAAACAGGAGCACCCATTAACTCTTATTTCAAAAAGTCAAAAACCACCTCTAGTGAGCATAAAATCATTTTGTTGTTGCAAAGTTGGGGAAGCTTTTTTGAAATTTTTCTGTTTCCATTAACGTTTTCTGACGAGCTGCTACAAAAATGTGTATTAAAATACGTTATGGACAAGTAGGAGAACACCACAGTGAACATTCAGCTGTAGTCTGTCTTCAGGAGGAGCCTCAGAGGAACCGGCACACGCATCAACAGCTCTTGTCAAACTTTCTCTGTCTGGACCAGAGTTCATGCAGCTGAACAACAGCATCTCCATCCTCGGGCTTCGCTGCATGAAAGGCAGAAAACAAGAGGCACAGAAATGCATCGTGCCACAGCGTCTCCTGTTTGCTCGGAGTTAACTGGTCTGGACAGCAGCCCGGTTCCTCCCATCAGCCCCTGCAACCCCTCTGTCTCCGTCAATTCTGCCCAGATGGCTGGTGATTGTGGGAAAAGAGAGACGCTGGAGGAGACTCAGACTGATTCCTGCAGCAGAAAGAACCTGCAGCCAGTCGGGGCGGATTTGCAAACACAAATGTGCCACATGCAAATACGAATGCATTTGCAATGATATTCATTCACACCTACACACACATCTGGACTTGTTTGCCGGTGACGACACACTGTATTCTGGAGGAGCACAGAAATCTTTGTTAGTGGAGCAGCAGCACATTCAAACCCAACAATAGCAAATAAATGATAATAAAATGCTGCTGCTCAGTCGACCACCTCGTCTAACGCAGATTAATCGAAGGTCTCGGACCCTAATTTCAAGCCTGAACTCCGCCAGAGAAAACAAAACCTTCCCAGCGACACGCTTCACCGACATCCTTGACCTTCTGGACTCCAGGCAGTTTCTGGGTGTTTTTTTTGTTTTGTTTTGTTACTCCTGTCACATTTTTACTCACTGTGGGCTCACTTTTAACTGCAATATAAAGTCCTGCACCTCTATGGAAACAGCAGAACCATGGCTAGAAGTAGGGATGACTCAGAAATGTCCTCTGTGCCATATGACACAGTTATAATGCCATAAATTCTAAAAAAAAGGGAAAAGATTAAGTTGACTTTCTTTGATTATTTTACAAAGATGTATAACATTGTGACTGTACGTAGGTGAATCTATAGCAACATAGGGTCAACATACTATAGATCAGTGGTTCTCAACTGGTCCAGCCTCAGGACACACAATTAATAACAGTCGCAACCCAAATTTTTGAAGTTTGCTGTTCCTGTTAACAAATTAAGGTTTATTTTGGTGTAGTCTCAACGCATTTTGATACAATTTAGGAAAATTTTTTATTTTTTTTGCTCATTTTGGTATATTTGGACACTTTTGCCAAGTTCTGGGCATAGTTTGGCCCATTTAGACGGATTCCGAGCACATTTTGGTTCATTTCTGGCACGTTTTAGCATAAATTTCTCCAATAAGCTGGCAGAGCCACATCTAGAGGTTAACAGTGGGCAACTACTGGCATCACCACCACTAAATATCCTGCTATTGAAGGCAAACTGTGTCATAAGAAACACGTTCTTTAAAATAAAAGACTTTATTGCACTACTTTTTGCTTCTGCGACCCTCTAAAAATGGCTTCGCGACCCACTTTAGGGTCCCAACCCACCAGTTGAGAACCACTGCTGTAGATATTTAATTATTTACATTTTTACAACCTCTAAGAACTGCTCTGCACATCAACTCCACAAAGATGTTTCACCACCGCTGAACAACCTGCTCCTCTGTATACATTTTTTAAGCCATGCTGCATTTATATTCTTGACCCAGTGAGTTTTATTGTCCTCTCAGTCGCTCTAATCTATTTCTATACTTGTCTACACTGCCTGCAGTTCAGCCAAATAGACAAATAATTTTTGTCACAAGCCTGTTTGTCACAGCTGAGTCAGTCATGGTTCCTTGGTTGTGCTGAAGACTGCAGAATTTTTTTGCGTTTTTTACGGGATCTGTTTTGTTGCAAACGGTTAATTTTTAGTAGATTTTTAAATGTAGAATTAAGTGATTTAGATTTTCATGACATCACCAATGGTTCATTCAACGACAGCTTGTAAAGTAGAAAATCTGATGATTCTTTCTGCTTTTTTTTACAGCTTCCTGCTCTGATAAATTGTTTCATTTTTGGCATTTTGTTTAAACATGACACGTGTTTCAAACTTGCTGGTGGGTCTCGGCGAATCTAAAGCTGAAGTTAATCCTGAAACCAAGTTTGAAAAAGCAGAGACCGGACAAAGTGTACCGACGCTGTAAAAACACCCTCATCTGCAAAACACATCTCGACTTCGCAGAGAGTTCACCAACTTTAAAAAAAAACGTCCAAACTTTCTCGAAATTTCCCCAACTTTGCAGAAACGTCCTCACTTTTCAACAACGCTACTTTCCAACATTTCTCTGCTGCCTGGAAATACAAATTGCCCTGTAAGTCTGCAGCTCAAACCGGTCATGACGGAGGAAAAAAACCTCCGACGCTCAGTGAAGCTCAGCAGAGCGAAGGTGACTTTAAAGCTGCACTCGGGGCCTCAGCGGCTCCATGTGCAGGAATGTGTGGAACGACAGGATATGAAGGAGGGGTGAGGATGGAGGGGGAGTCGGGAGGTGGGGGGGAGGGGGTGAGGAATGTGGATGCCATCCGTGCTCCAGCAGCCTCCCTCACCCTCAGACCAGAGGACGAGATAACGGCGGCCAATCAGAGTCGAAGTTACATCAGTCAGAAGCTGGAGCAGGTTCGAACTCGCTGTGGGTGAAGTTTGTTTGTGGCGTCGCAGCAGGTTTGTTTGCTTCTGTGTGTTTTTTCGGGCTTTCTGCGAGACAAACACCTGTTTCCTCGCTGGATAAGGACAGGAAGTCCCTGCCAAATAAAGGAAAACCACTTCCTGTCTCAACAGGACCTGAAGTCTGTCACCGGACACGAGTTCTGCTGCAACAATACGACGCTGTGTTTACTCAGCGAAGACACACAGCTGGAAGCAAACATTCACTAAATCAACATCAACAAAGCGTCTGTGGTGAACCGCAGCAACAGCGACTTTCATTTTATTAACAGGGCTGCAATTATAATCTGGAATATGAAGTTGTAAATGTTATTTTCAACCCTCTGAACTTTAAAACCTGCCAGCGGTTAAGTTAAAGGACGTTTCCTTTAGGTCCATAAGACAAATTCAGAGTTTTGGCATCTCCAGGTGCTGCACACTTTCACACTGAATTCATATAAAGCCTCATAATATGCATTGATTTCATTAATTATTTCAGTATTTAACACTCTGATGAAGCATGTTAATCTTTTTATAAAACGCCAAAGTGACACCATTTATCAAACAGAAAAATTTGCTGGATTTTCAACCTCCCAACAGTCCTTGAACTAATCCTATGTGATGTGCAGTTCTGTTTGTAAAATTAACCAAGTCTAAGCTTAAAATCGTGACAATTAATCAAAATAATTTTACACAGAAGGGATTCAAATAAAGCTTTACAATCTAAATTGATGTTAACTGACACCTAGAGGCAGTTTCAAAAAGCAAGTCATTTTTACAATATCTGCAAAATTGCATCATTTATCAAACCCAAAAACTGTAAAAACAATAAAAAAAAATGTAACAGATTCTTAACTTTCCAATGGTACCTGAACTAATCATGTGTAACATGCAGTTCTGCCTGGAAAATGAACCAAATCTAAGCTGAAAAATTGAATTAATTCCTCAAAATCTTTTTTTCTAATGTCTCATTTAAATATTAGCCGTAAATAAATCGCAGATCAGTGCAACTTAGAAACTAGGAGTGTAACAATTCACTGAACCCAACCGTTGAGGCACTTTAGGTTCGGCACAGAGGTGTACCGCGGTACGAAAATTTTAAGTCTATTAAGAATGGCCAATGTACAGAATTGTTTTAATTGTGAACCTCGTAGTGCCGACAGTTGTGGTGGACCTTCTCCGTCTCTCAGTTGCACAGTGTTGAGGAACTAAAAACAAGTAGGAGTTTCCAGTGGAACACATGATGTGACAGACCGTTTTTTTCCTCCTGCCGGTGCTTCCGTGACGTATGGCTAACGAATGGGATGGCTAATGCTAACATCAAGAAGCTGGAGCTGGAAGACGCTCCGCCGTTGTTAAAATCACCCGTTTGGGATCACTTCGGTTTCCTGGTGAAGTATGAAGAAGGAGTAAAACAAGTGGACCAGACCAAAGCTGTAAGGAGCTCCAAACGTGGGAAAAGTATGGCGTTTATTATTTGTCATAACTCTGGTTTTACTGGGCATCAACACAATTCAAAAACTGGTAGATGGTTTGAAATCCACACTTTGGATACAAGTTGAAACGGAGACTCAGCGAGGCGTCTTGCTGCTACGTCATCTTAAATCGGTCATGTCATTTTGACGCACCGACATGTGTGTGGACTCCAGAGGGTTCCGCAACGAACCGAACAGTGACTTCTGTACCAAGATACGAACCGAAACGTCATTTTTGTGTACCGTTACACCCCATTAGAAACCATGATTCACTCGGATTTGACCAACAGTCACAGGAGGAAAATTCTGTTTTTTCGGCTGAGCTGCAGGCAGTGTTTACACAAAGCAAAGAAGAGACAAGTACAGAGACAAAATAGAGAAATTAAGACGCGAATAAAACAAACTTAATAGAATAAATGCAACATGGCGGATGAAGTTGTTGGAAGACACATTCAGCACGGTGAAACATCTTTGCAGAGTAGAGCGAAAAACACAGTCCTGGTAACGCCTGTGGGCAAAATGTTGAATGCATTGTTTCTGTTTTTTTTTAGGAAAATAAATAATCAGCCATGGTTGCTCTGTTTCCACAGAGCTGCCAATGAGCCGCCAGTGAGGAAAAATGTGACAGGAGCAAAGAAATGCCAAGAAAGCGTTTGGATGAATTGACTTAATCGATAAAATACGACTGAAAAATGGCCTTTAGTGGCAGCTGTAGTTTCCAGGTCTTCCAGAAACTGATTGATGACCCTTTTAATGAATATACATCCCATCTTTTTCCAGCTTCACGAGACAGAATCAAATAAATCTCAGCCGTGCAACAAATGCATTGAGTCGTTTTTATTAAGGATAAAGTTGGACAGGAAGCAGAATAACCTGAGAAACCTGGTCCATGTATTAGTAAAGCATCACCTCCTGACTTCTATGAATAAAAAGTGAGACCATGGTTATTTTTTTTTACTCACTAACCTCGAAGAGCAGCTGATTTTCTATTTCCTCCACTTTTAAACCTCCTAGCTTATTGTTCTCGACCCGCTGCCGCTTTTACCTCCTTCAACAATCCGGATTTAGCGTTTTAGTTCGAAGCCACGAGGTCCACTTCAGTGAATTTCGCTCCACTTTCTGGCGGTCCGAAACGCTCCGTAGACGTTTGATGGCGTGCTGTGAAGTATTTATCGCTGAGCCCCCCGAGAGTCGGATTTTTAAACTAATAATTGCGCCGCAGCAGACGGAGCCTCGCCTCGCCGTCATTACCGCGACTTAAACATCTTCCAACGACGACGCCGGTGGAGGGGAATTACACGCTGTTGTTTCCCCCCCAAAATGTCAGCTGGCCCTGTGCGTTCTGGGACTCGGTGTTAGTTAAATGCCACGGAGTTTGTTTCACCAGCTCAGCAATCAGCGGCATGAAGCCCTGCAGCTCCCCCCCCCCCAGCCCTCCTCCACCGCCGCATAAATCATCCGCTTGTCAAAACGAGGGGGGAAAATTCCCGCAGACATATTTTCGGAGATAACGTTGATGTGAAGCGGGCGGTTCAATCAGTCGGTAAACACACACACACACACACACACACACACACACACACAGAGTCGCGGAAAACAGCTAAACTGAAGCCACAGTGCGACCAGCAGTGAAGGCTCTTTGATAAATGACTTGTTTCTTCCGTCACCCCGCTCCTGTTCCCCCCCCCGTCCTCCCTCCTCCTCAGCTACAAAACTGACACTCAATCTCTCCACTTCAATCTCCTCTTTATTATTTTTCTATCCCATCTTCATTTTCCGTCTGACTTCCTCCACCTCTCCCATTTGCAGCCTCTCTACGCTCCGTCTTGGCCGCGCGGTGACTTTGCAGTTTCATTCCCGTGTTTCGTGTCTCCTCGCCGTCCTGCGAAACCTCAGAAACCTTCAAAGACTACAGATCGCGGCTTCTTCTTCTTTTTTTTTTTTTGACCTCACACGTGAACTTTTCCTCGCTCCTCTCTGACTGGAGTAACTCCCCTAAACGTGGCCGAGTCTCTCTGGAGGGCGAGCAGATCTGTTGTTCAGTCAATTATTCCAAAAGCAGCAGCTCGCCACACCCAACCACCGAAGGGGGAAGTCAAGGGAAGGTTGGAGGAAGGGAAAAAAAAAAAGTTGATCTGTGTACAAAAATGGCAAATAGCTTATAACGGGCCTCTCCAGTGTTTCAGAGTCTCTCGTCCAGAAATAGGATGTTATTATTATTCCCAGGCTCGATCTGCCACACTGATCTTGCTGCAAATAATTCAGCAGCAGGGTCAGACGCTCCGCGGCAGAACCGAGCTCCGAAATGAAAATCCCCGTGAAGGTTTCCCCCTCTGTGGGTCTCAAGGCTTCGTAGTCGGTACATCGGTGCAGCAAGAGGAGGGAGAGCAGGAGGAAGAGGAGGGTTTACTCTGCTGAGTCGCTTTTCTCAGCTCAACAGGAGGAATTTGAGCTGAAGTTACAGGACAGTTGCTCTCAGAACACCAAGACCACTCTGGATTTGCTGCTTTGTGCTGAAAAATTGAGACTGACTTTGACCCGACAACAGGAAAATCTGGATATTGAAGCTGAAACAACGAGTCTATTAATGAATTAGTCCATAGATTGACCATAAACATCCTTATTATCTGGATAAAGGCTCCAAGATGCATCGTTTCAGCAGCAATTCTGCGATGTGAAGTGAAGAACATGAACTCAAATAACTTGTTTTTGCAGCTTGATGCGTGAAGGAAACTCACACGGTTCTGGTTTTGCACAACTGTCCAATTCAAGGTATCTTGAGTTTGTTGACCTGCAGACTCCAAATGTGCACAACAAAGAGAGAAACACCAAAAAGTAAAGGGGATTTGGCTGCAGTATTAGTTGTAGAAAGGAAGAACAATGCAGCTGTTGACGAGGAAACACAACTACTGTACATCATTTGTTTGAATATTCAAATCAGCGGCACACAGGCAGATCTAACTGCCATCTAAAGCAATAAAAAAGAAGAGTTACAGCATGTAAGAAAGGCTCCGAACAGCAGAGAAGAACCACTGATGCGATACGTTGTCACCTCGCAGAAGACATGATACCAATTACTGCAGCTACCAAAGAGGGCTTTAAAAACACGATGCGGTCGCTTGACAGGAGGTGAGGAATGTTTATCTCGAGTCGCCACGCTAAGGCTGCATGAAAAATACAAGCTGAAACAGAGCTGTGAGTATGTAAGTCCACTTTATCATTAGGAAAAACAGCTTTTTTCCTGGGTGATGATACAAGTTGGAGCATCTCAAAGAGGTAGTTTGGAGCCAACAGGTCTTTACAGCAACACGCGGTTAACAAATAAACTAGGCTGCATCTAGTAAGTTATATTTACTAAACTGTTTCTTCATATCGCAATGTACACCGATCAGGCATAACATTCTGACCACCTGCCTAATATTGTGTTGGTCCCCTTATGTGGTCCAAAATGCTCTGAACCATTGGGCATGGACAAGAGGACCTCTCAGGGTGTCCTATGGGGTCTGGAACCAGGACGTTGGCACTGGATCCTTTGGGTACTCTGGCTTGTGCAGTGGGGCCTCTGTCAATCCAACTTGTTCCACTGCATCCTGTTGATGCTTGATCAGAATGGGGTGTAGGAAGTTTGGAGGTCAGATCAACATGTTGGGCCATTGTCATGTTCCTCAACATGTTCCTGATTGGTTGATGTTGTTTCCATGTGGTGGGGTGCATTTTCCTCCAGTGACATTTGGGATTTCCATTAGCATGAGGGAGTGTGTTTGTTGTTGGACAATGTTTATTTGGGTGTCTAAGTCTGATCAACACGGATGTTAAAATCCAAGGTTTTCCATCAGAACAGCACATAGTACCAATATGATCAATGTTATTCACTTCACCTGTCACTGGTCGTGATGTTGTGGCTGATATTTGTACTGTACAGTTGTGAACAAAAGCTGACATACACTTGTAAAGACTAGCCCATCATAGCAAAACAACGCAGTTCAGTCTATTTCCAGAAGACCTATAATAAATCTATGAAAGAACCAAAATGCATGATTGTTTTTTAGGACAAATACGCAAGCGTTTCAAAGACCCCAACATAGAAAATTCAGTTGTAGGAGTCGTTTGAAACTTAATGGTGCCATGATAAACATTAAACGTCTTTACAAGTGGATGAGTCCTTCAATGCCAACTCTTCTAGGGCCTCCCAGTTGAGGTCATGGATTTTCTTGAAATAAGTCATACAAAAACTTCTACCTAAACCATGGAACCTTGCAAAATCTCACAACTCTACTCCAAATTCTTTTTCAGTTAAGAATTTTTGTGTTAAATGTGGTAACTTCACTGTTTCTTTTAAAGCATCACCAGCTGATTATTTTTCACAGGATTTGGCCGATTTTTTTTAACTGAATATCCAGAAACCTCAAGAAAAAGCTGAAAAATCAAAACGAAAAATCTTTACTTTTCAAAAATCCATATCTCCACTAATATTCAAGTTCCAGCTTGTAGTGGTTTTGGTCATTGTGTAACATTGCACTCCCTTATACACCTCATAGTATGTCGCAATCCAGCATGCAGTAATCTGCCTGGACGTGTGTCAGGTGGGATAAGCCCAGGCTGGTTGGATTGTTTTGCTAATTGCACGCCTGGAAATGGATGGGAACTTTTGTTAACGACTGTATAATGCAGAAAAGACAAATATGCAGTTTTTTTCCCCCAATATTTTGCAGCTGTGATCTGGACTTTTGATCAGAAAAGGCAGAATTTGAAGACATAACCTTCAGGAAATTCTGATTTTTGCTATTTCTCGGCATTTTCTGCAACATCCATCCATCCATCATCTGTACACCGCTCAATCCTCTGTAGGGTGGCGGGGCTGGAGCCTATCCCAGCCGACTCGGGCGAAGGCAGGGGACACCCTGGACAGGTCGCCAGCCTATCGCAGGGCTACACATAGAGACAGACAACTAAGCACACTCTCATTCACACCTATGGACAATTTAGAATCATCAATTAACCTCAGCATGTTTTTGGACTGTGGGAGGAAGCTGGAGTAACCGGGACGCGAACCGGGGATCTTCTAGCTGTGAGGTGACGCTGCTAACCAAAAGTTAATCAATTAATCAATAAAACCAGATAATAAAAGGACCTTAGTTGATGGTCACAGTACCAGAAATGTGGCACCGCTGTCATCATCTTACACATTTTTTCTGTCTTTGAATTGCAAAAGCAAATTACTACCATTTCAAATAAAGACTTTCCATGCATGAAGTCAGAAAGTCACTGTCTTTATTGCTAAATTTTCATTTTTAAATTCAGCCTCTTTGTTGCATAAAAGCAACAAAACCAGGAAGCTTTTATTTTGTAAAAAAAAAAAAGAATCAAAAGGAGAGTAGATGAGGAGAGTGGGTTGTATCAGTTTCAATGAAAATGCATCCATCAGCCTCAACATGAGAGAAAGATTTGTTGATTTGTCAGGAGGACATCAAATATTTGCAGGTTTGTTTACTGATTTCTGTGTTCAAACTGCAGATGGAGGTTTACACAACATTTATTTGCTTTATTAAAAATGTGCATTTGTTGCTGCTGCAGCAAATCTCTGCTGGCAAGAGAACGATGTTTGAGTATGCAGCTCGCAGGCAGGTTTACAGTTTGCTGTAACGTGTCTGAACATCTCGGGGAGGTTACGGCAGGACAGCGGCAGGGACACGGAGGTGGGGTGGGCCCTTCGGTGTTTTTGCATTTTTAATTTCTGTCCGAAGCCCCAAAGAAAAGCAGCAGCAGCAGCAGCAGCAGCAGCTCAGGAGGGAGTTCACGACGCAGCCAACCTGCAAAGACTTGCCCAGAATTTCCCAAATTACAGGACAGTCAGAACAGAATGAGCCCGTGTTGAAGTTGTGTAATTAAAAAACGTTCCCACAGAAGCCCCGAAGTCACTGTGAAAAACCTCCACACACCTCAGGAATCCTCCTTTTCCTGCATTTGCATTTTAAAGTGAGTGGAGTCCCAGCAGCTGGGGGTTCATCCAAACAGCCCAAAGCAAGAGATGTTTAATTGTCAGGTTGATTCATGTTAAAGCCTCATACTTTGAATAATTCAATAAAAAGACTAAACTTTGATTCAAACTTCCACTAACAGATGCTTCTGAGCTGTGAATATGTTTCGTTTGCAGTTGTTTGAGCCCAGTTTTGAGGCTCTTTTAGCTCCAGCTTTGGTCCCCACCGACTTCTAAAGGTAAAATCGCACTTTTTATGTCACCGCATCCAGATTTTGTCAATTTTTCTTTACATTATGATTTCCTAAACACAACATTATCTCCCAGTGGACACACACAAATAAAACTGTCCTTGTCTACTTGCTTTTGTGCGACCCAGAAGCACTTTTCTACTTACGAACAAATTCTATTGATATATGCGATATTTTTAATTCCACATCCAGAGGAATTTGAACAATCTGAACTAATACTTCTGTATATTTTTGGTGTGTTTCTATATTTCTACTAATATTTCTTGCTTCTTCTTGACATATTTGCTCCTTTGCTGTTGCAACAATGCAAATTTCCTCACTGTGGAATGACAAAGCCTTAATGTATGTTACAATTGCAGCTTAATAAAGCCAGATTCTTTCTTAGTCTTACTCCAACCATCAACCAATACAACTACTAAAAGCACAATATTGAATCTTTTGAACCCTACAACTCATCGCCAACTTCAGTGACCCAATTTTTCCTCTCAGTCCTGCAGTAACGGGATACAAATATGTACTTCATAGATACTCATTTCACTTCTTGTGTGTCTTTTAACACAATTCTGTGGAAAAAAAAATCCACTTCTAATCGCCAAATGTTCTATTTTACGCGTTTATCAGTCGAGAGACATTTTAATCTGTGATATTTTTCAAGAGCAGAGCAGGAGTGTGTTTAATATTTTAAACGGTAATGAACCTAAAAGGCTTCCTCGCATTAGTTTCAAATGACAGTCCGGTTGAGATCGCAGACAAAGTTCTGCACGTCTGAATGAACCTGTGGCACTCGTATTTTAGAACATCCAGTTTAGTTTTATGATCAACAGGAAAGTTTGCGTTCAGTCACAACATCAAGTCAATTTAATTTGATCTACTCACTGTTAACTTTACAAAATCCGGTAATGTCATCATCATACCGTGACATTTTTGTGCATTAGTTAAACTACTGTTTTTATAGTTGTTAATATACCAAATCACCTATATTTTAAAGAATAAGCCATTTTCTTGGATACACCTTGTAGCAACCAATAACGTAATACCATTTTGTCAATAATGTAATAAGTTAATGGCCTAGCAGTTAAAAAATTATTTGAAAATGTAATAACTACAGCCAATAATGTACTAATACATAAACAGGACTACATTTCTTAGAAATAAAAAGATTTGTTTCCAGTTTTTGTGAAGTTTCCTCATTAAAAGTAGGTCTAATGCAGGAGTGGACAACCCTGGTCCTCGAGAGCCACAGTCCAGCATGTTTCAGATGTTTCCCTCTTCCAGCACACCTGATTCAAATGATCAGGATGGTTATCAGGCTTCTGGAGAGCTCGATGATGAGCTGATCATTTGAATCAGGGGCTCTCGAGGACCAGGATTGAACACCCCTGGTCTAGTGGATGGCATAGTGGTCATTCATCAAGGATGCATCACATGTAGCTCTCACTCTCCTTAAGTATGGCTGTAAGAGCCAATCTGAGAATTATTTGTTGTATAAAATCTTCATTTAGAATGTTGTTTATTTGCTTAAATGTGTAAATTCATCATTTCTGGTCAGTGTCTCTGTTGGATGTTGCACTGTCACATGAATTTACCACATTTTGTTCTTGGAAAACGTTTCATTAAAACTTTGTTCAAACATTTCTCAAGGAAAAAACGATTCAGTCGTCACTTCAAACTGGATTTAAAGAACTGGACTGGCTCTATGATGGAACTTAACTCCAGTATACAACATAGAACATGAACACTTATTTAGTATCATGTACATTGTTGGCTCCAAAAAACTTATTAGATTATTGGTAAGTTATTACGTTTTTGGCTTTATTACATTTAAAATGGCCAAAATTATGCACATACTACTTTTTCCTACTAGATGTTTATCTCTGATAGTGTGAATGCATTGATTTCATTGTACACTGTGCAACGGCATTAAGTAATTCTATTATAATCTACTCTACTGTGTTGATATTGATGTTTTTGTACAGGTTTAGTGACATTAAACAGTGTTTTAACAGGTTTTCCAGCACATAATAAGATGTAATAAAAGCTAATCCTCGGTTTAATGCAGCTGCAGCAGCCAGATGTTTTAACCACAAGACCAGGACTGCTGGATCTCACAACACTAAAATAAAAAGTAGCTGAATTATTAATCGCTTGTTAATTTCAGCTGATCTGTGGCGACGTTACGCCGAAATCCACCTGCCACCAGCTCGGAGCCTCTGATTGGTCCTCTTAGGGGCGTCCGGGTCGAGGAGGATTATGGGAAGGACAACGGGGTTGAGGCGACTGCAGGCGCCTGCAGGTCCACAACTGGAGCTTCTGTTTAGTTTCTGAACAATGAGGCAGGAAACATCTGCAGCCTGAGATCCAGCAGACGCAACCTGGATCCCTTCCATCATCCGCCGACAACAACAGCACAACTCCTCACAAAGCAGAGACGCACAGTTAGATATGACAGCGGTGAAGCTTCATTCACGTGTTTTTTTATCACCTGGAAAACATCCAGAATGGACACATGAATGAAACAGTCCCACATGGAAGGTTTTAACTCGACTCAGGATCAGTTAGATATGAATTTTTGGATAAAGATTGTTGGAGTTCACAGTGAAGTCAGAGAAAAGCTCATCTGGAAAACAACTAAACACATTTTCTTCCTGCTCACCTTAAAGCTCAGAGCAAAATCTGCATCTTTGGTGAGATTTAAACTGTAGATTTGCACCGTTTACTGATAGCAGGCTGTCTTTATGGTCTTTTCATCCTGTTGTTGGAGTATAAACTGATCCACTACAGACTACAGGTTTCCAGACAATTATAGGTAAAAATACATCTTTTAATAAACAATCAGGACTTGTTGTTCTGTTAGCAATCAAACTCCTTAAATATATGAAAGCACTGCAGCTGTAGTTAACGTGGTTGACTGGAATCTACTCTGCAAGCAATGGATTGATCACGGTTTATCCGTGGATGAACTAAATGTTCCACAGAGTGACTCGACCTGCAGCCCTATCAGCCTAAGAGAATCATAAATCAACATAAGCAGTCAGTATTAGCAGCATATTAAATCACTTAACCTTGTTACTTTCTAGTGGGAGCAGAGCAGCAGCACATATTCATCTGGTTTCTGAAAATATATCAGCTGGTGATCCAGCACAAGAACTGCTGAGGAATAAAACAGAGAGGTTAGCTGCTGGCTTTAGATGATCTGCATGTTGGGTTTGATACACAAACTGCTGTTAGCAAAGTTTATGCTCAAGCTTTGTACATCCGTTTGAACTAAATGCAGAAACACTGACGGCTTCTTAGACATCAGTAAGTAAACATTAGATAAGTAGCTGTTAAATTTAGGTGGAACAAGGTGTTTACAGGTCATCTGTTCCTCCCAACACCAGAGACAAAGGATTAATCCTGGAAGTTTGTTGATGTAGAAGTTTTCTCCCTCTTAAAGCAACTTGGTCAGATGGGAGCAAACTGACCAACCAATGGACCGGTCTACCTGGAAACTGCAGCCCACACACCATGTCATATATCATAATTATGAACAACCAGCTCGTTATATGATATGAAAAAGTAAACCAACTGTGTGTAAACTGAATGCCGACACTCTCTGATCATCTGGTTCTAGCAGAAACATGAGTAGCTGTTCCCAGAGATGTGCAAGAGACTTAAAAATCTCTGAATGCTCGTCGAATCTTACATTAGATTATTAGATATTTGATAATATGCAGGTACAGCCGAAGTCCTCCTACACAATAAGAAACTATGCCACTCCCTAAATAAAAATAAAACATTACATATTAGTGTATAGCCCTGTCATATTGTGGATTTAGCGTTTTTCGGCTTATGAAAGTAGCAGCAGTGATTCCTAACCAATGAGAATTTGGCCAAAAGAGAGCAACTGTTTTTATTTCTTTGCTGGTTTTACAGAAAGGTCAACAAGGAAGCAGCAGGTCAAACTGAATATTTAAGAGCGTCTTCTTCTCAACTACAAGACAAACTACTTCAAACAGTCTGTGGTGGTGTATAAACCGATCAGCCACAACATTATGACCACTGACTGAATAACATTGATCATATTGGTACTATGTGGTATTCTGATGGAAAACCTTGGATTTTAACATCCATATTGATCAGACTTAGACACCCAAATAAACATTGTCCCACAACAAACACACTCCCTCATGCAAATGGAAATCCCAAATGTCACTGGAGGAAAATGCACCCCACCACATGGAAACAACATCAACCAATCAGGAACATGTTGAGGAACATGACAATGGCCCAACATGTTGATCTGACCTCCAAACTTCCTACACCCCATTCTGATCAAGCATCAACAGGATGCAGTGGAACAAGTTGGATTGACAGAGGCCCCACTGCACAAGCCAGAGTACCCAAAGGATCCAGTGCCAACGTCCTGGTTCCAGACCCCATAGGACACCCTGAGAGGTCCTCTTGTCCATGCCTAAAGGTTTAGAGCATTTTAGACCACATAAGGGGGACCAGCGCAATATTAGGCAGGTGGTCATGATGTTATTCCTGATCTGTGTATTTTGAAGTGCACTAAATTTACCATTAATTCCACATATCTTTTATCTTTTCTCATCCTGTGACTATGTTATTATGAGCAAAAATACTTCACACATGGACAGATATGACTCATAAATGTGTCACTTAAAGAACAAAAGGCGTAACTCTTCAAAAAGAACCATACAGCAGCATAACACAGAGGATTCAGCTCCACCTGATCAAACAGGTGGTTGGAAAAGAGACACATGATGTTAAGCCCCATCTTGAGGTTTCCATGGAAACATTCAGCCCGTTTCTGCCTGCAGGACTGGAACCTGTGATTTAATGTATGTACTGATGTTTGTCTTTAAACTGTACAAACCCAACACGTGCAGGTCGTCAGTAAACACAACTAATAATCACCTTCAGCTAAGCACAAAATTAAAACCCTCCTTCAAGCCTGCTAACTATTATTATGTAACTACTGTGAAAAGGATTCACTTTCTTCCCCTGAACCCCCGCTGTTACACCCCACAATGCTATAATGTTCAATTAAAGAAGCACTCTGACAGTTCGGCTATTACAGTCTTAAACAATTTGGAGCTAAAAAGTTCACTGGTTCATTAAAACCTAATGGCGTCGTCCTCGGGGGCTGCAGGAGAAGCACTTCTGTACCACAATTAGAGCCGCGACTGATTGTTTTTATCGCTGAATCTGTTTTTAAGTTAATTGTTTAATAGGTTCAAGGACAGTCCAAGGCAAAACACAAAGATATTCAAATTACAAAGACGCCAAACTGAAAAGCAGCAATTACAGAACATTTGGCAGCTTTTGCTTGAGCGACTCATTGATTATCAAAAGCTGATTAATTGTTTTTGACAATCAGCTAATCTGCTAATCGCTGCGGCTCTAATTAGAAAATGACATTTATTGCGCTGAAGAGGGAAATGTGAGGCGAAGTTGGTTCGCCTGCAAAATACACGAGCTAATTAGCTGCAGCTAATCCTGCTGGAAGTGAGGCCAGAAAAATAATTATTTTCCTCTACCGGCTTCTCCAGCGTGATGATTTGTTTTCCGTTCTGCTCTAAATCACTGAAAGTTAAATATCTCTGGATCTGGAAGAAACGAGGCGCCTGAACGTGTCGCCTTGGGCCAAGAGAAAGCACAGGTATCTGCAGATTAACCCTCTGAACATTTTCGCTCACTGTAACTCCTTTTCCACCAAGAAGAACCAAGTGCTAGTTCAGTGCTGGTGCTAGTTCTGGTGCTTAGCTGGTTCAAATCTCATGCTTCCAAAGAACCTGTTTGCTTTTCCATTGGCAAGGAGCCAAGTTGGAGCGACGCCATTGGGTCATCATAAAACGACTACGCTTGCATCCATTATATAGCAGTTAAACAAACGCAATAAGTTGATGATAATATCTATGTTTATCTTATAGATGGTCTTAAGGCTGATTGCCTGGACACATCTGCGATTGCACTACTGGTGGGACACAGTTGTACCAGATTTCAGCATCAACAGTTTATGCAAAACTTCCGTGTGTCCCAGGAGTCATTCCAATACATCTGAGATCGGACCAGGGACATCCTGGCGAAAAAGGACACTAATTACGACTTGTGTGTCCCTTTCCACCGTTGATCGTTGGTCATGATAACCCCGCCTCCAGCCCCTGACATACTCGGTTCTTAGCTCTGGCCCAGCAAAGAGTTGGTGCTTGCTAAGCACCAGTTTTTAGAACCTGGAGTCGGAGCTTAGGTGGTGGAAACACAAATAGCTGGTGTCAAGTCAGGCTCCGAACTAGCACTGGAACCAGCTTGGTGGAAAAGGGGTATGTTAGCTCATTTCTCACTGCAATCTAAAGTCCTGCATCTCTATGTTAACAGAACAGCCATGACTAGAAGTAGAGAGAACTTAAATATGACTTTTGTACAGTTTAACATAGACATAATGCCATAAATCATAAAAAATAAGAAGTGAAAGTTAAATTTATTTGATTTTCAATTTTACACGAATTGGAAAAACATGCCCACAGCTGTTACCAATACTGGGGGAAGATGTGTGCTCAGATGTTTTACTGTTTACATTTTTGCAACCTCTACAATCTGCATTTGTCACATTAGTCTGCGCACCAGCTCTAAAAAGATGTTTCACCGTGCCGAATGTATCTTAGAACAACTGCTCATTTTTAGCCATGCTGCCTTTATTTTATTGAGCAAATATGTTTAATTTCGCTGTCAGTGTCTCTAATTTGTTTCCACACCTGTCTCCTCTGTACTCTGTGTAAACACTGCCTGCAGTTCAGCCAAATTCTTTTTCACAACTGTTGGTCACAGCTGAGTAAATCACTGCTTCTGAGTTGCACCGAAAAGTGTCAAACTTTTTTGTTTTTCCCACAATCTTGAGCTATTGTTGACTAATATTTATATTGGATGTGAAATAAAGAGATTTTGATGAGTTATTCCACTTTTTAAGCTTAGATTTGGTTCATTTCTCCAGACAGAACTGCATGTTGTGCGTGATCAGTTCAGGGACTGTTGGAAAGTTGAAATGTAGTGATTTCTTTTATGTTTTCACAGGTTTTGGCTCTGGTAAATGGTGTGATCTTGCAAATTCTTTGAAAATAACATTTTGAGGTTCAGAGGGTTAATCAATCAGTCAGTTGAAATCAGTTTATGTTATAAGGCTTTAATTGAATGAAGACCTTTAAGAATGCAACATCTGGAGATGAAAAAACTCTCGTCTCATATTCGTCTCTCTGTCATATAGGAGGCATTTTTACAATATAAGCAAAACAGTTCCAACAAAAACTGATCTTAAAACCTTCCTGAGAAAGTATTTATTGTTGCATCAGACTACTGGTTTTCACTAATGCACCTAATGAGAGCAGTTCCAACTGAAGACTCAGACACCACTGACCAGCCGAGAAGCAGCGAAAGCAATGAAAAATCTATACTTGGTAAATCCAGCTCACTGTGTCTGTGCATACACACAGCACTGATGTTCTCCCTCCACTAACAATCAAAGCAGACCAGAATGGGTTCAGACATTCAGAAACACAAAAGCGGCTCTTTGGTGCTTTTGATTCCGAGCTCTCTTTCTTCTATAAATAGACTTCCGTCCATGTCAAACCGTGGCAGCACACAAATCATTAGGTTGTCCTCTCCGACACACTCATGTTGAAGAGCAGAGGAAGATCTCGTCTGACAGTCTTCACAGCCGCTCGGCTTTTATTCTGAGGCCCGAAATCCACTTTTTCGGAGAACGTCAGATGTTTGCACGTAGCGTAAACAGCATATTTGTGTCGGTTAAACAAAAAAGCCTTCGTGAGCTCCAATTTGCTGGATTGCTGCGTGCTTTGATAGTCCCCGCAGTAACCAATAGTTTAGGTGTAATGCAGACAGAAATAACATAAAAAACAAGTCTATATTCAAACTCACCAGCAGGGCATATTTTCAGTCACCACCTTTTATTATGTTCTTTTCCATACTGCAGTTTTTCTGGCTATAAATGGTTCTAACTAGTGTTTACAACCTTGTGTAAATTACAGTGTTTGTGCTCCGTGTTACTTCAGCTGTAGTACGTCTGTGACCTCTGACGGAGACTCTCCAGAGGATAATATACCGACACAGGAACAAAGTGTAGAAGCGGCGTTTAAAAGCAGGAGGGAACACTCTCTTAAAAAGGGTGCGGTATTTCAAACGCTCGAAATAAAAACCATAAAAGTGAAATGCCAAGTTTTATAGTGCACGGGGCCACGAGCATAAGTCCGAGCGGATGTGACGGGAAGCGTTTGTTGTATTTATTAGGCATGTGAGGATGAGATTCGCTATCTAGACGGTCTGGGGCGATGCTGAAAAATCCACATTTCCATGACAGAAGATGGACAACCAATAGTTTAGGTGTAATGCTGTAACGAGAGTGGCTGGTTCGCACATTTACAGCGAACACAGCTCAGCATTTTGGCCTCTGTGAAGAAAAGCTGAATGTACTGAAAAGAGAAAAGCGTGAGGCGTGAACTGGGCCTCTTGGTCTGCTGTGGACACATCTGCTCACTTTAGGGAGAAAGTGAAATCCCGACTAAAGGCAAACTTGGCTAAAGAACACCCATGTGACACTCTAATTATAGCAGAAGGCTCACTGGAAAAGGACACGAGGAAGAAAAGAAGGGTTCAGTCGTGAGATCAGACTAAACTACTTGGTTTGTTTCTCCCCTCGAGTTTGATTCATACATCCATGCATATCAACTGGATTGATTACATCAGCGTACTTTACTCAGACTGCACACTCAAGAAACACGAGCTCATATGGGAACAAACTGCTCTGCTGCTTTCTACAGCTCCTCAAGTCCCGATTAGACCCCGATGCCTACACAGCAGTTATCGACTGCACTCCCAGCAGAATTAGTCGACTGGACCACAGCCTAAAGCCTGAAGCCTGCAGCCTGGAGCCTGGAGCCTGGAGCAGCCGTGGGCAGATAAAGCAGGAGAGGAACTGAGAGAGAAATCTCCTACTGGGAGGATACTGACAGAAACATATGGCCATTTAATTGGAAACATGACGGACAAAACACAACCAACCGAGACTGAGAAGTTTAAACGGGGGAGGAACAAATTTGCATTTTTTTCAAATCAGTGGCTCAAAGAAAAACTCTGCAGAAGAGGTGGGATGCAAAGGCTGTAACTTACCGTGAGGAGTTCTTTCTGGAAGGACTTCCGCTCTTTACTCTCCGCATTGTTGCAGTCCTCCTTCAGCCTCTCCAGCACCGACGCCACCCTCTCCGGTTCGCTGTCCAGCTCGGCCCGGCAGAAGTGCGTCAAGGGCAGGTTGACGTATCCAAGGGCGTCTGCGAACGCTCTCCAGTTGCCTATGTTCTCCATCAGTATAGTTCTTACAGACGCGTAGATGTACGTGAGGAACTTGCAGGGCTTTAATGTCTGCTCCAGCAGCAGGGAAGTCGTGAGGTCGGGCCCGCTGAAGTAAATGGGCTTCACTTTGCCGACCACCAGCACGTTCTTGGCGTGAACGAGGCCCATTTTGCCCTGATAATATCCAATGTACCATTCCTTCGTCCACAACTGACCCTTCAGCTTGATCTTCTCCTCACTCAGCAGGGCTACAAAGTCTCCTTTTTTGTACTCGAGCAGGTACTGATTTTTTGTTTGTCGGATGACGGTTTTGATTAACTTTCCAAACTTCAGGTTGTTTATTCTCCTGTCCTGGAAAATGGGGTACTTGGTGGCGATGGCGAGAGGAGACAGGACTATCTTGCCGACCTCCTTCTTCTTCAGGAATCGCCGCTGCACCGATGTCTTTGGGCCTGCTTTGGGTGGTGGCGTCGGTGTCTGGACACAAAACTGAGCGAGTATACAATCTTGGTCGTCTTTGACCTGGATTCTTAAGGTGAAGTCAGAAACATCTTCAGCGTTGCGTGAGGCGATGACGTAGACGAGCCTGCTGACTTTGCCTAGTTTGACCTGGAAGCCTCGCACCACTCTGGCCTGCTCGCTGGCCTTCACCTCGTAGTTGGCCATGTTGGAATAAACTCCCACACGAAGGTCCTGCGGTCTGGACAAGACAAACTGGTGTTTGCCCCAAAGCTGCAGGGCAACTGGTGGTGCAGACTGAGCCTGTTTGCCAACTTCACTCACCAGCAGTGTCTTTGGGGCGCAATCGTGGCCGAACATCGCCACGACTGTCTTGAAGGACGGGTGGATGTGTTTGGGACCGTACACTCCTAAGGTGATCTTTTTAACCACATGCTCCCAAACTGTTGAGTCCGGCGATATGGACTGGGCCTGAGCCACGACGCACACATACATACAGGGTTCAAGGTTATCAAGACACACCTGAACCGTGTCCCCATACAGGTACGCCTGAGGAACCGGAGTGTAAGGTCCCTCTTTACAGTCACTCCGAACACACAAGACTTCAGTCGTCTGCCTGTTCTCCATTTTAACCACCACAGACACTTTCATCTCCAGGGTGACGGTGGTTTTGGTCTCCATGTTGCTGAGTTTGATCTCCACAACGGGGCTGACGGTGGTGCAGCGGTCGTTGTTGAGCTCCAGAGGCGGGTCGAGCAGAGCTTTGATCGAGATCTGCTGCGTGTCCCCCGGAGCTACATGGCCTTCGGGTATGTGGATGCTGATGTGGGTGTCAGGAAGCTGAACGGCGCCTCCTGAGCTGTCCAACCGACACACGATGTTGGTCTCCACCGGCTGCGTTTGGCCCCAGCCTGGGTTCTGGCCCAGCGAATCCAAATCGTGGCAGGACCTGGCCAGCTTGCGGTGAGTGAGCCACGCTGTCCGGAAATCCTCCCTGCTCTGAAACTGCTCTGGCGCCGGCGCTTTGAGGCCTCCGAAGAAACCACCGGAGGCCTGAGGGGCGTCAGACTGAGCCTGAAGGATGGACAGCTCAGACAGACTGTAGGAACGTTTGCTTCTAAAAAACGGGTTGTCCCTGCGCAGTGTTTGCCCCACACTAACAGTGGGACTGAGAGGGTTCAAGTTAAAAACGCCACTGCCGAAACCGTTGATGTCGGCAGTGCTGCTGGTGGAGTTGGGCACCGATGGAGTGAGCGTATCAAACAGGAGGAGGTCAACTGATTTCTCGTTACTGTTCTGATCGAGCGAGCTCTGAGGACCCCCGTTTAGGAAAGGGTTTGTAGAGGTATGGTTTGTTGCAAAAGGATTTCCGTTTTGGAAGGTGGTTGGTTTCAAAATCACTCCTGCCCACTCCCCTAGAAGGTCCATTTCTTTGGCTGCCTCCTCGTTGTCTCCCACAGTGTCGATCATCCCGCTGTCACTGAAGGACGAGTCTCTGTAGTTGATGGGCTGAACGTAAGCTGCAGGGATGTAGCCCATCTCCGTGTTGTTGTGAGCGTACCACCACTCTCCTCCTGATGAGTCCAGAACGTAGAGACGGTCCCCTTTAGAGAACTTCAGGGTGGTGAAGCTGGATGGGCAGTAGTCCTTTATGGCAACGACCTCCCTGGCAGCGCCGAAGGAGGCGGTCGCGTCCAGTCGTAAGGCACTGGGAGAAGGCACTGGAAAAGAGAGAATCGAGTCAGGTGGAGGTGGAGATGGATGGCATGGCCTAAATATAACATCTTGATTATGTCTTTAAAGGACGTGAAATAGGTGTAGGGTGTTAAGTTTTTGCTTGTTCTTTGCAGTGTCTCTGAGTCAAATCACCGCTGTCTACCACAGACTCTTTTTATTTGAACCTTTAAAATCCTAAAAGCAGGCATTTAAACCCCAAAACCTAAAAGAAAAGTGTATCTTTTTTTCAAAAAATTTGCCATATTTACAGCATTTATCAGCCAGAAACTGTAAAAACAGAAAGGATTGTTCAACGGTCTGTGGGACATGGAGCTCCTTTAGAAAAATGATTCAAATTTTTAAGCTTATAATCATGATATTTGATCAAAATCACTTCATTCTACCTGCCACATTTAATAATTCACCAAAAATACACTGTTTACAACAGATCGCAACACCCAGAAACGGAATCCAAAGGGTTTATAGATGTTAATGTCTTGCAAAAATCATTGAGCAAACTAAACACAAATGGAACATGCAATGTTGAGGCAAAACCATTATTTTCAAAAACAAAAACAAAACTGCTTCTTGTGAGAATGTCATCACTGACACCACATATTGCATCTTTAGGAAAACACAGACAATCCCATGCGGCTACATGCTGCCACTACCAGATGCTGCATCTGAGCAGAGCACAAACATCCACTTAATCTGCACAGACAAGAAAGAGCAGAAAGGCCTCTCACTAATTTATGCTCCAGGAAAAAATGGTTTGATTTCACCTCTGTAAACAAACGTTAACCGACTGTCCATTGCTTGATGGTGCATGTCGCTACTGGTTTGATTAAATTTCTCAGTCGTTTGGTGGTAATGGCACTGTTTTCTATATAAAACTGACTAAGTGGTGCAGTAGCATCCAGACAAGTTATGTGCTAACACCAGGTAGCTCCGTATTTTACAGCAAAAACAGCTGATTATTAAGACAATTTGGGAGAAAAAAAGCAGCTTGTGATGCAGAAAACGACTTTTTCCACTCTGTTGCTTCGAAGAAAAGCTGCTTTGACTCTTATGACCCTAAAAAATAACACTGAAAAACACCTGACAGGCTGCTTTGTGATTCTATCTGCTGCAGTAAGAAGAAAGGCAGAAACTGTCTCTCAGAACTGACAGTTTGTTTATTCTATGACAGCGAACAAGAAACTCTTTTTCCATAAACTGTGGATTTTTTTTATATCATATCAGAAGTCAACATTCCACACGCTGACTGAAGAGCTTCCACAGACTGGATCCTCATTCCTATTCTATTTCTGACCCGACTGATGTAACACACATGAGCTCCGCTAGACACAGTGGTCAGCTTCAACCTTTTATTTAGTTTCCCTAAAAATGAGAACACATATAAAGTAATTGTAAAGAGATGATTAACTCTCCTCAGAGTAATGAAGCTTCATTTAGTGTCCAGTAACTAGTAGCTTTTGCTGCTATGTCCCAATGAACACAAAGCAGAGGCACAGATCTGAGCCATTTCAGTTGACTTGTAAGTGTGATAAGTAAGGCAATTAGAATAAACACTACATATAGACGAGCCCTGTGTTATTTTCTACATTTAGAATAATAATAATAATAATAATGCATTGGTTTTATATAGCGCTTTTCTAGGCACTCAAAGACGCTTTATATTGCATTATTCATTCAGTCCATACTCCATGGTGTTAAGCTATGTATGTAGCCACAGCTGCCCTGGGGTAGACTGATGGAGGCCAGGCTGCCAGTCTCCTCCATCGGCCCCTCTGACCACCACCAACCACCCACTCTCACACTGCATCCACCCAGGCTTCCTGGTGTTCCCTCATGATCTCCCATCCAGGAACTGACCAGGCCCAACCTCACTTAGCTGCCCAGATCTGATGGGATTGGGCAACCACAAGGCGGTATGACCACTAGAAGACTCTTGCTGAGAAGACTCTAAGCAAGATCAATATTTTTTTTATGTAGTGGAGTCTGTACAAAATCTATAATTTCAATATTTTCTACATATAGAAGAATATTACTTTCTATATATACAGAAATTTGTACAATATAAATAGCTTTCTGCACATAGAATCCTGCACAGTATCAACATTTTCTATATATAAAAGAATCTATGCATTTTTTCTACATATTGACAAACATGTGCAATATCATTCAGAAGAATCAATATTTATATATATAAGAACCGGTGAATTTTTTTTTCTAAATCTACACGTAGGATCTGCACAAATAATCATTTTCTATCTATAAAAGAATCTGTGATGTTTTTCTACATACAGATAATTCTTTGCAGCATCAACATCTTCAATATAAAAAGAAATTTGTGCAATATATTTTGTCTACATATAGAATCCTGTACAGTATGAATATTTTCTAAATATCGAAGAATCTGTGCAATATCATCATTTTTTATATATAAGAGTCTTTACGATCTAGTTTTATCAGTATTTTCTGCACATGGAAGGATCTGTGCTATATCAATAGTTTTCTAAATATAAAAGAACTCTGTGAGATTTTTATATAGAGAGAGAGATTTGTGCAATTTGGCACATAGAATCATGTGCAGCACCAATATTTTTGACATTTAGATGAATCTGTGCAAAATAAATATGTTCTTTATTTAGAAGAATCTGTGTTTTATTTTTTCTATATATAGAAGAATCTGATTTTTTCCCCCTACATACAGAATCATTTGTGTGATATCAACAATTTCTCTCTATATAGAAGTCTGTACAATCTAATTTTATCAGTATTTTTTACACATGAAAGGATCTGTGCTTTATCAATATTTTTCTACATATAGAAGAATCTGTGCATTATCATTATTATTTATATACAGAAGTCTGTAAATCAGATTTTATCAGTATTTTCTACACATTGTCTGTGCTATATCAGACAATAGTACTTCTAAACATAGAAGTACTGTCTGCAATATTAATACTTCCAATGAACAATATTTGCAACTACTGCCTGCTTCACTTTCTACTATTGTTATGGATATTTAGACACTGGATGTGATGTTTTTTACATTTCACATACAAACAAAAGAAACTACATCAATCTATGTTTTAATCAGTTTAAGCTCTTGACAACTAGTTCCAAAGAAGGAGGACTTAATCAGCTGTTATTTAGGAGATATTAACTTTGAGAAACTCTTGAACTCTCTTCTTTAAGTGGTGCTAAAGAGTGACCAAAATACGTTAAATCACACCTTTCAAACCTAGTAGTTGAGAAGTAAACCAGCGAGAAAATGCATAAATCTGTCCAGTGAAACAACCTAGAAGTGCTCCAGTTTCCTAATCTCACTGCGGTTTCCAGACTCTTTTGGAGTTTCCGAGGCGTTTGAGCGGCTGACCTTTGACATCGGTCAGACTGGCTTCTGAAACTCCCTCGCTGAGGTCGATCAGCGTCCCCTCGGACTTGCAGCGAGGCAGCGACGTGTTGTTGTTGGTGGTGGCTCTGATCCGGTGGGCGGCCATGTTGGGACCGGCGGCGGGCGGGTTCGGGCTGCTGTTACGTCCTTTTAGCGAGCGGCAACGTCGGATGTCAACAGCCTCCCATCATCTCTGAAAGACAGAACAGACACAGAGTTCATATGAACAGTTCTCTACTGACGTACAAACGCTTCATGATATTCACCCTGTTGACTCTTTAATGTGCTGCAAATCAACATAATCCAGCCAGTAAACATCACTTTACATAGTGGACGTGCATAAACAAGTGTCTGACTGAAGTGTGTTTGTATCTGGATGAAAATCAGTATAAACAGAATATTAGATTAGCTTCACGCAGCGTTTTGGCTGCAGACGTCTCCAAGATATCAGCTTATTTATATCATTTACCACTAACTGATGCATGAGCTCTGTCATTATTAGCACACTGCTAAAAAATACATGTGATTTTACTGTTTTGAAAATGTAAAAAGCAAAACAGTAATCAGAATATTCAGATGAAAAACCAGCTGCCACTGTAAATGAGCTATATTAAGATTAATTGAGATGCACAATGTGTGTCTTCATTTATATTCAACTGCAAAGCTGTTGGTCCAGAACTTAATTTAACTGCTCTTTTGACTGTATAGCAAACCTTCAACTCTTAAGGGTTTCAAATCAACTAAAAACAGAATTATCCTCATTATTATATGAACCTGCAGATGTTCTGTATCTTCCTGATCATCAGTTAATCCTCTGAAAAGACCAAAACAGCCACTTATTGGTCGATTCCTCAACTCCTGCAGCCCTCAGCTCCAAACTGGCCGATTACTGCTGAGGAAAAAACATATAGCTTCATTTTCTAAAAGGGCCTCAGTGAGTTTCGGTGCAGCTTTCTCAGGGGGAAACACTGCATTTGTAGAGGGACTGTTTTCAGCAGCAGATTAATCCACATTTATTGGGTTTCTGCAGGGTCTGAAAAGTCTTAAAAAGCTCTGATTGCAGATCCCTGGAGAACGATCCTTTTCTTTTCGGCTGGAAGTAGTACAATTAGTAATAAAACGTTTCCTATGTGTGATTTTAGTAGAAACTAGATGGGAAATCCTCACTGCCAGTCAAAATCCGGTCCTCTGACCTTCCTTATATAAAGTTCTTACTATTCCTAATTAGGTTTGTGGCCTATGAAACATTAGGAAACATTTTTTTAAAAAAAATACCAATCACAACTTCAAACCACAAGTTCATGTCATCAAAACTCTTCTTTTTTTGGACAAACAGCACAAAAAATCAAAAAATGTTGTATTTACTCTGATGTGAGACAAGAGAAAGCAACAAAACTACACATTTGAGAAGCTGGAACCGTCAAATGTTCATATGATGACCTATTAGATTAACTGATCTGCTCTAATTGCTTACTTTACTAAAGAAAAAGTAATGTTTAAGTTGTAAATATGAAATTCATATGGCCTTATTATCTCTACAAGTTCAAATCTACTAATAATACAATCATGAAACTTGTATTAAATTCCAGTAACATGACTTTTAGAGCGTCAGTGCATTACCGATGTGCTTTTTAAAAAAGTTTTTGGACTAAAGACAGAAAAACTTGGCAGCTCATTGCTTAAGGTTTCATGCTTTCTATTGAAAAGATGTAGTTTTACCTTTGGCTCTAGTCTCATAACTAATAAAAAATCTGGACAGTGCACCACAGCTGATGTCAGATATTCTTCGCTTCAGTCTCAGACACACAGGATATTATTAAGACTATGGTGTCCGACGGAGCAGAACAGCACCTCCTCACGGGGAAACAGATGGAAACCAAATGGAGACTTTGGTGCGACAACTCGCTGTAACACTAACAATATTTAGCAGTGGGATTAAATAAGTCTGGAAGCTGCAGTCAACACAGTTATTCTATTTTGCATCATTCAAGATCTGGAAGGGTAAGATTATTACCATCAATTTTAATAACTGTAGCTAATGTTAGCTTCAAGGGTAGCATCATGACAGTAAATACACCGATCAGGCAACACTATGACCACCTGCCTAATACTGTGTTGGTCCCCCTTATGTGATCAAAAATGCTCTGAACCATTGGGCATGGACAAGAGGACCTCTCAGGGTGTCCTATAGGGTCTGGAACCAGGACATTGGCACTGGATCCTTTGGGTGCTTTGGCTTGTGCAGTGGGGCCTCTGTCAATCCAACTTGTTCCATTGCATCCTGTTGATTCTTGATCACAATGGGTTCTAGGAAGTTTGGAGGTCAAATCAACATGTTGGACCATTGTCATGTTCCTCAACATGCTCCTGATTGGTTGATGTTGTTTCCATGTGGTGGGGTGCATTTTCCTCCAGTGACATTTGGGATTTCCATTTGCATGAGGGAGTGTGTTTGTTGTGGGACAATGTTTTTTTGGGTGTCTAAGTCTGATCAACATGGATGTTAAAATCCAAGGTTTTCCATCAGAACACCACATAGTACCAATATGATCAATGTTATTCACTTCACCTGTCAGTGGTCATGATGTTGTGGCAAATCAGCATATAAAACTATCCTGTCAAGGCGCCTTAGACTAATGCAATTAGTGCAATAATATGTCTTGTTAGTATAATACGTTGTGTTATACCATTTAGATTTCCCCTCAGATCAATAAAGCATTTCTGATCCTAGCTATGAATTTGAATTTCAGAGTCACACCATTGAAATAACTGAATTTTGCTGCAGATATTTCCACTGTAACGTGTCCTGCAGCTTCTTTCCTCATCATCCCAGTCATCCTCCATAGAAACACTGAAATAAACATGATCTGTCATTTGCAGTTTCCCTCTCAGAACACCCTGCACATCTGTAGCGTTCTCGACTATTTCTCGCCGCATCGCGCCAACTTCTGGTGACGCCTCGCTGCACATTCGGTCCCTCACAGTTTCTGCATGGACGAATATTTAAACCGCTGCCGTCGATGTTAACACAAGACTCACGATAATATAAGGAGGTGGATAAACTGAATGCAAACAGCAGATGTGGGTCAGTGGAACACAGCAGTCTGAGAGATACCAGGCTTTTTACTTCAATCCATAATTCATAGCAGTGTCAGCCGGCGGAGGAGTCTCTGGTTTATTACTGACACGCTTCTACTGTACAGCAGCAAAGAAACACCTCAGATCCACCTATTGAACTCTATTTTATATATGTACTTTACACAATCCAACACCAGAAACATCTTTAATTGGACAATGGAAATCAGAATGCTGGTTTAAGCTGAAGATGTGTTAATTTCTCCATTAATCGATTAGTTAATTGGGTCATTTGGGTCTAAAAAATGTCAGAAAATAGGGAAAAACGTTAATCAGTGTTTCCCAAAGTCCAAGAAAATGTCGTCTAATGTCCAGAACCCAAACATGTTCAGTTTACCATCACAGAGGAGGAAAGAAACCAGAAAATGTTCACATATAAGCAGCTGCAATAAGAGAATTTAGACTTTATTTTCTTTTTAAAAACTGATACAATTGGAAATAATAAGTTGCAGCCCAAGTTTCACTGTTAAAACGCCCAAAATATTCAGTTTACCGTCTACAGGAGGACAGAAAATAGAAAATATGCACTTTTAAGAAGCTGCAATCACAAAATTTAGACTTTATTTTCCTTTTTTATATTAATATAATTGAAAGTTGGGCTGCAACTAATAACTTCCATTGTTAAAATCTCCAAATATTTAGTTTCCTGTCACAGAGGAGGACAGAAAATAGCAAATATTCTCTTTTAAGAAGCCGCAATTAGAGAATTTTGAGTTTTTTCTTATCAAAATGCGTTTGATTTGTTTAATATTTGATGTTCTGTTGCAAATAATCTTATTTTTCCCTCTACACATTTATCCACTCCATCTATTTTGTGGATATTAAATGTGCTTACAGGTCTAGGAGGGAGAAAAGGGTTGAATGAGGGTATCTGGAAAGACCAATAACAACATGGTCCATTAAAAACGTGATGTTCTGTCCCGTCTTGTGACATTCACTACATGTTGTTACATGATTTAACCGCACCAGAGTGGCTCTGGTTTAAATTGAGGACATCTCAGAGTGTTTCTTGCTTTTCGTCACGCTTCCTCTACTCCTTTGTTCCAACGTCTAAAAGGGAACAAGTCGATGCTGCAGCCACATTACAGTTAATTCTGTAGTTCCTGCTGCTGTAAACCAAACATTCACAGACACAAGGAAAAAAAAAAACCTTCTGCTTTTAAGTGAACAAAACAAGAAGTCACCGCGTTACAGCTTCCCTCTGACGCATGTTGACATTTAGGAATTATTCCGTTATGCTTTTAAAACTCCTAACAGCCTCGTTCGGCGCAGCTGAATTATTGTTCTGGTACATTAAAGCTGCAGCATCAGCTCCTTTATAGTTCATGACTCTCCATAATCCGACATCCTCATCGGGCCGGACAATGCTCTACTGTCCGCTATCAGCTCGTGATGAATCTGTATCCACTTAGAAGCCGACGGAAACAGAAATACGCAGCGAAAAGAGGAATGCCTCATAGCCTGACCTTGTGTGTAGCTTCATTATTCTCACTGAAGTGGTTTTATCGCTCTTTAATAACCGCGCTGGTCCGATCCGCTCCACAGAACAACCTGAAATAAAGATTATCTTCACTAATGGCACGAAATGATGACATTATTAGGAGTTAAAACATTAACCTGCTGTTAAAAATAGAGCAGAGTCTCTATTTGACCCACTAAATGTTGTATATTTACTACATGTGTCTATTTTTAGTGCATCATCTACAATCTAAACTGACCTGAAGCTCTGCTGAAGGCCTCAAAGATCTAAAAATCTGTTGCACTATTGGCCTAAATTACGAACCAACATGTGCAATATTATTCCCGTACACTATATACAGTAATCCCTTGACATATCACGGCTCACTTTTCGCGGTCTCACTGTTTTGCAGATTTTTACATTGTATATAAAACACGTAGCGTACAGCAGATGAGTAGAGGCATGTATCGAAAATGCAGCCACAGCCGCTTCCGCTTGAGCTAGTCGGTCGCTGATTGATTGGCGGTGATCGAAGCTAGTGTGTATAAGAGTGTGGGAAAGGTTAATAACAGTGCGGGGAGGGTTTATAAAGCCTTAAAATATATATAAAAAATGAAATAAAGATAAGGTCGCTACTTCGCAGACTTTGTCTATCACAGGGGGATTCTGGAACCTAACCCCAGCAACAGACGAGTGACTACTGTAACACGTATTTAGTTTACTCCTATAATGTTGTTAAAAGAATTATACTTATTAGGTAATCATTGAGTGACTGTCAGGACTTTAAAACATACGTGTCAGTAACCATGATTGTAAAGATATGAGAATCACCATAAACATCCCAAGCTGTATGTACTCACAGTAAAGAACATACAGAACAGAACTGAGCCATTAAGATTGTGTAAGTGACACATATCTTATTCTCGAGGGAGACCGAAGTCTGTGCACAGCTTTAGGAGTAGTGAAGTCCTGAGCTAAGGGACGCCGGAAGGTTTTGAACCTAACAAATGTATATTAGCATATAGCTTAATTTACCTTTTTGTTTTTTGCAAAGCTGGCTCTGACAAATGTTAAAAGAATTCCAACGCATCAGCACTGTGATGTAGATAGATAGATAGATAGATAGATAGATAGATAGATAGATAGATAGATAGATAGATAGATAGATAGATAGATAGATAGATAGATAGATAGATAGATAGATAGATAGATAGATAGATAGATAGATAGATAGATAGAACTTTATTGATCCTTTCAGGCAGTGCCCTCCAGGAAATTTAGAATGTACCAGTGCAAAAGGCAATAAATTCTATAATACAGTAGTAATAATATAAGAAATCTTAAGAGTGATCAGCCCAGAGCGTGAGATAACTAAAGCTGCAACTAGAAAACATGTTAATTATGAATTAAACGGTCTTCGTGTTTGCTTTTAGAATCGCAAATTAGGAAAAATTACCAAAAAAATCGTCAATAATCTGTTTTACTGCTAAGAAATGAGGAATTTTGACATTGTGAAAACTGACAAGGAGCGAAATTTTAAAGAGGATTGAGAGGATTTAAAAAGAAAACTGCAAGTAAAGTAAACAGCAAATAAAGAAAATGCAAGAAATATAAAGTATTAAAAAGCGAATTTTGGGAAGGAATGTGCAAATTATTCGCTTGAGAATGTGATAAAGTGCACAGTATTTGGTGTAAACAACTTGAGATGTGCAAACAATAATAAAAACAGGTGAAAAAAATGCCCGTACTGCTTCTATTTTAGCTGTTCAGCTACAACTTTACTGTTTTGGTTCACTTTTACTGCCTTCTTTGCACATTGTTCAGCACCAGCAGGCTGCAGTTTGCAGAAAAACAGCTCTAAAAAGCAACAGTACATGATGGAACCTGCTGCTAAACATAGTGGAGCAGCTAAAGAGACAGAAATTTCCTTCAGGAGACAAAAAACCTGAGTTGAAAGATTGAATATTGAACTCACAAACACTACTTCAAACAAATGATTGTTATGGATGTGCAAAGAAGGAACTACAGGGGTTGCAGCCAACAAGTGCCCAAAAAACTCAGTTGTTGCTGGCTTAATAATGAATCTGCTTGCAGGATTGTAGAAATTTAACCAACGTCTTTTGTTTCCATCTCATTTTTCTTCTTTTTTCACAACAATATAAAGTCCTGAACCTTTATGGACACTCAGAAATGTCTTCTGTGCAGAATGACGCAGTGATAATGTCATAACTCATTAAAAAAAGAAAAAACTAAAGTTGAATTTCTATGATTCCTTATTTTACAAAACTGAAAACCCTTTAATCAACATGAACAATATTTTTCCAAGTGTCCACAGCAGTTACCCACACATGGTGACTCTACACACTGCAGGTATTTACATTTTAAATTAGTTTCCATACTCGCTCTTTGAAAACACTGCCTGCAGTTCAGTTGAAAATTTTGAATTTTTGTCTCATGACTGTTGGTCACAGCTGAGCCCCTAATAGCTTCCTGGTTGTGCACAGAACTGCAGAATTTTTTGTTTTGTACAGAATATTGTTCAAGAAAATGGTTTATTTTTGGCAAATTTTTAAAAGAGACACGTAGAATAAACCGACAAGTAGTTCAATGACTGTTGTAAAATACAAAATCTGATGATTCTGTCTGTTTTTATAGTTTCTGGCTCTGAAAAATGGTGTAATTTTAACTTTAAAAAAAAAACTTGACTTTCAAAGCTGCCTGCAGGTTAAGTAATCAATAACTTACATTCTGAAATTCTGGAAAGACTTAAAAATACAATAATCCACTCAGAGACATGAAATACTGAATAGAAAAAACACCATGGAGGCAGATTATTTATCAATAACACGCATGTTGATGAAGATTATCCCTTTTATCCTATTTATGAGCTTTAACACTGCCTCTGTCAGCTGCTTTTAAACACATTTACCACTTTGCAGACGACTACTCAGTCCTGCAGCAACCTACATGTGTGGAGTATTGTTCTAGTGGATGAACCAGGAGGCCCCCCTTCGCTTCTCTGCATGAGATTCTTTCGTTTTTCCAGAGTGCGAGCCAAAAAGCTCTGGTGAGGCCGATTTCAGCTTTTATGCAGCCGGACGAGGATGTGAGAATGTTGACAGCTTTAAAACCTACAAGTCTGGCTTCTGCTCAGATGTTTTACGGCTCTTATTTATCTATTATTTCCTTTTCATTTGGATTTGAACCTTCTTTGTTTTACCGTCTATATTCCAGCTACCTTATTAGTTTTCCGGCCCTCCATAAAAACACCTTTAACTGCAGAAAAAGGTGCTGCACAAACACTTCTTCAAGATTCAGCTATCAGCAGCTTTGATCCCCAAAAAGAAAAAAGAAAAAATCACTATCAGGTTTAATAATCATCCCCCAGGGGCGATTCTGTCCCGTTAACTCGCCCGTGTTCGCTCTGCGGGACGCCGTGACGTCTGGATCGCGTCTCTTTGAAGCGCGGGGGAGGCGGGGGAGGAGGAGGGTGAGGCGAGGTCAGATGTAAAACTCTGGGTGGTCTCTCGCAGCAGCAGCAGATATCCAAGCCTCAGCCTGACCACCCTGCACTGTTTAACAATGGTGGGTGGGGCCTTCTGGCATGTAAATCTGAGAGAAGCATAATGAGGAGGAAACTCTGCCATGCAAATCGCCACATGTTGCCTGGTAATAAGGCGCTCGGAGGCCAGCTTCTCTGCTAACGGCGCGTCGAGAACCCTCCCTCCGGACGCCTCTAATAACATTTCTGCAGAGTTTAACTGCTCGGCCATTAGCGCGGGCTTTCATACGGCGAGGAATTAACAGCCAACACAGTTTCATGTGTCTCATCGGGGGGATGAGGAGGGAAGCGCTTGGCTCTGGTGCTCTCCTCAACGCGAGATAACTGCAGAGGAAGTCATCTGAGATCATCACGGAAACTATCTGTTGATCTTATTGGATTAATGCAGAGACCCGGAGCCTGATGATGGAGGAGGTTTAGCTAAATCTGGCCCTCTGAGAGCGTCTGTGTTGCTTCTTCTGCAGCCAGACGCCTCAAAGTGTGCAAACAAACACCTGAAGGAGTCAAAAAGTTGCATGAATGAACAGTTGATTTGGACTGAGTGGGGAAGCTGCTCATTATTGGGGCTCAGTGTTGGATTTTAAAGCCTTTCCACCACTTTGTGAAGATGTCACAGCCATTTGCAAATATAAGTCCGTTTAAGAGGTGTGTTTTCTTGCAGCTTCGTCCGTCTCGTCCTCGTTTATTGTCGCGTTTGCGGCTTTTTTTTCTGTTTTAGTGTTTTGTTTCTCCAACGAGGAAAACAGCCACCAGCGACCACAACAGCAGATATATTTAAATTGCAGAAATAAAACAGTTATTCAGAGGTTGGAAAACAAACCATAAAGATGTTTTTGTCTCTTTAATATGAGTGTAGTGTTATGTCCTGCACTAATGGGGACTTTTTTGTTTTGCAGGACGGTTTTTTATGATTAAGTCTGAATAAAAAGTATGCCCTTGGGGGGTTTGTGTCATAGATTTAGCTGCACAGGAGTGTATAGGTCTGATATTGTGCTATTCATGGCACTATAACACTAATTCAACCCCTGCAGAGCTAAAAACAGTGTCTCCATACACCTAAATTATTTTTAAAAAGCCTCATTTAGTCTTTTATCTGGGACAGTTTTCTGTTTGCAAACCCTTTCCAAAGCCTAGAAAGCAATTTTTAAGTGCACTTACATTATTTCTATTTAGTTTCATTCATGTGAACTGTGGACATCTTGCAGAATGGAATAGATTTCCTGTTTTGCAGTGTTTACAACTAATTTAATCCTGTCTGCATTCACACAATCACACAATACTTCAACAGTAACAACAGTAAGAAATGTGCAAATATGAAATATAAACATCTGGTGCATTAAGAACTATAAAAACAGGAGTTATAGCAGTAAATGTTGCTCATTTCTGAACATAATTAAACAAGTAAAGGCTTAAAGTGGTGCATAAAGGGCACGGTAGTATGCAAATATATGCAAATGTGTAGTTTCAGTAAGTAAAAACGAGGTGCAGAAGGTTTTATTTCCAGATTTAGCAAATTAAACAGTGAGTACATGACATTAGAGTAAGATTTAAGTAGAAGACACTCAGGTTCAGACAGTTAAGGTGAGCATTTGGCAGAGTTTAGTCCTCATATGGAAAGAACAAGATAATAAAGCAGCTTCACTAAACCTTCAAGTTAGCCAGCTAACTTAAGGTTAGCTGGCTAACTTGCTTTGCGTACATAGTTAAGTGAACATCCTCAAAAGGCTAATTAAACCTGTCTCCGTGCATCTAAATGACTTTAGAAGTTTGCACCATTAAAATAATCCTGTCTTAAAAGCCTCTTTTAGGAACCACAGATCTAGTATCTATATCTCACTGCAGCTCAGCACACCGGCTCACCTCCAGCTCAAACACTGTGAAACTACTCCACACTACTGCAAGTTGTAATATTGGACTAACCCAACCAAACATGTTTGGCCTGGAAACCGATTCTTACACTGCAAAAACTCAACGTCTTACCAAGTTTATTCATCTTAATTTTAGTCAAAATGTCTCAACCCACTTGATTTAAGATAAATTCACTTTAAAAGTAGCATTTCAGCAAGATGGAGGGACTTGTTTAAGACAATTTTCACTTGTTCTATTGGCAGATTTTTTTCACGTATTTTGAGGTAAAAGTGCCTTGAAATAAGTTTTTTTTTTCTTGTTTTGGGAGGGGCATTTTTTCCAGTGTAACAAAAAATTATACAGGAAGTTCCGCCCTGCAAACAGACAGGATTGAGTCTTTAGATCTGTGATGTCACAAATCCTGGAAGTCTGAATCCGTGTTTTTGAGGCTGCCATCAGTTCACTGCAGTCTCTGGGTGGAAATGTTCAGCCTTGGTGTTGACTTCTTATTTCACTTGTGATATGTTCTTTTAGCATATTAAAACCATAATATAAATAACAATATCTACAATATATAGCATTAAAAATTGTAAATTGCCAATTAACAGCAATTTCTGCTTCTGAGAAAAGGGATATTTTCTGGGTTTTGTCATCTCCTATGGCAGTAAACTGATTATCTTTGGGTTTTGACTCACTGGTGAACCATTTTTCACCATTTTGACATGTTTTTAGAAGAAACGACAAAAAAATAATTCAAATGAATGTTATGCGCAGCCAGAATTAAGTTACAGTTCTCCTTTCCCCCACTGTTCAACTTACGGGTCAATGCAAAGTCTTGTTTGTCTGGAAGTTTTGTTCGAACAAACAGAAACAGTGGTGAGTTTCCAAAACGTCTGGCTGGATTTCAGTTAAATGAGTCTAACATGATCAAGAGTATCATGCATTGAACAGAATGGTGTTTTAAAGTAATCTTTCCATGTTTCCATGACCCTGCCTGTCATATATACGGACCAAAAGAAGACTAATCATCCCTTTAACTACTCTTTGCCTTCTGGCTTTTGAACTCCAACACATCAAATACATCTTTACAGAGAAAAAACACAATAAACTCTAAATTATTTACACAGAACATTTAACAGGCTCCAGATTGTCCCATAAACGGTGATGCACTGGACCGTTCTGCAGATTATTTGCTCATATCTTTTGTTTGCTGGTCGTCTCTGCAGAGTTGTTTAACGCCACGGATCCCCAGTTAAAGCTCAGCCGGCCTCAGGCTCAATGCAGCTCCGTCCTTCAGAATGTCTACAGCAGCAGCAGGAGGAGGAGGAGGAGGAGGAGGAGGGAGGCTCTGCTCTGCTAACTGCTCCTTCAGACTGATAGGATTCTCCCCAACGCAAAACCAAGCTATGAATATAAAATCATAATCACGTCTGTCATTCTCCAGCCCCTGCTCCGGTTCGCTGTCTGGCCCTGGAGGTGGTCATTGTCAGCGGGCAGCAGCAGCAGCGACCCGGCCGAGGAACCGTAAGCCGATTTCCACACTCGGATTCACTGCTGCCGCCGTGGGAGAACATCCCGGCTTTAAAAAAGAAGTTAAAGCACTCAGCCTTTCCTTCGCGGCCCTGCAGGAGGAAGCGCTCGACCAGGCTGTCATCCGTGCCACTCCTTTCATTCAGCTTCCTGTGGGGTGGACGTCCCTCCGGAAAAGGCCGCTGCCAAATGGTTTTTATTACAAAACCACAAAGCAGCCTTTGAACAGCTGACGGGACGCTCGCCTTCATCTCACAGCCGCGGCGCTAATGTGCTCATGTTAAGCATGTTTCATGTTGTTCACCTTCAAAGTTTCGAGAGTTTTCTGTTTGCTAATCACTGAACGCAGCTGAGTGTGAAGGGAATCACAGCTCTGCAGGGCTTTTGGAAACACAGCACCAGGTTTGAGTGTGTCCACAGATGCTAACTGGAGTTTGCCATTATTGCCAGCCCGTGATTGGTTAACCAGCTGTCAGCCTGCAGGTGATTGGTATCGGACTGATGAGCCAAGATGGCTTCCGAGGCGAAGGGAATCTGCCCATCTGCATCATTTCCCAACAGTGGAATTCAGCTTTATTCATGCAGCCAGTGGAATTTTGGTCACTACTAGGAGCTCCTAAAGGTTTTCCCCTGTTTTACTAGTCAGGAAGTTGCAGAAGCTACTGAATGTTGGTTTGGTACCTTTAGTTTGGTCATCTTGATAAAGAAGTAAATTCTGATGATCTGTTCCCAGTTTTTTTTCTCATAATGGATCATCTGATTGAAATATATGAGAACTTTAGAGGAAAAACTCACATTTTGGTGGAACTGTTAACAACATTGATCGACTCTACATTGATTTTTGGAAGGTTGGTTGGTTTTTATTATCTATTGTGTCAAATTTGCATCTTCAGAGTAACCAAAGCTGTCAGATTAATGTAGTGGAGTAGAAAGTATCACATTTCCTTCTAAAATGTAGTGTAGTGGAAGCATAAATACTCAAATACAAGGACCAGTGGTCTTCAGTAGAGCCACTCAAAGTCCTGTAAAATGTAAACAGACAGAGGAATCTAGATTTTGTTGCTGATGCGGTCTGATCCTCTCCTGCTATCCCTCACCCTCATCCCCACTCCCATCCCAACCAGTCGAGGCAGATGGCCGCCCTCCCTGAGCCTGGTTCTGTCAAAGGTTGTGTCCCCCCTCTCTATCCTAGGGGTTTTTTGGTTTCTTCCCACTGTCGATGGCTGTTTGATCAAAGGGAAACCAAAAGCAACTTTGGACTGTTGGGTTTTCTGTTATCTGTTCTTTCTGTTATGTAAAGCGCTATGATGACATGTGTTGTAAATATGCGCTATACAAATAAAACTGAATTGAACTGAATTGAATGTGGTTTCAAGGTTTTGGCGTGTTACAAAATCCTGACACAACTTAAACTTTTTAATGCCATTTTTCAAGCAAAAGTAGAGATAAAACCCAAACACTTTCTGGCTCCAACTCTTGAAATGAGTGAATTTACCTTATTTTTGTTTATCATATCATTAAAAACCAAGTAGCTTTAGGGTTTTGGAAAGTTGGTCACCTTGAACTTTGAACTAGAGCTGCAACGATCAATTGATTAGTTGCCAACTGTTAGATTATTCTTTAGCTGTTTTGATGTTGTGTTTTATTTGTTTTATGATTCTGAAATGTGAATATTTAAGTGTTTTTTTCTCCTCTGTGACAGTAAACTCAATAATAAGTTTGTCATCTAGCAAACACTGATGGACGTTTTACAGACCAAACTGATGGATTAATTAAGCAAATAATCGTTAGCTGCTGCCCTTTTCTAAACTGTGACGGACGTGACTTCTGTATTTTCCGACACTTTAAATCAATTAACGGCCAGAAAGATGTTCCTGCCAGCAGCTGATTCGATGAAACAGTGTGTTTACTTGCATCTTTGAAGACTTGGTGGTGCATCATGACAGATTTTCCAGTATCAGAAAACAAACAAATCAGGTTTAGTTGTCGTCTCGAGCAGCTGCGATTAGATTCTTTCTGTTTTTATTAGGTTTGCATCTCAGATTGTGACTTCGCGGCTTCCTGCTCAGTCGTCATGTTGAGTTTATGCTGCTGATACATGAAGAGGACAGTATGTGTGGAGGACGAGACTGCAGAGGATGAACATTAATGAAGCTCGGGCCATAAAACTGCTCACTGTAAAAGGTCAAAGACATGACGACGGTTTTCTCCACAGCTATAAAAGCATCCACGTCCAGACTGCTGCCTCCATATCAGGCCTCGGAGTTTAAGGACGACTGCTCCTTAGCAGGAAGTGGCTGAGGAGGAAATGCCTTTGTGATGAGAGGCGGCCAAATCTCTGCTGCACTTCCTTCAAAGCGCCGCCTTCCATACGTCGCTCTAATCTGCTCTGGAAAGATGCTCAAGAGCTGCAGCAACACTCACAGACTCCAAAACAACAAAACCTTTCATTGTTTATCTTCTAACCACCAGCGGGTTGATGAAAGGTTAAACTGATCCCGTCACATTTATCATGCCGAGCGGTTCGGGGGTTCTTTTGTTTGCAGCTGAGGAGCGTCTGCCGCTAAACGAGCTCACAGACCTTGACTCGGCTCGTGAATTCGCGAGATAATGAGCGAAGCCCAGATGCTGCGTTCTCAGGCTGAGTCCCAGAGAGAGAGATGGAGGAACAGCGGCAGCCTCAGACTGAGTCGACGCCGCCGAGGCCTTCAGCGCTCCGAAACAAAGATCCGGTATCTCCGAGTCCCGCAGTGAGGTGGAGCTGCACAGCTGAGAACACACAACCACCACAATGGTTCTGTACGTCTGGAGAGGCACGGCTTCAAAATACTGAACAGCAGGAGCAGCTAAAGATTCCTCTCACCATCCAGTCGTTTATTACTTGCTGCACATGTGGTCACAAAGCTTAGCCTACCAAGGTTATTCAAAAGAGCTCCATAATAACACCAATAAACACATGTTCTCTGTGTTTTGAGACTTCAGACTAAGTTTGATTTAATTAATGGCACCAAGAAACTGTTCCAACATTAGAACCCCAACAGATTATTTGATATTATGGTATGTTTACTCGGATCTACTTGGTAGATCAGGACGCAACTGTCACTAATATTTCAGTACGTCTGGAGAGTGAAGCTTCTCCACCTCTAATTTCTTACTTCCTTCACAGTTAGTCTGAAAGTCTAAAGCAAATTCTTGCCAAAACTTGCACTAGTATCTCCAACTTCTTTCAAAATACCTCCAAAAAACAGGCTCTCTATGTTTTGAGATTTCAGACTATGTTTAATTAAATTATTGACTGAATTTGATACCATCATATGTTTACATACATCTTTGTGGTAGATCACGACATATTTTACAGCATCAGAAAACAAATAAATGAATGAATGAATGAATGAATGTATTTATTTTTTAAAATGGGACAGTTTGTATTAAATGAGCGTTAGAAATGTTTCTGTACATCTGGAGAGTCCCAACTAAAGCGTACAACAGATTTAACAGCAGGGTTGCAGCTAAAGATTCATATGAATATCCAATAATTAATCACTTCTCCCACATTTATTTTGACAGTCTAAGGCGAACTCTTGCAAACTTGCGTTAGTATCTCCCAATATTTTTCAAAATCTATATAATTTAATATCAATAAACTTGTATTTTCTATGATTTGACACTTCAGACTATCCATCCATCCACCATGTATACACGCAGCACGCAGCAGTAAACTACATATTATATTATCCAGTCATTTATTACCTCTGGCACATTTTTTTAGAAGGTCTGACGACAACTTTCCCAATAGTTTTCAATAGAGCTCAATAATTTCATGCCAAAAGAGACTTCAGACTAAATCTCATGTAATTATTGACACCAGAAACACTAAAAATTCAACAAATTGTTTAGTATTACGGTATTTGTTCATATAAATCTGTAGAGTCACGCTTCTCCAACATGGTTACACCTTAAAAAAAACAGGACTGCAGCTAAAATTCACTTCATCATCAAATAATTTCTTACTTCTTGTATGGTTAGTCTGAAAGTCTAAAGCAAACGTCTGCAAAATGCATTTTTATCAACATGTAACTTTGTACAAGAAATTAAAACATGTCTTTTGCCCTCTGTGATGTTGGTTTTGCACCAATAATGATGCTGAAATGTGGGAAGAACCTCCTTTAAATCGCTTCACACGCCTCAAAGTACTGTCACATGCGAGTTTCTGTGAAAGTAAAATCTTACTAGAGCCAACCCAGTGAGACTGTTGCAGCAATTTTTGTGGAAAACTGCCCAGAATGCTCATTCAGACAGGTTCAGGTGTCATCAGATTACCAGAAAGGATGCATGTCTCTACATTTAGTTTCCCTGGTGACTAAAACGTCCCAAACACAAACCTCACAGCTGCTTCAACGTGTTTTCAGCAGCATTTGGCGCCAACAGAACCAATATTACGATAAAAAACAGACATTTACTGCAATGACATTAAAAACAAACGTATCTTAAAAAGAGTGACATGGAGAGAACCTGGGTAAAGGATCCAGAGCAGCTCTGGGAAAGTGTGGGCAGGAGAAGGAAACGCTATTCCTTCATCCCAGTTACCTTCTACAGCAGAAATAAATCACCGGTAAACAGCCCCCCTCTTTATTCATCATCGCATTCATTCAAACGTCACAGCCCAGGAAAAACATCATTACTGTTTCCCTGTGTGAAAATTGCCACCGTCGTCGCAGGTTATTCAGACGCGGTGAAAATGGAAACAGGAATGAGATAAAGGACTGACAGTTCCTGAACCGCTTCTGCAGCTCAACGGCCAGAGACAGAAAACGCTTAAACATCTCAAACGATCATCAGGAAAAGCTGCTCTTCTGTACTGTTTAATATTTGTTGAATGACGCAGATGAAAAAATGTCGACATTTTATAAAATGCTTCCGTTCACAACAGTTGTTTTTCTTCCATAACAGTTGTGAGAGTTGTGTATAAAATGTTCCAAAGACATATAGCATATAGCATATAGCTTTGAAATTCAGGGAGTATTTTAAAAGATCACAAAACAGAAAGCAAAGTTTCTTGAAGATGCACCACCAGAAAAGGTAAAAATAAAACCACTGTTAAGTCTGTACTTTAATTGTAAGATATTTTTAACGTCTTTTTCCTTGCGGTTGCTAGAAACACTCACAAAGCAAACACTGAAAAATAAAATTACCTCAATTGAACTGCCATTTTGACTATTTTGGAAGAAAATTAATCATTTAGATGAATCACTAAGGAGTATTTTTCTACGGATTAATCTATCGACTATTTAACCAATTAATCGATTAATTATTTTCCTCCAAAAGACATTTAATTTTAATTTAATTTATTTCAAATGGGAGCAAAAGTTTGTAGAGTTAGCTTAGAAACTAAAAGAAATATTTCAAAAAATTTAAAAATTAAAAAAATATTTAAAAAAATAAAAAATATATTTAAAAAATGTAAAAATTAAAGTAAATAGATTCTATCAAACCCCTTAAAGTGAAAAACGAGAGACCATCTAAAGCACTAACTCTGAAAGTAGCATCAAATTTTATCGAAATACAACCAATTCACCACACGGCTTTAACTCTTGTGTATTGTGAGTTTGTCAGATGAAGCCGTGGTTATAAAATCTGGATTTTAACGGTTTTAGCAGGTTGTAAATGACGTTTCAGCCACTTTTTCACACTTGTTACGTCGTCTAATAACAGAAACACAAAATCACATAAATGAGAACAGCTTCATGAGGAATTCAGCTGCATTAATATGTGAGCACAGAGAGTGGGAGAGAAGTAAACAGGTGCGTTTTCTCTTCAGGTGTTCATACACCATCAAAAATCTGCACTACCAGCTATTTGCTTTGTGTACTTTGAAGCACTCATAAACTCTTGAAGCCTGGGGTCTTTGTAAACTTGTAAACTGAAGAGAGTCGAACTGCAGCCAAAAACATGCACAACATATTGATGCTGGCGTATTTTGAGCATTGCCATTATTGATTATGACGCCTAACAACCCAAGAATGATCGACTAATTGGTAAAACAGACGATACGTTAACTCACACTAACAGTCTGTTGTGAGTTTTCCACCGAATACCCGGGTTAAAACTCTTTCACCTTTCCGCAAAGACTCAAAATCAAGCCCTGCTCATGCTGTGGAACCTGCCTGCTTCGTCTTTGTCATTATTTCACATTTCTGACTCGCAGCAAAACTCCCGATTGCCCCAGGTCCTCCTGTCTGATCTGAGACAAACCCAAAAACATGCCGACTAAGAATTCTCAGAGCAGTTCTTCTGTATGATTTCTTATTTGTTGACTCTCCTGCTGATGACCGGAGGTGAAAAACACTGAGCATGTCCAGGCATTCGAGACGCTTCTGTCAGTCACAGGTACATTAGCTTGGGTACATATTTACAGGCGTTTACGGTGGCTTCTCTGCAGGAACTGGTTTAATTTTCCTTCTTCTGCAACCACAAAAAGGTGATTTTTTTTTGCGCAGCAGCTGCAGCCATCATTCATTCTTTCGCCTCATAATATAAACACACCGATGTGGAATGGGTCTGCGGGGAAAAAGTGAGGAGGAATGCGAGGAATGTGGAGCTCCAAATGAAATCATGCATTATTCAAGTGAAGGAGGTGGTAAAAAAAATAAAAGGGGGAGGAAAAAAAGGGAAAAACCATCATTCTTTTCACCACAAAAGGGGAGGTTAGAGATCATGTTAAACTGTCATTCTGGGCTTTTATCAGGAAATTCATTGGGCGGCTTTCAGTGTTACCAGTCTTGTCACGAACTGCAAAACAATAGCACTGAACACACACTCACAATGACACACACACACACCCCTCTACCCCTACACCCACACAATGACACACACACACACACTTCACTCTATTCGCGTTCCTCAACAAGCCTACAGTCTGAAGCTAACACAGAGGTGTGCAGCTTGAATCTTTATTACCAACCAGAACACAGCACTGACGGATGGTGAATCTTCACTTCTCTTTCCCCGCAAGTTTGCCCCAAAGCAACCTGGTTCCCGCTAACTCACACTGGAAGCGGCGTAAAGCTGGGCAGCACACATTCCTGCCTGTTTGTTTACTACTGCGGTCGTTACTCATCACTCAAAAATAACTCTTAGATCAGCGTCTTAACTGGCTGGATTCTTAGCAACTGCTGAAGCATCTCCGCTAAAAATGATGTTTAGTGGGACAAACGCATGATTTGCTCAACCCCTTTTTTTTCCTGTGGCTTTTTGCACTCTGGCCCTGAGAGAGATGATATTTTGTTTGGGTGCTGTAGCAGTAGTTTAGAGCCCGGTTTATAAATAGGAAGGCCAGATTATAACTGTCAAATGTCAGGCGCCTAATGTCAAATACGTGGTGCGATCGATAAATTCTGGGACTGCTCCTGGTGAGTCACGCATGTTTTTGTAACAACGGGTCCATTTGCAGTTTCTACACGGGCCTCAAATTGGAGCAGAGAGCAAACATCACCATATGTGTTGGTCAACAGCTGGACGAACCATGTAGAGGATCACCATGGCGACCAGAGGCGGGTCTGCAGCTACCATCAGGAGAGGAAACACAAGTTTTCACAATGGAAGAGATGCAGTTTTCAAAACAACAGGAGCACCAGGAACATGATCGCTGTTTTCTTTAATGTTCACGTGGTTTTGAACTATGAATTAGTCTCACATGTTCAAACTGTCAAAGCTTTTTTAGCAATAATAACCTAATCTTGACTTTCTGCCCTCAATGGTTGCTAGATTTGGCTCCCTGTGACTTCTTACTTTTCCCCAAAATGCAACTGAAGTTGAAGGGTTGCCACATTTTGACACACTTAAAGGAGATTCAGCATTCGTTGTGCACAGCGCTCAACATGTTCACAGACTGGGACTTTCAGGGAGTGTTACGAGCGTTACAGGAGCACTGGGAGCAGAGTATCGCTGCACAAAGAGGCTACTTCGACGGGGATGGTGGCCAAGTTCAAATCATTTCTATAGGTACAGTCTTTCGCAGACAGTGTCTCCATGACATGGTTTGAGACCAAATAGCTCTGACAAGTTTATTTACCAGCTACAAAAATGCCTCAGTCGGTACAAAACTTGGTCAAAACACTTTGGCGGATCTTTATCGAAAACATTTGTCCGATTATTTGATAATTTGGATTAATTGCTGTAGTACCTGGTTTCATCACCAGAAGGAGCCTCTTACTGTTTAATTAGACAAAAGACTGCAGTTCATTTGTGTTTATTCCTGTAGTAAGTTACTGTAGCATTTAATTGTTGGCAAGCAGGGAGCACTATGTGGGTTTAAGCTAGCAATGGGCACCATGACAGAGACTTGTGTGACAGTTAGTGACTTCTAACCAATGAAACGAAGCTGCTTTTGCGTCCAATGTCATTAAAAATAACACAATCTTCATTTAGTATATCCACTGGACTTCATTTGCTTTAATGATTAATTGATAATTGATAACACTGCTGATTTGTTGGCTAAGAAATGCTTAGGACAGCACTGTTTTTTACATTCTTGTTTCCAGTAGTTGGTCCCTAGACCCCACAAGACAAGCAAAGCACATCAAGGCAAGAATTTGTGAGACTATATTCCCCTAATGTGACACAGTGTTCATCTTTTCAGAGAAAATTATTGTGCAGTGTGACTGTTTTCCCTCCTCCATGCACCTCACATCTTTGTCAATTTGTACCACTCATACTCTGGAACAAAACCAAAACACTGACCAACAGATGCTGCCAAACCTACAGCAGGCTAAAAATACAGCTGCAGTGATGAATGACCAACACTAATGCAGGGACAGTGATGTTCGCACCTTGTCACGGAGCGCGGTTTAAAAGCAAGATGTAAATCAAACTGATAAATGGAGCGTTTCCTTCCTGATAACAGGTAGCGATGACTCTCGGCCAGCAGTGAAACACTCGCTCTGGGCTCCAGCTGACACCGAGCGTGAAGGAAGGGGGAGGTTGTTAGGGAAAAGACCGAGCTCTCGGATGACTCACGCCTGGTGTAATGGCTGGCTCCAGGCCCTGACAAGTAAAGCTGACGGCGGTGGCCCAGGGCTGGAGGGTACGAGGGGGGCAGGGACCAGCTGGCGGTCTGATGCCAGCAGCAGCCGAACCCTCGCTGTCATAACTCGTGCTGCAATCAGCTGGAACTGAGCTCCGGCGACACCAGGACAAGCACGTTCACCCCTGGAGGGGAGGAGGTGAGGCAGGGGGGAGACGCTTATCTGGAATCACATGCATTCATTCACACAAAGGAGGCCATTCAAGTCCAGCTGAAACACAAGATCGGGGTGATGGAAGGATGAACTAAGTTTTGCCCAAGAAAGCGATCGACTGTTTTCTCCACACAGATTCTCACAGAGCTGCAGTTCCAGCTGAGCCATGCCACCGTCAGTCATGCTCCCGCTAATCAAATCTGCATCGCAATCAACCGTCGGACCGCTGCTGGTGGTGTTCAGAGTGTGAATATTAGAAATGTCTGAGAGAAGGGAGGGCAGTCTGGACTGAGGAGGTCAAAAGAAACAACAAAAGTTGCAAATAACAGAAGAGATACGATCTTTAATCGAGATAGTTGTGGTAAAACGTCTTATTTTGTCGTTGAGGATGTTTATGCAATGGAAAACATGCCTTATGAAACTTCTTGGGGGTTTTAAATGATTTTGCGTAGGCGGGGCCTGAACAATTCATCACATTTGGCAAACTATGCAATTACCCAATCTCAAAGGCCCTGAGGTTTAAAAACATACATTATGCTGTAATATTATTGCAAATTAACTCAAAGAAATCAGTCACAAAAATGGCTATTGAACATTCTTAAAGGATGCCGCCTTTTTACCATCCATACATCATCTATACACTGCTTAATCCTCTGTAGGGTCGCGGGGGGGCTGGAGCCTATCTCAGCTGACTTAGGTAAAGGCAGGAGACACCCTGGACAGGTCGCCAGTCTATTGCAGGGCCTAAATTTATCTTATTGTCAAAAAATCCCACTAAAAAATACACATCAACAGCTACTTAACTGATCCTCGTAAAAAGTATTGCGCATGTATACAGGCTTTGAATAGTTCAATGAGCACGGCCGACTGCGATATTGATGTTTAAAATGCTTCACTCATGTTGATTAAGTCACTTGATTTAAACTTGAGTAAATATGACAGTAGAACACCTAACATCATGCCTTTTGCAGTGATTTTTGGCCCCACGTCTGTTGTTACTGCCGTACCTGAGTGGAGACTAGAAGCTTCTCCGTGCACAGTCGCCTAGCGAGCTTCTACTGTAGCCTCCATGTGAGGCTTTTAGAAAACATCTGTAATTATAGTTACTTGTAGGAGCTGAGGCACTCAGAGTTGGGCCGAGATTAAGAAACCTTTATTTCAACACGGCCAAACAAGTTAAAAACTATATCCGACGTGTTGCGGCCTATGGGCCTTCATCAGGGCTGATATAAGGTGGCCACCCACATGTATACTCTTATATACAGGTAGAGGTCACATCACCGGGCGGACCTTAAAGACAAAGATTGATAGGTGGGATCCAGCCCTCTTGGCTAGAAGCTTCTCCATGCACAGCCACCTAGCTGGCAGCTACTGTAGCCTCCATGTGAGGCATTTAGGGAACATCTGTAATTTGTAGCGTCTATCGATAAGCAATTTTTCAGTAACTGAGGAGGTTTGAGAGTGGAAGCATGACATCATGTCATCAAGATCTCAACACTGATCAGAATATTTGCAATTATAATTTGTTATGATCCTGCAGCCCTAGTGAGCATCTCGGAGACTAGAGGCTTTCCCGTGCAGAGCCGCCTAGCTAGCATCTACTGTAGCCTGCATGTGAGGCATTTAGGGAACATCTATAATTATAATTTGTTATAATTCTGGAGCCCTAGTGGATATCTTGGAGACTAGAGGCTTCCCCATGCACAACCGCCGACCTAGCATCTACTGAAGCCTGCATATGACGCATTTAAGAATATCTGTAAATTGCAGCGTCTATCGATGAGCAGACTTTCAGTAACTGAGGAGGTTGCACTCAATTGTCGTCATGATCTCAGCACTGATCAGGATATTTGTGATTATAACCCCTGTGGATATTTTTCTCCTCTGTGCCTCGGAGCTCCATTGTTGTCCAAAAACAATTCAATCAGTTATCTGTTACCGAGGCTCATGTTGAATCAATCCCACGTACGCTCAGCAGAGCACCAAATTAATCCACCGCCGAAACTAGTCTCCAGTAAATTCACTACTGTACTTTGCAAAGTAGCCACAGTGAGCTGCTTTGGGAAGTGGAGCTTTAAAAGTGAAGAGTATTTTTGAGGGCTGTTTTTTACATCTTCAGTGGGAGGCGGTGGAGCTGAGAGCCTCAGACTGGGCAGGGAGTTCATTCAAGGAGATATTCAGAGACAGAATAACACTGCCTGGTTCGACGGGTTCACTGGGTCTGTTAAATGTATGATATTACTGCCAGCATTGTTCCTTAATTAAAACCTGCCTCTCAAAGAAGCAGCAGTTCCCTTTGGAGATTTACAGTGTTTTAATGTTGTTTTAATTCATTATGCAAAGCACAGTAAACTGCCCTTGCGCCAGACAAGTAAAGTTGCATTATTGCCGTTCATACATAAGTTAAGAGGAGATCGATTGCGCTCGCAGTCGGAGCAGAAGGCAATTAGCTCAGTTTAGCATAAAGACTGGAAACAGGGGAGACAGACCGCCTGGAGGGAACGACAAGAACCCAGCAGCTCCCCTAAAGCTCGCAGATTAACACAAACATGTAAAAACAAGCAGCGGTAAAGACAGAAAACACTCTGTAGACTTTCTTAAGCTGCTGGTTGAGGCCGAGAAGGAACTTGATGCGCTATTTTCGATTAAACAGCAGGTACGGCGCTCACTGCAGCAGATTAAAGAGATTTGAATTGATTTTCATACAGTTAAATAAATGGAAGACAAACTCAATAATGTAAAACACTGTCTGTGCCTTGGGACTGTTTAAAATACATGCTGCTGCTGCTGCTGTGGCCCTTTTCAGCAAACTTATACTATTTCTAACAATGTCTGGGTTTTTTTTTTTTGCTCTAGCCCCATTTGTCCTCACTGTGGGTTCATTTTTCACTACAATAGAAAGACCTGCATCTCTATGGAAACAACCCAACCATGACTAGAAGCACAGCAAACTCAACATGATGAAGACATTTTACTATTTGCATTCTAAATTTGTTTCCAAGCTAATCTCCTAACCGCTTCGTGCAAACCCTGCCTGCAGTTCAGCTGAAAAGTCCCTGAATTTTTGTCACGTGACTGTCGATCACAGCTGAATCACTAATAGCTTCCCAGTTGTGCTAAAAATCAGAGAATTTTTTGTTTTTTATAGAAACTGATTATAACCAAAGGTTTATTTTTGGTGAATTTTTAAAATGAAAGATTATCCCGATTTTAAGCTGAAAATTGGTTCGATTTTGGTTGAATTTCTAACAACTCTGTCATTTTTTTACAGTTTCTGTTTCTAAAATTGTGCAGTTTTGCCTTTTTTTTGGTTGGGTTTTGGAATTTAGGGGGTTAAAATATGACCCTAATGAATAAAAATCAACTTATTTAATGGGTTAAAACCATTTCAGTCACAATGCAGGAGCCGAAATCGGTTTCTGGAAAGTGGAAAACTGCATTCATTTGCATGCATATGAGTTGAACTGGTCCATTCAAGATATTTCAGCTGGTAAAAAGGACTGGGTTGGTTCTAGCCTCGGACACAGAGAAGGTAAAATATTGCAGAAAAGTAAATGTATTCCTGATTTAAACCGGCTGATCTTGCATATGAAGAGCTTAAGCTTGGATTCGGTTGATTTATCTGATGGTCACACATGAGATAAATGGTGCAAGTCAGGGGATTCTTCATGCCTTCCAACGCCACCAGTGACTTTTAGAATTCAGAGGGTTAAATGTGTGCGAAATTAAATCTACTGAGGTGGTATTCAAGGTTGTAGAAATGAATAAGAGCCCATTTTATCTGAAGCCTCCCTTTTCACTGGGAAAAAAAACTGCCTCCACATTGAAAAGATGCAAAAAGAGAACGGATTTGAAAAGACGGTGAAAGCCCCGTGATGAGCTTCACAGAGGAAGAGGAGGAAACAGGTGATCGGAATATCAGCGAAGACCAATCAGAGCGGAGAGTCGAGGAAGGACAAGCTGCTCCCCGTGAACCCATCAGACAGCAGGTGATCTGAATCCACCTGCATGAAGAGCTGAGGGTTTCATAGAAGTGAAACCTCCACATGTCGACACCTTTGACCTTTAAAACTGGGATGGATTCATATATATGAAGGCAAAGTGACAACAGAAAGACAAAAACAAGTGAAGGATGGTTCCTCTTGAAGCTTTTCTGCAAACCGTGGGTATTCTCATGCAGAAGATCCATTTGCATTCTGATTAAGGCAGTTTTGTAACATGTTGGAGGCTTATTCAACACACTGGTTGACTATTTAAAGCTATTTCCCCTCGAGGATCAATAAAGAATTCCTGATTCTGATTAAATTGAACATATTAGCAGGAGAAGCTGGTCGTTTTTAGCTGTTCAATGTGGTTTTTGTCATTTTTTAGTCGTTTAAGTTTAAGATAAGTCAGCTCTTTTCACCACCTCATCCATTTTTATGTCACAAAAGTCATTCTTTGTTTAATTTTATTGTTTTCCTTCACCTTTTACTTAATCAGTGTTCTTCTAAATTACATTTATGTTGCTCCATGACTTCAGAGAAACTGCCCTACTTGTCTTTTATCATTATTTTGAATTGTATTTACCTTAACCCGCTGTATTTTTTGATGGTCCAATGTATTTTTTGACTTATATAAGGCACTCTGACATGAATTAAAGGTGCTGTCTGTTTAAAAGAGCTGCAATTACCAATCACTCTCATTCATTCTTGCAATTAATAGATTGTTTGGTCTATGTCAGAAAATTATGCAAAACTGTAGATCAGTGCTCAGTTTCAGTATTAAAATGTCGGTTTACCGTCACAGAGGAGCAAAGAAACAAAAAATATTTACATTTAAAAATCTGGAAGTTTATTTTTTATGGTTTTTTTCTCTAAAAAATGCTCAAATTTGCTAATCAATCATTAAAATAGTCGATAACTAGTCGATTAATCGCTGCGGCTCCTTACCTGCTCATATATGTTGATATATAGGAGCTGCACATGGGTTTAAACTGATTAGTTGAATTTACAGGTCATTTTTCAAGCTAAAGTTGTGGGAAACCGCCGCTTTTCTCGGTCTCACATCATTTAAAACTCAATATTTGTTGCGTTTCTGACTTTTGTTTGAAGATATCTGACGTCACCTTCTGAAAATCAGTCTGCAGATGAATCAGTAGTAAAGAACTGTGAGTTGTAAGTGACTGTAAGCAGCCTAACAGACATATTTAAAATCTCTGAGTGTGTAAATCCTCGGTTCTTAATGCAGGTAGAGTCAGAAGCCCTGATGTCTGATGGTTCATGAGGAACACCCTGTTCTGATCTGACTGGTCTGAGTTTAGAGTCTGATCACCTCGTTGTGTCTCAGAGACGCCTGATCTGTACGTCGAGCTCTTTAAAAAGCCTCCTCACTTTCTGCATCTGTAGATCCTCTTTTACTGTTCCGTCTTTGTGAAGCTGGTGTTTTATTAAAGGGACAAACTTGACCTCATCTGTAGAAAACAATGGATTTAAAAGTGCAAACCTCCTAAATATGAATCCAGACAGTCAGATTGTTCCTTCTATTAAAGCAGACGGTGTTTTGTGCTCGGCTGACGTCTCGTAGTGAGTGAAGATCAGGTTCTAGTCTCTAAACATCTGCAACATCTGGCCTCCATGAATTAATCAACATGAATATTATAGGAGGAGTCAGCACCTTGATGGTTATGATGCCACGTCCATGTAGAATCTCCAAATTCATCACATTTGTTTTCAGTTTGTGCTGCAGGAGAAACTTTACTGCTGGACAAACTTTAAGGGGTTTATCATCTTTTAACGGTCTCAAATGTTGTAAATAAGCACATCAGATTTTTGATTTTATGCCCTTTTTTTGGTCTTTTTTTAATGGTTGAAATGTAAATGAATATTTTTGTAGGTGGTTTTTACCTATTGATATCTGTAATTTAACAAAACAATGAAAATCTATGAAAATAAAAGTAAATTTTACAAAAATTCATTTCTGTTATAACTTGTTCAAAGACATTGGTTATTATAATCTGCATTGTAAAATAAATCTGTAAAAGAAAAAATACATTAATGATTTGAATATAGTCACGACGAGAAAAAACTTTCGATTTATGTAAAAAAAATTGACAGCCATGAATAAATAAAAAATAATGAGGACATTATTAACAGTATGGGCCTGTGTTTATTCCGTTGTTGCTGTATTTTTTTTTTTTAAGCCAGCATGCAAATAAATTATTTTATATGTGATTTACAAAAATATTTACCATTTTTAATTTTTTTTATTTAAGTTTTTTCCTTTAAAATCACAGCAAATATCTGCAAAATTATTTTTTTTTTTTGTTAATTTAAATAAACTTTTTAAAAATGTAATTTTACAGCCACAGCCTGCAAAAGACCAAATTAGTGTTTGTAAAAATGTGGACATTGGTGGCTTGTGTTTTTGTTTATGGTTCTTTGTTTTTTGTAAAGTCAACTTTTCTTTTTGACTTTTTATTTATTTATGTTTTTTTGCTGTGATTTTTGCAGAAATTCTATGATTTAAAAAAAGACAGAAAAATTGTAAAACAACAGTTTTTCACATTTTTAATTTATTATAATAATTTATTATTTAATAAATAATTATTATAATATTTAATATTATTTATTTAAATACAGTAAAAAAAATATAACTTTGCAATCAAGTGTAAACAATACAGATTTTTTAAAAATGTAAATGAATCCTTATTTTCAGTGATTTTGCTGGTTGTGATCTGTAATTTAAAATAACAGTACATTGCTGAATAAAATACAGTTAGAAGGATGTTATTGTTTTGTTTTTTTTTAAGTAAACTTGGCCCCTGGAGGTCAGGGGCCCCAGGATGAAGATGATGTGTTGTGTTTAATTGGCTGTCATGGTAACCAGAGTGTCTTCATTAACATACAGTGAAGCATCCGGATAAACAGAGCAGCAGCTTCACACCTAACATCAATCTAACACTAATCTAACATCAATCTAACACTAATCTAACATCAATCTAACATTAATCTAACATTAATCCAACATTAATCCAACACTAGTCAAACGTTTATCTCACTTAGAGGCTCTAATTATCCTTTGAACTCCACAAGGTTTAAATCAGACTTTCTCTCCAGACAGCAGCCTCCCAGTGAAACCAGTCCTTACTGTAGTTTTCCAGCAGGTACGATCCTCGCAGAGAGAAGCTCCACAAACCCCCGAACCGTTAAAACACCGGAGACCGAACCGAACCAACCGGGTCCGAACCACCCGAGGATCCGCTAGAAGAGATTAAAACCGAACTAAGCTCCGTTTTCTCTCCTCCCCTCGATCAAAACCAGACCTGGAGCTGGATTCACGGTGAAAAGTTGAAGCTTGGAGAAAGAAGAACTGTGGCTTCCAGCTGGAGAAACATTTCTGGAATGAAGGGAAAGAAAAGCCGCCCGGAGGAAGGAGGAGGACCGGAGGGAGGACGGCAGCTTACCTGGCGGAGATCCGGGCTGCTTTTGTCCCATGAAGAGAAGCGCTAACGGGGCTCCGGGCGTCGAGCTCTCCGGCGGCGGAGCTGATGTGGATCCAGCGAGTCTCCTGGAGGAAAGGAGCCGAGCGGCGGCTGATGTCACCCGGACAGGGAGGAGCCTCGGCGGGCCTCATCTCTCCCCGGGAGGACATGATGTCACCGGTTCAAACAGCAACGGTGACATCTACAGACCCAGAGCAGCCCTCAGCCCTTATTACAGAGGCTCATGGAGCTTTAACCCTTTAATGCAGAATTAAAAATAAAAAATAACAATAAATGAGAATATTTTAAAAAGTTTTTCACTTCCTGTAAATCTGTATTTTCACAATAAATTACAATAATTCCAACTTTATGCAGCACTGACCAGCTTATTATAATAAACAGAAAAACTCAGTTTTAAATACAAAATAAGAGAAAACTTGGTACAGTAGTGGCCTGTTTTTTGTTTGTTTTGTTTATTATTTTACAAAATAAATGTTTGTTTGTTTCTTGTGAAGTTAACAAGTTAATGTCTGTATTTTTCTGTGATTTTAGTCGATATTATCTGCAATTTAACCAAAGAGGAAAATCTGAGAAATAAACAGTTGAAACGGTTTAAAAATATTTAATTAATATTTAATAATGATAATAATAATAATAATAATAATAATAATAATAATAATAATAATAAAGAGCAAATTACAATGTGTAAAAATACAGATTTTTGATGTGAATGTTAATTACAGTTTTGGTCCATCGTACATTTTGTGTTTTTTTTCAGTGATTTTAGTAGATATTATCTGTAATTTTACAAAACAGGAAAAATCTACAAAATATACAGTTGAAACAAAATATTTACAATTTTTAAATCTCTATTAAACATAATTTAGTTGTTGTTGTTTTTTTGTTTTTTGTTGCTTTTCTGATTTAAATACAATAAAAGAAAATGTGTAGTTTTGCAGCCAAACATAAAAGAACAAGTAACAGTTTGTAAAAAAATACAGATTTTGGCGATGTGGATGTTTTCACAGTTTCGGTCTTTTTTGTTTATTTGTTTTTTGTAAAGTCAACAAGCGAATTTATATTTTTTTCCATGATTTTAGTAGATATTATCTGTAATTTAACAAAACAGGAAAAAAGTCTGTAAAATAAACAGTTGAAACAGTTTTTAAAATATTTACCATTTTTAAATCCTTGTTAGACATAAATCACTTTTACATTCATAAGTCCTTTTTGGACAGTCAGCATGCAAATTAATTCTTTTTTTCTGTGATTTTAGTAGATATTATTTGTAATTTAACCAAACAGGTCCAATATGTAAAATAAACAATGGAAAAGTTGAAAATATATTTACCATTTTTCAATCCTTGATATTTTTTTTTTGTTGTTTTTTTTTTGCTGATTTAATATGGTAAAAAATAAATAAATGTAGTTTAGCAGCCAAATGTTGTAGAAGAACAACTTCCAATGATGTAAAAATACAGATTTTTGGTCTTTTTGTTTGTTTGTTTGCTTGTTTTTCGGTCAACATGCAAAATTAATATCTTTTTCTGTGATTTTACACAATATTACCTGCAATTTAACAAAATACAGAAAATCTGTAAAACAAACAGAGAAACAGTTGAAACTTTATTTACCATTTTTCAGTCTTTATCATACATAATTGGTTTATTTTTGCTCACATAAATACAGTAAAAAAATATAGGAGTTTCGCAGAAAAACATTGTAAAAGAACAAATTATAATTTCCAAATATACACATTTTTATGGGGACATTATTTACAGCTTGGTTCATTTGTTTTTTGTTTGTTTTGTTTTTTGTGGGCGGGGGTTGTTATATTTTTTTCTGTGATTTTTTGAGATATTTGTTTTTTGTTTGTTTTTGTTTTTGTCAGTGATGTGAATACATACACGTATTCCAACAAAACGTGTGCTCAAAACTTTGTGCACATTCAAGACTGTGTTTGATTTGCTGCAGAAAACAAGTCCCCTGCTTCTTTTAATGGTGGAGGAACAGCAAACGTTTTGAATATTGAGGAGAATTTATGACATTTACATTTATATTGTCACTGCTGAACTGTTCAGAAAAAGATTCGACACAAACATCAGCCTCAATAAACAATAACCCAACCTGATGAACAACTTTAATACCAGCAGAAAGGCAGCGCTGTCAGTTAATGCTAAATATTTCAATGCATTTCTCCCCCAGCAGGGCTTTAATGTACACTAATGAACACAAATACTGGCACTGTAATTCTGTGCATTCACATATAGAATAATATTCACAATAATAAATATGAATATTTAAAATAGAATCTAGTAGCTGTTAAATCCTAGAAGTGGATTACTTTAAAGTAACAAAAACGGATTCAGTATCTGTGCAAAAAAAGGAGTTAAACTTCACAAATGTCCTTACAGATATTCATATTTTATTATTATTGTTATATAAATAAATGATTATTTACGAGAAATATTAAGTGTAAAATTAGGGAGAAAAAAATCTACCCACATATTGCTCTTCAGATGGTTTTTGGACTGTAATTTCATTTATTTTTACAGACACTACAGAGAGATATTATCTATAAATATGTTACAGATAATATCATATAAAATCACAGATAAAATATCAATTCATATGTGAACTGTAAAATAATGTAAACATCAAAAATCTGTATTTTTATAAATGTTATTAGTTATTTTTTAACATTTAACTGTAAAATACACATTTTTTTGTATTTAAATCAGCAAAAATATTATTATTGGACAGATTTTGCTGATATTTGAAAGGAAAACATTTATATTAGGGACTGTTGCTTTAGAAATATTTCCAGTTTTGTTAAATTGCAGATACTATTTAGTAAAATCAGAGAAAATGAGAACAAATTTACATGTTGATTGTATTTTAAAAAAAAAACCTTACATAACGTCCACATCAAAAATCCAGATTTGTAAAAATAATAGTTTTTTTTACAGTGTCTGACTATAAAATTACAGTTTTAATGTATTTAAATCAGTTAAAAATATCAGTATTTTACAGATATTTGCTTGGTTTGCTTTTACGGTTTGTGAATGTTACAGCATTTTTCTGGTATCCTTGCTGCAGATTTTCACAGTTTAACAGATTTTTTACAGTGTAGTCATGGTTAAAATGACCACAGGATGTGAATGTGTGACCCTGCAAACACTTAAACGTCCGCCAGTCTTCACTTCGTGGCCAAACTTTGACCCACATGAACCTCACAGTAAACTGATGATGTGGAGAAGCTGAAGAGAACGACGGCGACAGCAGTCAGAAGCTGGACTCCTCCTTTAAGGCTGATCTGATTCAGCGCCTGTGGGAAGTTCAGTCAAACAAAGTGTTAGTCACATGTCAATAGCTGCTCAGAGGTTTGAGTTCCTTCCTTTGTTCGGCGACTTCCAGCCTTTCTTTCGGAGGAACAGCTGGGTCTGACATCTCCTGCAGACTGCCGGTGGAGTCGTGCTTTAATATGCGTAACGGGCCTAAACTCTAGTGAAAGTGTGTTTGTGCTCTCGCTGTTGCACAACGTTCACTCTGACTCTGCATAGTTTCCACCCTGCAGTTTTTTTTCCCCCCTTTCAGAAAAGATAACGCTGGAATTACTTTATCCTTTATGTATTTTTAATCAGCCTCCAGCAGGCCGACAGTGTGCTCTCACTGCTAACAAGCCTCTTATGGCTCAAGCTGAGACGTATAAAGGTCTGGGATTCCTCACTCCATCCTGTTTCCCATGAAGCTTCTGGCTGCTGGTGAATCTGTAAACATGTGGGCTTTAACACAATCCATTAGAGAGCTGTCAGGATTCTGCCATGCATTCATGTGACACAATCTGACTTTGGAACAGACTTGTACAGTGCCTATAAAAAGAATTCACCCCCCTTTTCCTGCTCCATTGCTTTTTAACATTGAATTTCATCTGGCAGATTTCAGATTTCCTCAAAGAAATGTCAGTTAATTAGAAATATAAAACATCAGTGCCTCAATCAGTACTTAGTAGATGCATCCTTGGCTGCAGTTACAGCATTGATCCTCTATGAATAGGTCTTAATTAGCCTTGTACATCTGACTACTATAATTTTATCCCATTCTACCTTGTAAAACTGTTCAAGCTCTGTCAGGGTGCACGGTAAACGTGATTGAACAGCACTTTTCAAGTCCAGCCACAAATTCTGGTCAGGTCTAGACTCTGACTCGGCCTCCAGAACATTCACCTTGTTGCCTTTAAACCATTTTCTGTGTAGCTTCGGCTCTTTGCTTTGGAAGATTGTGTTGCTGGAAAACAAATCTCTTGCAGACTGCATCAGGTTGTACTTCAGGATATCCCTGTACATTGCTGTGTTTACTTTACCTTTTACCTTTGAAGGCCTTACAGGACCTGCTGCTGAAAAGCATCCCCACATCCTGATGCTGCCACCACCATGCTTCACATCATAATGCTGCCACTACCGTGCTTCACGTCATGATGCTGCCACCACCATGATTCATGTCATGATGCTGCTACCACCATGATTCATGTCATGATGCTGCCACCACCATGCTTCCCATCATGATACTGCCACCACCATGCTTCACATCATGATGCTGCCACCACCATGCTTCACATCATGATGCTGCCACCACCATGCTTCCCATTATGATACTGCCATCACCATGCTTCACATCATGTGGGTGCCACCACCATGCTTCATGTCATGATGCTGCCACCACCATGCTTCCCATCATGATACTGCCACCACCATACTTCACATCATGATACTGCCACCACCATGCTTCACATCATGATGCTGCAACCACCATGCTTCAACGTCATGATGCTGCCACCACCACTGTGTTTCACATCATAATGCTGCCACCACCATGCTTCACATCATGACTGCCACCACCGTGCTTAACGTCATGATGCTGCCACCACTATGCTTCACATTATGATGCTGCCACCACCATGCTTCATGTCATGATGTTGCCACCACCGTGCTTCATGTCATGATGCTGCTACCACCGTGCTTCCAATCATGATACTGCCACCACCATGCTTCACGTCATGATGCTCCCACCACCATGCTTCACGTCATGATGCTCCCACCACCATGCTTCACGTCATGATGCTCCCACCACCATGCTTCACGTCATGATGCTCCCACCACCAAGCTTCATGTCATGATGCTGCCACCACCATGCCTCACAGTAGGGATGGTGTGTGTTGGTGATGATGTGCAGTGTTCGGTGTCTACAAATCTCTACCAGCCTCTAGTCTGATGGACTAAAAGCTCAGTTTTGGTCTCATCAGACCTAAGAACCTTCTTCTAGTTGACGTCAGAGTCTCCCTGTGGACTTTCTAAACAGACTCCATGATGTTGAGATCAGTCACCATCTCCTGTAGGACTTCTTGTTCTTCTTGAGGTTGAGGATAGTTTTTTGCATGTTTGTTAGGACAATCTAACGCCTCTCCGATGATGCTGCTGATGGATAAAACCGCCTGAAACTTTTGCACAACTTATAAAAGCCAATGCATTTTATCAGGGAGGCGACTTCCACTGAATATAAATGAGGAGATTTTTATTCCTGCTGCTCCCCACTAGCACAGATGTTTCTCTGGATTTGCAGGGATAGAAACTTGCGAACTTTTACACATAACATTTTTTAAAGTGTATATTAGCTGTCAGCTCGGCCGTATGGCTGTACTGTAGTTAATCTGGTTTCCTCTGCTGCCTGTTTATCTGTCAGGATATTGGTGCCTGATATGAACCCAGATCTGATTTATTGCCGACAGCAGTCAATCAATTCCTACGTCTGCACCTTGTCGTCCATCATGCTAATTGAAAGGCTTATGATAACAACATATAAGCAGGAATCCATCATCCAGACGCTGCTTTGTTTGTTTTTGGCCACTCGGCTCCAGCGTTGGTCGCCGAGTCCAAAGTGAAATCTCTTTTTTTTTATTCCTGAGTCTCTGAGGAGATTCAAGCAAAGGTTGTTATTCCGTCTCTGAACTTTTCACTGCAGATCATAAATTATTCCGTCAGACACTTGAAAGTGTGACTGAAGCTCGTTCACACGTCTCCACTTAGACCAGCTTATTTTTAACGTCAGATCTCCTTTAAATTCTGTGAAATTTGGTTCTGCACTTACGGGTTAAAGCCAAGTCTGTGGCCTTAATGAAATAAAACATGAATGGTGACTCCTGCAGAGAAACATGCTTTACATGAGGCTGGTAAACATAAGTTTTGCATAAATCATTAAGGAGCTGGTGACGTTTTGCTAAACAAATCTGTCTTTGTCACATCCAGAACCACAGTTTGTACCTCTCTGATATGTGCATTATTAATCATTAGACATTATGTTAGAGATTAGTGTAGATCTGATTTGCATGGAGCTGTTTTGAGTTATAGGTAAGAGGCTCTACAATGATACAGATATATTAAATAAGTAAAGTTTATGATTTAAAAAAAGCTTCATGCAAATCACGGACAGTTGTGCAGAAGGCCTTCGATGATTTAAGACAGATCTAGTAACTAAGATGATCCAAATATGTCATTAGATTAAATTTTATCTGTTTAAATCATTTGATTTCTCTCAAATGAGCACTTCTGCAACTTAAATAGAGTCAACTTGAAGTTTCCACTTTTTCCAGCTTAAATAATAATTTCACCCAAATGTAAAAAGTAAAAGATGATTTTGTCTTTGCTGGTCCTTCTTTTTCTTTTCTCTGTAATCATACTCGGAAAAAGGAGATTGAAAAAGAGAGATGACTGATTTATAAAGCTAGCAAACAAATTTTAATACAAATCAGACCAGAAGTCTAACATCGTCCCATCGACACTGTAAAAAGTGTCTTTGAGCTGTAATATGTATGTGAATAAATCTCATTTATATTTCTGCTTTGTTGACGGCAGCTTTACTGTTCTTTTTTACTTCTCTGTACACTGCTGCATTCATTTTACCCTTTACCTTTGTAAGCCTTAAAGGACCTGCTGCTGGAAAGTATCCCCACGTCATGATGCTCCCACCGCCACGCTTCACATCATGATGCTGCCACCACCATGCTTCATATCATGATGCTCCCACCACCATGCTTCACATCATGATGCTGCCACCACCATGCTTTCACATCATGATGCTGCCACCACCATGCTTTCACATCATGATGCTGCCACCACCATACTTTCACGTCATGATGCTGCCACCACCATGCTTCATGTCATGATGTTGCCACTAACACCACTATGCTTCACATCATGATGTTCCCACCGCCATGCTTCACATCATGATGCTGCCACTACCATGCTTCACGTCATGACGTTGCCACCACCATGCTTTTCTAGATTCAGTTGTTGCCAGTTTTGTGTTTGTTTTGTTTTACAGTCAACATACAAATGAAAAATGTGTCTAGTTTTGTTCTAAAGAAGCAACCTGAAAGTATTTTGACAGACTTTTGCAAGAAAATCCAGATAAAGAATCTTTTCTTGTGCTTCTAGTCATTTATGATCACAGTCTTTATATCGGTCATGGTATTTTCCTCTCTGTGGCTTACCTACTCTGGCCCAGAAACAGGATTTTGCCTCTGGCTCATCGGTTCTTCACCTGTCAGAACACTTTCCAGCTCTGAGTGCTGAAGAAGAAAACTGCTCGACCAGAGAGGAGAAATTTCCAGAAAATGTGATTTAAATTGACAGCGGCAAACAGAAAAAGCGATAAAGGAACGTCGTCGTGTTAACAGAAGACACCGAGAACATGCTGATGAACACATTTGCGCTGCTGGGTTTGTTAACTAGAATGATCCTGCGAGTTGACTTTAGAGTAAAACGGGTTCAGAATCTTCTAAGTTCAGAAACAAACACAGCTGCAGGACAGACAAGAGTGTAAGTAAATACTGTGGATCAAAGCGCTGATTCCTGCCAGGGAAAGCTTCCAGTGTAATAACCCTGCGGCTGGGAGGCTGGGAGGCTGCGTAAAAACTTTAATTGAGACAGGACTCCGCCGACCGGCTCCTCATCGCAGCAGCCGGAACATCTGCATGAAAGGAAATGTGCTGAAAACAGCATCAAATATTTAACAAGCGATCCCTCAGCAATCACTGTTGTCGGGGAAGAGGACGAGTAAACACACTCTGAGCTCGCCAAGCAGGCCGACACACACACAAAAAACATGAATATTTAGTTTAAGAGCAGAAAGCACCACTGTTGACTTGAATTAGGCTGATTAAAAGTTCAGCTTTCTAACAGAAGACATTTGGACTTAAACAGGTGAAGCTAAGAATACGAATCAAAGATCTTTGAAAGGAAATGTGATTAATTTGTCATCAATATTAAACAGCTTTGGACATTTACAAGTTCAGGGAGACTAAAAAAGGATTTTAGATCCAGATTGTTGTGGATCTCTTCTGCTCTAAAGGCCACACACTGTTAAAAAAACAAAATAAACAAACAAAATAATGAAATTCTGGTAGCACTGTTGCCAGAAAACATGCTTTAAAAAATGTAGAATACTGAAACACTTAGAAATTGTTAAAGAGTCGAAAATACCAGCAATTAATGTAAAATAATAAAGTTTTAGCTGATTTAAATGCAGACAGTGTAAAGTGTAAAATGAGTTTTAAAAGTTATTTAGAATTTTTCAATCTTGAATATAACTTTATTTATAGCTGCCACCACCATGCTTCACAACATGATGCTGCCACCATCGTGCTTCACGTTATGATGCTGCCACCACCATGCTTCACATCATGATGCTGCCACCACCATGCTTCACAACATGATGCTGCCACCACCATGCTTCACAACATGTTGCTGCCACCACCGTGCTTCACAACATGATGCTGCCACCACCATGCTTCATGTTATGATGCTGCCACCACCATGCTTCAAATCATGATGCTGCCACCACCGTGCTTCACGTTATTATGCTGCCAACACCGTGCTTCACGTTATGATGCTCCCACCACCATGCTTCAAATCATGATGCTGCCACCACCGTGCTTCACAACATGATGCTGCCACCACTGTGCTTCACGTTATGATGCTCCCACCACCATGCTTCAAATCATGATGCTGCCACCACCATGCTTCAAATCATGATGCTGCCACCACAATGCTTCACAACATGATGCTGCCACCACCGTGCTTCACATCATGATGTAAAAAGCTATAAAATAACTTCTTTTATTTGCAGACTAAAAGATTTTGTAATTTTATAGTCAGATGTTATTTTTTGTTTGTTTAAAGTTAACATGATTTTATTATTTATTACCTGTAATAATAATATACAGGCAATATTAACATAACAGAAAAGGGGGAAATGTGTAAAATAACATGAAGTTGTTCAAAAAATGACAGTTACAAACAATAAAGTGACTTATCCAGGCTTTAACCATGAAGCAGATCTATGCTTAAAATTGTGATATTTTACCAAAGTTCGCTTTATTTAATTTAAAATTCACCAAAAATTAACCATTTGCACAAAACATGCTCTGTAAAAAAAACCACTAAAAATTCTGTGTTCCTCCGTGGAACCGAAAAGCCATGTTTGACTCAACTGCGACCAACAGTCACTTTCGGCTGAACTGCAGGCCGTGTTTCCACAGGGCAGAGAGGAAAATTAAACATTATTGTTCAAATAAAATAAATGCAGCACGGCTCAGAGACAGTAAACAGAGGAGCAAGCTGTTGGAAGATACATTCAGCGTGGTGAAACATCTTTATAGTGTTGAGTGGAAAATGTAGAGTTTGTGAAAGTAAATAGTAAAATATCTACAACATGTGAAGCCACCCTTGTTTCCAGTGTTGGTAACTCCTGCTGGCACAAATCTCATGTTAATTTCATTTTTAAAAGCAGTTTTTCAGAAATAAATAATTAAAGAAATTTAATGTTTGAATTTTTTCTTATGAAATTGGTCCAACAAATAAGAATTTAGTAAGATGTCAGGAGATCAGCCACTTATTCTGGTTCTTAATTCAACTTCTGGTTGCTGTGAGAAAAGGTGTCTGAATCTTATTACAAGGAAAGATTCCTTCGGCTTTAACTGATCATGAGTCATGCTGCAGGTCGTCTTCGCTGTTTCTGTGTTGTAAAACTGACATGCAGAATCCTTTTAGATGACAGATTCCAGCATGTTTAGAGTCTCTCAAAGGTCAGGAAGCCGCCAGCGTTCATCACTGCACAATCCTGCCTCCGTAAAATTACAGCCGCGTGTTATTATCATGGTGATTACAGAGTTTTCAAAGGTTTGCTCTGGTGATTGTCTCAGCGTGGCATCGCTGTAACGCATCAAGGGATGCTGACGTTTAAGATTTATGTGGCCTCCAATGTGGATTTATGTGGCACAACTGCAACACATCAAAAATACCAATTATGAGCTGACAGGCAGCTGCAGTGGATGTGAAAGTGGGAGATAAGAGTCTGGTATTTAAAAACACTGATAATGGATTTAAAGGATGGTGAAATCGGCCCGACTTCAAGGCAGCCTTTAAGTGAAGGAGGGATAAACATCGATGTGAATGTAAATCTGTTCCCTTGTGGAGGCTGCCGCAGACATGGACGTCTCGAAGAATTATGCACTGTAAAAAAATTATCTTTTTTTTAACCATTTACTGATATTTTACAGATTTTTCTTGTGTTGTTAAATTACAGATAATAAAAGTTCTAATTTTTGGAAATAGTAATTTGTTCTTTTACACCACTATTTTATTATATTTAAATCAACTTAAAAAAATATAATTGTGCAGATATTTGCCAGTATTTGAAAGACAAAAAAGTAAATTCAGGATTGGAAAAAAATATATATATTTTAAAATGTTATTTTACAGATTTTCCTTGTTTTGTTAAATTACAGATAATAACTAATAAAGTCAAAAAATACATTAATTTAAATGTTGACTGTGTAGAAAAAACAGCCCAAAACTGTTAATAATGTCTATATCAAAAAATATATTTTTTTACTAATAGTAATTCATTCTTATACCAAATTTGACAATAAAATTACAATTTTACTGTTATTTGAATCAGAAAAACGTAATTATTTTACAGATATTTACAGAAAAATTATCAAAGACTGAAAAAGTGGTAAATAATTCATTTTACTATTTTTTCTAACAAATTTTCTCTATTCTGTTAAATTACAGATAATATCCAGTAAAATAAATGAAAAAATTAAATTCTGACTGTGAAACAACTGTAAACACAGACCACATTAAAAATAATTTCTCTATAGATGGTAATATATTATTTACAATATTTTACATTTTTTCTGTATTTAAATCAACAGAAAACACATTATTTTACAGTTATTATTTGAAAAACTGAACATTTATGTTTATGAAGGATTAAAAAATGGTAAATTAATTTCTTTAACTGTTTTTTTTTTTTTGCAGATTTTTCCTGTGTTGTGAAATTACAGTTACATTGCTTTCTAGTAAATTCACAGGAAAATAGCACTAATGTACATTTACATATTATACAAACTGTCTATGTCAAAAATCAGCATTTTTATAAATAGTAATTGGTTTTCTTACAATGTGACCATAACATTACACTGTTTTTACTGTATTTAAATGAGCTAAATATCATTACTTCACAGATACTTGCTGTTATCTTCACAGTATTTAACATTTGCAGTCTGCTTTGGGCCTCTAATGCAACGACCACTCATACAGGTCCTTTGCTAAGTGGCACATAGCCGGGATTTAAAAGAGTCTTTTTTATTATAAGAGGTTCATGATACGAATATAAACGAGTTCTCTGTACATTGCAGTTACTACAGAGGCGTCAGAACTGAGGATTAGTCACAAAGAAATGTTATTCAAGGGCACTTCGGCTGACAATAGGAGCTGCTCTGCTGCTCCGAGGCTTTTCCACGTTGGTCTTTCTTCCCTTTGCTCTTGTGAAGCTACAGTGTGTTTTTACAATCCTCTCCCCACCTTCCGTTGTTTTCTGCTTTCCTTTGCGTCTCGTACTCACAATGTTAACTCACCCGTGCTGTGGTTTCTCAAACGTTCTCTGCCCAACCTGAAGCATTGATATTCTTTCCTCACCATCAGAGGATCCAGGAAACAACCAAGCATCACCCTGAAAAAGAGGCAAACATTTCTCATGCTTGACGCCCAGTTCGAGTTATCTTTCAGCAGAAAACAGGAGGAAGCCTCATAGTTATTTGTTGAGAGCGCAGTAAACTCTCCACAAATCAACCCACTTTGTTTCTCTTCTTCTTTCGTAGCTTCAAAATGAGAAGCATCTCCTCATCCCACACTGTCTGATGGCGTTACATCAGCTCCGTCCCCTTCACTGACTCCACGCTTGTACGGCTGCACCATTCATGTCCTGCATGCCTGGAATCCAAGCTGACACTGGGGCATCTCTGCAAACTTTGGCATCTTTCCTAACTTTTAAAATGGAGTTATTAAGGTTTGGATGCACAGCGAGACAAACTAGATAGGGAAAAAGGCATGACAGAGATTAATCACGCAGACTGCTGGTCAGCGAAGCTCTTTAAGTCTGGACTTTAAAATGAGTTTCTGGTTCAAAAACAGACACATTGTGCTGATTAAACACTAATTAGAGCCAAAGCTAAGGCCTGATTTCTAAGCAGGTCTCTAGAGCAGCTGAAAGGTCTACAATAGCACATTTAAAAGACCTTTAAGGATACAGATCGCGCAATAAAGCAGGCCGGTTTGGTTCTTTTACTAAGTCACATTAATTCGGGGTAACATCACTGCATCCCGGGCTAAACGCCAGCCAGGACGATTACGATCGGTTGGTTCTTTCTTCTTTTTTTAACAAAACAAATTCATGCATAGTTTGGGAAGGTTTTTCCACACGTATATTTCTGACCCTTTAATGCTTAAATTTAGAAAGTCCAAAGGCTTCACTACAGTGGACAGAAAAACAATAAGGTCTGGACACCAGGATAAGAAAGTATGAAGGATTTTCTCTGTAAAATTGAAAAATCTGACCTCAGATATTTCACAGGTCAGAACAAAGCTGTCTGTCAGTTTGCACTTTTGTTAAAAAAAAGTAAATAAAACTGTGTTATTTTGACCAATATGAAGGATGTAGAAATTTACCTTTTGCCCTTAAGGATAGTAGGAAATGTCCTATGTTCATTTACCTGTCATTTGAAGTAGCCACACTCTTAATTATTTATAACTTTAGGCCTTAATACAAATTAAGCAGGTGGCATTTTTAAAAATCAAACCCCTGTACAGTTGTCCTGACTGGGCAAATAAGCTATCCATCCATCCATCCATCCATCTGTCCATCCATTATCTTCCACTTATCCGGGGCCAGGTCGCGGGACATCAGTCTAAGCAGAGAGGCCCAGACTTCCTTCACCCCAGACACCTCCTCCAGCTCTTCTGGTGGGACCCCGAGACGTTCCCAGGCCAGCCGAGAGACCTTTCTCCAGTGCTGCAGAGATACTCAGTGGCATCTTCCGTCGCTCATAACAGTGTTTATTGTTGGGGCAGGATTTGGAAAAAGGATTTTATTGTTTTCAGTTTGACTGCATTTTGGATCAGGTTTAATTATGCTGGAGTACATTTGGGTGAAGTCTAGCTGTGTTTAGGTCCCACTTGGATGTGATTCTTTCTTTTCTGAAAATGCACACTTTGAGTAGGCTATCCACGAGTTCATTTTGCTTACATTTGTGGCAACTGTGGCTCAGGTGGTAGAGCGGGTTGTCAACTGATCGCAAGGTTGGCGGTTCGATCCCCGGCCCCTCCGCATGCCGAAGTGTTCTTGGGCAAGACACTGAACCCCAAGTTGCTCCCAATAGTAGATTAGCGCCTTGCATGGAAGTCTGTCGCCATTGGTGTGTGAATGGATGAATGCAAAACACATTGTAAAGCGCTTTGGATAGCACTAAGGTAGAAAAAGGTGCTGTATAAGTGCAGACCATTTACCATTTACCAAAGGCTTTACTACAGTGGAACAATAAGGGAGCTGCTGTGTTACATCTCGAGCTTTATAGCAGGAAATAATAAGGTCCAGACAGAAAGTATGAAGCATTTTCTCTGTAAAACTGCAAAATTTGACCTCAGACATTTCACAGGTCGGAACAAGGCTGTCTGTCAGTTTGTCAGAAAGGATAAAACCACACATAACATGAGAACACAGGGATCCAGCACTCACATTTCAGAAAAGTGCCTTACCGTTCACCTCTTTCCTGCAATACAGATATCAGCGAGAGCCTTGACATCACATTTACCGTTGGCAGGTTGGAAATCAGCAGGCTGAAAGACTCCGTATCTTCGTATCAACTGTTTTATGATTTCCTCCGGAGCCGCGCGAAAAGAAAACAAACAGATGATGTGTTTGAAGAGGAAGAAACGCTCCGGGGAGCTGATTTTCATTCCGTTTAACTTACTGCACAGGCTCATCGAATCCACCAGACTTAAATTACAAATTCAATCAGCTCTCTTTCTCCAGAACTCACGTGGGACTCGAGCAAATAAGGAGGATGGTAAATATTTGATGGAAGAGGGGATTAATGAGAAAATCCTCTGTACATTGGAGAGCAGAAGAGACGAGTTAGTGGCATGTTACTGTCACACAGGCTGGGCTCTGTTCCCATCAGAAATGCATTTCAGCCACGTAGAATCTCTGTCAATGTGGGAATGAAGCACTTCAGAGCATCTTATGTCTCCATCACGTCCCCATTACAGCCACAGCTCCCACCGAAGCACTTCATTCTCTGCTCATAAGTGCGCTGAATGGAGACATGGCACACGTCTGGGAGCTCAGCGGCATTAAAATGTGGCTCACAGGTGAAGCTGAAGAGCTGCAGAATCTCACAGTTCAAGTGTTTCCATCAGAGGCAGAGAGAGATTCTGGGTTTCAGTACGCAAGACACAGCAGATATTCTCACAGAGGCAAGAACGACAACAGAGCTGCGACAATTTATCAGTAAATCAACTTTTTAATTATTAATCTCGACCAATTTAAAAATGGATCAGCTGGTCTGAGTGATTTTTTTTCAAGAATGAACTGAAAATTTTCTGATTCTAGCTTCTTAAATGTGAATATTTCCTGGTTTCTTTCCTCCTCTGTGACAGTAAACTGAATATCCTTGTGTTGTGGACAAAACAAGGCATTTGGGGCTTTGGGAAACAGATTTTTCACCATTTTTGGACATTTTGTAGATAAAAAAAACTCGTTGGTTCATCAGGAAATTAACTGACAGTGGAAATAAGTGTTACTTGCACCCCAAATCATCAAGAACCTTCTGCTCGACCAACACTGACCTTTTTATAATAATCTGTGGTTATTTAAAATAGTGTCCTTGAATTTTTAGATTGATATTTTAAATACTTTCCGAGATAGTTTTGTACAAAAATTGTCATTTTTATTCAGTATTTTTGCACATTGAAATTTGAGGCAGTTTGAATGACAATATCTTAAGAATTAATAAAAAAAGGTTTGACTGTTATTTCTCACCCTGGCATTGATTAGATCAAATTATATAGTAAAATTATTCTAAAATTTGATATTTGCAATAGAACGACCCACAAGCACCAAGTGGTTTTATATTATTTATTTGAATCAATTTTATTTTATTGCATTTTATCATCATATGTCTTTGTGTACAACCAATGATGATTTTAATATTTTAATCTGTTTTTATTTTTTATTTTATTGTATTGTATTATATTGTATTTTTTTTGTCTACAACTGATAAAGATTTTATTATTTTTATTATTTTTTTATTTTTTTCATTTAAGTATCATATTTTTTGTCTACAACCAATGGTTTTTATCATTTTATTCTTTTTTTTATATTTAAAAAATTTCTTTTTATCATCATATTTTTGTCAGCGACTGATGATTTAGTTATTTTACCCATTTTTTTAAAATTTCATTTTATTGTCATTTTTTTGTCTATGACCAATTTGTTTTATAATTGTAATCTATTTTTATTTTATTTCATTGCATTTTATTATCTTTTTTTTTTTTACGTATTTCTATTTTATCCTTAAATATGTGTGTAAAAGTTTTTGTCAAACATGGTAAAGGTGGTAAAAATGCACAGAAACATAAAACATTTTAAAGACACACTTGGGCTCTTACAGATCACCTGGTCGATTGGTTATCAATATTCTCTCATTTGACTTTCATAAGAAGAAAACCTCTCAGGATTCAACATGTATGTAACGTTGAATAATTTCCTCAGTTAATGTGATAATATTTTTGTCTCATTTAGTTTCTCTTCATCTTTTCGTGCTCTGTGTTAAAATCTGATGCTGTTTCCGGTCATTTATGCTGGAACATATCCCATTTCAATCAGCACCTGTGTGACTGGCACTGAGAACAGCCTGTTTTTGTGCTAAACAATATGAATTTTCCTTGATGGCAGGTTCGGCTCTGATTTCTATGCAGCTGCAGCCTCGTTGTTGGGACTGAATGTGGGCGATGAAACAAACACAGTTAATAAGGTTCCCTTTCAGCAGCAAACTAAATGACTGTATTCACAATCCAATTATTATGATCCTGAGTGTGGTGAGGCCTCGTCCTGCCGCTCGGTTTGATGGCATTAGTCACGCCATCAGCGCAAATAAAGAACAGACACAATGAGACGCTTCATTCACGTCTGAACAGCGATAAGTGAGCGACTGGGTTCCTCACGGCTTCACACCAGCCTCTGAAGTCCATCGCTTTCTTTTTGTCTGTTTTTGGTGGATTCTTACACTCTGGTTTAGATTCTGAAGCAGCTCAGTAACAAAGAAGGTCAGTAGAGGCAACTGGATTCATCTAAAGGGTCTTAAACCAGGGATGAGTCTGAAATCAGTCACTATACAGTGAGTTCTCCATTTTGTATGTGTGTCTGAATTTAGTTCCAGCTGTTACACCCTATATAGTAGGGGTGTCAAATCCTGGTCCTCGAGGGCCACTATCCAGCATGTTTTAGATGTTTCTCTCCTCCAACACACCTGATTCAAATGATCAGGATCATTATCAGGCTTCTGAAGAGCTTGATGATGAGCTGATCATGTGAATCAGGTGTGTTGGAAGAGGGAAACATCTAGAGCAGGGGTGGGCAATCCTGGTCCTCGAGGGCCACTATCCAGCATGTTATAGATGTTTCTCTCTTCCAACACACCTGATTCAAATGATCAGCTCATCGTCAAGCTCTGCAGAAGCCTGATGACGATCCTGATCATTTGAATCAGGTGAGTTGGAAGAGGGAAACATCTAAAACATGCAGGATAGTGGCTCTCGAGGACCAGGATTGGACACCCCTGCTGTCACTCAAAGTATCCCACAATGCACTGGGATAAGTAGCAAATAGCCGATGATCACTAAGTATCAATATGCACCATTATGGATTACATTGAAGGAGAATGTTACATGGACAAGAGAGAAAATAGAGGATTGGTGGCATTTCCACAGATTTCTGACAGATATTTGATACCGTTAAACTATTTTCTCATGTTAAGATGATTTTTTTTTGTTATAAGACATAGAAAACACGTATTTTTGGCTGTTAAGGCATGTTTTCTAGTGTTAAGATGTAATTTCTATAGTTTTAAAAAATGTTTTATAGTAGTAAGACGTATTTTGTGGTCTGTTAAGATGTTTTTTGTACTGTTAAGACCATTTTTCTTGGGTTACGACCGAATTTAAAGTGTTAAGATGCATTTTTTGGTTTTTTAGTGTTAGTGGGTACCTTCACTTTCCACAAGGGGTAGAATAAAAAACATCTGTCTGTCTGTCTGTCCGTCCGTCCATCCATCCATCCATCTCTAAACAAAGATGACTGGATGCTGTGGAAAGAAAATCCAAACTAAAAGTATAAATTTGAAGGTTTATTTTACATGTGTGGTTGATGTTTAACAGGCAGAGAGTCATTGCCAGTATTAGGCATTATTTTTCTATTCCAGTCCTTTTTTTTTAGTTTACTTATTTTTATTTTCAGTCACGCATCATGAGCTGATTTCATTCTTGAAGTGTTTGGCAGCACAAACATTTCTGCTGAGGAATGCGAGGATTGTTAAAACAACACCCTGACGGTCTGAATATCTGACAGATTAGTAATAAAAGCAGCTGTCCTGTATTTCTTACTACCCGAGCGAAACTTTTGATCAGTGTTTTCTATTTATTCAAACTGCTCTGATGCTGATTTATAGGAGAATTCATGTAAAATGAATGAACAGAGATCCCAGATTGTTCCTATTGCAGGCTGTGCACAGACTTGAATATTCGTAGGAGAACATTTAAATAAATCGGTGTTTCTTTGAGCTCCTGTACAGACTAAAAGCTGCTGGAAATTGTTTGTCTTGAGTTTTAACTTCACTTCCTGCTCAGTTCACCTAAACGAGTCTGAGGACAAACTGAAATAACTGGTCGTTGGCAGATTTACACCCTCAGTCAACATCCACAGAGTCAGAATAGGTGGTCAGCACCCAGTGAAGCACTCGCCTGAAAAACTGATCATGTTGCATGAATAAGATCATCCAGGCGGCGCTTTGAGCACTAAATGCTGATTTCAGACCAGTAGTTTTTGTTCTTGGCATCATTTGATCTCAAAACTATGGATTCCCTTCATCTTCCTCTGTCCTGCCAGCTGTTTCTGTGTCCTAAATAAAAGGCAGATCCGATCTGTCGCTCACATTCACTGAAGGGAATATAAGTGCAGGGATGCAGATACATTTTCCTGTTTTGTTGCACCTGCTTGAGATTTTGAAGGCGATCACACTGATTCACTCCAGCTTTTGTTTAAATAAAGGGATTCCCGGCTGACAAAAGGCTTTTCAAACTGCTGAAACCTTTGAATCTGAGAGCGGAGAGGAAAAGATCCCTTTCAGAGGGAAGATGTTTGCTCACCGGAGCTGAACGACCTGCAACAACCTGACTTTTTCTTTTTATCTTTTGCTCTTCAGAAACCACCTGAGTCGATTCTCATCCTGCTGCTACATTAAAAGCTGAACTCACTTTCAGGTCTTCTGTTTTCCTTCTCAGCAACAAAGAATCGACCCATTAAAAAGTTTTCAGGTTTTCTCCTCAGGACAGAAGAAGTGATGTCTAGGTTCAGCAGCTGGAGACTAGAAAACATGAAGAACAGTTTAATGCATGACAATGAAATCACACTTGATGCACATTAGCAGACTTTTTCTGCACACATGTTGAAGGAAACATACACCGATCAGCCACAACACTATGACCACTGACAGGTGAAGTGAATACCATTGATCATATTGGTACTATGTGGTGTTCTGATGGAAAACCTTGGATTTTAACATCCATGTTGATGAGACTTTGACACCCAAATAAACATTGTCCCACAACAAACACACTCCTTCATGCAAATGGAAATCCCAAATGTCACTGGAGGAAAATGCACCCCACCACATGGAAACAACATCAACCAATCAGGAACATGTTGAGGAACATGACAATGGACCAACATGTTGATTTGACCTCCAAACTTCCTACAGCCCATTCTGATCAAGCATCAACAGGATGCAGTGGAACAAGTTTGATTGACAGAGGCCCCACTGCACAAGCCAGAGTACCCAAAGGATCCAGTGCCAACGTCCTGGTTCCAGACCCCATAGGACACCCTGAGAGGTCCTCTTGTCCATGCCCAATGGTTCAGAGCATTTTGGACCACATAATGGGGACCAACACAATATTAGGCAGGTGGTCATAATGTTATGCCTGATCGGTGTATAAAGCACATTTACAGGGTTTTACCGACATATATTTGAATGAATTATAGTTCAAAAACTATTTATTTCTTATATGCAGATGTTCAGTTCAGCTTCTCTCGAACATGGAAGCCATTTTCAAACAATAATGGTTGCTGGATTCTTTTCTTTTTCTTGTTCTTTACAGAATATGTCGAGTTAAATACATCTGGAGCCCAAACCAAACCTGATTAACAATAATAAAACACTTGAAAACTTTAGCATCAAAAGGCTACAGAACAAGGATCAAATCAAGTTTAAATGTGCAGCATTTTCTAAACAACCTGAGCTGACCAAAGTGATGTACATGCCATAAGAGACGCCACACAAAGATATGTGCCAGAAAACTGGATAAAACTTAGAAAATCAATAAGCCTCTGAAAACATGCACGTCTTGAGATTTTTCTTGCAACATTTAATGAAAAGAAGAAGGTTTTCTAAAGGTTTGGATCTTCTTTAACCAGCAGTCTCCATTCTGGAACATTCAAAGCAGCTTGTTAGTCTTATTGCCTTTCTGTTAGGCACTGCATTTGTTGTCATGCTAATTCATTTTATGTAAAACATCTGGCAAAATAATTTACTTCGGGATTAATGAAGTTTTATTTTATCCTACTTTCCTGTCTGGTTGGAATAAATACCTTCTTTCTGTCCGTGTTTGACCCACTCCTGATCAGTAAACTTTGTAAGAACAAGTCTCTTTTGCCAGTCGTTGCTTTAGACTTTCATCCATTAGCTGTTGGTCTTTGGGGAAAGCTTCGACTAGATTTACTGCTCGTGATGAGCTCTAAAGATCCTCCTGCACTCTGTGTCTGTTTAAAGGTTGGAGGAAAATTATGTGCTGCTGAGATTTCTGCATAATTAGAAAGAAAAATTGCTCCCAGGACACCATGTTGGTCCACTTTGGTCATTTTCTTCTATTGAACAAATTAAATTTTCTCAATAAAATTTAATTAAACTGCAGAGCGTTACAGCAGTTAAATGCTGTAAAAGTTATAGTGTGATTATATCTTTGGATGCAAGTTAATTCATCGGCCATGTGAACAGCTTATATCAGTCAGGTTGAGACATATTGTTCATTTAACTGCAGATAATGTAATGCTCAGAGCAGGTTGAAGCTGAAACTTTTGAGTTTAGCTCAAGTATTTTGAATTTCAACCTCTGACATCATTACAGTATATGTTGGGTATCACCTCAATGTCAAGGATTTCCATATTAAACTCCCATTTTAGACCTTGTGACATTAAATCTGACTGTCCTTCAATTTAAATAACCATGAACTTCATTTGGAATCCTGTATGTCGTCGTTCTTGTTGGTTAAAGGTGCTTTGTGCATTAGCAGCTTTTATATGAGCTGCAGGAAAATGAAAGTAGAGCTTGGAAATATAGATAGAACCTATGAAGGAGCATAAAACAGACTTAAATGGTAAATGGTCTGCATTTACATAGCGCTTTTTCTCTACCTTAGTGGTATCCAAAGCGCTTTACAATGCGTTTCACATTCACCCATTCACACTCCAATGGCGACAGAGCTGCCATGCAAGGCGCTAATCTGCCATTGGGAGCAACTTGGGGTTCAGTGTCTTGCCCAAGGACACTTCGGCATGCGGAGGGGCCGGGGATCGAACCGCCAACCTTGCTTATCAGTGGACAACCTGCTCTACCACCTGAGCCACAGCCGCCCCTGATACTTTAGTAGATAGTCCACTCGCTTATTTCTGACATGTATAAATTAGCCATCACATATTATGTTCATGGTTGTATGGTTTTGTCTTTTTCCTCCTGTACCTCTATGTGTTTTATGCTTATGCTTGCTTTCTGCAAAGCTGCTGCAATAACCGGATTTCTGGATCAATAAATCGAGCCGACGTGTCAGAGGCGGCTGAGCCAAAACACACAGTAAATCGAAGACTTTAAAACAGTGATCAGAGCTGAGCCTTTGATCGGGGCCGTGCCACTCGCTTAGATTAGGTTGGCAGAGCTGAAGGCTTCTCTGCTGCTGACACAAGCTCAGTCTGCTGGCAAACACTGACAATCAGAATTACAGTCTTAATTATAATGAGGAGGCGGCCGCTGTCACTCCTCAGTCCGACTCTCTGAACTCACTGAAACTCTTCACAGCTGCAGTTTGGGGAACTTATGCTGAGCCAGGCTGAGATCTGATGCACTAACAAAACTAACTAAGTAAACTAATGACTTAGTGATGCTAACTGTGGAATAAATCATGTTAAATCCGATAAACGGGCTGATTATGAGCTTAAACCTAGCCAGTCAGGTGGATTCAGACGTCTGGTGGTGAAAGTCATCTGTGGCTGTGATTATCTTTATCATTTTTATAATTAACCCCCACATGAAGTCTTTAAACAAAACAAAATCTAAAATTAAAGCCACTTTGTGTGGAGACATGCAGTAAAATAAACAAATCAGAATTTTCACAGTCTTAGATTTCTGCTACCTACAAGAACTATTAACCTGCCTGATCCACTAATCAGGCCTTTTCAAATTATTGAATTTTTTACCAGATTTGCGATAAAAATAAATTAAAATGACCAAGAGCTAATGAACATCGATGGCTAAATGTTGTAATGCAATAATGTTTTGTGTTGGCGTTTGTGTTATTTCAAATTTGACATCAAAATGTTCATCGGCAGACCCCGACTACAAACAAAAACTTAAAATTACGTGAAAAATGTTGTCGTTTTAAACCTGCAGTAACTGACTTTGCCCACTAGGAGGCTGCAGAAACAAGCTGCAAACCCTACATTGAGTGCAAACTGAGGACTAAACTGTGAAAAGGGCTTGAAGAAAAAAACAGCGCCATACCCGTCATGAAATACTTTCCTTGTCCGTTGCTTGTGGGGATTTTGTCGCGATGGAAACTTGTAGAACAAAATCTTCACCTCCTGCATATTATGAGACTTACAGGATTCTACTTCACAGCTGTAAAGGTATGATTTAAGAGTGCAAGAACTCACATTTCACCAGTTTTGGTTGATGAATCCAGCTGCTTTGTCTTGAGTAACACCTGGATGACCCCACTGTTCCATAGAGGGGAAAGACTTTGTATTGCAGTGAAAAATGAGCCCACAGTGAGTAAAAAACACCCAAAACTGCTTCTTGAGGTTCAAAGAATCAATCTAAAATTTCATTTTCATTACAACAACAGTGTAATCATGTGTAAAACTAACAATTAGCTTTAAACTTTCTTTTTTCACAATAAAAATAGTGCTTTTGAAGTGACCTTTAAGTATAAACTCAATTGGTTGCTGCTTTAAAAATTCCCACAGAGCATCAACATATCCTGGTAAAATAGTTCCTTTCTTTTAGGTGAACACGAGGACAACAGGTGTTTTCATGTGTTGCTGTTGCTGTTAATCAGGAGTTGACTGACTTTAAATTAAGGTACTTGAAATGTGTCTAAACTGGACCAATCAATGGATAAACAGCAGCAGTTCTTGTTCATGGGACTGTTGGTAAATTCAAACTAGCTTCTGCTGCCACCTGGTGGAGGAAACAGGAGCAGCAAACACACTCACCGTGCACTGAGTGCAAATTTAAAAGGCTATTTTCACTGAAACTGCATGTTTACATGGAATAATGTTTTCCTACGTAGTAAAACAGATGTCAGAGAGTCACATACAAGCTATAACTCAACTACCAAATATGCTGTTGCTGTGTTTTACCTGTGCACAGCAGTAAAACATGAATAAAACACAAGACAACTGGAGTTCTGCATGTTTAATACAATAATACTGAAAACAGCTGTACAGTAAACAGTGCACACACACACACACACACACACACACACACACACTTTCTCACACACACACACTCTAAACCTCACGCACACACACGGAGCCAAAGAGCACACAATGACTATAGCACACGTTGCATTAACAAACACAGTGCTCAGAGGACCTAAAAGAGTCTCCACCGTCGGCCATTTTGGCTCCACCCTGCGGCTTATTGGCCGTTGCTATAGAAACCGGTGTTGCCCTCGTCACCACGTTAACACCACGGCGGGCACTGTTCTTTTATTCACAGTCAGGAGAGGTGACAGCACAGGAGCCGCCTGAACTCGGAGCTCCCGCCGATTTAAAGTCTGGTTGTTTTCTGATCTCGTCTCCAGTTTCTACAATGATGGCAGAGTACAATGTGATGCTAACCTATGGTCATACTGGCCCAAAGTACAACGAGACGACCCATGTTGTTAAAAAAAAAGGTCCTTTGAAGCAGTCGTGTGTAAACATGTAAAGAAATCCACACTGATGAAACTGCTACTGCTCTGCTCTCTGAGGGTTCAAACATCATTGCAGCTACAGTCAGCTGTAATTCAGCTTTAAAACAACCCAAACTGTGTGCAGTGACACAGAGCTGTAGGTGATGCAGGAGTGATGACTAACCGGGGATGGATTCTGATAGCCTGGATCATTTTGGAGTTGGTGAATTTGCTCTAGAGCAGGCGAAACCCTTATCGAATGTTTCAATCACACTCGACACTTGGCCTCAATCAGCTCCATGCAGCAGCTTTCTGGGTAGTGATTGTTTGCTGTGGAAAAAGCTTCATTTTCTAAGCAGGTTTCACCAAAATAAGACACGATTTTGCCGCGACACCACTGCTGTCTTCCAGACTTAGCCCTGCCCAAGATGACACTAATTTGTGTGAAGAAATAGAAAAATGATAACAGATGCAACCAGACCATTTTTGGGCTATGTGGGGCTATGATCCTGTTAGTCTGACCCACCAGATGTAGACTGCGGGTATAAGCCTGCGATTGGCCGCACATTTCATGTGGCTTCCAATACTTCTGCATTACCTTTTGCAAATTCCCCTTCACTATGGGAAACAAAGAACAATTACACAGAAAATTTCAAGATTTGCAGAGGGTTTGGAGTGTGCACGGAGGCAGCCCTGCTAGTTTTTTCGGTGAATTAGCCGATTTAACAACAGTTCTCTTCTACCATCACTATTTCAAGGGGACACCATCTCTGCATGTTTAAAAAAATTTGAACAAGTCTGAGTGTTTTATCCCAGTAGCAGAATGATAATATGTGCAACTAGACCCTTCTCTGACTACTGGAGACCACCATCCTGCTACATCTGACTCGCCAGATGTAGACTGCGGGTATAAGCCTGCCATTGGCCGCACATTTCATTTAACTTCCAATACTTCGGTATTACCTTTTGCAAAGTCCCCTTCACTATGGGAAACAAAAAAACAATTACAAAGAAATTTTCAAGTTTTGTAGGGGGTTTGGATCGTGTAATAAGGCAGCTCTGCTAATTTTTTTGATGAATTAGCTCTTTTAATAACACTTCTCATGTACCTACACCAAAAAAAAATTCAACTGTCACTATTTTTAAGGGGGCACCATCACTGCATCCCGGGCTTAGCTCCACTCAAAATGACTGTGTCTTTTTTTTAAAGAAATATAAACAAGTCAGAGTGTTTTTCCCCCTGTAGCATAATTATAATGAGGTGAGGTCAGATCATTCTGTGCTGCAGAATGGTCTGAATACCAGCCTACAGGATCTATTGAGTTTTTTTTTGGCAGTGTTCTGATTGGGGCCTGAAGCACAGCATGCTTGATAATTTGAAGCCAGAACAGAGGGCAGAGCAGCAGTTCACACTTTAAACATACTGTAAGAGGTGTATAACAACACGACTGTGCTCGGCTGCATTAACAAAACCTCCACGACTGCTTCCTAACAGCTCCATGACTCATTCCTCCTGATAACATTTCAGCTGCTGCTCGCTCTTTGGTTTCCACCTGCCTGATTTGTTTCTATTTAAATGTTAACATTTTCCTCTGAGTCTCTAATAAAACCACTAAACATTTTTACCACTGAGAATGAACAATGAAGCTGCTAAGAAGCTGTTATCTGATAAATGTGATATATTCTGTCAGTTGTAAACATAAGGTCTGGTGGCCCTTTGGGGGCCGCTGAGGGGCCACTGAGTCAGCTGCTGTGTTTAAACTAAAGAGTTCGTCTCTTGTCATCACTGCACCGCGGCGCCTGTCGCCATGGTGATCTGCCACAGTCAGATACAGTGGGGGAGTTCGTCGCCGAGCGTCGTCAGGCGTTTTCAGGCACTTCGTCGTCGTCCCCCTTCTCCTCACCTGGCCCCGCCCCTGCAACGGTAACCACAGCAACAGGTGAGCTCATCAAGACTTAAAGTTTAGGAAGTGTTGTCTTTTTTAACGTCGTGCTCGTACCGTTCCAGGTCAGGTGAACGACGGGGTTGGGTGCTTCGTCGTCGTCATCGTGCGTTTCAGGTGGAGGAGGGTCCTCAGAGTTCTGTGATTGGTCAGAAGTGTGGCCGGGCGAGGCTTGTGATTGGATGTCTGAGTTGACATTAACCTCGGCAGCCTCTTTCTCTTCTTTCTCTTTATCAGCCAGTTCTGTTCATGACACACACAAGAACGTTTAGGTCTAGAGCTGCAAAGATTAGTCAACTAAAAGACTAGACTAGTTAATAGACTAGTTAGATAATAATAGCAGCTGTTTGGATAACTACTTCATAATTTCAGTAAAAAAAAAAAATTCCCTCACACGTGATCGTTCTATCTTCCCGGACGTAAAGACTTCACCCTTTTGCCATTATTACTTCACTTATTACACTTTAACTCCAGTTATATTCTAGGTATTTGTAGCCCTCTAACAGACTTCAGTATTCGCTCTGCGAGTTAAGACTTTAGTCTTAGGGTCACTTCAGTTTTATCTATTTATTTATTGCCTTTCCAGATGTCTGCCTACAACAGTGCTTAGTTCTGCAGAAATTATGATGTAGACTTAAGTGTGAAGGACAAGACAAGACTAACAATGTGGAGACGATAAGTTATGCTAAACAGAGTGCAAATTAGGACACAAAGGATGCAATTCATTAAATTATGTTTAGAAATAAACATTTTTCTATTTAGGGCCTCTGTAGGCATTTCTGCCGCACACAATAAATCTTTTCTTTTTCACTTGGAATAACATCTGGAAAAAAAATCAGTAAAATAGTGCTTTACTAGACAAGAAGTCACCTTCTATTGTTAGAATAATTGCACAAACATTGCATCACACATCAAAGCAGACGCAGAAAAACGCAGAAGCAATTTACAGTAAGTGTAAAAGAGTGTGTGTGTGTGTGTGTGTGTGTGTGTGTGTGTGTGTGTGTGTGTGTGTGTGTGTGTGTGTGTGTGTGTGTGTGTGTGTGTGTACCGTGCACAGAAAGTTCTTTCCATCGGTCCTTGTTGCTGGCGATGACACCAGACAGGTGGAGCCTCAGCGTCGGCAGGTCGATGGCCGTCAGAGAGAAGTCCATGTGTCCATCATCAGTGTTGCCATGGCGACCGCTGCTGTGTCTCTGCACCGACTCCACGGTAACTGAACCGCTTCCTGTAAGACTGAAACAGGGCAGAGAATCTTGTCCGTCACTTTTTTTTTTTCTGACGATCTTTAACCTTGAAAGTGGAAAACGGATCTAACTCCGATTCACTGATTCTGAATTTCAGCGTTGGAGCTACGTCTCCTACAGCAGCAGTAGCAGTCGTGGTTACCTGGACCTCCTGTTTCCAGTCTCTCTGGCCTTCCTGTCCTCTTCTATCAGAGGACCAATCACCTTCTCCGTCGTGTCAATCAGAACGCTGAAGGTCGGCTCCACGATGAAGTCTATGAAGCCTGCAACCAGAGAAAGACGGACAGGCAGAAGAGAGGAGGGAAGGTAGAAAATGTAGAGAAAAGTAGAGCAATAACAGAAGTGATAAACACAAGTTCTTCTTCCTCTTAAAACATAATGACTCACACTCATCGTTTACAGATCAGGACCAGGTTGCACCAGCTGTTTGTAAATTCATTGCTAAGTTTGTGCGTCAAGACCTTTAAAGCTTTTCTCTGATTCTTCTGTTAGCTTGTTTTAATTAGCAAGTTGTTAAATTGTTATTCCAGTAAAGTGACTTGGTTGCTAAGTAACCACTGTGGCATCATCTAATCAAAGAACATCCCTGTTGTAGACATCTGTAACAGGGAACAATTCAACAGATTCCCAGTGTAGCTGTTATATGTTAAAATGGCTTCACACAGTATTCTCCTTTTATTTATAATACTTCCTGGTGCTGCTCACCTGCCTGTGGTACTTAGTTGTGATTGGCTGATGGCTGTTCTTACCTATCTGTGATTGGGCGATCATGGTAGCTTTGCGGTCACACAGAGGAGAAAAAGGAAGGCCGAGTTCCACCTCTTTGTCTCCCTGGAAAACACGCAATCAGCAGCACATTGTTATATTCAACTCTGGGTGCTTTTTGCGTTTTTAAAAACAGTTGCATGTATATAAATTATTTCGTAATACTCCTAATATCTATGTGATGGCACTGGCTGGAAACATGCCCATCGGTTCTTTTCCTCAAAATTCAGGTAAAATTTACATTAAATATGGTTGGAAATTCAGCTGCTGGTAAAGCAACTGCATCATTAGCACATAGATAGACAGACAGATGGTCCAGACTAATGGAGATCTTGAACAAACAAACAGTTTAAGATAAGAGATAAATAATTGTGTATTTACAGGTATATACAGGTGTTTATATATTTGATATCCAAATTCAAGATTCAGTATCTCATTATTGTTCCTCTGGTGAGCTCACAAAAAACTCAGACTGCAAAATAATAATCTTATAATGATAATCTAACCTTTGTTGATCCCCTTGGGAAAATTCCTCTCTGAATTTGACTCATCCTATTCATAGTTAACCTTAATTATACATACTAGGGGTTAAGGGCCTTGCTCAAGGGCCCACAGTGGTGGTGACTGGGACAAGCGGTCGCTCTTACTTTCCCACCTCAACCCCTTGCCAGTTGAAAACTTATAAAGGTGAGAATTGTATCCCACAGCAAGCAGCTACATGTTATACATCATACTTGCATGGTAGATAGAGTTTATTGTGATAATAGCTGCAGATAAATCATCCAAATTGACAAAAATGAATTAATTCCCTCTTGTTGGTTAAATTGTAGCTTGCAGTTTTTAAAAGCTGCACTTAAATTAGCCACAAGCTACACAAGGCTAGCATCTTGTATATTCTCTAGATTGTTTTGCCCACGAACTAAGATACTCAGTTTACTGTCAGAGGAAAGAAAATATTCCCATTTAGGAAGGTGCAATCAGAGAATTGACGCTAAATCTTAGAACATGGTTTATTTTCTTTTGTTTGGAAAGACTAAACAAAAAGATACCAGCCTTTAAAATCTGTTAAGAGCGACTTAACTTTCCACCTTGACAAATGCAAAAGCTGATGTGTATATGACGGTTTTAAAGTTCCTCTTCCCTGCTATCTCTATTTCACCTGTTTTCAGGCATAGATACGACTTCTGCTGGTGCGTCATTATAAAACTGCTATTTTAACTCCTATACATCCTGCACAAACATTACTCACAGCTCTACTTTTCACCTCACAGTACGTCATAGATGTTTTGTAGGGGTCAAGTGGAAATTATTTACTGGATTTTCTCTGGAGAAAGAAATGCTGCAATGAACAATATTTAAAAACTAGGAATCTTAGTGTAATAATAAGTTTTTTTTTCTCTGCATAGATGCAAAGATAATAGCAATTGGAATTTTAGCCAGTTTTGTTAACTGGGGTTTCATTTACTCGAGCTTAATAGACATTTTTGTTTATTACTTTCTCAGAAATAACAGGAAAATCCACTGATTTCTGTCAAAAAGGCAACACAGGCTCATTGCCTTCACTGTACACTGCCTGGTCAGGGTTACTGTGGTGTGAATCACCCTGAAAAGGTCGATTCTGAGCAGGAAAACCCTGCACAAGATGACTGCACATGTAATTTGCTGACTCAAAAAAAGCAGATTTAGCGTTGAGTCACTCGGAGCTTCACTCTTCTGTGCACACAGGCCTCAATATGTGGAATCCTGTTTGAACAGAGCTGCCATATGGGAGCTAAGCTATGACGGGATAATCACAGTTTAGTGAACACTCACTTATTCAGTTTCTGATGTTTGACGCTGATCTTTCCTAAAATGAGCTCTGCATTGTGTTGCATTATAAAAAGGTCTTTTCCTCGACTCGACGTGCATCTTTCTGAGGACAGATGTGAGACTCGGTTTCAGGATCCAGATTACAGTGAGGTTTAGTGCAAGCATGAATACCTGTCTGAAGAACTCCTCCATCAGACTGTGAGTCCAGCGGTAGTGCAGCGGCCAGGCTTTGGCAGGATGACTGATGTCTGCAGCGTGAAGCATCAGAGATAAAGCCTTCACTTTGTCGATACTGCAGAGGGAGAGACAGCAAATGAACCTGATTAGAAATCGTACTTATTACAGAAATCAAGGCATCTCTTGTCTTGAGGCCCAGAAAGTCTAGCATCTCCTTATTTAACCTTTAAATTTAATCTAAAAATGGGCCCAAGGCTGCACAGTGACGGAGAGAATCTGCTCTGCTACAGTCGCCTGCATGTTCGCTGAGCGGATGTGCGCCTCTTATTGTGTATTTCGATTGTAGTGTGCAGAATGTACAGTCGTCCTCCTGCTGCTGCAGCAACACAAGCAGAACCAGCATGTTGACAGGCTGATGACAGCGTCTTCCCCAAAATCCCATCCAAGCGTGAGCTGAGAAGCGTGACAGCTCTTCTCCCTCCCCCTCCACAGCTCCTCCACACCTCCAGCAGCTCTGACAAACAGAGAGAGAGGGGAAGCTCAGCTCTGCTCAGACTCTATTCCTGTGAAAGCCCCAACAGGCCGATCTGCTCCAGCAGCCTGCAGGACCTTATGTTGGGCCTTTTTCACCAAACTCCCACTTCTTGTCTCCATCAGATGGACGAGCCTCCAACACTCTGCCAGAAAGCAGAGTTCAAGTCTGTGTGATGCTGCGGAGGATCTGATTTTCCAAGTTTCAAAGGGTAAAAAGCTTTTTTTTTTTTAGATGAATATAAAATTGTTAGAAAGGACCTGCAGGTGTAGGTTGCAGGTGTTAAATGTGAGACTTTTTGAGATTGAATTTAAGACCTTCCTTTTAGAGAGCATAAAACACTCATGTAAAGCATGTTTTCACTGGAAGCCGTTCTATTGAAACACCCACAACAGTGACTCAAAAAGAGTTCAGAGGGTTCAGGACTGCTGTGGCTGCAAACAGTGAGGCTTATGTTGCAGGGAGCTTTTCTCCCACAAAGTCTAAGCCACAGAACTGAACAAAATAAGAGAGAGAAAGCAGAGTTTTTCATCAGCGTTCGTGATACAATATCTACAAGTTTTTCACTTTATCTCCTTTTATCTCGGTGGCAGGCTGCAGTCAATCTGAGGTGGCTTATCTTTATCCAGCTGGATTCGCTTCTGTCTCATGAAAACCACCAAAAAGACAAACATCCTCCGTCTGCTCTGCAGCGGCTCGCTCTCCTTTTCTTTGCACAGCAGCTAAATTCAACATAAAACTAATCTGCAGTGTTTGCAGCATTTCCGAGATGCTTGAATGACAGATTTAGGGACTTAAACATCGCTCTTATGAACAATTAATGCTTTAATTTTGCATTTAAAAAAGCATCTGCAGGCAGTCTGTAGTTTCTATGCGAAGCCTCTGAATATATTCACACTGCATCAGCTCTGCACTGTGAATTCAGTTTGTCATTTCCACGACATCATGTCTCTCTCCACTATTGCCAAGTCATCAGAACATCTATTTTTGTATAAACATTCAACTGCCACGGCAAGAATAATGACAATATGTGAGAAATACTAAAGATAGAAATGTCCCTCTCTGTGCTCGGCCATGTCGGGTAATAAAACACAAATAAAACGAGCTCTGAAAGCCTGGTTTTCGGAAGCACAGTTGTTTTAAACTTTGCTTGTGGTACATTAAGGTCAATTTTACTTATACAGCGCATTTAAAGACAACCAAGGTTGACCAAAGAGCTTTACAGACTTCTAAATTAACACTGCAATAGAACATATATGAACATACAATGAAAAACAAAATATATGCAGGCAGGAAGTCAACACCCAATCGAGTAGAGGTGGGTCTTTAGCCTCGACTTAAAAGACTCAGTAGTCCGAGCAGCCCTAATGTCCAGCACTAGGCTGCTCCAAAGTTTAGGGGCTCCGTCACCTTTAGTACGGAGTCTGGATCCAGGGACCTCCAAGACCACTTGACTGGACGACCTCAGATCTTTAACAGGTTTGTGGACCTGAATAAGCTCTGCTAAATAATGGGGGGGCAACGCATGTAAACAAGAAATAAAACCTTAAAAGATACCCTAAAATAGACAGGAAGCCAGTGGAGCGATGCCAAGACCGGGATTATATGTTCCCGCTTTTTGGTCCCAGTTAAAAGCTGAGCGGCACCGTTTTGGATCAACTGCAGCCGGCGAAGAGACGACTGATCGAGGCCAATAAACAAAGAATTACAGTAGTCCAGCCTGGACTGCATCAGCAGAGGAGAGATAAATGAAAGTGACAGTGATTCAATCTAAAGCTCATAATGATACTTCTACAGAAAACTTAATTACCTGTGCAGAAATGTATTTGGATGAGTTGAAACAACGACCTCATCTGAATGTTAGAACAGAAATACTGAACGTGACTTTAAGATAATCACATAGAAGTCCGACAGCATGGTTTGAAACTGGAGTCCGGCTCAGTAATAATGATAAAATTACACATTAAGGCATTTACAAAGTCGGCCTAATAACACCTGAAGAACATTTCAAGGGTTAAAAGGACCAATGTCTCAGCAGGACCTGGAAAAACTTGTCCGTGCATTTATCTTCAGTATCTAGTAGTCTTCAGAGGATGGATTTTAAAGTACTGCTGCTGGTCTACAAAGACCTGAATGGTTTAGGACCAAAACACATCAGTGACCTCCTGACTCGGTATGAACCCGGACAGACCACTCAGGCCATCTAGATCAGGTCTTTTATCAGTTCCCAGAGTCGGTACACTGCAAAAACTCAACATCTTACCACGTTTATTTGTCTCATTTTTAGTCAAAATGTCTCAACCCACTTGATTTAAGGTAAATTCACTTTACAAGTAGCATTTCAGCAAGATGGAGGGACTTGTTTTAAGACAAATTTTCACTTGTTCTACTGGCAGATTTTTTCACGTATTTTGAGGTAAAAGTGCCTTGAAATAAGTTTTTTTTTCTTGTTTTGCGAGGGGCATTTTTTTTCCAGCGTACCAAATGTGGAGAAGCTGCGTTCAGCTTCTACACTCCACATATCTGGAACAAACTGTAGATCAGCCGAAACTCTCAGCACATTTAAACCAAGACCTAAGACTCACCTGTTCTCAGCTGCCTTTGACTAAATTATTTTATCAATTACTTTAAGTCTTATTTTACCTCAAACTCTGCACTGTAACTTTAATGTTTAAATTTTAAAACGTCATTAGATTTTAACTTTTTTTTTTTAATGTGTTTCTTCTGCTGTTTGTCACCTTAATGTCTTTGTAAACCACTTTGAATCACCTTGTTGCTGAAATGTGCTGTATAAATAAACTTGCCACTGCCATAATATCACAAAAATTTCTGGTATCAGACAAAATCAAGGTATATTTGAAGACAAGAAACTTATTAACGTGTAATTTTATGATGCTATAATGAGAACACTTACATATAAAATAGAATAACTTAGTCTCTAGTAATAATGAGGACATTTGTCTTCAGAGCTTATAGTATGTTGTTGTAAAATTTTTTAAATGGTTATTAAATTAGTGAGGTACCAATTTATGCTGTTTAAAATCAGAAACATTTAACCAGTAATTTATTTATAACCAATAAAAGAATCAAATGTACAAATGCAGTAGCTGAAACCAGAATACTGACCTGTGCGTCTGCGTCAGAGCGTTCCTCATGGTCTTGATCTGCTGGAAGTGGCAGGACATGTCTGTGGACATCACCATCTCGATCACCAGAGACCTCAGCTCCCTGCCAATAATCAATACACACAATCATCGGTGATCGATTCCCATGACAGAGGCCTCGGCTTTGAGGACATCAGTTTATCAGCGATCTGACAGTGTTGGTGCTTTTAAAGGTAAATCCTGTTTGGCTTAAGAAATATCTGAAAGTCAATGTAATGTTCAAACCTGTGTGTGTGTGTGTGTGTGTGTGTGTGTGTGTGTGTGTGTGTGTGTGTGTGTGTGTGTGTGTGTGTGTGTGTGTGTTCATTATTCACCTTTGTGAGGACAGTTTTAGCTTTTAGAAGTTTTTTTGGAGGACATTTTTGAAAAGTGAGGACCTTTAAGTCGATCCTCAGTTTGGTACACACCTTCAAAAGACCGTCTGAAGGTTAAGAAGTGGGTTTCCAGTCGTTCGAAAACACAAACCTTTGTTGTGTGGACTTTTGCAGAAGCACCAAAGACCTTTCTAACCACCTGGGTGTGAAAACAATCTATTAGCTGCACTAGAAGAAGATTTGTAACCTTTTCCTCAGCTGTGCCTCTGTTTCCGAATCAGTCGGTCGGCCACCTACTTGGATATCAGTCAGTTAAACTTTATTTCTGCTGCAGTCTTTAAACAAATCAAATGCAGAGGATACGACGGTCTGAACTAAGAAAGCAGGTCTTTGGGGATTCAGAAAATATCATCAGAACAGCGGTGAGTATTTTTAAATGGCCTTCTGGGTTTTTTAAACATCACATTAATCATTTCTATTTGGAGAACCTCTGAGATAAAAATGGAGTTTGTGTGTAGATTCGACGTAGGAGAACAAATCAACCTTCGGGTTAGCGCAAGAGAACGCACTGAAAGCCCTCACAGAAGTACAGAAGTGTGTGAGCGTGAGGACAGACCTCCAGTCGTCTTTGTTCAGGTTGACCAGGATGTTCATGTCCTCCTCCGCCATCAGCCTGTAGGCGGCGCTGACGTGGTGGTTCTCCAGCACCGACCTGTCGTTGTACAAGATGGCCACCTCCGACCTGACGGACAGACACGGCGTCCAATCAGAAACGACTTACAGTCAGCCGTTACTACACAGAAGCTCCAACGTGTTCTTGTTAATCTCCTGCTTAACAGGTTAATTCATGTGAGTCGGTCAAATGTTTGCCATTATTTTAATATTTCTATCCACGCTTGCAGCTCCAGGTACAACAGCATCACAGTATTTCAACATTTAGTGAATATAAATTTACAACAAAAATCCCATTGAACTCCACTGAAGTTTAGATAATCTGACTTTTTTTTTCTAGCACCACAATAAAGCTGACTTTCTCTGGTTTGAGTCCAGCGTCTCGACACTGATGAGGTGAATCGCTGCAAAATCTGACATATGGTCCCTTCAGGATCAACTATGATACACTTGATGATCCTTTTACTGTATGTCTGCCTCAGAGTTTGTCTTTGATCTGACATTGTTAGGAGCAGCTCGTCTCTTGTTTTATCATGCGGAGGAGAGAAATACGTCCTGATTTATGAGCTGAATCCATTTTTAATGAGCTGCTTCTTGATATATTTTAATTACCGCCACATCATTTGCCAAACATGACGCTTTTTTTTTTTTTACTATCCTCTTTAATTATTTAATCACATGCATGTTTAAACATGAGACAGCTTATGAAGATGAATAACTGTGTAAGAATGCTGCAGCACTGATAAGAGAGTTCATGAACCCAGAATGCTCGTGTCAGTACTTCGGGGACCAACAGTTTGGCCTCCACTGCGCTTTGCGTTTAATAGAAGTCAATGAATTTTGGCATGCTAGCACGCTAAGAATGTAGGAACCATGTTAGCATTTGGCTTAAGCACTGGCTCACAGACCTGCCAGTACAGATGTTGACTCTTGGTGTTGTTTCTTTGTTATCAGCTGATATTTTTCTTGCAACAAAGCCTTGAATCATATGGGTTGTCTATGAGAAAAACTAGACGCCTTTACACTGCAGGAACTTGGGGAAGGCTGGAGGTGGTGCAAACATTTCCATGAATGGCCCCATAACCAGCCGTTCCAGCCTTTCTGTTGCTCAGTAGAACCTACTCTGTGAAGTTTTTCTCCCCTGAAAGAGGTTCTACATGGCTGATCCTACGAGCATCGGTAGAGGGGAGTGCTGAACTGAAGAAGCCTCGTAGATGAGAAGATAAACGTCTTTAGGAACCCAAAAAAAAAGAGTCCAGTTGCTTTTTACTGAAGCTCTTAAGATTACCTTGACCTGGATGACTGAGAATCTTCAGACATAGTACAGTGGTGGTTTGAGCTGCCCTAGCCTGGCCTGCAGATTCCTGTCAACTTAACATCCATCCATCTATTATCTATACACTGCTTAATCCTCTGTAGGGTCGCGGGGGAGCTGGAGCCTATCCCAGCCGACTTGGACGAAGGCAGGGGGCAATTTAGAATCATCAATTAACCTCAGCATGTTTTTGGACTGTGGGAGGAAGCCGAAGTACCCAGTGAAAACCCACGCATGCACAGGGACAACATGCAAATTCCACACAGAAAGATCCCAGGCGTCCTAACCGGGACGCGAACCGGGGATCTTCTAGCTGTGAGGCGACGCCGCTAACAACCGAGCCACTGTGTAGCCCTCAGCTTAATATAATATGGAATAATCTGATGCTCTTTGCGTTACCTGGTGTGGATGTGGAAGTTGTTGGTGGTTCCTGTGTGTTCGAAGTCGTGAATCGCTGCAGCAAAAACCATCGCGAGAATCTCCAGCTCGCTGAGCCAGTGCTGCACAAACACACACACACACACAGTTAGCTGAGAGGGTCAATTAACAGGGTAACTGTTGACAAAGGGCCTGACGCTGACAAACTGACATCTCTTTGTATGTTTGTGTGTATACTTTTGTGTTCTTGGGAAGTGAGGACATTCTGGTCGGTCTTCACTTTGGGACCGACTTTTGTGTGGGCTGTTTTAGGGCTCTGATTTTGGTTTTAGGGTTAAGGCAGTCTTGCATAGTCAGACCATTCTCCACAGCTTGTGTCAGGGCTGTTGAATGGTCAAGCTGCAGTTCATTATTGCTACAGGGGGCAAAGAAAGCTCTGGATTGTCTGTAAGCCAATCACAACAGTCTTGGGTGGTACAAAGGCCAGGATGCTACAAAATAGTAACAAGGGAAAGGCAAGCCTTGTCCTTAAAATGGACAATCCAACGACAAAAACTGACTAACTTAATACGCAAAATTACATCCACTGCAAAACCTGAAGTTTTCAGTGTGTAGGTTGGCTCTTATATGTTTCCTCATGTTCTGAGAAACGGGCCCTAATGAGGGATGGTATCACAGTTTAAAGCAACTTCTTTGTCAGCATATGGAATGTAGCCTTACACTCTCTGATGTAGTCAGAAGAATTCTACTGGTTAAACTTGTCAAATCATTCAAAATGAGCCAATGAGAAAGAGTTTTGTGTTCACAGTGATAATCGAATTCAGCTGTCACTCTTGTACTTGTCTGAGAGAGATTGTTCTGGATATAATCAGCCTTCCTCCCTGTTGCAGTAGATAAATTTACCACGCAGTCTCAGTGTCGGGGTTTTGTGTTTTATTTTTTAAGGTCATTAGATTCGGCGTTATTGGCGAAGTATGTGAGGACGTACAGGGAATTTGACTGCAGTTTTCTCTGCTGTCAAAGTGCTTCACTAAATAAAACCCCTGTGCATTGAAGGCAACAGGATACAGAAGACAAATGAGTGTTTAACTACTATGTACAATTGTAGATAAGTGTAAAAGAGCATGTTAAAGTGAACCAAAGTTTTAGTGCAAAATACAGTTTTTTAACAATAAACAGAGTTACTGATATTTATATACATGAAGTGGGTGGACGAAGGAACAGACAGGAACGTTACTGGAATGCATAATACAGTATAGAGATAGTAATAGAGTGTGTTCCGCTCCAAGGTCTTAACAAAGACAGAAAGATGTTTGTGTTACCATCAGTCCGGTGTGTAGCATCAAGAAGTGGGCAGTCTGAGTGACGTCGGCGGCGTGGATCAGGTTGTGGTAGGGGTTCCTGTGTTTGCTGTAGCCGTTCTCCAGAGCTTCAACAAACTGCACCAGAGCCTGCACAGGGATCTGAACACAGGACTGCAGGTAGTACGGGTACTACAAGTACAATGAGGGCTACACATAGGCTGCACATAAAAGATGGACGTAGCCTTTTAAAGCCTCATGTCTGGCCTTTTGACTGTTGCCATCTTGGGTACAAGTGGATGTGACTGAAAACTCGAGGTTTAATCACTCACAAGTAGCCACGCCCTAAAACATACCCTGCTATGTCGTTCATTTCCCTCTGAATGAAGCCATAATTCACACAATAAACATCATGCTGTACTGAGGGAGACTTGGAAATAGTGATTGAGACCATAAACCCACTAGGAAGACGTTTACTGACATAACAAATCAAGTTAGAAGCAGGGTCATTTTCCCATAGATATCTATATTACTGCAACCAGAGGAGTCGCCCCCTGCTGGCCGTTAGAGACACTGCAGATTTAAAGTACATCTGCACTGATCATGTCCACCTTCTATATACAGTAAACACTGCTACATCGTGACCTCAAGTGTCTTTGACATTTTTTTTATCTGTTTGTTGAAACGTCCTTCTACCACCTGCTCTCTGAATGTCGAGTGAATATTAATCAGCACATAAACAACGAGCTGAAGGTGCAGTCAAAGTCAAACCATAAATTAAAAAGAATGAATACATTTACAGAGTGAAACTTTGAAGGAGACTCATTGGGATTTTGGAATGTTATCTCACAATTCTGAGGTGTTAAACGAAAATTATGAAACAGGCATCTTATAATTATGAGAGGTTGTTGAATTGGGTGTTTTAATGGCTGGTAACTTCATGGAAATTGTTCTATAAAATCACACCTTGTATTTTTATGCAGTTTTACATACTAAAAATCAAGTTTTAGTATGTTAATTAGTGAACTTTAGCAATGCTGTTATGCAGATTTTGTTACCTGCAGAGAGAGTTAGGCTAGCCGTTTCAACCTGTTTCCGGTCTTTGTGCTAAGCTAAGCTAATAGGCTGCTGGTGGTTATCGGTTGATGGTTGGTTTTTGAATCTCTAGGGGGAATTAAAATGATTTAATTGCAGCTTCAGACTTTTCCACACCACCTTAGCTCCACCCACTTGGACATTAGGCCCCACCCACCCACAGGTGTTAACAATATTAAGCTGTGTGTACCCTGAACCTGTTGATGAGGTCATAGCGGGTCAGCAGGTCGTAGACCAGGAACTTGAGGGCGTGATCTCCGGTGCCCTCGTGGAAGGAAAAGACGTCAAAGGACCACTGATCCACCTCCTGTGAAACATTCGTCATTGGATCACTGAATAATATGTGACCTCAAGGATAAATGCAGCAGGTTTATATGAGATCAAGCTGCTCAGTCGGTGTAATGAAGACTTGTGCCAGTAGAGGGCGGCGTCCTAATGTTTGAGGAGGAGGTGAGTTGGCAATTAAATTAATGACTGTAATTATTCATAATTACATTTGAAGTTGGTCGTAACATGATTCATGTGTTTTTTATCATGAGAGAAGCAGAATATTTATAGACATAATTAGATTTATTTCAAGGTTTGCACAGGAAGACCTGAGGACATATATCACAACACAAACCATAAATCTACATTTTCATTTTCCACCTCATCGATTCCTTATTTACCTCTTCCTGTCCTTCCTCTACTTATCATTTTGCTCGTATATCACCTCCTTCCTGTTATCTGTCGCTTCCTTTTCAATCGTCATTTTTTTCTACCTTCTGTTTTTGGTTTCCAGCGTTCACCTTTCTGCATCCTTCTTCCCTTCTGTCTCCCCTTTCTTTCCTTTTATACCTCCATCTTTTCATTCCATTCCTCCTTATCTACTCTATTTTCTACCCATTCCTTTCATCATCGCTTCTTTCCATCTTATGTTTTCTTTGCCTGCCTCTTCACTTCCCTCCATACTTTCTTTTTTTTTGCTTTTCTGCCATTCCACATTACTTTTCTTTTCATATCTCCTCCAATTTCCCATGTCTTTTACACTCTTCTTTCATTTTTTACTTTATTTACCTCTTCTTTTTGGTTTCCTTTTCGGCAACTTCATTCCTTTCCTTGTCTTCTTTCCCTTTTCAACCTCCTTCTTTCCTTTAATACCTCCTTCTTTTCATTCTGCCTTTCCTTTCCTTTCTTTCTCTACCATATTTTTACCCCCTCACGTCCTTTCGTTCCTCCTTCGTCCTTTTCCACTTCTCTACCTCCTCCATAAGTCTTAACATATCTCCTCCAATGTTCCATATTTGATTCCTCTTTTACTTTTACCGTCGTCTTCTTAATTCCTTATTTTGCCTCCTTCTTTCTTCTACTGCCTCCCGATCTCTTCCTCCTCCCTCCTCCTTCTCAGTCTCTTCATATTTCCCCTCTAACCCCTCCTTTATGGTCTCCAGCATTTCCTTTTCAGCACCCTTCTTCCCTTCCCTTATCTATTTTTTACTTTTCATCCTTCTTTCTTTCCTTTTATACCTCCCTCTTTTCATTCATACATTATTAATGAATTCATTCATCTCTCCTCTCTCCTTTTCTTCTCTACCTTATTTTCCTTTTCTAGTTATTTCTTTCCTCATTTCCTTCTTCTGCCTCCTTATTTCCTTATATACTTAACTTACTTACTTACTACTTATCTCTGCATATGTCCTTCCTTCTATCCCCTCCCTCCTTTTTCCTTTTTCCTCCCACCTCAGTTCCTTCCTTAACTTTGCCGCTCTTCTTTCACTCTTTATTTCATTTGCTTCCTCTTTCGCGTTCGTGTTCCTGCAGAAAGCGACACCGAGCTCTGACTGAAAAGGTTGGTTTTGATTGCTTTTTGACTTCTCATCAAATGTCACTTTGTGCTAAGTGGACTGCGGCAACAGTTTTTACCTTGAGAGCTGTCAAAGCCGTGGGAGGGTAGGTCAGACCCGCCATGTTGGACGTCCGTCTGTACATCCTGTTGTCACACACACAGATAAAAATATCAAATCTCGCTCTTAGATACAGACAGAAGCATGCAAATACACACTTCTTGCACAGACCCCCCTCCAGCCGCCCTCCTCCACAGTTTGCGACCAGGATGGATTGTGTGTTACCACGGTAACCACGTTATAAACACACACACATAACACTCGGAGCGAGTGCTGCCTCGGCGCAGGAGATATTTTTTGATTTCATGCGTCATTAAGCCGCAGCAGATGAACTGATACTGTTCTATCAGTGCGAGTCATTTACACTCTAATGACATTGGACCTCATAGTTCCCCTATATGATCTCCATCTCCAGCTCGCTCGCACGCTAACATCATTACACTTGGCGTTCGACCCCGTAATCACATCTGCGCTGAAGTCAGACGGATGTCTTCTGCTGTTTAGTTTTGTGAGAAAACCTAAGACTGTTTGCTGTTCCGTCTGCAGGTGCTCCAGATTCCTGCTCAAGATAAAAATAACTGAAGTGACTCAACGGTTGAAAGTGTAAGTCATGTTTGAGACAATCATCAGGTTTTACTTTTTATCACTGAAATGCACGACATGGCTGTGGTTTGTCCCAACCTTTGACTTTGACCCACAAGTGGCAAAAGACATACTGCAAATAAAATGCTAAAATACATAAATAGCCTTGTTATGATTGGACAATGCTGAGGTGAATGTTTCATTAGGTTTATGCACAAAACAGCTTGGCTAGGTTTTAAGGAAGTATCACATATGAAGAGATTAGAGGACCCTCAGCATCGTGGTTACAAAAATGAACACATGGCTAAAGAATACAGAAAAGGTAAGTACGCAGTCAATACTACGGCGTACCAATGACAGTCTCAGACACACAGATTCAAACTTCCAGGGTTTCATATGTAACAAACCTAAATAACTAGTCACACCAGCTCGCAGGGTTGAGCTTTCGGTATCATTATTCTTCCTCAGAATCGGTTTCCAATTGAAAAATGCATGGCTGAATTTCTCCAATATTAAAACCTGACATTGTGCAGCGTAGAGTAATTTAAGAGCGTTTATGCAGAGTTGCAGGTGAGCTGGTGTACTGGAGTTGCAGCGACAAAGAGGTCAAAGAGTCCCCACGGAAATTAATTCATTTCCCGAAAAAAGCACTAAATTTCTAACTCTGATAAACAAGTATGAGTTTTTAGAGGTTTAATTAGTGACCGGTGAGGGAGTTTAAGATGATGAAACAGAAGAAAAACTGGTTTGTATGTATCAAGTGGTACATCTAAGAATATTTTATAGTTGCTACACCTAAAAAGGGAAAAATCTTGATTGCAAGAAAAAGGCGAAGTTCAGTATTATATTTGTAATTACCATGCAATATTTTGATCAGTAGGATCTTGGAAGAAAATTAAAGATAGTAACAAGTAAACAAATATAAAGAGAAAAAAACAAATGAATGATGTTATTAGTTGTTGGGAGTGTTCTTTATATACAGTGTGAAATTTAAAAACACCATATGTTACCAAAAAAAGGGCCTGAAGTGATCAAAACACTGCAATTATTAATATCGATATAGAAACAGCATGGTTGCAAGAGAAAAGACACAACAGCGGTCTCCCATATTAAAGTCCAGTGTTTTGTTGACCTATCCATCCACCCCACCCTCCTCCCTGCCCCAACTTTGCTGCTCTTGACCTCTTTGCTTGCTCCCATCATAATTGCCACAGCCACTAGATGGCGCTCCAGAGATTGCTGAAAGCCACCGGTTCCGTCTCAATCTGCTAGAGGTCACTGCTGAACAACAGAATGCATGAATGGGCCTTAAAGCTGCCGGACAGACGGACACAGACGCTGGATGTGAGTCACTGTTTGTGTTGCAGATAGTCCCAGAGGTGCTGGACAGTTCGAGGTCAGGACCTCTACATCAGGGTGGGAAAACTATTCCTCTGTGGAGCTGCTTTGTGCACAGCGGGGTTGTTCTAACTGCACAGGGACAAACACAAACTGCTGACGTTAAACTGGAGCCACACTGCTGTCTAAAATGTGTTTGTGTGTCGCAATAAAGTTACAAATGTCTTCTTTTAAATCACTTTTTTTAAAGACCTGCTTCTTTTGTAATGTCTATTTTATTGTGTATTTTATTTTTCTTATTTAATTTGTTCCTTTATGTTCTCTTTTACCCTTAATTTGTTTGCTTATTTACATATTTATTGTACTTATTTACTACTACTATTACTATTATTATATTAAGCCTTGTCTTTACTGTTTTACCGTCTTTTTTTAAAATTCCACTTATTCTCTTTCCTTACTTGCATATGGCATTTTTGATTCTTTTATTATTTTATCTGGTGTTGTCACATTGATTTATTTTGGAAATCTTCTACCGTGTCTAACTCTCTCTGGTCTTCTCCTGTTTCTACTGGCCAGCCTTTTGTTGCTCAGTGGTCATTCTGAGTATCTTTCTTTTCCGTTTCGCCCTGTCCGTAAAGCTCTTTGCGAACTCTGTTTTTAAAAAGTGCAGTATAAATAAAGTTGTTATTATCATCTCTTATAAAATAAACTGAGGTAGAGGCCAAATCAGGGTGACAACACCGTACCAAAAGAAGCTACATCCAAGACTGTCCTAAGGTTATTACGACCTTTCAGTAAAACAATGGCATTACTAATTAGAAACAGGACGAAGTGAGGTAATTATGGAGCTTAGGGAGGAATTGACTTTGAATCCATTATATTTTATAGGAACAATGAAGTTTAGCATAGTTACAAAGCATGAAATTGATGCACAGACAGTTTATACTCATTGTTAATGTTCACTCCTAGCTGGGCTTTAACACACGCAGTACGATTTAACAGCTTCCTTTCTCATAAAGCACTACAGAAATGAAAGTACAAGTAAATACTGTTGTTGATCTCATTTATGTTCCAGAGTTGACAGCTCTTTATGGAATAAACATACTGTGCAATGTGGTATTTCACAGCTGCTCATAGTCATTCTGTTACTGTGATGTTCGGAGAAGGTCGGGGTGGATGGATGGGTCGACCAAGCACTGGACTCTAACAGACATTGCTGCATTTCTGTTGGAAGATATTTTCCATATTACAGACTAAACTCAGAAATGTTAAGGTTACTTACAAATTTCAACTTGTTTGTGTATTATTAAAAACAAGTAAGACTGTACTGAATGCCTGGGTTTATCTGTATTCATATCCGACAGTCCATCCCTTTTGTTATTAATAATATTCCCCCTTTTTTTAATGCTTGTTTACTTTGTAAGGCTTCTCTTGTACTGGCAACACTCCAAAAAGTCCCTTAGAGATATTAAAATCCTCCAGCAATATGATTCTGTACTGAAGGTCTACATTATATGGGCTAATGAATTGCCCTTTTTGTAAATAAAACATGTTTTATACTGCGCTGAAAATGTAAAGCACTTAGCGATGTATGATAGAATCCCATTATATATTAGAGGAAAGGTGTAGGTCACTTCATTGTCAGAGCACCCAGGAGCACAAAAAGACACAAGCAGAGGCTGTGTTTAATCCCTGCTTTACGGTGCGCAGTCAGTTCTTAGGTTAGTTTCACAAGTCAGTTAACTGCTAATGGAGCCTGAAGCAGCTGCCCGCAGTTTTACAGACACTGGACACTGTGATTTACAAAGCTCAGCCGGTGCCTGGCATATTTAGTGGTCATTAGCGCCGGTTAGAATGGGAGTCTGATTGCTGGTGTAGCTGTGGTGGCGCCTCCTTTTCGCATGTACATTTATTTTCACTGCATTAAAAACCCTCACCGCAGGCTTTTAGAGAAATTAAAATGAATGAGATTTGGGGATTTTCGCCACCACATCTCTACAGTTGCTTGTTTTCTAGTAGAGCTGCACGATTACATACCAAAATGTTAATCAAGGATTATACTGATATATTTCGAGATTATTTGTCATGTTTATTCATGCGTTTTAGTGACCGAATATTTCATTGTGTTTTCACATTTAATAAGGACAGAGCTGCTTTCAGGTCCATGTCCAATAACTCAGAGAGCAAAGATTACCTTGAAAAGAGTGAAATAAGGTGTTTTAATATAAGAGCAGAGCATTTTAAAGGTCAATATCACAGTCGATAAGTCAATTAGTAATGGGTCAGTGGGTCGGGGCAGTGGTGGTGCAACGGTTAGGGCGACTGATCAGAAGGTCAGAGGATTGAACTCCAATGCGGCCACTGTTGGGCCCTTGAGCAAGGCCCTTAACCCTTAATGCTCCAGGGGCACCGTACCATGGCTGACCCTGCACTCTGACCTCAACTGGGATATGTAAAAACAACATTTCACTATGCCGTTCACTATGTGACAATAAAGCTTTCCTTTAATGTTAATGATTAACAGTTATTTGATTTATTGTCCTTCATAGATTAACCGATAACGCAGCAGACAAAGGGTATGCATGTATGCAATATGTATGTATTGGAGATTAGCTGTAGTAGCTGGACGCGACCAGAAGAAGCGGTCACTTGAACTACAAGCAGTTTCATGATGGCATTGTGGGGGTTTAATTAGTAGAGGGGCACCATGACAAAGTCTTCTGTGATGCTTTACGTCGACCAGCCAGAGCAAAAGTGCTGTCAATAATAGATCTATTAACATATGGAATAATACTCGCTGTAATCATTAAGTGTTCTTGATTTATCAGTTATTACTTGATAAAGCTGCAGATTATTGGTTAAGAAAACTGTAATTGCAAGATTGGCATTTCAACAATCAATCATGCTCATTTAACTGTGCGAAGTCAAAATCATGATTAATATTTAAGTAAGCATGCAGCTTACTTGCATACATGCAACTTTCTAGCAAAATTAATGTTTACCTCTCCACAAATATCCCAGCTTGCACTGCATGGACGATGCTCCTGAATCTCGGCTTCTCCTCCGGACGCCGCTTGGCCACGCCCATCTTCCTGCTGAAGGTGCACGCCAGCCAATCACGTACTTCTGTGGGCACCGACTCCGCCTGCAGGTCACTGAGCTCGTCCTCGGTGTCCAACAGACGCCTGCAGAGCAGAAAGACACAGTCACAGATCGAACAACCAGTGATGAGGGTTTATCTTCTATATGTCCATCCATCCAGCAGCCTCCTCAGCCTGACCTGGTCTCATCAGTGTAAACAGCGTCCAGCATGGCGGCGGCCATTTCCAGGTTCCTGCGGAGCTCCTGCAGGTCCACGACGCCACGGTCCATCTGCTCCAGGACCCCCTTCAGCCTGGAAACACACAGTCATGTGCTCAGTTATTAGAACATACAGATGGCAAAGGAGCAAACACAGCAGAAGATAAAGTAAATAACACAAAACAAGCACAGCTTTTGTCTTCTTGTGTTTTTTTTGTTGAATCTGTTAAGATTATGTTGTTTGGGCATCTTGGTTGTATTTGGACATTTGGTGTAAGAGGATTAGCTGAGCTGACAGAACATGATTCATCTACATGTATTTATTCAGTGCAATTCAATTCAATTTTATTTATATCGCGCCAAATCACAACATAGTCATCTCATAGCACTTCATATAGTAAGGTAAACATTTTAGGGATTTTAAATAGAGAACAAAAAGCCCAACAATCCAAAGTTGCTTTTGGATTTCCATTGAGCAAGCAGTCAGCAACGGAGGGAAGGAACAAAACAACAACAACCCTTTAATCAGAATCAGAATCAGAATCAACAAGAAGGAACAGAAAAAAAAACCTCTGTCAGAACCAGGCTCAGGGAAGGCGGCCATCTGCCTCGACCGGTTGGGGTGAGAGTGGGGATGAGGGGGGTGAGGGATAGCAATTATGCATGCTGGAACACAGACACTATCATTTTTTGTGATGTGACTCTTAGATTTAAGATTATTGACGTTCTTCTCTTGTAATGTTTTTTGCATATTATTAGTCTATCACTAACTGTCACTTTGAAAGCATCTCTTACATCTTCTATTGTTACATCGCGCACTTAAAGTGTACGTTTGATAATATATTAGTGTATATTTTTTGTATTCTGACAATCTCTAAGCGATACTTCAACAGCCATCTAGGATTCATCCATTATTTTCAGCAGCAAGAGGAACAGCTGGCATATGAAAAACCTGCACTTATTCACAACTTTGAACTGGCCCCATCTAATGGAGGCTGCTAGGTCCAACTTATTTAACATTCACCAGATGGAGTCATTGACACCATGTCAAAGAAGACATCGTGTGGCTGCATTTTAGTCCAACAGATGACTAAAAAGCAGCATTTGCATATCACAGTTCAACAACCAACACCGCGAATCAACTAAAAGACTAACTTGCCTGCGTTATATTCCTCAATAGTTCTTGTGTTACATCACCAGCTGATATAGTTGTATTTCTAGAGATCTTATCCATATGGGCAGGTGCATGCTGGTCTGCTTCGAGTCTGTTCTGATCACTACCTCCACCAAGGAGGTTATGTTTTTGCCGGCGTTGGTTTGTTTGTTTGTGTTCAAAATAACTCAAAAAGTAATGGACAGATTTGGATGACATTTTCAGGAAATGTGTGAAATGGGACAAGGAACAAATGATGAAAGTTTGGGAGTGATCCGGATCACCGTCTGGATCCAGGATTTTTTTAAAAAGATTCTTTAACATTGGGGGTGTTAGAAAGCCTAGGAAAATGCTTTGCACATATATGGTGGGTGTCGGCCGCTTGTGCTCAACCACAGCAGTGCCACGGTGTGAGAGCGATTACCGGATAACTAACTTTTTTTAAGGATACTATGTATACAAGGTATGATTTCAGTCAACAAAGATTTTTACTGTAGACATTAGATTACACTGTTACTGTAAACACAAACAATACATGAACTGTGCTTTCTATAGATCAGTCTAAGAATCCATGCGTTCACTGCAATATCTCACAAGAACCTGTGGCACAGTGTAAACTTAATATATGATTTGTCTTATTTTTTAAGATTTGGAAAAGGTACTCTTGCTGCTGAAACGTCAGCTTACGTTATTAATAGTGTGTGCTGCAGAACCATCAAAGTCCTCCTGCCTCTTCACAAGTGTTTTTGCTTGTTTGTTTCCTTCAGTGTTGACTTTTTTTTTTTGTTATTTTTATCACAGCGGAGACAAATCTGTCAGCTGGGTATGACTGATCTGTCATTTTACAGGCGGCTGCACCGAGAAATTTTAGCTCAGCTTGACTCGTTTTTTAAATATCCCAAGACCAATGTGAAGTTTGAAGTCCCGGAGGGTGGAGCACGTCGCTTCTGCTTGGTTCAGGGTGGAGTCGGTTTGCTGCAGGTGTCCAATCCATCCCTACTTTAATATTCCCAGCAGCATGTTTTACTGTAGGTTTGATCCATTGTGATAAGATTATCTCTCCTTACATGCACCCTCCTGTTACTGCCACTAATCTCTAACAGGAATTCATCAGCAAATAGGACATTTTCCATCATCCACTGTAAAATGCTGCTCCGTCTCTGCTCACCCGAACTGCTTGTCCTTGTTTACCCTCCTGAGAGGTGGTTCAGAGGCGCTACTTGTTCTCTTAGATGAACAGCCTTCTTTTGACAGGACTTTTGCTGATTGGAGCCTTGTGTTCTTTATTTAGCACATCCTATTTGTGTGCCAGGGCTGCTGTTCTATCACCCAGTGAACAAAGCTTGATGTTTTGATCTTCAGATGATGTGATAACTTCCTGTTTCGGATGCACATGTCTAGTTTCCAGAAGGTGTTTTAGAACTCTGTAAGCTGCTATTTAGAAACCTCGAGTCTGGACATGACGTGACACAGAGAAAGCTGCTCTTTGCTTAAAAATAACAATCTAAAAAACCTTCTAACCCTTTCACTTGAGGTCATGTGTCCCACTGTTACAAAACTACTTGGAAACTGGAGACACAGTCATATTTATAAGAGGTCTTCAATGGCTGCAGGTGGATTTAGCTGAAGAGGCTTCTGATGAGTCGATCAAATCCACCTGGATGTTATCTGAACGCTGCTTTAATTAAACTAATGGAAACTTACCACTAATCTGATCAATTTGTTCTAGAAATAGAGAAGAATCTGAGATATTTCCTCATTTTACATGTCAGAACTTGTGCTCCGTGTTTTTAAATGTTTCTAAATCCTCAAACTTTCTGTACATTTTTTCTGCTTTACTTTCTCGAACGCTTCACTGAATGTGACTCCTTGTATATAATGTAATGCTGCCTCCTGTGATCTTTGACACTCTGTACCTCACAAGAGCAACGCCAGTCGCTAGAAAATCCTCTCTGCAGACTTCACACACCTGCTGACTGGCTGATCTTCGTTCTCTGCACCCACACAGCTGCTGTCCTGTTCACACCGCAGAACCAGAACATGAAAATCTGTTTCCTCCAGATGGACCCATGACACTCTGCCTCCTGTCAATCAGACGACACCCACAGCAAACGACGGGAGTCTCCTCCAGGAAACAAACGTGCTGTCTTATAGGCTTTATACTTGCTGGGTCTCTGCCAGCCAAAGCAGCAGCTCAAGCCAGTTTGAAAAGTTCCCAGACAGGATAAACACAGAAGTCAGTTTTACTTCTTCTGCATATCCAAACATCACAAACCACAAACTCAGTGCAGCATACAGTTGGTTATGCCGTTCTGTGAAGCTAATTTACAGTTTATCTGTTGAGTTAGGCCCTGAATGCAACATTTGGATATGCTGCTTTACCTTTTAAATCTAAATAAAGATTTTTATCAACAATTTTTGAAAAGAAAAGTGTAAAACCAACCAAAAATGACACAGAAAGAGGTACAAGTTGAGCCACAAAGACTGAACTCCCGCTTCCTGCAAAGCTAGTCTGAATGCAGTCTTAGTTATTGTTAGCTTTAGCGACAGCTCATTGTTCACTTTATCTGACCTGCTTTATGTAATAAAACAATTAGTTTTGATGCTACAACATCTCAGGAATTAATTTTTTTTATACCACACAAAGAAGGCGGCAGATTAAATTAATTATTATTGAAAAAGTACAGATAACACATACAGTAGCTAGCTCTATTTTGTACCTCCAATCCACTACAAATATCTGACAGCTGAAGATACTATAGAAAATTATGATATTGCATACAACCCATATCAAAAAGCATGAAACATAAAAGAATTTGTTAAATATTAAGCTCGCAAGCAGTACAATAATAGACAACTGATTGAGATCTTATTTTTACTTTAAGTATTTTTTATGTAAAATCCCAACATTTCCATTATTTTATTTTTTGCTTTATTTTTTAAATTATGTTCCTCAGTTTTTTTTTCCAACAGTTTGTCGTTTGGACAACAATGTGAATGCAGCTCTGTGAATTTTACAAGCCAAACAGTAAAATGACTGATTAATGGACAAAATAATATGCATAACAGTCAATAACAAAAATAATCAGTATTTGCTGTTTTACGTAAATTAGTTAAACACTGGTATAATGGACGTTTTTATGCATTGAGTACTTTTGATACTTACTTCAATTTGTTTTTTTGGATTTTACTTACATTTGGATCTAAATACTTCTTTTACCACTGGATGGACGGATGGATGGACGGACGGACGGACAGACAGACGGGTGGGTGGGTGAATGGATGGATGGATGGACGGACGGATGGATGGATGGATGTAATCTGTCTTACTGCAGTATGGCCAGATGGGTGGTATGAACGTTTACAATGGAGGACACATAAAGACTGCGGCTGCGGCCAGGCATCCTGCCGTTGTCATGGCATCCAAACAATTACTGTAAACTGCATGAAATCTATTTTAGTTGCCATGGTGACAGCTGGAGTCAGAATGGGAGACGCAGCGGTAAAGAGAGAAAGAACGAAACTTCAAGACGGAGATTCTAAAGATCCAAGAGATCCAAGAGATCCAAGCACATCATGATCCGTTTGATTCCTCTGCATCATTTGCATGAAGTGGACTTCCTGCAATTTCTTCCAAGTATTCAGATCCTTTGCTTAACTAAAAGCGTCTATACTGCTCTGTTACATCTAAGAGTCATACACTGAAACTGTTACAGTTACTTACTAAAGAAAAAGTTAGTGAGTATAGTCAGAAAGATGTACTTTAGAGTACTTTATGCAGAAACAATATAAATATTATGTACTGCTGTAGCTGGTTGGTGTGGAGATGTTATAGGGCTGCACAATAAGTCAAATATTATTCACAATCACGATCATGACCTCCAACTTTTAAATTAACATGATCGACTCCAATATTGACATTTAAAATGTAATAAACAATCATCATCTCTATATTGCTCAAAATATTGATCAACATCATGGTTATTAACAAGTTGGTCTTAACTGGGCAGCCCAACAATTTTGTGTGGAAGTTTAAGCAATACATTTTTTTATAATGGTTTCATTTTTAAAGAAATGTGTGAAATAGGACAAGGAAGAAATGATGAAAGTTTGGGACTGATCCGGATCACCGTCTGGATCCAGGAATTTTTTTAAATGTAAGTGTAACCGAGTGGACAATTAAATGCGGTTTACTCTAAAAGCCACCAGAGGGCACTCTTGTTTTTGGGGTAACCCCCTGTGACCACATGACATTTTGGGTCTCCACGCGACAGACAGCGACAGTGGCGGAGTTCTCTTTCCTTCCTGAGCGACATACACACAATTGGGCCGCCATTCTTATCTCCGGTTGTCTAAGAAGCTGGGAGGCTGTTAGGAGCTGCCGCGCTAGAGGCCGCGCCTGTTCATTAGGTCGGATGGGGTGAAGGCTGCATTGTCGGTAGGACATTTGAACTGTCTGTAATTACATTTGTATCTGTAACGTTCCATACAAAATATGTGAATTGGGAGATTGTGTTGGGGGTGGACTGAAGCTCCTTGGCGGAGGTATGCGCTCTCTGAGTGCTTTTCTAGTTAACATTTCCTTTCAGCTGAACTTGTAAATACAGATCAGCATAATACTGTCCAAGCCCCCCTAGTGCCACCAACACAGCTCTGACACATGTGGGTGTCCTGTGGTATCTGGAAATGGGATGATGACAGGGCATCTTTTGGGTCTTCTGGGTTGCAGGGTGGGGCCTTCGTGGACTGGGCGTCACACAGATACTCAATCGGATTGGAATCTAGGGAATTTGAAGGCTGAGTCAATCCCTTGAGCTCTTTGTCTTGTGATGGGGTGCATTGTTCTGCTGGAGAGGCCACTGCTGTTGAGTTGCAGGGTGTTGTTGGACACCAACAATGTTTAATTGAGAGGTATGTGTTAAAACGACATCGACATGAATGGTAGAATCCAAGATTTCCGAGCAGAACATTGCTTGTAAGAAGAAAACCAACATTATTCCCTTCCCCTGTCAGTGGTTTTAACGTTGTGGCCCATGGGTTTACGCTTTCAGATAATTGAATATATAACAAAGCATCACGTTTCTAAGCTCTTTTAGTACTTTGTATGCAAAAATCTGAATTTGTCAAGTAACCAGTAACTAATGCAGCCAAATAATTGTTGTGGATGTGCCATGAAATAGAAAGTGGCATGAAAAGAAATCTGTACTTCAGTGCAGCACTAAGTAAATGTTCTCGTTAGGCAGCGCCAGTTCTGTGAAGGCTCCGCTGAAAGTGACTGGCATCCCGTCACGCTGTTAGTGTTTGATTCTGAACTGTGTGGGTGAACGGGAGGTTAGTCTTCTTTTCTTCTATTGTTGACACCTACACATTGCTCTGGCTCGCAGAATATTTTCTTCATTTGTAAATATGGAGTCGTGCAATTAGGAGAAAAGTCGTGCAGCATCGACTGTGACAAATGTCACGGCGCAGAGAGAAAACACGAAGACGCCGCCGCTCAGGTGTGCTGTCAGAGATCATCCGCCGCACTGACTGGCTGTGTTTGAAACAGCAACGCAACCCCTAATACAATGCCATGCAACAGATTTATAGACAGATTGCATGACTAGAGACAGACAGGTGAGGAGACAGACAGGTGTGTGTGGGAGGAGTGAGAGCCTCTTTAGCGCTGTACTTCAGACTGTGGGCTTCCGCTGTGTGTATGCACGGTATTAGTCATGTTGTGGGGACACACACTGAGCAGCCACAATATTAAAACCACTGACATGTGAAGTGAATAACACTGATTATCTCGTTACAGTGACACCTGTCAGTGGGTGGGTTATATTAGGCAGCAAGTCAAGTCAGTTCTTGAAGTTGATGTGTTGGAAACAGGAAAATGGGCAGTAAGAATGTGAGCAAAGGGCCAAACTGCTATAGCAAGACGACTGGGTCAGAACGTCTCGAAACTGCAGGTGTTGTGGGTGTATACTGTATGTAGTAGTCCAAGGAAGAACAACTGGTGTCATGGGCAGCGAAGGCTCACTGATGTGGTCTTATTCCACAGAAGAGCTACTGTAGCACAAATATCTGGAAACCTTTGATGTGTGGCTACAGACCAGTCAGAGCGTCCATACCGACTCCTGTCCACGACTGAAAGCTCCTGCAATGACTATCAGACCTGAACCATGGAGCAATGGAAGAAAGTGGCCTAATATGATGAACCACATCTTCCTTTGAGTCATGTGGGCGACCAGGTGTCATGTAGCTGGAGAAGAGATGGCAGCAGAATGGGAAGATGCTGAGCCAGCAGAGGCTGTGTGGTGCTCTGAGCATCGTTGTGTTGGGAAGCCTTGGTTCCTGCATTCATGTGGATGTTACACACATCTCCAACCTAGACACTGTTTCAGGCAGCAGGATTCGCAGTATTCCTTGGTGGCCTATTTCAGCTGGATAATGTTCGCTGCCACGCCGCAGACATTGTCCAAGAATGGTTTGAGTAACATGACAAAGAGTTCAAGGTGTTGACTCGGCCTCCAAATTCCCCAGATCTCAATCCGATCAAGTATCAGTGGCAAGTGCCAGAAAAACCCCTTCAATTCGCTTTGTGACTTCCGGGACTTAAAGGATCTTGGTGCCTGAAACCACCAGACACTTTCAGAGGACTGTAGTGTCCAGACGTCGACCATCAGAGCAGCTTTTGCGATGTGAGGGCGACTCACACAATATATCTGCTCATCCATATTGTGGGGTTTCACCATTCTTCTGGGACCAAAAGGATACATTTTGGGGGTAGGATAGGGACTTAAATGCAAGTAGAAGCTGGAATTCATGCTTTTATATTGATTAACATCTCTCTGTAGTGCCGTCTGGTTTGAGGAAACCTGCATCTACAGGTTGTTTACATGAGAAACAAGTTGCTTATTATCCAAAACTATTGGCTGTACTTTTACCAGTTAGTCTGAAACTTGGCAAACAAGGCGACAAGAAGTGTGGGAGCCAGAATGCATAAAGTACAAGGAGTGCAGTTTTTGGTCTTTTGTTATTTTTGATGGAATTCATTTTCCTTTTCTTTGTTTTGAAGATTAATAAATGAATGAATTGTTATTTTCTTTAAAAATTGCCTGACACTACTCCTTACAGACCACGGCAACAACTTCAAGTGTCTTGATTTGTCCAACAAATAGTTCAAAACCCCAAAATATATATATTAAAATATAGTTTACAGTGGTATAAGACAAAGAAAAAAGGTCAAGATGTGCATGTTTCCGCTGTCTTTTTGTAGTTCTTAATAGTCCTTTTTTATTTTATTTTATCTTAAACTTTAATAATATAGCTTGTTTTCCTTGTTTTATTATTTTCTATATGATTTTTCTCTTTACAAATTGATTGCTTGTTGCTCTTATTTTGGTCTGCACTTATATAGCGCTTTTCTCTACCTTAGTGGTTCCAAAGCGCTTTACAATGTGTTTCACATTCACACATTCACACTCCAATGGCGACAGAGCTGCCATGCAAGGTGCTAATCTACCATTGGGAGCAACTTGGGGTTCAGTGTCTTGCCCAAGGACATGCGGAGGGGCCGGGGATCGAACCGCCAACCTTCTGATCAGTGGACAACCCGCTCTACCACCTGAGCGACAGCCGCCACATTTTGTTGCTCTGTGACTGCTAACATGTACAGCACTTTGGTAATAAACAAATCAATTGGATTTGATTGATTTGACTGTGTGTGTGTGTGTCTTACCTCTGGGATGTACTTTTGTATTTCTGCCTGTAAACAAATAAAGAAACAAAGGAGTGAGTCAAATGAACCGATCACATTCTGCATTCAGACAGTCATCATCATGAACTAATCATAAATCCCTCTGCACAGCGGCCATATTTGGTATTGAAGGTCACATGACGCACACAGACCTGACCTTTTTATCTCCGAACGCAATCATAAGGTTAAAACTAAATGTAAAAATTACATTCGGAAACACATTGCAACTTCTTTTCAACCGCATAAAACCAAATGTGAACGTGAAAAGGCAGATAAACGGTCGAGTGAGCTAACTTTTGTTGGTTGCAAAGTCTCCCAGTTAGTCACGAGTTGCAGTGCCAATAGAGAAGCTAAGGCACAGAGTAATGGGCTGCATTCATCCACAGAATTAGACAAGAAGCAGAAACGAAACACCTCAGACAAAGTAGGCAGACCTGCAGGCAGCGTGCCGACGTTTACACCTTTTTTGTTTGGTCTCACAGGTTGGAAAAGCTCTCTGTGTTATCAGGATTTGATCCAAGAGCCGTGCCAGTGAATGATCTTTTGTTTTGCTCTGAGTCAGACGTGGCCTCTGCCGCTGTGTGCCGGAGGTTTTTCAAACAGGAAGGTGAGCCTCGCAGCGGGGCGTCGGAGCGCAGGTGAAAAGAACAGGTGCACGCCGGAGTAAAAACAACCGGAAGCTATTTGTTGGGAAACTGGCTGCAGATTTTGGCTGCTTATCAACGGGAGTCACAAGTTGTGGCAGCAGCCGCGGCTCATTGAGGCGATTCAGGTACTTTAAAGCCTTTAGAGCCTGATTGCGGCAATTTGCATCGAAATCCGTGCTTCCTCTCTGAGTCACAGCTCAGCCGAATACGAACACGATACTTTCAGATTCGGTCCATTAGAGGGTTACAAACAGGAACCGCTGAAAGCTGGAGCAGCATACTTTTTTAATTTGCCACAATGTGTGGAAATACGGGAGCTCGAATTAATTAACTGAATCCACAGCGACGTTATAATTCCTGTTTACATCTCCCAAATTACAGGAGCTGTACTCTCAGATCGTACGACATTATTATCCCCCAAATAGGAGCAATAATAATAATATGGCTGACACGGTGCTGTGGGGTCACAGTGCTCTCAGTCCACAGTGTCAGACTTTGCAAACAGCTGATCTATGGGCCCCAGAGAGCAGCTATTTTTAAGCTGCACCATCCACCTACAGTTTATGGTGTCGCACGCCATTTCTGACTCCTTTTTTCTCACTCATTCCTCTGGCCGTGACGACTGACACTGAACTCAGCGCCTGGAGCTCGACGTTTGGATTCACGGATTGTTCCTGCCTCACGCTGAAGGGGACGTTCGCAGACGTAAGCGTGCGGACAACGCTCCGCTTCTCCCCACAACCGCAGAAGCTGAAATCTTTCCCTATATCTCGGGGATCAGTATCACACTAATTGACTTTTTCCTAATTTGAGGACAAAGCGAAGCCTCCTGCTGATGTGTGCGACGTGGGAAGCCGAGCGGAGAGATCGCTGCCACTGGCTGAGAGACGTCTGCTGCGCCACGATAAAGATGGAGAACACATTAATGAGCAGCATTTCTAAATGTGACTTTGCAAAGACAAATCGCCGGCTGGGTGAAATATCGGCCTGCAGATTCGGCAGCAGAGGCGCCGACTTCACCGCTTTGATCTGGGCCCTGCAGGATAAATACGAGACAGATGTGAAAGAGCTGTCTGAGTGTGGTCACGACGTTCACACACAGGAGAGCTCGACTCTCAGTGGAACCATCCTGAATAAGTACATCAAGGTTGCAACAATAAAAATGCAGCAACACCACAGTCAATTTGCGTCCCTCTGCTGTCGTCTCACATTTCTTTGCAGTTGCCATTTTGCATCTCTGTAGTTGTTTGGTATCTTTTTGCAGTTGCTTGATTTTTCTCAACAGTAGTTTGGCCTGTCTGTGGTGGTTTTAAGCCCTTTTTAGGCTGTTTAGTGCGTCTCAGTGGATATTCCGTATCTTTTTTGTAGCTGTTCTACGGCTCTGAGTTGTCACGTCACATTTCTTTGCATGCACTTCATATATCTACAGCCAGTCCGTGTGTCTTTGTAGTCATTTTGTGTCACACTGTGGTCAATTTCCATCTCCTTGCATACATTTAGTGTCTCTTTCTAGTCATTTTATGTTATTTTGTAGTCATGTTGTATGTCTTTATAGGCGTTTTGTGTCTCTGTGCAGTCACTTTATGTCTCTTTATAGATGTTTTGCGTCTCTGTATTGTTGCTTTGTGTTTTGTTGCCATCATTTTGTGTCACCTTGTAGTCGTTTTGTGTCTCTATAGGTGTTTTTTGTCTCTTTATAGTCATTTTGGGTCACTGCATAGTCATTTTGAGTCTCTATAGTCATTTTGTGTCACACATTTCTATCTCTTTGAACACATTTTGGGTCTCTCTAGATGTTTTGTGTGTCTTTATAGTTGCTTCATGTTTTTATGCGGTTATTTTGTGTCTCTTTGTCGTCGTTTTATGTTACTTTGTAGTCATGTTGTATGTCTTTATAGACATTTTGTGTCTCTGTGTAGTCACTTTATGTCTCATCATAAATGTTTTGCGTCTGTGTTGTTGCTTTTTTTATCATTTTGTGTCTCTTTGTAGTCACTTTGTTACTTTGTAGTCATGTTGTGTCTCTTTTTTAGTTGTTTATGTCTCTCTGTAGTTGTTTTGTGTCTCTTTGTAGACATTTTGTGTCTCTATAGTCATTTTACGTCACGCTGTGGTCAATTTCCATCTATTCGAACACATTTTGAGGCCCTCTGTAGTAATTCTGTGTCTCTTTACAGGTGTTTCGTGCGTCTTTATAGTTGTTTCATGTTTTTATGCGGTTAGTTTGTGTCTCTTTGTAGTCGTTTTGTGTTAATTTGTAGTCATTTTGTATGTCGTCATCAGCGTTTTGCCTCTCTGTAGTCATTTGTGTTGTCTGTGTAGTCATTTTGTGTCTCTTTATAGAAGTTTTGCGTCTTTATTTTGTTCCTTTGTGTTTTTTTGCAATCATTTTTGCATCTCTTCATAGTTCTTTTGTGCAATTTTGTAGTCATTTGTTATATCTACTAGCCTTTTGTGTTTCCATAGTTGTTTTGTGTCTTTTGTGCCACATTGTGGTCAATTTCTACAAATTTTGTGTTTTTGTGGTCATTTTGTGTCTCTTTATAGGTGGTGTGTCTTTTTATAGTTGGTCTGTGTCTCTTCGTAGTTATTCTCTGTCACTTTCCAATCATTTTGTGTCTCTTTGTAGTTACTGTGTGCCATTTTGTAGTCCTTTTATACCTTTGCCATCATTTTTGTCTCTTTCTAGTCATTTTGTATCTCTTTGTAGTTGTTTTTTGTCACTTTGTAGTGTTTTTGCATCTTTTTATAGTAGTTTTGTATCTCTTGGTAGTAGTTTTGCGTCATTTTGCAGACATCCTGCATCTCTGTGTAGTTATTTTTTCTTCTGTTGTAGCCGCTTTGTGACTTTTTGTCTCTTTGTAGTCGATTTGTGTCACTTTGTAGCCATGTTGCATTTTTTTGTTCTTGGTTTGAGGGTATTCCAGGTCATTTTTAACAAATCTTACCAGTCACTTCACAAAGAGGCTCTGGTTGATTCAGTATTTCTGTTTGCAAATATGTAAAATATAAAAGTATTTACAACTTGTTCCTTAGAGTCCCCACAAAAGAAGCACAAGACCCTGAATTTTTCACTATGTGAGGTTTAAATATGAATTTGAACTGACACATTTAGGCGCCAGAGAGTTATGCTTTACCTTTGTTTTGACTTAAAGAACGGTTAATATAAAACAATTTTCATGAGCCTGTAATCTGATCATTTTCACACAACACGACTCCCAGATCAGGTCAGAGCATTTATTGGCCAAAGACAGAAACTGATGTAATGAGGCTTCAGAGACATCTATGGATTTTGTTACCTTTATTGAAGGAAGGGTTACGGTTTTTCATATCAGGTTTAAATAAAGTCAGAAGAGAAGGAACAATTTGGATGATTTTGCAACTACTAGTGATTGGCCCAAGCAGTGAGACAGTAAAGCTGCTGTCAACAAACTAAGTGGTAAGACATGCATCAGTGGACCAGTGAAAAAGCCCTGCTGGATGTAGTTTTGTACAGCATATATATATATAAACCCCACAAGTAGATGACGATTGTCTGAACGCTCCACTTGGCCTGAAATCAGCCAATCACAGCTCTGGGATCTGACCCCAGCAGCTAATCACAGCTCTGACATGTCTCAGCTTCAAAATGTGACAGCAGGAACCTGTTATTTCATGGTCGAATGGTAATTGTACGCTGGCCTGCGTGGGCAGATCAGCTTTGAATTACAAAGCGGCACATGGCAGGGGGGAGAAGCAGCGACAGGTTGCTGCATTGTTTTCTTGGTCAAAAGATTAAAAAAAAACACACACACACACACCCAAAAAAAAGCAAGCTGCAGCATCAGTGACAGGTGAGATCTGGAGAATGACTCACCACTCTGTCATGACTTTTCCAGGCTGACGCCTTCAGCAACAGTGTTTTTTTTCGTCCTGATTTGATTTTGTGAACTCGTCCTTGTGCTAATGTTTTGTAATTTCACCTCCCCACTTTCTTTCTTGCGTTAATGATACTGAGGACGTGAAACAGATTTTTATTCTTCTCTGCGTGGCTCTGATTGTGATGCGCCACCTCAGGGTGCATTTCGTGCTTTTTTTTTTTAATGGTTAACTCCATCTAAACCGCCTACGTGAAGCCCGAGCGTCCTGACATGAAGAAAAAGCTCCATTAAAACGAAGCAGTTTGATGATAAACCAACCCCTGCAGTGTGCGCACACACACACACACACACACACACACACATATATGCTGTGCAGGCATTTTAGATGTTTAGATTCTTATCCATCACACAATATTACAGGGAGGCGTCTCGTTCTGCAGCATAACGAGCTCAAACACACAGCTGGAGTCTTCACTTCGTGTCTGAACTGGACAGACTGGTTTCTGTTCAGGAGCTCAGTGTTCCAGTCTTATTGTTGTAATTCATTTTCAGGTGGCTGGACGTCACCAAACTCCTATTCTATTGGAGCAAGTGAACTTCTTCAGCTGATTTCTGAGCTATTTTACGCTTCAGAAAACAGCCTGATGAACTCTCCGGGGCACATCTTCCATCTCTGGGTTTTGTATCTCCTCTGATTTTCCGTCTCACAGCTTCGTCGCTCCGTCGCCAAAGCCCATCAATAACGAAGCGGCCGATTAAAAGAAGCACAACGGGTACAAAAATAAGCAGATAAAATATGCATCACAATATGTAAAAAATAAAGAATTAAATGAAAAGCTGTCCTGTTCTCTTTCTGTCTCCTCAGCGGAGAGTTTGCTGCATCGGAGTGCTCTGCTGTTACCAAGGAAACTAGGGAGGACGACAAAAAAGAAAAACCTAAACCTCTACACTTATTTGTTTTCCCTCCAAACAGCGGAGACCTCTCTTGTTTGCTGATCACCATCTCAGGTTTATATCTGTCAGAAGAATTCATACGACCAATCGAGACAAAAATAAATACACAAGAGGCCACTCAGGGGTTCAGGCCACAATCACCAAACACACAAAGTGAAGCGGCTGATTTCGTGATGAGAATGATGATCTTGTTGTGGTTTATTTGCCCGTGAACTTCGTCGAGGCTGCAGTTCTCCTGCAGTTTTCATTAAATTGCTAATTTGATGCACTCAAATTACCAATTAACATTCAGAAAAGTTGTAACAGCAGCTGCCGGTAGCTGCTGCCTGCAGGTGGGACGAGTTCTAACACAGATTTTGCTGTCACGAAGTTCAGACAAGAGTTTTCTGCTTGAGGAGGCTGAATTTGGCAAGGTCAGGACAACAGGAGGAGTATTTGTAAAGGGAACTGCAGCTCAGCTCGGCTTTGATATTCAAATGAATGCACCTGAGTGTGCTGTGGCAGAATATTCTAAGCACAAAGGTCCACCAACATTCAGGTAGATTTTTTAAACCAAAATAAAGTCTAACTTGTGTAAAAAAAAACAAAAAAAAAAAAACAAGACAGACCACAATACAGCTATTGATTTTTCATTTGCATATATTAAATTAGCCATTTTATGGAAATGTGCTGCACAAATAAAGGGACCCAAAGTCTAAAGGAGTAACAAATGCACCTCAGATTTAAAGTCTTGGTTTGGTTCAGCAGAGAAAAAAAAAAGAAAGTTAATGCTTCTGTCATTTAGGTTCAATTCAACATTATTCTTACTGTAAAAATCAACACACTTAAATACTGCCTACAATCAATAAATACAATCAGTAATAAAAGTCATACATTTTGATACATAAATATTTTGTATCTGCTGATACCTGATAGCATTTCCACAGATAATACACACTTCAAGTGTTGTACATTAGCTGTAGTACCTGGTTAGGCCACTGGGAAATACAGAAGCAGACAGTTCTGTGTTGGCAGGCAGAAGAGAGCATTGTGGGGGTTTAGCTAGTGAAGGGGCACCATGACAAAGTCTTTTGTGGTACTTCATGACATCCAGCTACTGCTTATGAGTTAGATCAAGCTGGGATTATCTAGGATATCACTGCTTTATCCTACATGCTATGTCACCTGGCAGTCCATTTCATGTGCCCATGACTTAAAACAGGAATATTAGCACAGGAAAAAAAAAAACTGTGTTTAACAATACCTGTGTGAGAGTGGACGTAAACAAAGGATCAGGAACAGTTTTGTGCCGATACCAATCGGATAAATACTGCCTTAATGTGCCCCAATGCTAGTCTTAGGATCACTAAGGACCAATAAAGCATTTCCCAAGAAAACTGTGATTGGTTTAAAGACGCACAGACAAGTCAGAGCATTTTCCTCCTATAGCAGAATGATAATAGTGCAGCCAGACCACTGTCCAGCTTATGCAAGACTACCTTTAGACAAACTGCTCGCAACAAATATTAACTCTAACTTTAAATTTTACCTTCCAGTAAAACACTATCACTCCATAGACTTCAGACCCCGTGATAAATTACTAAAAAACTTAAAGGAGACGACACTGACTGATCAGTGTTTCCACGTCTGAAAACACTGGTGCAAATTTCAAACCAAGAAGTATTTGGATGAACTGGAATAATATTCAGTTATTTCACCTGAAGAGTTATCAAAACTTCCTTACAACGACCTGAAAACAATATTATCTTGTCCAGTGTCACTTTCACGGTGGTGCGAGACAAAAGTCAGAGGACCAGTAAAATCAGTAGGATTGATCCTCTGGAGAAGACACACATCAGTACAAATGTTCAGAATATTTCATCCCAAAGTGGTGCACTGTTTCTTTTACACCTCACTGTTTTGGTGAGTTTTAAACTGGGAGGGGCTACAAGCACTGAGAGCTTCTGCTTCCACACCAAACAACAGTCATCCAGCCGCAAATATGGAGGATTCTACATTTACTCACCTACTGAATCAGAAAATAAATCGCAGCCTGGCGACGTTACCTAAGGGCTTTTTTTTCTCACCGAGCAGAAGGATCCAGTAGAAAACCAAACAAACGTTGGACTGTGTTCAGTCCCCAATGATGGAGTTCCCCTAACCTCCGAGTTCAGTCTTTTCAGGTTCGTAGACGAGCTTCTGTGTTGAATTCTGCATCGTTATTTTACACCTCCAGTGTTTCTCTCTCATTGAATCACTGCTAACAGGGAACACGCTCACTTGCCAATGTTTATTACAAGATTTGGCAAAAAACTGAACACTTGTCTTGGCGTCAGTTTCTCTAACCAACACACCAACTTCTGCTGGTAAATTTCTGTTTTATTTTTTCCCCCCTGTGATCTTTCGCTCCGTTGCCAGAGAGTTACTGACACAAGATGCTGTATAGTAAGTAGGGTCTGTTAAACAGAGCGAGAGTCGCCAAGGGGCATAAATTTGTGTGTGTGTTTAATGGAAATGACTCCACGCTCATTTGATTACACTACTGATAAGAGAAACTTTCAGTAAAACTAACACTGACACAGACTAATACACACAGATCAGCCACAACATTAGAAAACCAAGTAATACTGATTGTCTCCTTACTGGGGGGACTTGTCGGTAAGGATGGATAAATCAGGCAGCGGGTGAACGATCAGTTCTTAGAGATGTTTTGTTGGAAGCAGGAAAAATGGGCAGCTGAACGGATTGGGATGGTAGACGACTGCGTCAGGGAATCTCCAAAACAGTGGGTGTTATGGAGTATGCAAGAGGAAAACAACCAGAGAGCAGATGAACCGGTGATGAGGTCATGGGTGTCCGAGGCTCACTGATGAGGCTGAAGAGACCTCGGCTTCTGCATTCATTTGCACGTCTCTTTGACACCTAAACATCGCTGCAGACCACCTCCATGGCAGCAGTGTTCCCTGATGGTCTCATTTTTGCAGGATAATAAGTCCCTCCAGGATTTCACGGGCGTTTTTCAAGATTGTTTCGGCCTAAAATGCCTGAATTCGCGGCAGCTTTTCTAAAAAATTGCGATGTAAGTTGCGATGTTTGAAGCGTATTTGTTGCGATAAAATTGCAGGAGACAGTAAAAAATTGCTAAAAAGTTGCATTTTTTCTTTGTTTTGTATAATTCATTAAAATTTTTAAAAGTTTAAAAAGTTAATTTCACATCCTGGCACACGCGTGTTCACACACGCTCACAGCTCGTCACGTCAGTTAATTAATCTAACTGACCTTCATTGTTTCAGTGCTGCCACAGATCTGGATGCAACAGCTTCATCACGGTGGTTTGTCTGGTCTGTGGTCCGCTGGTTTCACCCATTCTCCTGATATGTCTCGCGGTGGAAAAATGTTTGTCAATCGATGAATTTCGTTTGTGTTCCACCTTAATATTCCACGGGGTACAAAACAGTTCACCTCCGCTCTCGTGAAGAACATCAGGGAATTGTTTTGCAGTAGTTTTTGTTGCATACGTATCTGTATCTTCAAACCATAAACAAGGAAGTGAATCCGGTGACGTACGTGCATTACGTTTGCACTGGGGACTGCTGTGATTGGTGGAACTCACGGGAGGCGGGACAAAACTGCGGAAAAGTTGCGGTGATTGGACAAAATTGCAAGGTCGCGCAGAATTCATGGAGATTGGTTGAATTTGCGTTAATTGTTGCGATTGCAACATCGCGAATTCCTGGAGGGACTGATAATGCTCCCTGTCACAATTCAAACATCGTTCAGGAGCGATTTGAGGAACACGACAAAGAGTTCAAGGTGTTGACTTGGCCTCCAAATTCTGGAGATCTCAATCTGATCAAACTATGAAACGTTCTGGGAAAACAAGTCCGATTCATCCATTTTCACGACAGAATCAGTCCCAAAATGGACCAACGTCAGATGGTGAAACACACCATATCACCAAAAGTATGTAGACACCTAAACACTCCATACGTGTTGGTGGAAGATGTCATCAATCTGTGTGAAACCCATTTTCCACTTTAGCGGTTTTCCGATGTGTTGTGTGCGGAGCTCTCTCGTGGAAACGGCTAAATCACAGTCGGCAAACCACAAATCTGCATCACAGCAGAAAACCCAGCCGACTGCATTGCTAGCTCTGCTGTGTCATGGGCAAAATTGACGTTTAAAATGCAGCCATTGAGCCGGTTACGCTGCAGGGTTCCCGCCTGTTCGGTGTCCTCCTGCTCTACGTAGTCATTGTCACCGTTTTAATTCACTACACAGCTGTTTCTGCTTACGTAACTTTATGTTTTTGTTGTGCAATGACTCCGAGGGTATGAAATGGAGATTTGATTGCGGCTCATAAACACTACATGTTCCCAAACAGCTGTGCTGCTAAGAAAATCCTCATTTTATAATCCCTACGTGTCTGAATAAAAATTAATCATACAGTCCCGAATTTACCCCAGTTCACCTCGTAGACACTAAAACACAAAGCCAGCATTTTCAGTTTCACACATTCTGGAGGCCATTATGGGGAAAACTCCATTTAGGAGGGAAGGAAAAAACCTCATTTAGGTTCGCCTCAGACTGACACTCTGAGAAAAAGATGTGTTTACAAATGTAACCTTAATCTTAATGAGGATATTTCCTCCAGATGTTGAACCTGGCTGCTCCCATTCAGCCAGAAGCGCACCAGATAGACTATTGTTGGAGAAAGTCTGGCTCGCCGTCGGCTTTGTTCGGGGGGCCATTGTCATGTTGAAACTGGAAAGGGACAAACATGAATGGCTGCCAAAAAGCTGGAAGCAGAGCATTGTCTGAAATATCGCTGTGTGCCGCAGCGTTTAAAGAGGACTGCAGTCATTCCACATTTTCAGACTCGCAAGGGAGAGTTTAAAGAAAAGGAGGAAAATCAATGCAGCAGAACCGGAGAAATCGTCTTCTTCTACCTCGGGGCCGGCATTACCCACAATGCTTGTTAGCCTTCTGTGTTTCAGGTGTGTCAGCCTTGCAGCAGCTAACGTGGCTCGTTTCTTACAGGCCTGGAGTTTTGTCCTTTGTACACTCGCAGTCTTGAGCTCCAGCTGAGACACAGCAGGCTTTTATACAGCAGCAGGCAGTAATGAATGACATGAAGACGTACAGATAATCCATCCATTATCTACACACCGCTTAATCCTCTGTAGGGTCGCAAGGGGACTGGGGCGAAGGCAGGGGACACCCTGGACAGGTCACCAGTCTATCTCAGGGCCACATATAGAGACAAACAAGCACACTCTCATTCACACCTACCGACAATTTAGAATCATCAATTAACCTCAGCATGTTTTTGGACTGTGGGAGGAAGCTGGAGAACCCGGTGAGAACCCACGCTGCACATGGAGAACATGCAAACTCCACACAGAAAGATCCCAGGCGTCCTAACCGGGACGCGAACCGGGGATCTTCTAGCTGTGAGGCGACGCTGCTAACCACCGAGCCACTGTGCAGCCCTGACGTACAGATAATATCCAGTAAAATCAAAGGGGAAAAAAGATCTTATTTACAGGTTTACTATTAAAAAAAAAACAAGCCAACAACAGTAAATAGCGTCAACATTAAAAATATGTATTTTAAAAAATGGAATTTTTTTCTTTCACAATGTTTGACAGTAAAATTACTCTGTCGTCGTTAATTAATTAGTTTTAGTGTTTTACTATTTTATTCTGTATCATGTCCTGTTTATTTTATAGGTGCTCTCTTTATAAGTGTTTTAAATTTTTTTAAATTCTTTAATTTCTGATTCATTTTGTATGCGTTCTGCTCTTGCTTATTATGCATTTATCTTATTATTATCATTTTTAGTATTATTTTTCGACTGTTCTATCTTGTCTCCTCATGCTTATGCTTACGTGTTTGGATTGTCAAAGCCCCTTATGAACACTGTTCTTAATTCCTTAACGCCGCTTGTCGCAAATTTGCAACGTACCGCTGCAGCTGAGATAGCGTATGCATACCCCCAATGCTGGTTCATGCATATTCAGTACATACCTAGGAACCTTTTGCAAGCACTGGTTTCTCTTAGGACCGGTTTGAATGGTATTTGTGGCATCAATAAAAAAAAATTTTACCATTAATGCTTGTTACATCACACCTTTATATCTACTATAAGTGCTATAGACAAATTTACATTCTCCACTTAATTTAACATCAACTTGAAATCAAAAACACTATTGTTTTTATATAATTGTAAATAAATTCAGGCGTCAAGGGGATATATAAATAAAGTTATTCTTATTATTATTATAATTATCTCTAATGTGTTGAAATCAAAAACAATCTTGTTATTTTACAAATATTTGCTGTTATTTGAAAGAAACGTTATGTATATTAAGGACTGACAAACGGTAAATATTTCTTTAAATGCTATTTTACAGATTTTTACAGATTTATTAATGCACACATAATAACTATAAAGTCCTCCTTACAATATATATATATATATATATATATATATATATTTTTTTTTTTTTTATTTTTTTTTTTAATATAAATATTTTAAATGAAATTTTAAAAAACAAATCCTGTAAATAGTGTCCACATCAAAAATCTGTATTTTTCTAAATGGTATTTTTTTTCATTTGCAACGACTGACTGTAAATTACACGAGTTCTACTGTATTTAATCAACAAAAAATCTTGTTATTTTACAGACATTTGCTGTTATTTGAAAGAAAATATGTAGACTAGGATTGAGAAATGGTGAAAAAAATTTGAAGTGTTATTTTGTTGTGTTAATTTACACATAACAGCTGGTAAAATTCCTAAAAAGAAACATGACTTTACATGTTGACTGAAAAAAAACAGGCCAAACTGTAAATACCGTCTTTACCAAAATATATGAATAAATACATTTTGTTCATTTGCAACACTTAACAGTGAAATTACACAATTTACTGTCATTAAATCAGCAAAGAAATTTGGTTATTTTACAGATATTTGCTGCTATTTAAAAGAAAAATTACATATATTAAGGATTGAGAAATGGTGTGTTTTGTTAATGTACAAATAATAACTTGTAAAACCCCAGAAAAAACCATTACTTTACATATTTACTGTAAAAAACTGAGACAAAAAACATGAATAATGTCCACATCAAAAATCTGTATTTTTATAAATAGTAATTTGTTTATGTGCAACATCTGAAAGTGAAACGACAACATTTCTAATGTGTTTAAATCAGCAAAAAATCCTCTTATTTCACAGATATTTGCAGTTATTTGAAATAAAAACGGTGTATATTAACGACTGGGAAATGATAAGTCACTGTTAAACTGTTATTTCCAGATTTTCCTGGTTTTGTTAATGTACAGAAAATAATCAAAAGCTCAGAAAAAAGCTTTAATTTACAAAATTAAAACTGTATGTAACATTAGTTTTACTAATATTTGTACTATTACAGTGTGTGACTGAGAAATTACACCATTTAACTGTATTAAATCAACAGCGTTCCACCATTTAACACAGTCTTTCTGGCTCCTTGCTGTCAGGTATTCAGTGTTTTTTACAGATTGTTTTTACAGGCTATGTGGTGTGTCTTCCATCAAAAGTAATAAAAAATGAAAAGTGGGAGTGTTATTTTAGCTGTGTGGACGTTGCAGTGGTTTGTTTGAGAGCCACCGAGGAACCGAACTGGAGGAACAGCGATGCACAAAGCTTCACTCCTCTTCCAGAATTACGTTTGTGTGTTTGCTCTGTAGCTTTGAGGATTAGTGCCGAGCCGATTCATAAATACGGTCCTTGTGTGTTTTAGAAAAAAGCCAAACGCATTGGATCGCGTACGTTTTTCTGCTGATGCACACACATTCATGCTGCAGAAATGACCCTCTAACAAAGGTTCAGAGGATAAATCTGATGGGTCACAACGCGAATGAAAAGTTCCATTTCTCTCTCATGACTTGACTGGAATAGTTGATATTCTGATAAATGACAGGATCAGTTCATAGTTTCAGGCCTCCAACAGTTTGAGGTCAGAAGGGTAAATCACTCCGGTTTGGAAAACATATCTGCTTCCTGTCTTGGATTCTTCTATCTGTGTTTTTAGCATCACGCCAGACACAGAGGAAAGCAGGTGGTCTGTGTTAGAAGCAGTGGAATCCAGGTTTTGAACGATCAGAGCGGCACTAGGGAGTCCTACAGAGGACTACAGAACTACTCAGCTGGTTTTAATGTTGTGGCTGATCGGTGTTGGTGTTTACTGTTAAATAAACTTGGTAATCTGCATAGAAAATTAATCTAAGGCCTTTTGAGGAGGTCAGTGAGTCAAATGTAGATTGGCAAGCACACATTAGGTCTTTATATTAATGTGTTTTGGTGCTGATATGTTAAATATTATTTATTCATCTGCATTTTCTTTTAAACCACTTTTTGGAGCCAGACTTAAAACCAGAATCTGACTTGCTTGTGCCTTTTATTACATTTCAAAATGTTTACAATGTTATTTTATAATTTTTACAACTTGTAAACTAAATTTGTGGGAAAAAATAATATTGTAGAGTGTAAATCAATCTGGAACATTTCTAGGTTAAATACGTTTGAGTCTTAAACCTTATATGTAACGTGTGTATAATAAATGTTATTATTGGGTCTTAATATTTAAATTAGTCAGGTAAGTTTCTATAATAAATAAGTGAAGGGTCTGATCGTCAATATTCTAATCAGTCAGGTAATTTTGTAATGTATAATATTCTATGTTTTAATCGCTTATATTTAAATTGATAAATGTGTGTAATAAATAATATTGTAGGGTCTTAGTTTAATATGTTAATGAGTTGGATAAATTCCCAATATACAATATTGTAGGGTCTGAACTGTAATATTTAGCCAGGTAAACTTGAATAATAAATAATATTGTTCAGTCTTATCCTTAATATTTAAATTAGTAGTTAATATGGCAACATTATCTTATTTATCAGTATCTGTTCTTTTTAAACGTGTTATATTTATAATGGTGACTTGGCTTGAAAATTTAACATACTTATCAAAGTAATGTGAAATGTAAAAAACAACCCTATAAGCATGCAAAGTTACATTTATATTTGATAAAATATAATAAACAAAATGTTTCCTGTGCATTAAATGAAACGAGACTAATGTACACATCTAAAACGTAACCTTACATGATGACTTTTAAGTGCAGTTTGCTTGAAATCTTTAATTAGGACGAGAGAAATGTGTAAAACTGTGATGCAAGAGTGTTAAATCCACACGGGTCGGTGTGATTTCACAAAATGTCTGATTAAAAACGGGACTTTTTAAAGGCACTTTATGGCCTTAAATTGTGAAGCTGCTCAGATCTGAGACCTTCGAAAGGCTCCGCAGAGACCTTGACTCATGAGATAATGAGGCTGAAACCTCAACTGGACACTGAATCAAACATTTTTCTCCGCCTTCATCTCTCTGTGTGTGTGTGTGTGTGTGTGCGCCTCTCGATCTCGCTGCTGATCTGTCTGTCTTTGCTGAGAGTTTGCTGCATCGCAACGCTCTGCCGTTACCATGGCAACACTGGAGAACGAGAAAAAAAAGGCAAGCGTTTTTTTTTTTTTTTTAAAACATCCTCTGCTGTAGCTTCAAATTCAAGACAGATGTGGCGACGCTGCGACGTTGAGAGTCCGTCACTGAAGAGAAATCTGACAGACGGGAAGCTGTGAACTCATCACACACACACACACACACACTCACACACACACACAGTCTCTCTCTTGCTGGCTTATGTTCAGTGATGTCGCACGCCCACCGTTCTCAACTCATTTTCTGTCACTCTTCAATCCTCGCTACGTGCCAGCATCACCACAGCAACCGGGCGGCCACACTGATGCCTGTCAGCCTCGCGGCGCCTCGCTGATCCCCACGACATGATCACCGATTATCAATAGTGCAATTACATCATTAGCAGCAACATTACATCACCAGCCAGCTGACTGTGTGCTCTCTCCGTGTGTTTACTCACATTCCTCTCAGCCGGATCAGCACCTGGTTGTTGTGGTTCTGCTCCACAGCGTCCACAAAGTCCTCAGTCTGCTGCGCCTCCTTCTGCTGCTGCTGCTGCTCAGTCTGCTGGTCCTCAGACTGTGGCATCTCCTCACTCTGCACCTCCTCCTCCTGCTGCTGCTCCTCCTCCTCCTCCTCCTTGGGCTGCTGCAGCTCTTCACTCTCCTGCACCTCCTTCTCACTTTCTTGCACCTCCTCAGTCTGCTGCACCTCCTCTTCTTGGTGCATCTCCTCCTTCTCTTCTTCTTCTTGCAGCTGAAACTCCTCCTGCTCTTTCTTTAGCACCTCCTCAGACAGTCCGTCCTCCTGTTGCTGCACCACCTCCTCCTCCTGTTGCATCTCCAGCTGCTGCACCACCTCCTCCTCTTCCAGCTCTCCCACCTGCTGCTGCTGCTGCACCTCATCCACGTTTCCCTCCTGTTGCTGTTCCTTGTCTTCCTGCACCTCCCCCAGCTCTCCCTCCTGTTGCTGCACCTCCTCCTGCTCCTCAGCTTCCACCAGCTGCGCCTCCTCCGACTCCTCGCTCATCTCGCTCAGGTTTTGTACAAGTGTTCACAGAGCAGAGTTTGGTCCCTGCGGAGAGTCCCGACGTCTCTCACACCGAAGGAGTCGTGAAAACATTGACGCCGATCGCAGAGGAGAGCACTCGAGTTCGATGAAACTTCATCCAACTTCCTGTGATGTCACCTGACGAAGCCCGGCCAATCCCAATCGATGGCCGACCCGTAAAGGACGCAGAGTGGGTTAAAGGTCACGAGAATTTGAAAGTTGCAAAGCAGGGACAAGAGGAAGAACGAGGCGATCGGCTAGCTGCGACTTCCTCCAGCGGCTCACAGTTCAGCTCTGCGCTCCGGCACTGCGGCGGCAAAACGACGCCGCTGAATGTCCCAGAGCATCGCCGTAGCAACGCAAGGATGGGATGGAATGAGAGAGAGAGGGAGGGAGAGAGAGAGGGAGGGAGGAAGAGGAGTGATGGAGGAGGACAAAGAAGCAGAGAATGTTGCAGAGCGTTACCGTGGTAACTCAACAACGGTTGCCAAGAGTGATGGAATCCTGCAGCCGACGGACCTCCTCCTCTTCCTTCCCCTCCTCTTCTTTCTCCTCCCAAATTGAAACGTACATAACTTTACGCTCCGTTCAGATGAAAACCAGCACCTCAGTCCGTCCTCCCCTTGCTCGCCCGCTGTGTCTGAGAGAGAGAGAGTGTGTGTGTGTGTGTGTGTTCGCACTGTGCTGAAGTGTGTGTGTGTGTGTGTGTTTCCAGTGTGTGTTTCTAGTGTGTGCGTGTGTGGTTTTTAGACAATGATGATGTAATGTTCCTGAAAATGAGAGTCACAAATCCTCTCCAGTCAAGTGGCACAATCACACAGTCAGTGTGCAGTGCTGCTGGCGCCTCCTACAGGCTGCACTGCTTATTACAGCCTGAATCAGTCAAAGGTCCAGGCTTGGAACTGAGTCACATCCCACAGTATGCTGTCTGTTCGTGCGGGATTCTTCCTTTAAAATGATCAAATGTGATTGTACACTCAGTATTTTTGTTGCTGTTTTTTTAGAAACCTTGAGCATAAGTAATTCAAATACTGTTGTACAGCACAAGGAATCTATGGGAAGGAAACGGACCCCAGGCAATAAGCAGGGTGTTTTTCATAGAGGACTTTTTGGAGCTTCCTAAAGAGGTTTGAGCCAAAGGAAAAATCACCAGTGTCAAATTAGTTAGTGTTTCCTTTACTCAGTAGACACTTCTGTTCATCAAATGCACAGATTTCTATCAATGAAGGTTGTGGAGGCAGGGACGTGCTTTCTCACCTGTTATTAGGAGCATGTGTGTGTGTGTGTGTGTGTGTGTGTGTGTGTGTGTGTGTGTGTGCCACTGGGGCTGAATGATTGTCTAATTAGTATCACCTGCATCTGCCTGTGAGTTTTGTTTTTGCTTGGTACTGGGAGAGAGGAGGCAGGGAGCTGATATTCCTGTCGACCGCTAAAGCTTTTTACCATCATGTAGCTTAGTCCTGCATCTGCTTCAAATGTTTTTGAAAGAAGGTTTTGCTGAACAGGTCAAATAAACAGCCTTGAACTGCAGTAACAGCTTCATGTTTCCCTCCTTGGATTCAGCGCGTCAGACAGATCCCTGCGTTCCCCTCTCTGTGACCGATTTAGTTTTAATAGTCATGTTACAATGCGTAGTTGCACTGCTCTTTTATTCATTTAAATTTTTAATTTTTTAATTTTGATTGATTTTAAACTTCTGTTGTTTGTTTTTAATGCCATTAATGGCCGGGCTCCTTCTTCCTTGTCAGAGATTTTAACTATCCGTGATCAGGGCAGGGTCTTGCGCTCATCAGGTCAGCTTCTTCTTCTTCCAGACTGTGGAACAAACTGCCTCCCGACATTCGCACCACAACTGATCTCGGCCTTTTTAAATCAAAAGCTGAAGACCCATTTTTTTTAGATTGGCTTTTAACTCTGTCCAGGGCAGTCTTGTTTTTATCTGCTCTATTTTATGTACTTCAGGAAGGCCTTCAATGACCTGCAGCTCTGTGGCTCCTTCCACAGCCAAAAACCTGTGTTTTATGTGTTGTTTTTATGTATTAGCTTTATGTATTGCTTTTATGTATTGTTTTATGGCTCTATTGTAAAGCACTTTGGGTACCTTTTGGTTATTGTAAAGGTTTTTTTTTTTGATTGATTTTACTATATACAGTGCAATCTTGTTCCCCACAGTGCAATTTTATCTTTAATCTTGTTTTCACACGGTGGGTTTTGTTTTTTTAAAACTTTTTTTGTAATGATTTTGTGCTCTTTTGTTGTAGTTATGCTGCTAATCCAAAGAGCTGCAAAAATGCCTTTTGTAGTTGTTAACAATGACAATAAAGACCTATTCTATTCTATTCTATTCTATTCTAGCCACCCTAAAAGTCTCATTCCGAGCCAGGAGGAATCCTGCTTCCTCATGTGTTAGGTACCAGATATCAGAAGGATGTTAAAGTTCTGCAAAGTTGTCACAGTGATAACGTTTATCCTCCATTTACTGCAGGTAAACAGGAGAATTAGGTCAACAAACAGATGGGAAACTGGCAAATCACTTCAGTCTAACCCTGCAGCCTATAGTGGTGTAACTGTGGGAAACAAGAAGCATGAGCTTTGTAATGGATTAGGGGGAATGGTGGACTCCTTCCTGTGCTGCTAAATAACTTAATTTTATCTCCTCCGTTGAAGTCATTTGAGTTTTCAGACATCTCTGCTGCTGCATCACACCAGAAAAGTCACAGATACATAAAGACAGATACCTCAGACCAACTCACAAGATGCATTTCTGCTGCCTCTATAAGCATCATGGTTGAAATAATAGAAACTAGAAAAGCACTCAGAGAGCGAAGACTTCCACCAAGGAGCTTCAGTCCACCCCCAACGCAATCTCCCAATTCACATATTTTGTATGGAACGTTACAGATACAAATGTAATTACATACAGTTCAAATGTCCTACTGACAATGCGGCCTTCACCCCATCCGACCTAATGAACAGGCGCGGCCTCTAGCGCGGCAGCTCCTAACAGCCTCCCAGCTTCTTAGACAACCGGAGATAAGAATGCCGGCCCAACCGTGCGTATGTCGCTCAAGAAGGAAAGAGAAGTCCGTCATTGTCGCTGTCTGTCACGTGGAGACCCAAAATGTGATGTGGTCAGAGGGGGTTACCCCAAAAACAAGAGTGCCCTCTGGTGGCTTGTAGAGTAAACCACATTCAATTGTCCAGCGGGTTACACTTACACTAAAAAAAAAAATCCTGGATGGAGACGGTGATCCGGATCCAAAATTTCATCATTTGTTCTTTGTCCCATTTCACACATTTCCTGAAAATTTCATCCAAATCCGTCCATTACTTTTCGAGTTATTTTGCACACAAACAAACAAACTAACCAACGCCAGCCATCACATAACCTCCTTGGCGGAGGTAACAAACAAACCAACGCCGGCAAAAACGTTACCTCCGCCGAGACTTTTCTGCTGCTTTCAGATGTTCTAATGAGAAGAATGTCAAAACCCAGCAACAGGGAACAACATGACAGTAACTAATCCTCGTCTTATACTAATATGAATGAATAAAAATGACTGTCATTGCCACACTAGCAGGCACTTTACATGTTTTACGCAATCATATGTCATTTTGTCTTCTGCTTTCATCTTCAGTTGTGTAAAACTACGGGATGAACTTATCAGAATGTGTAATTGTTGCACTACAACTTTGCATAACAATGAAGAATTTTGTGTGACTTAAAGTGAAAAGGAGAAAATATTTTACTAGTTATGTTTGTATGCATGTATGTCCACTTAGTACCTAGTACGTAATTGAATAGGGCATGTAAATGTTATAATATTACTACAAATATAGAAATTTAAAATTCAGTCGTTCATTGCATTTTAATTAACCAGGTTTCTGACACATCACTGCAGCAGGTTATGTTCCGGAGAAGAGATCAGTGCATATTAAAGCACCTTCTACCGACCAGTCAGTTCTCTTTGGAAAATGTCATCAGCATTAGAAGATCCAGCAGAGCTCAGTGCACAGATAGAGAAAGGGGAAAGCGATTTCAAAGCCGTCTCATTGTCCTCTCTGCCTTTGTGGAGCGACATCATCCTAAAACAGAAACTGATGATGACATTACATCCTTACAGCCTGATTGTTGACCTTGTCGACTCCCAAAACTGTAACACCACCAAGCAGCGTGAAAGACTCAAATTCCAGGCTGTAAGAATGAGACTTAATGTGAGATTGCTGAGTTCACCGTCCACATCCCCATGAAAACGGTTGATTTCAATTGCTTGATTAGGTATTGTTAAGTCATTTGTCTTTGGGCGAGCAGCATAAAAGGACAGCATCTGTAATTTTGCTATAAAATCCTGTGAGGCAAAGCGATATTTAAGCTGAACATCTGAGCAGCTTGTACACAAAAGGACAGTGATATGGATAAGCATAATAATTACGCATTCACACAGCTTTTTGCAGTTTTCCTTTCTGGCGTTGGCCACAGCAGCCTGTATTATATTTTAAACTTCTCATATTGGTTTAGGATTCTAGTTTGTTCTTCCTTTGAGAAATACATAAAGCTGTGCACACTTACTTTATGACTTTCTATACGATATGAGTGTTAGTCTTCGTCGAATTATGTTTTTATGTCCATTTTTACCTACTCTCTGGCTGCAGCTGAAGCAATAAAACTGTCTGAAACGCCTGAAAAACACACATTCATTTCATATAATATACATTTAATTAGTTACATCTACTTGCTACTTACTACTACCAGTTTACCTGTCCATGTTTTTGTCAGCATCTTTAATGTGAACACGCTCACATCTAGGTTCAGAAACTCTGGTTGACTCGTGGAGTTGATAACCAGCTTCCTAAAACCACTCATCCTGATTGCAGGTTAAGTGAAGTCAGATAACGATGGATACTGTGGGTATGTTGAACCTGCTTCGTCGTACAGGCCCCAGTTCTTGTACAGACTCAGTCCTCTGCACATTACATGCAAAAGAATGCCAAACAGGCAAACTTGTCACTGGTTCAATAGATTAATAAAATCTTTCCCCTCACATCAACATCACTGTGTTCCCCTTAAACGAAGCCCTTAACCCCAACTGTGGCACAGTGACCAGCAGATCAGGCGGTGGTTGCAGGCAGCATCAAAGTGTGAATGTGATCAGACAGCAAAAAAACCCTTCAAATGACCCCCTGATTAAAAAATAAAATGTTCCACATAGTGCTGTCAATCGATTAAAATTTTTAATCGCGATTAATCGCATGAATGTCATAGTTAACTCGCGATTAATCGCAAATTAATCGCACATTTCTTATCTATTCTAAATGTCCCTTGAATTATCATTTTATACGAGGAGGAGGCGGAGAATTCGCGTCAGCTGTGTTTGGCCATCAAGTGGTATTACAGACTGGATGTGCTACGATGATAACTCGGTTCATACTGACAACACACACAGATAACTTTGGTCTTGTCAATCGTCATGCGCAGACCCCAGGCCGCCTTAACCTAGTGGAGCATCTGCATCAGCAGCACACGGTTCAGGACGCAGAAAAGGAGCCGATAGAAAGGCGAGCGAGAATATTGCTGCTGTACCACCCCCAGCAGGAGATCCTGTCGGACTCCGACGGCGAACATCTCGCCCTCGACCTCGCCAACCATGCCCCCGCCCCACCCACCCCCGCCCGCGTTAATCTCGCGATAAAAAAATTGACGCCGTTAAAATTTATTTGCGTTAACGCGTTAATAACGCGATATTTTTGACAGCACTAGTTCCACAGTGACAGTAAACTCAGTTAGCATGCAGCTTGTTGGCATGTTAGCATGTGGATGCTACTCCTGAACCTAGCACACAGCATTTTGGTTATCCATCCATCCATCATCCATCATCCATCCATCCATCCATCCATCCATCCATCATCCATCCATCCATCCATCCATTATCTATACACCACTAAATCCTCTGCAGGGTGACGGGGGAGCTGGAGTCTATCCCAGCCGACTCAGGCAAAGGCAGGGGACACCCTCGCCAGCCTATCGCAGGGCCACATATAGACATACAACCAAGCGCACTCTCATTCACACCTACGGACAATTTAGAATCATCAATAACCTCACCTTTTTTTTTGGACTGTGGGAGGAAGCCGAAGTACCGGGTGAAATGCACAGGGAAAACATGTAAACTCCACACAGAAAAAATCCCACGCATCCTAACCAGGACGCAAACCAGGTGTCCTAACCGGGACACGAACCGAGGATCTTCTAGCTGCTAACCACCGAGCCACCGTGCAGCCCCATTTTGGTTATAGTTTTGTTATTGTTGTTTGTAATCTTCATTTCTTACATATCTCTACTACTGTGATGATGCTGATACTGACAGGTGACAAATTAAAACCTCCAGAAACATGCAGATGCTTCCACTCAGGTGCACTGCGTGGGAAAATTAAGCAATTAGCATCCAATCATGTTCTGTGGCAAGAAATAAAAATGCTAATGAGGCCCGGCTGATTCTAATTTTGAATCAAGACGGCAAGAAAAAAAGATCTAAGTGACTTCAGCAGGAGAGGAGGAACAGCGATTTTTCAGTCTCATCAAGTCAGGAGCACCAGGAAGATGCTCGTTGTTTTCGTCAGCATTCACATGGTTGAGCACCGTGAATTTAGACTGTTGAGGTAGAGTTTTACTGCAAAGCCCCGAGCCATCTGAGGGACAACATTCGGCACAACCAATCTGATCTGTGGTGTCTTGGTACATGGGCACTCCAATGCACCTAAAGACAGTGTTTCTTTAGGCCACAACAACACAACTGTCGCTTCCAATCCACTTTACTCGCTAGATTTAGCTCCGTCTGACAAGTTGAAGGATCACTGTTTTGACCCAGTTAAAGACATTCATCTTGTTACAGTGTAGCTTGATCATGTCACTGTCAAATACAGCATGTGGAACGTTAAAGTCTGCTAATGCATAAGACTGGAAACATTTTCTTGGACTAGATCAGAAATTTCCAACTTACGATTTGCATCTAAACTTCTTACCAGCTCTTGTGGTTCTTCACAGCACAGTGTCCATGAACTCGCCTCCCGATGCTGCACCGGTTCCTGATCGAATCCTGCAGCCGACTCACGGCTTTCTTTGGCGATAAAGAGTCACCTGATGGAGTGAAAGGAAGGAAAAGTTAGTTTTAAAAAGTCAGTGCTGCTATTTAAACGGTTTGACCGATTCTGTGAGTGATTTAATGTGTAAGACTAAATAACCACAAATGACAGAGTGCAGGCCTTTCACACGTTTGTGCCTGGGAGCCCGTTTGTTTATATGCTGAACAGGATTAGCACAGTTTGTCAGTGTGTGTCAGAGTCCATGTGTGTCCATGTCGCCCAAATGAGCAGCTCTTGTGGTTGTAAACAAACCATCATGGCAACAGCGGGGCGACTGATTGGTCAGCTGGCTAATTGACTGTTAATTGCTTCTTCATAATCAGCACCAACGCCAAGGAGATAATTAAAGATGACCGCGTGGGCGTCTGGAAGAGTGTGTGTGTGTGTGTGTGTGTTTCAGTAATATATTCAGGTCTTTGTTTGTCAAAAGGCTTTTCAGGCAACAAGTAGAACAACAGCAGCAGAGCTGAGAGACATGTTAATTATATCTTAGACCTTTATCTGACGGACGCCACAGGACACTCTGACCAACGCTAGTTTTTATCCCTATAAATTTTATTAAGTACACATTAAAGATTCCTGTCAAACATATAAAAACAACCACAATTTAGGTTTTTCCACGAAAAGGTTAAATTAGTTAGTTCATAAACTGTTTTGTGGGAGATAAAATAAGGTGTAAATTTCTACCCCCATGTCAAAAAACTTAAATGAACGAATGTGTTAATACATGAAGTCGTGGCTACAACCTTGTGTTCCATTAGAATCAGTTTTAATGACCAAACATGGGTCACAGCATGTATTTTATAAGTCTGTACAGACACGATGTAAACTAAAACCTGACTGGTTGGCAGAGGGATCCAACCATAAGGCAGTGATTCTAGTTTTCGGCGTTTTACTTGCATCTCAAATAGTCTGCAAGTCCACATGTAGCATCATGAGTGTTTTTCAGTTACTTGTAAGGCACTTTGAGTCGTCCGGCTCAGCGCTAGATTAATGTTTTTATGCTGCACTGGTGAAAATTAACTCCTTTTGCACTTTCTTGGATTAATAATTCATTTTTTTCTGTGTAAATAATTTATTGGAAAATAATGTTTGTTTGTTTATTACTTGCTTCCATGTGGCTCAAAGTCAATGCAAAGTGTTATTACTACACTGGAAATAAATAAATAAAATTCACACCTTTTCTTATATTAGAAATATTTTATGCACTTTTTAACTTTTGAATGGCTTCCAAGTCAATGAATATATCACTACACTGGCTGCGTAGCACACATCAAAGTGCATTTTAGCCCATTTTCTACATAATAGGAACATGTTTATGGAAAGTTTTATATTTTTTCCAGCAGCTTTCATGCAAATCAGTAACTAGATTTAAATCCCTCTGCTGCTTTATCTGTTGTCCATCCAACTGAACCAACAGAACACTGAGGGGAAGACATTTATGATAATGTACATCATGTCCATATCTGTGCTGAAACTATCTGCTGTCTAAAGACCACACAGACAAACATCAGAATGACGATGAAGCTGGGTGAGATGTTTTAAAAAACCAGTCAAACCCAGTATGTTTTTGTAAACGGAGTGAAACTGAGACAGGCATCAGGAGGCGACTGTCTGACCTGTCACCGTCTGAACCGGAGGGTCCTCACGTGGCGCCGCCGTCACCACCGCCATCTTCCTGTCCAGAACCGAGCAGGAGGAGCCCATCGTCAGCAGGAGGAGGAAGAGGAGGAGGAGGAGGAAGGAGACTCCAAAAAGCAGGAGGACACTGTACACTTCCACACCAACATGCTGCTCTGAGCAGCTCTCCGTCGCTCTGAGGGTTGTTGTGTTGGCTGTCGCTCTCTCTCTCCCTGAAGGGTGTCGAGGTGTCTCTCCCTTTCAAACAGGAGGGTCACTGTGTGTTTGTATTTGTCTTACTCGTGTTGTGGGGACATTTAAACAGCGACAATATGAGGGAATCAACTTGCTTATATCATAAAGCATTAAATGTTAGTGTGAAAGATTTAAAATAGGGTAACATCAGGTTCAGGAGAAGGGAAGTCAGGGTAAGTAAGTGGAGATGCAACTAGAAATAATCTTCATTTTAAGTTTATCTGTGATACATTTTCATAAAAGGCAGTCTTGAGTTCCCAGTGACTCCTATAACTCTTAATTTTCTACAACGGGATCACTGGAACTAATACATCTATGTCTCAAAAAACAATCACGCATTTTGGTTTGTTCGTCGATTTATTATGTGAGTTCTGAAAATATGTGAGAATCCGCTGCGTTGAAAATAGTTTACTACTAGAAACCAGAAAATAGTGAAACTTAAGAAGCTGGAATCAGAGACTTTAGACTTTTTTCCTTTAAAAAACTGCGAAATAGTTGGCGAATAAATTAACATTTGACAACTATTTGATAAATTTATATATTGTCGCAGCTCTACATCAAAAGATCCAATATGTCAGCAAAAATCAACAATTGGAGAAAAGTCCAAGTCTAAAAACAGATTCTTCTTTCCTCTCCTATTGATAATGTTTTTAGCCCTCAGATTTATTTATTAAAACTGGATATAAAGTAGCTCAACCTGCAGCAGCTACAGCAGTAACCTGCTACTGACACTCTGATGCTTCACTATTAACAATCTAAAGATGGTACATACAATAATATATCAGTCAGAGGGACCAAACCAAGACTATTACTGCAATGCTTCAACTACATCTTGCTGCTATGTACTTTCACTTCAACAGGATTTTTCATGCAAGACTTCTATTTGTAATTTTACACTGCTCTATTGGTACTTATGCTTAAGGGGTAACTCCATTTCAAATCATCACGGACCTTCTAGCTCGACCGTCTCTGATTTGCTTAAACTTTTTCATCATAGGCTATGGATATTTCAAATGGCATCTGTGAATTTTTAGACTGATATATATTTGTCCCTCAGGGGTCTATTTTGGGCCCTCTTTTGTTTACTATTTATCTGCTACCCCCGTGGGAAATGCTGCACCATTTAAACATTGATTTCTACTTTTATGCAGACGACACACAGTTATACTTTCCTATCAAGCCTGGCTCCACCGACATTTCATGCATTTCGTCCCACCTTGCCGAAACCAGAACTTGGATGTCCAAAAACTTCCTGCTATTAAGTGAGACAAACTCAGACATCATCTTGATTACCCACCGTGGACCCAGTTCTAGCAGTATTAATAACCGCTCCTCTGGTCTGGGTGCATTATCCAACAATGTTCGTAAAGATACCCGCAACTTAGGTGTTGTCTTTCACTCTGACCTGTTCTTTGATTGTCAGGTGACTAAAGTGGTGCAGTCTTGCTTTGCTCAGCTGAGACAGCTAACCAAGATCAGGTCATTCCTCTACCCAGCAGACTTAGAAAAGGTCATACATGCTTTCATTTCGCTGGGTACCTCACGATACGATATGCGATACATGGCTCACGATACCGATACTATCATGATACAGCAATACTACGATAATCAATATATTGCAGGACAATCACATAACGATACATCACGAGATCTATGACTGAAAAGTACAAAACGTCTATAAAAAGGTTAAGTTCTTTAATTTTTCATGAATCAAACAGTGTGAAGAACATCACTTGTGTCAGAGCTTTTCCTTTTTTGTCTCCAGGCCGATGCTTTTATGGAAACACACAGACCCTACTGCAGTATAACAGAACCATGCCATACTCATGGTGCTGGCTCCCATAATGCATTGCAGCACACAGTTGAGTCTCTGTGACTGGCTCCGCGATCGCTACATTTATTTATTGTAGTTTGGTGTCACTTTCTCAGGATTTGACACAAATTTGGATGAACCTCTTAACAAAAACTGAATAAAAGTTTTGCCATAGGACTCTTTTACAGACACACTGACTGTAACTTGTCAATGTCCACATGTGCCGTCACATAATAAAACACTGGATGGACAAACTATTTAACTGCACTTTGGACTAATTCTATCTTTTTTTTTACCTTGTTTACTTTTATCTTTATGGACCTTTATTTGTGTCTGTATTAAATAAAGAATGAATAATGCTGGCGGCACTCGGGAACGAGAAAGGAAGCTTTGTTTCAAACATTGTATTAACAGCTGTAGGGCTGGGTCCGAATATCCGAATATCCGAATATTCAGTCCATGTGGTATCTGGATAATTATTCTGAGATCTGAATATCTCTCTGTGGTTGCAGACGCAGCAGCCTCGGCTTTACTTTACTGTCATGAAGCATCGGTGTATCTCAGTCACTTACTGCGTTATTAAAAAAACAAACAAACAGTTTTATTGTACGTCACTAGCCGCCGCACAAGCCACTGCTACACGAGCTGGGAAAGCGGAAAAGGAAAAGCTTTATTCCAGGTAAACCAGTGGCTCACCTGGCTGGAGATGGAAGAGGAGGAGGAGTCTGAGGACGAAGCATCTTGGCGTAGATCGACCTTATTATTAGACTCATCTTTCCTTTATTAAACTCCGTGCTTAATTTAACCACTGCCACGTGGCACTCAGCTCCTTCTGTATTGCAAATATAAACCGAAAGCTTGTACCTACAGGGCCTCATGTGCTACCACCCACACCATGACGTTAGGCTGAGAAGCATCGTGCGACCTGTTGCCTAATGGATGTTTGATTTTTGAGTCCTGATAAGCTACATGATTTCTTGAAGTCTAGAGTGGCTCAACCATGCGTTTCTTTGTTTTTGCTCTGACTTTGTTTGGTTTGTAACTTTTTTCCCCCACTGTATTGCATGTTTTTCATTTCCACTCAATTTCTACTGATTTGAATCTCCCCCGTGAGGAAAAAACTTTATTTAAAATTGTGTAGGATTTGCCCCTAAATAAGTCAAATTAGTGATTATCTTCGCGAATGCTAGCTAATAACATGCAACCATTAAAAAAAGCGGCTGTTTCGAGTCATTAATGACTTCAAACAAATCTCTGCGAGGAGTTGAGGATGGTGGCGTTGCAGGTGGGTTTGCATGTTGGTGGTTTTGCCTGTGTGCTTTGCTTTTGCGAGTCAGTTCTTGCATACGTCACAGTCTTTGTTGAGCTCGCTTGCGTCTCTTACAGTAGCGTTGCTGCCTGCCATTATACCGGTACAAACTCTTCCTCGGCCGATTCATTTCCGCTCAAGTCTCCCTCATTCTTGTGATTACCGCCACCATGTGGAGTCATTAGGTAGTGACACTAGGGAAATGGCAGCGGGCAGGGGAATCTGGCAGAGTTTAGGGCACCTTATTATACCAACTATCCATCCATCCATCCATTATCTATACACCGCTTATTCCTCTGTAGGGTCGCGGGGGGGCTGGAGCCTATCCCAGCCGACTTGGGCGAAGGCAGGGGACACCCTGAACAAGTCGTCAGTCTGTAACAGGGCTACATATAGAGACAAACAAGCACACTCTCATTCACACCTACATAATCAATTAACCTCAGCATGTTTTTGGACTGCGGGAGGAAGCCGGAGTACCCGGTGAGAACCCACGCACAGGGAGAACATGCAAACTCCACACAAAGAGATCCCAGGTGTCCTAACCGGGGACGTGAACCGGGGATCTTCTAGCTGTGAGGCAACGCTGCTAACCACCGCGCCACCGTGCAGCCCTTATACCAACTAAAGTATCGATATTTGCTGCCAGTGTATCGAAACTCATATCGCACGAGGAAAGGTGACGATATATCGCTGTATCGATATTTTGTCCCATCCCTGGTCCAGAATGCTGCTGCCAGGTTTTTAACACCAGGAGGAGTGGCCACATTACTCCTATCCTTGCTGCCCTTCACTGGTTTCCTGTCAGTTTCAGAATTGATTTTAAGACTCTACTTCTTATTTTCAGAGCCTTGAATGGCCTGGCTCCCGCCTTTATCTGTGATCTGTTGACTCTGTATAAGCCAGAGCGATGTTTGAGATCCTCTACTAATGATTCCAAAAATAAGACTTGTTACCAAAGGCGACAGGGCCCCTCAGCTATGGAACTCCCTGCCTGAGGATCTCAGACAAGCGAACTTGGTGTCCTCTTTTAAATCTCTTCTTAAAACTAATTTTTATCGCTCGGCTTTTCTTAGCTGATGTTGTTGTTTTTATTCTTCTTATTTACTTATTCATTTATTTATCCTATCTTTTTATATATTTATAAATTTGCTTTCATGTTCTGTATTTTATTTGCCACTAATTACTGTTGTCTTTAATGTACAGCACTCTGTAACTCTGTTTTGAAAAGTGCTATACAAATAAAGTTATTATTACATATCAAGTGCATCTGAGATAATTTTGTTTATTTGTTTGAAGAAAAAAAATGTATATTAAGGAATAAAAAGCTGTACTCTCCTTGTTTTGTTAGTTGACAGTACAGATAATTTGCATTATTTTCAGTGTTTTGTTTTTTTTTACAGTTTTTGAAATATTACGGTATTCCATTGTTTCTTAACATATTTTTCTGGTCCAAAGCAATAACTTCAAGCAATCACAACAAACATTTCTGCTTCGGTCATCGACATTTTTTATTCATTTTAATGTTTAGAAAATAGATTGTGGAAGTTTGTGGCGGCTCCCCGTCCCGATCCAGTTTGGACGGGTCAGAATGGAGACTAAACTAAACACAAAACACAAAGAAGACATCATAAATAATAACGTGAAAGCAAGGAAAATTCTGCTTTTTGCAGTCGCTAATGTCGTCTCAAAACCTGCACAACCAGATTCCAGTAGAAGTTAGAGAGAAAATATGTCGAACATTTGGAAGAACAAATTCATCTTTACAGTTTCTGAGTGATGTGTAGTTTCTTATTCTTATTTCAGCTTCACATTTTGATATTACTTGCTCTGATTCTGCTAGATAATAAAACCTCCCCTTCTCTGTTATAATACAGTCATTTTTCAGTAAATGCTTTTTCAGATTCAAAAATGTCCTCATGAATTTAATTAATCTATTATCACTGCTGACTAACCAGCCTAAACCTTTTCTCTTTGTGTTTCAGTGTTTGGATCCGTTCATCGTTTTGTAGCTCCTCAGCTGATCCAGGAAGCCGGGGTTCGGCGAGGAGGCGGGTCGAGCTGATTTCACCGACGAGAGCGCGGCGTCGAAGGACTGGCCGTCACATGACATCAGGTAGCCAATGACGACAGCCGGTGCACGCGACACGCCGGCGTTGCAGTGGACCAGCACCACGCCTTTCTACAGAGAGAGATATGTGGAAATGTTAATGCTAAAGCTGCTTTAAGTGACCACTAGGGGGCAGAAGACCACACAAATCAAACATTTTATCTTCTTATAAAGCCGTCCTGGTCGACTGGTTAGCAGATATCTTCCTGTTAATGCATTCAAAACACAGAGAAAGTCACCTTCTTCTCTTTGACTTTCATTATTCTCCGTGAAGTTTTCGTGTTTTCATTACATCCACAGCACATCTCAGGAGATAAAACAGGAAATCACTAGCAGACTACTACACTTCAGATGGACGTATTGTGCTTTCTACCCCACTACATTTATCTGACAGCTTTGAGAGAAAGATTTAACACAATGGATCACATAACAAGCATTTCAAGACATTGTTAAATTTTATATAAGCAGTTCTTGTTGGACAAATAGTTATTTTTCCCGCCAAACTTCTTACACATTTCAATAAATGTTCCAATAATTCAATAACTTGTCGTGTTTGGTGTTGAAAGAGGTGAGTTTTAATCCAATAGACTGGTACAAAAAAGTAACTGAAGTCCAAATGAATGAAAAAAAAAACATGTGGAGCTTGCAAACATAAACCAAAAATATCCAAGAGACAACGTAAGCACAGGAACACGCTGAAGCAAGAATTAAAATAACACAAAAAACGAAATGCATGAGCCAAAGCCAGGCGGGTCAACACAAAGGAAACAAACTGGAGACTTGACAGGATGAACAGAGGGGAAAAACAAGACTATTTATACACTCAGACATGATCAGGGAGACCAGGTACAGGCGAAACTGAAGCGTGAAATCAGAAAAAGGAGGGAAACAGACAAACGGAGGAAGTAAAGACAGAAGCAGTGCACGAGGAGAGGTGATATCAAAATAAAACAGGAAGTACATGGTCAACAAAACTAAAAGACCGAGATAAAATTGAAAGCAGATTAGTGGAACCCTAACCCAACTGTAACATGCAGCTGACACGCTAATGCTTCACTGTTAATAATCTAATGATAGTACATGTAATAATATGTCATTTAGAGGTAATAAAGCAGGACTTTTACTGCAAAACTTATTAGATTTTGCTGTTGTGTACTTTTAGAGCAGCATTTTTTATGCAGGACTTTTACTCAGAAAATGGAACCTGATTATGTTTTATAACTTCCTTGTATGTTTTTCCATGTATATGTATCTTAATCTGTAATGTAATCTGTAAATATTGCGGTGAAATAAAGTTAGTGGAGTAAAGAGTAAAATATGTGACTCGTAAAATGTAGTGAATAAATTACAGAATGGAAAAAGTCAAGTAAAGTGCCGCAGAACTAATGAAGTACAGTGAAGAACATTTTCTACCACTGTTTTGTAACATTAAATTTAAAGTTTATTTAAAAATGAAGAAAACTAAACAGAAAAATCTGGGTGTCTATAGGTGTATGTTGTTTTATAATCGTCCTTTTACATTTCCCTGTAAAAAAAAATCAAGAAAAGGACTTTAAAACAACAAATTTTTATATTGGCAGGATATATTCCTAACCAAATCATCTATAATTATCTTTTACAGTGTGTTCATGATCTAGAATAATTCATAGTGACTTTCCCGAGAAGCACCAAATTAAAATAGTGTATTTTTTGTGTTGTTGGGATTCGAACATGAGCTGCAGTGACGCCACGTGAACACTGGACGTCTCCACGCTCCGACAGATCAGAGTTGTTCCTTTGACCTGAACCTGTCGAGCTGAGCGTCGCCTCACAACAAGCTGTTTAGCGAACAGGTGCCTTGTTTGTTGCTGTCTCTGGATGCACATTAGCGTCTCAATTACAGCCCGTGTTTCCCTTCACATGAAATGTTTCCACCACAAGCCGTGTCCCAGTTATCGGGCGGCACGTCACGGCCTGATAACCAGCAGAAATATCACAGTTTTCCATCAAGAGAGACTGTTAAAGAACTCAGGTGAATAAAAAATTAAAAGCAGAAGCAGGAAACTGTACATTTTTAGGAGTGTAAGCATGAAATCAGGCCTGGAAATAGTGTTAAAACGTCTGCTCAAAATCAAAACCAAACCAAACTGGAGCATGTGGGAGTGAGTTTAAAAGTCATATTCGGTTCAGAACAGAGGCAAAAATTGATGAGTAGACCTGAAAAATACAGGTGCAATGGCTTGAGCCTGGAAAACTGTGGAAAAACTGTAAAAAATACAGGCAAAACCTCTCTTTAACTTTTTGGTTTGGTCCAATTCTTTTAAAAAATAATGGAAAAAATGCTAAAAATGTGAACAAGGCAGGAAAGTGTTTAAAGCATAAAAATCTATTTTAAAAAACCCAATTAGCACAGAGTTTATGTATCTGTGTCACATGACGCTGTTGTCATGACAGCGTCCATATCTGACAGTCATTACCATCATTACCAGCCAGATGGCCTGCTGGGTAATCGGAGCCGGCTTTTCAGAGTAAAAGCATCAGTTTGATTATCAGGGCTGGAATTACCACATAAACACACACAGAAACATATCATAATGAACTCACACACTTCCTGTAATCGTACACCTCTCTCTCTCTGTGTGTGTGTGTGTGTGTGTGTGTGTGTGGTGTCATGTTAAGGTGAGCTGCAGGCTTCGCCGCTAAAAGCTTGTATGACACCGAGATCTGATCTGCGTCCACCTTAATAAAACATGAACAAAACTAAACATCTATTATTTAGAACTGAGGGAGAGGAGAGGGACCAAGGAGAGGAAACAAGGAGAGGAGATGTGAAAACACTTCGCATCTGCCTCCCACTGGGATGGTTTCTTGTAGTTTCTGCTAATTTTGCTACACCCAAGAAGCTCTGTAATTCAAGTCAAGTCAGATGTATTCATAAAGCACCATTAAAACAATAGGAGCTGAACCAAAGTGCAGTTATGACTAATACGAAATAAATACAGTCAAATCTGAATAGAACACTCAAGATCTTGGTACATCTAAGAGCATCTGGTTGGTCAACCCCAGTGCTGTAGTTGAGGCATGAAATTGTTTTAATGTGACTCAAAGTCCAACTAAAATCCTCTGAGTCAGAAATAATGTCCCTTTTTAATAATAATGTTTGTTTTCTGTTCTACTGTCAAATCACAAAGTACATGTGGGACCTAATGTGGACTCTGGGACACTATTAGTCGCCCTTTTCATGAGCCCACATATCTGCAGACTTTCCTGAAGGACCATACTTCTTCGCAAAATCGGTGGCACATAAATGTGGTTGTCCTCTCCTGCACACAGTCATAGGGTGTCTTTTTCATGCATTTATAGAGTTTTTATGTTTTTGGTCAAATATAAGATTTACAGACGTTGGCGGCTTTCCTGACTTTTGGCAGTTTGCTAAAATGTGCAATCACTGCCATGTCAATAACAGGTAGTGATGTACAAACTGAGCAAACCACAAATGAAAATTAGTCCAACACACTTTTTAGAAAATGTTTTTTAATGGGCATATCTATTTTCCTCCTTTTCTGTAACATGTCGAGCCCTTGTGAAATGGGACTGGGTTAAAGTGTCCATGTGGTAGAGGCACAAGACGTTGCCCAAGTGGTCACTGACAGTACTGCAACTGAACATAAACAAAAAATCCTGCAGCCCAAAAAGTGCTTTTACAACAGACCACCACTATAATGGAGCAGTTAAACTGCTGTTTAACCGCTGTTAAAATGTTGACAAACCTCAAACCCCAAACAAGTTCAATTCTACTCTTCTTATGGTTTGTTATTGGTATGGCCAGACCTATCTCCACAGCTGTATCATTGCTGCAGAATGGTCTGCTGCACCTCATCATCATTCTGCTATATGACGAAAAATGCTCCGGCTTGTTTGTGCTTCTTTAAACCAATTACAACCATTGAGCCCAGAATGCAGCAACAGTGTCCCTTAAAAACAGAGATGGGGGAATTGTTTTGTTGGAATATTTGGATGGCACCAAGCAGAGCCAAATGTTCTGCATACTTGGAATTTTCAGACTGTAGGTTGTTGTAAGTACAAAGGGAGGAGACAGTAATATAAACACAGATTATACCTGAAGTCTACATCCGGTGAGTCAGACTAGAGCTGGTTAAACCTCCTCACAGCCTTTAAAAGTGAGTTTCATTTTCATGACACAATGTAAAGCCTATGGACGGAGCAGGAACTCACTTTTCACGTGCATTTAAATCTGCACACTTGATCTTCTCTGGAATTAAATCGTCTACATAAATAAACTTTGCCTTGTTTTGCAGCTGAGCAGCTAATTAGCATCCAGCCTGCAAACGGAGGTCAGCGGTGCAACATTTGTTTGGCTGCTTGTTAGGCTGAGGTTCATGTTTCTGAGTCCGATAAGAAGGAGACTTTAGCAGCAAAGATTGTGTGTGTTGTAGTACAATGTGACCGTCCAGCCGTCTGACAGGGCGACGACGCTATCGCTTCAATGCAAATGCGGTTTAAAATGAAGCCAACTGATTAGCTTTAAGTCAAGTTACAGATAGTAAAAGTGTATTCTGACAAATTAATGCAAATTAATCAATCAAGGAACCCCAGCATAAACTATAAATATTTCAGTTTGGTTTCTGTTTTTTTCTGAGAGATGCTTTACGGAACCTTTGTAGTTGGACTTAATGCCTGACAGTTTGGTTTGTGAGGAACAGAAATAAGGTGATTGGTTTTTCTGCAGTGTTAGACATCCTTTGCTGTGTTTGCTTGACAACAGTAGAGCTGAAACAGTTTCTCAACTAATCAGTTTGTTGGTTTGTAAATGCCCATTTTGATTCTCAAACATTACCAGAACAAATTCTAGCTGCGAACAATTCCTCTTGCCGGACAGTTCGAGTCAATGAGTCGATGAATATATTCTGCGGTAATCAGACAATGTGCTACCTCACTGCGAGCCTGCTGGATGAAGTCACAGCAGTCCTGGATGTGAGGCAGCAGATCAGTATCAGGATGATCCAGAATGCTGACGGTCTTATAGATGAACAGGTCCGGAAACACGTTCTCCACTCCGAAGGCCACGTTCAGGATGTGAGTTACCTGAAGAAGAAGAAGAAGAAAAAAAAGAAGAAGAAGAAGAAGAAGAAGAGACTTCACACTGACTATCTTTTCAAAGTGAAGGTTGCAGACATTGCAGAGAAAAACTGATGACATCAAACCTCTTAAATAACACATTTGGATTTATGTAGTGAGAAAAAAATTTACTTTAAATTTTTAGATTCTTCAAATGTTCTGGACTGAACTCTTCTTGTCTTAAAGTAATAATGATGACTTTTGTTTCTCTTTACTTAGCTGAGGAGTTCTTTCCATGATATGGATTACTACAGTGGATGAACAGGGCTCTTTGCTGTTGTATACCAAAACTACACTATACCATAGCATAGTACCAATAGTGTATAAAGTTGTTGCTTTATTTGTTTTTATCTCCCTAAAAAGTTCCATATGTTCAAAGTTTGGTGTCTTCAGTATTGTTCCACAAATAAAAATCAGGGGTTGCCCACAATCCAATCCAAGCTATTTCATATCAGTATCTGCCAATACTCCACACCATTTTCCTTGATAATACAATTAACAATTATTGTAGATTAGCGGTTTTACCTGTTTGCATCACCAGTTGGAGCATCCTATTGTAGTGACCTGAGGAGGTGTGCAGTTTGTGTTGGCAACTGGACAGCATCTTGAAGGTTTAGCTAGTAGAGGGGCACCATGACAAAGTCTTCTGTGGTGCTTAATGACCTCAAGCCAGAGCTAATGTGTAAAATTAAGCTGGGATTATCTAAGTTAGTGTCTCTTTATTACAATGATATGTGTAAATCAGTGGTAGGTAAGCAGAAACCAATGGCCAAATCCGGCCCTCCAGATGAAGGATTTGGCCCCCGAGAAGACAAATATCCATCAGTTACATTTAGCCCGCTTACCAGTGACGTGAATAACACTGATTATCTTGTTACACCTGTCAAGGGATGGGATATAAGAGGGTTGATCAAAACGTCTCAGGATGTGAGCAGTAACTGTCATGAGTCAAGATGCCATGTGACAACGGGTTATCAACATCAGGACCTGTGTTACACTTGATCTTATGTGCAGGAATGCATTGGTGGGTCTGCGGCTACCATTAACAGACGAAACAGCAGCTTTCACAGCTTAAGACTGGAGCAGATGCATCGAGTCATGAGAATCAGGAGCATGCTTGTTGTTTTCTATAACATTCATGTGGTTGTGGACCATGAATTTACCCCCCAGGCTCAGATGTAGAGGCAAAGTTCTGCTGTAAAATCTTGATGCATTTGAGGGAGAATATTCACTCCAAACACTTTACTTTTATCCTGTGACAGCAATTTCACATATCACTGTAATAAAGGGACACTAAATCAGATAAATCCAGCTTGATTTAACACATGAGCTCTGGTCTGAGGTTATTAAGCATCACAGAAGACTTCTTCATGGTGCCCATTTACTAGCTAAACCACCGACCTCCTCAGGTCGCTGCAGTATTAAACAAAAAGATCAAACAACACAATGCGAACATCACAATGCACAATTTCTGTTAGGATGGTGAGTCAGCTAGTTAGGTTTAGCCTGTTTTAACTGTATTTCTTTTCTTATTTTGGTGAACTGTTCCTTTAAAGGAGTCTCTGCTAGAAGGTGTGATTGACTGGAGTGGCTGGCAAAGATATGAATGCATTTTGTGTGGGTTCAACTGTCACATATATACTAGGGATGCACGATAATATTGGCGTCCAGTAATTACCGGTTAATTTTGGCAATTATGACATCATTCCGATAATTCCGATAATAAAAAACTCAGCTGATAAAATGACCCGATAATAGTAAAGACTTCAAATCTTGGTTTTTGCCGTTGGTCTGTGTGTTGTGGTTTGTGCCCATGCCTGGCTCCTCAACCCCTCCCCTCCCCGACGGTACTGTCACATGTGTGTGATGTCATAAGACTGCGCAGGAAGAGTTAAACAAGCAGCATGGTGTGAAACTCACCAGTGTGGACTTTATTGACCTTGTCAGAAGAAAACATTTGACTAGGGCTGGTCTTGAATATTGGAATATCCGAATATTCGTTGGTTGTGGTGGTACTCGGACAATAATTTTGATAATCAAACAGTCGTGCGTGCCGCCGCCGGGGGCCGAGGGTGTGGTACGCCGCTAGGCACCGTCGAGCGTCACCGAGTGCTGCCAAGCGTCGCCAAGGCTCTAGAACACCACCGTGGTTGTAGTACATGGACCTGCCAACTCTGGTGTCACGCTCTGGTTTCACCCCCGCTCCCTCATGCTCCCACTCCCCTCCCCACCCCCCACCCCGGCCAACACGTGGCACAAACCTAATCAGTTGACATTATCGGTTATCGGCTGCAAGAAGTATAAAATTATCGATGATCGTTATCGGTTGAAATTGGCATTATCGTGCATCCCTAATATATACACTTACATACTGTATAGAAACCTACTTACAGTGCCACCCTCTGATGTTTTATCCTGGTTATGCTTTATGCAACCTGTTTGGTGATTTTGATCTCAACTTACAAGCTCCACCAGGTGTGCCACTCTTCAGAAATCACATCTGTTTCATTGCTTGTCTTTATGTTTGTCTACGTGGTCCTTGTTAGAAAAATAATAATGCTCTGCTATTACTGTTATGATAGTTCATTAGGAAAATAAGCTCACCTTGTGTTTTCTCAGAGTGCCAAAGTCATGTGCAGTATCTTGAGAACCTGCACACACACAAAGAAAACGAGTTAATTAGGCGTTTAGTCCAGGATTTGTGCTTAACCTGCTTTGACTCTGTCCTCGGTGCTGAACCAAACAGCGTCGCACCTCCCGCAGGTCACAGGGTCATTCTTGTTCCACCTGTGAACCAGTGAGCCCTGTTGGGTCACGTCTCCCCCCCTGTCCTCCCCCACGGCTGGGCTCATGTTACCTGCCGGTTATCTGTGGACTCAAGGTGACATCCAGGACAAGGCAGGCAGGGGGAGGACTGCAATATACAGCGCTGTGCAAGCATGCAAGGAACTTAAATCCTCTCCACGATTGTCATTTTCTGTAATTCAGTCACACGTGTTTGAACCTGAAACTGATTCTGAAGAAGAATAATGACACAGAAAGCTCCACCCTGCAAGGTGAGAGGATTGGTTCTTTATGTTTACTTGGTATTAAACCCTGGAAGTCTGAATGTTCAGTCATGACTGCTTTTTTCACCAGTCGTGTAAAGGAATTGGGCCAACATGGCGGCTCACCCGGAAACTCTTATTCCGAAAACAGTTCAGCAAAATGTGTTTCTGAAAAAATTTGAGGTGAGAAATAAGCTCCTGAATCTGTCGCCATTTTAATTTAACAACAATTAGTTTCGAGGTTTTATCAAAGTCTTGCGAGGTGTCGGGTTGCCGCTCGACGCTCCTCATTTGCGTGAAGTAGCTGAAACCTCAACTTTATGCAAATGGGGCACGACCTACAAGCAGGCAACATGACTCCCCATCGCTTGAAACACGACGTGACGCTATCAGAATGCATTACAGGGCGTTTCACATAGATAATCAGTCGTAGGCGTTAAAGTGATGGATCTTGTGAGAAAACTCCAGCGAGGACCTCAGCCGCCGAATGGTGGCAGAAACGCAACAATGACACACTAATTTTGATCGCAGTAGTACGAGGCAGCCTCCTCACTGAATGTTTCCCGTCAGAAATCTTTTTAAAAAACAATGACAGGTTGCTTTGTCGAGGCACCACTTCTAAACATTGCCCACTTGACAGGCGTATCATTAGGTGGTCACATGACAGGCGTCGGACCAACATGGCGGCTCGGTCACAAGCCTTCTCTTTTATTACAAAAACACTTCAGTGAAAAGTATTTATGAAAACATTTGAGGTGAGAAATAAGCTATGCAGTTGCTGAACCTGTCCTCATTTTATTTCAACAACGGCTAGATTAGAGGTTTTACAAAAGTTTCGCAATTCGTCGGACCTCCGCTCAAGGCGCCTCATTTGCTCAAAGTTGAGGTCTAGACTTCTTTAAGTCTTTATGTCTGTCAGTTTAACGCTTTCTATACTTTATGACAATGAATGGAAGCATGTCTGTGAAGATCATCCAGGTCATGGTTATCCTTGTAATTTCAATCCCAGCGTCTGGACTTGCTTGAGCTTCTCGAAGATGAAGATGAAGCCTCTTGGATGAGAGGTGAAACGTCTTCGAGAAACTCAAGCAAGTCCAGATGCTCCGATTGAAATTACAGTTAATTAAACTGACAGATCCTGTGGACACCCTCCATTCCAGGGTTGAGTTGGTCTGTTTTCAGTCAGTCGAGATGCGACTCAGTTTCTCACCCAGCAGCAGGAAGGGCTTGACGCTGCCGACCTGCAAGTCCCACGAGGTGTCAGGGACGTATCCCAGCATCTTCTCCGGCGGGACGGGGTCTTCCACCACAGTGATCGTCGAGCCCTTCCAGGTCTCGATGATGCGACGGCCGCTCAGCGACGTCACTCGGGTGCACTGCTTCCTGAGCCGCGTCCGAGAGAAGCTCTGGATCTCCTCCGTCAAAGACTGCATGGTCAGACCCAACCTGAAAGATCAAAGTATGTCGGCTAATGTTAATCTGAAAAATCTACCCTACAAAAAAAAGTTTAATAAATGGGGAAAAAATGGTGAAAATAATGGAAAATATGTGTAAAATAATCAGATTTTTTGTTGATTTAAAATGCAGTAAAAGTGTGTAATTTTTCTGTACATAACAAATAATGTGGACTTCATGTATAGTTTTGGTGTGTTTTCATCACAGTCAACATGTGAATTAACACTTTTTCTGTGATATTACAAGATATTATTCAACAAAACTGGAAAAATCTGTAAAACAACATTTTAAAAAATGATCCACTTTTTTCATTTCATTTTTTGTTTTGAATAAAGACCAATATTTGTAAAATAATGATATTTTTTGCTGATTTAAATACAAAAGACTAATTTTTGTATTTAAAAAATGCATTTATTTAAAAAAAAAAAAAATTTTAAATATTTAAAAAATGTATTGTCACATGTCGTAGAAGAACAAATTATTATCCCTAAAAATGCAAATTTTGATTTGGACAATATTTACATTTGCATAATTCTTCGTTAAAATAATGGCAAATATCTGTAAAATGATATTTTCCATTTTAAAATCAGTAAAAATGCGGAATTTCACTATCAGACATGATAAAGGAAATAAATAAAATTTATAAAAAAATACAGATTTTTGATGTGGAATTTTTTGAGTCTGTTTTTTGTTGTTTGTTTGTTTGTTTTTTACAGTTAACATATAGATAATATTTGTCTGTGATTTTATTAAACACTATGTACAATTTAACAAAATTGTGAACGTCTATGAAATAACAGTGACTTGATTTAAAAAAAAACACACACAGCAAAAGTGTTTAAAACCTTTCATTTTTTAGAGTGTTAAGCTCCTGGTCCTTTCCTTTAAAGCGCAAGAACAAAAACAAACATAAGCTCCCTGAATCTCAATTTTTAATGACCGTAATTCTCTTTGTGCTTGGCTTAACAAGAAATCTCTGGATCACTTACAAGTGGTTTTGAGCACTGCTGTTAAGCTCTTGATCAACTCTTCTAAAAAGGTTTCAGGTGACGCTGATCTTGATTTCTCTTCTGGCTCCACATCAGGTTCAGAATCCAGCCAAAGTCCTGCTGATTCACCTCCACAGCAGGTCTCTGAGGGTGTCTGACCGCCTTATCCAACTGTTTGGACTCAACTTTTGATTGTTTTTAGCACATGTGCTCCAGAAAGATGCAACATAACTGAACTGATTTAGTTAAACTTCACATTTTTTCCAACTTTTGTTCAGGCTCATGCAGTAATAGGACTGACAGGATGTTAGTTGTTCCACAAGGCTCCGTTCTGGGCCCCGTTTTGGACACATAATTTTAAATCTTTTGACTTCTATGCAGATAATGCTCGATTATACATTTCTATGCAGATGATGTCCAGTTATACATCTCTTTTAACTGTCAAATTGTGGTAAATGTGTTTATTATATACATGTAATTAACAAAGCAGAGGGAATTTTCTTCAGTTTGATCCTATAAAAACAGAAGTCCTTATTTGTGCTGCTGTTGGTTTTGTCCTTAAAGTGCAGGAAAGCCTGTTTTAATTTGCTAACATGTCTGTAGAAGACACATGTAGCAACACAGCAGTCAACACCATGGCTGAGCTTTTCCACCTTACAATTGCTTTCCAACATGTATGACTGAAATATTTCAATATTGCTTTTGAGAAGCTTAGAGGAGTTTTACAGTGTACAATGGTGTAAAGTTGCATCTAAGACATTTGAAGGCAGGAAGGGATCATTTTAATGGCAAAAAATAAAAAGCAGAAAACAAACAACAACAACAACAAAAACACGGAAACTGGTTTTTGGGGGTTTAATCCATGACTGGAGAGGGATTTCAAATGTTTTTAAATGTTGAATGTTTTAAATGTATAAATGTTTGACCATAAAATTACACATTTTCTTTTACTGTATTTAAAAGTTATGCATATTAAGGATTTAAAAAAAATAAATAAATAAAGATAAATATTCTTTAAAGTCTTATTTTCGTGTATTTTTTCTGTTTTGTTAAATTACAAATAACAAGTAAAATCATAGAAAAAAGTAATAATTTGTGTGATAACTTTTTAAAAAACTGTAAATAATGTCAACATTAAAATGCTAATTTGTTCTTCTATAATATAATTAAGCTGTTTTTCTTCATTTAAATCAGCTAGAATTATCATTATGACATAGATATTTACCGTTATTATTTATTGTTTACATACTTTTTCGGGCACCTCTGCTTCCAGATTCTTTTTGTTTTGTTTTTAGAACTGGCGACAGGGATTTTTTTAATGGAAAAATCACACAGAGATGAGTTTTTAGGGGTTTAATGCATGACCACATGCAACTCTGTAGTTTCACTCACAGCTAAATGAACTGTATGAGGACAAAAATACATGACATGAACTATAAAAACTGCCTAAAGTTTCTTGATGAAGTGTCAGAAGACTTGGAGGTGTCAGAGAAACACAGCAGGAGGCCTTTGAAGTAGGTAAAAACTGAATTTAAAAATTATTTGTAATCCGGCAGCTTCCACCGTCAAAATGGTGCAAGACTTGACTCGTATGTTTAAACAGCTTTTGGGCAAAATAAAAAATCTCTGCTACTTTTGCAAGAAAAGGACGTCCAAATATGTGTGTTGTATTGTATATGTATTTTTGTCCAGATGTTTGTGTTCCTCTGAGGATGAACCTTCATGATTTTGACTGATCTGACATTACATTTAATTTAGTTTTCATTCATCCAGTTTAGTATCTTAACATCTGTTGGCTAAATGGTCACAAAATCATTTTAACCCCAAGACTGATGTAGAAAACTGGTGCATATAAATTGCAGGAAGGTGGGAAATTAAGTGCCTTCTCCTCAAAAATTCTACATCAATCAAAACCAACACCCAGACACATCAGGATGAACTGCAACACCTTCAGTGATCCCCTAAATTTTCATCATCATCACGTCAAATAGCTGCATAACTGAAGCTGCTCTTTGACGTTCAGGGCAAATTCAGCAAATGTGAATTAAAGATTTGAAACAGCAGCGACTAAATGCTTCCACAGACCACCATCAGAGTTTGTAATAATCTGGTTTTTGCGGCTTTATTTCCACTCCAGCGTTTGTTTATTCTTACATTAATTAGCAAAAACTCCTACATCTTTATATACATGTGGTTGTTAATGATTCATTTGACTATATGAGCGTCTGCACACTTTAATGTTTTTCTTTTTAAATTATATCTTGATGCTGATTTTGGCTTCACAATGTATTTCCTCAAATTATTGTGGTGCAATAGTCACTCTAGCTAATTAAAATACATACTACCTCCATGTATTTTGTCCTTCTTGCTTCATGAGTGACTTTAATTGATGTAGGATAATAAAGTAAGGACATTAAAAGCTCTATAAGACCACATGAGATGAACGACTCACACAGTACCTGTTTCTTCACGTGTTCAGCTTTAGTCCGGCTCGGCTCAGAATGGCTTCTAGCTCCGCTGATGATGATGGTGATGATGGTGGTAGTCCACTTTAACCACCAGAAACCAGAGAAGAGAGAAGATCCAGGTCAGTTTGCAGCAGAGAAGCACAGTTTTCCCCTCATCCTCTTCTCTCCCAGTAAACCTCCAGCGTGGTTAAGGTTCCTACTGATGAACTAAACCAGGTCCAGAGCAAATCCAGTCTGACCAGCTCTGGTCCTGCAGCCTGAACTGGACCAGCTCTGCTGGAGGTGAATTACTGCTGTGTAACCTGAAACCTGCCGCTAGTCTGAGTTTCACCAGAGCTCTGCAACACATCAACCCATTTAGAATTATTAGGCCATTTGGCAAAACAAAACATCAGCTTATCAATGTGATAATATCATGAAATAACAACAATAGCATCAGAATATTTGCAAAGAAATAGATACAATATGACTGAACCTGTTGGTATTGGACGGTGTTTTTTAAATGTCCACTAGAGGGAGCCACAGCTTTGCTTTTATTCATTAAAACTGTATCTGTTAACATTACAGCTGCCAGTGGAGCTGTTTAACATTTACTCTGAACATTGGCTTCAAATGTAAAATATAATCCACTTAATTTACCTCTTTCTTATTCATATATGTGTGTGTATCAGCTGATGTCCATATAGTATCTTTCCATAGTGAGTATTTTGTGTTATTTGTAAAATTCTCAATTAGTCTTAAATCAATTCAAATTCAGGTGTAAAACCAGTACAAAACCAAGTTAGAAATCAGTCTAAACCAGTCAAGAATCAATGTAAAGCCAGTTCTATATCAGTCTAAAACCAGTTAAAAATCTGTCTAAAATCTGTCCACATATTAGGACTAAAATAAGCTGAAAACCAGGTTCTAAACCAGTCTAAAACCAGTAAAAGCCCAGCTCCAAAAAATAAGTTCTAAACCAGTCTAAAACCAGTCCAAAATCAGTCTAAAATATGTCCATATATCAGGTCTAAAACATGCTGAAAACCAATAAAAACAGGTTCAAAACCAGGTTCTAAAACAGTCTAAAACCAGTAAAGATGCAGCTCTAAAAATAAGTTCTAAAGTAGCTGAAAACCAGTTCTAAACCAGTCTAAAACCAGTCAAAATACTGTCTAAAATCAGTCCACATATCAAGCTTCAAACAAGTCTTAATAAAAGGTTCTAAACCAGTCCAACATGTGGTCCAAAACTAAGTTCTAAACCAGTCCAACATCTGGTCCAAAACCAGGTTCTAAACCAGTCTAAAACCAGTAAAAGCCCAGCTCCGAAAAAAAAGTTCTAAACCAGTCTACAACCAGTCCAAAATCAGTCTAAAATATGTCCATATATCAGGTCTAAAACATGCTGAAAACCAGTAAAACCAGGTTCTAAACCAGTCTAAAACCAGTCAAAATACCGTCTAAAATCAGATCAGTCCACATATCAAGCTTCAAACAAGTCTTAATAAAAGGTTCTAAACCAGTCCAACATTTGGTCCAAAATTAAGTTCGAAACCAGTCCAACATCTGATCCAAAAGTAAGTTCTAAACCAGTCTAAAACCAGTTTGAATTCACATTCTAAATAAGTCAGTCAAGTTTTGGATTCATTTTCTGTGAGTGCCTGTGAAGAAAAAAAATGTCCTCATGTCATTCATCATTATCTGTATTAATGAAGCCAATCAAAGAATTTTTCAGCGGAATTGCATTGTGGGTAATTTTGCCAGCATGTGTGGAATAAAGTCTCTGGTTCAGCTGCATCAGCTTATCTAAACTCTGCATGATGAACCTGATGGTGTCGTGGGATTTGAAGCTCAGTGTCGGGGCTTCGGCTGTGGACCGTCCTATGATCTCTACAAGTTCAAGCCTTAATACAATTTAAACAGGAGAGTCATATAAAACTTCCCCTCCTGTACAGCTGTCATGAACAGTGAAATTAGCTTTAGAGACCAAAACTGTTTCTTGTACCGAGATATAAACATGTATATTTCTGCTGTAAAGTTGGTCATTTTAACACGGAGGTCCATGGGGACTGACTCGCTTTTAGAGGCAGCCTCAAGTGGTCATTTGAGGAACTGCAGTTTTTTTCTTTAGTCTAGGAGGTTGTTGTCTTTTTAGGCCATGTGAATCTAAAAAAAAGGTCCTAAAACTGAAGAACGCTGCTCATCATTAGCGGTATTAATGCAGCCAATCACCCTGTTTTCAGTGGAATTGCATTGTGGGTAATGTAGGCAGCATGTGTGGAATATAAAAGTTGATATTTCTGGTTCAGCTGCATCAACTTTTTTAAAAACTCTGCACCATGAGCCTGACGGTGTCGTGGGAGTTCAGCTCTAAATAAGTTCCCTCTTACAGTAATGCCCCCTTGATTTGCCCCAAACACCCCCCTTGGGGCAAAACTCACATTTGTAGCTGCACTTTAAGGCTCTGTAGCAAAATCAGTAATCGTTGTAGATTACTTTCAGTCCTGTGCAGTACTGAGGGTGTGTGTGTGCGTGTGTGTGTGTGTGTGTGTGTGTGTGTGTGTAGACAGCTGCAGTCTTATTTATGTTGGAAATGATTCTGGTAGTTTCCAAGAATATTTCCACATACACAGAGAAACAGTTTTCTTTCTGGCTGAAATTGAAGCTTTTCATTCCTCCGACACACAAACACACACGTCTGGATGTCCATCTTTGTGAGGACCCTCAGCTACACAGTGCATTCTGGAGTCTAACATAAACTGTAAAACTATAAAACTATAAAATACTAAATCTGAACGGTCAGACGGCCCTTTGAAGCTCAGTCCAAAAACTTAAAGTGGTCCTCACAAATCTTCAGGGTCGTTTGCTTCTCAGAAAGAGGGCAGGAAACAAGGTGAGGAGGCCAAAATAAAAGAAGGGAGGAAAGGATATGAGAAGATGAAAATAGAAGAGAGGAGACCAGGACAAAATATTATTAAAAATGAAAGGAAACGAGGTAGTAGATGAAATACGACAAAAAAGAAAGGAAAGGAAAGGAAAGGAAAGGAAATAAGGAGAGGAGACAAGGACAGGAAAAAGTGGCATAGGAAGCAAAAGATGACAGAAGAGGGCTGATAAGGACATTAAACAAGGAGAGGAAAAGAGATGAGGAGACAGGACAGAGGAGGAACAATGAGATGAGAGCAAAGGAAATAAGGAAAGGAGTCAAGGAAAGGAAAGGTGGGCTGGAGTAAAACGAGATGATGAGGAAGGAAAGGAAACAAGGAGATGAGTTTTGAAGGAAGAACATGAGGACAAATAAGGAGTGATTAAATTAAACAATGTGATAGGAGAAGAGGAGACAAGGAGAGGAAAAGGTGTGATGGGAAAAAAGGAGGTGAGAAGGAAGGAAAGGAAACAAGTAGACAAGATTAGAGGAGAAGGGACAAGGAAAAGGAAAACAAAACAAAAGGAAACAATGAGAGAGAAGAGGAGACAAGAAGAAAGAGGACAGGAAAGGAAACAAGGAGAGAAAAAGGTTGGATGTGAAACAATAAGATGAGAAGGGAGGAAAGGACAGAAGGAGACCAGAGGAGAGGAAAGAAGGAAGAAGAGAGGAAAGGAAAGGAAACAAGGTGTTAACAAAGAAGGACACATGGAGAGGGAAAGGGAGAGGAAAAGAAAAAAGGAGACAAGGACAAAGAGAAGAGAAAAGGAAACAATGAGCAAACAGGGAAGGAAACAAGAAGATGAGAAGGGAGGAAAGGAAAACAAAGAGACAAAAGGGAAAGGAGAGGAAACAGAAGAAAGAGGAGAGGGTAGGAAAGGAAACAAGGTGGGGAAAAGAGGAGAGGACAGGATGAGATAAAAGAAAAGGGAGAGAAGGCAGGAGAGAAAATGAGGAAAGGAAACAAGGAGACAAGAAAAGAGGAGAAGAGAGGAGACAAAAGAAGAGATGAAAGAAAAGGAAGAGAAGGCAGGAGAGGAAATGAGGAAAGGAAACAAGGATGAAAGATGAGAGGAAAGGAAATAAGGAGAGGAAAAGGTGAGATAGGAAACAAGGAGATGAGAAGGGAGGAAAGAAAACAAGGACACAAGAGGAGATAAGAGCAAAGGAAAGGTAGGAGAGGTAAAGAAGGGAGACATGGACAAAAGAGGGGTAAAAAGGAAACAAGGTAGAAGAGGAAATGAGGAGACGAGACAGGAAAAGAGAAGTGGAAAGAAAAGGAAAGGAAACGACAACAGGAGAGGAGACAAGGAGAAGAAAAGGCAGGATGGAAAACATCAAGCTGATAATGTGAGGAGAGGAGGAGAGGAAAGGTAAAGAAAAGAGACATGGACAAAAGAGGGGTAAAAAGGAAGGAAACAAAAACAACGTAAAAGAGGAAATAAGGAGAGGAGACAAGGTGGCTAGAAGGTAGGAAAGGAAACAAGGAGACAAAAAAAAAAGAGGAGAGGAAACAAGAAGTGGGAAACGAGGAGAGCAGAGGAAGGAAGAGGAGACAAGACAAGAAAAGCAAAGTAGAAAAGAAGATGAGAAAAGAGGACAGTAAAGGAAACAAGGTGAGGAGAGGAAAACAAGGAGGAAACTAGGAGAGCAAGAAGGTTTTCAGTTGCATTGGAATGTGTGTTTACTGCGTGTGTGTTTGTTCCTCTGATAAGATTTTCCTGCCAAGCACGAGAAACTTTTACGTGAGAAAAAACCACTCAGAGATGAAATCATGAGAACCAGGGAGGAAAAAAATAAAGAAGGAGGGAGGAGAGAAGGAGGGAAGGAAGGATGGAAGGGAAAGTGCTGACTCAGTTCTCTGCATGTTGATCCATGAGTCAGAAAACCCGGAGAGACACGAGTGTGTGTGTGTGTGTGTGTATGTGTGTGTGTGTGTGTGTGTGTGTGTGTGTGTGTGTGTGTTGGCTGTAAGTCAACCTTAACATGGGAAGCTCCTCCAACATCTGACAACCATTACTGCTATCAACACACACACACACACACACACACACACACACACACACACTGCAGTTTGCTGCGTCATACTCAGCTTTAATGAACCAGTAACGGAGCTGTTAATGCAACAAGCCTGCAGAGGTCAGAGGTCAAACAAGTTCAGCCAGTGAACCTCTGACTCAGCTTCAAGTCTTGCCGAGGACTTTTCCATCAGATTTGACTGACTTAACCAACTTTTAACCCAGACAAAAACAAAAAGAAGTAAGTTTGCTGTGAAATATTCAACTTCAATGTACCAATAACAGAGCTGTTAATGCCCACAGCAGGTAACTCAGATTACCTATACAGCCTCTTGCAATGTGTAAGTTTGAAGGGCAGGCAACTAGCGATATCTACCACTAGTGACTGAACGAACGAGTTTGTCTGTACAAGCAGCCGAAATGTGCTTCCTCTGCAGGGTGGCTGGGCGCAGCCTTAGAGATAGGGTGAGAAGGTCAGACATCCAGAGGGAGCTCGGAGTAGAAACGCTGCTCCTTCATGTCTAAAGGAGTTAGTTGAGGTGGTTTGGACATCTGATTCAGATGTCTCCAGGGAGACTTCCTTTGGAGGTATTTCGAGCACGTCCATCTGGAAGGAAACCCCGGGGTAGACCCAGAACCCGCAGGAGGGTTTATGTATCTCATCTGGCCTGGGAAGTCCTCGGGATACCCCAGGAAGATGGATGGATGGATGGATGGATGGATGGATGGATGGATGGATGGATGGATGGATGGAGGGATGGATTGATGGTTGAATGGATGGATGGATGGATGGAAGGATGGATAGATGATGGATGGATGGTTGAATGGATGGATGGATGGAAGGATGGATAGATGATGGATGGATGGATGGATGGATGGACGGATGGATGGATGGATGGATGGATGGATGGATGGATGGATGGATGATGGATGGATGGATGGCACAAGTTAAGTTTCTTCCTGTATGATCATTTTATTGTGGACCAATAACAGAGCTTGCAATACATAAGAGGTAATGTCTGAAGGGCTTGAAGCCTGGGTGATAAAATAGTAGAAATATCTACCAGCAATTCAGTTTCTTCTTGCACTGTCCTTTTTCATTCTGTTATTACTTCTCCATCAGATTTGACTGATTTAACCAAAACAAATGGTGCACAAAACAAAGCCTTGCTTTAAGGAGATGCCAAGACACACCTCCATGTTCACAATTCATCATAAAAAGTGTTGTAATAGAAGTAGTTGCTTCTGGACTTTAGAGGTGCTTTCATTTACTTTCTATCAACAGAGCCCAAACACATGATCTAAAATCTCCAGATATCCTGTGCTGGCCATAGACAGAATATACAGTCTATGGTGAATTCTGTAAAGTCACAGTCTTTCAGAAACATTCATGGGAGCTTTATGTCTTTATCCAATGGACAATGCAACTGTCTGCATAGGTGATATGGCAAACTGACATGTACCTAATGCACAATGATGATTATGATGATGATTTAACCAAAACAAATGCTCGTTGAGAGACTTGAGAGACTGTGCCAAGAGATTCTCTGTCATCTCCATGCTCGTAATTCATCATAAAAAGTGTTGTAATAGAAGTAGTAGTAGCAGTTGGAGGTGCTTTAATTTGCTTCCCTTCAACAGAGTCCAAGCATAGTGGGAAGTTCTACAATCTCCAGATATCCTGTGCTGGATATAAACAGTATATACTGCCTGTGGTGTTCAGCACACCTTAGGTAGAGTCACACAGAGATGTTGCTACAGTCCAATCTGTTACCTGCTGCTCAATCCTGTAAAAAGTGCAAAGTCATAGTCTTTCAGTGGGGCAGTGGTGGCGCAACGGTTATGTCCCTGGGCTACTGATCAGAAAGTCAGAGGACTGAATCCCACTGCGGCCATTGTTGGGCCCTTGAACAAGGCCCGTAACCCTTCCTGCTCAAGGGGCGTCATCCCATGGCTGACCCTGCACTCTGACCCCAACTGGGATATGCAAAAACAACATTTCACAAAGCTGTAAAAATGTATTTGTGACAATAAAGGTTTGTTCTTCATGGGAGCTCTATGTCTTTATCCAGTGGGCAATGTGACTGTCTGCATTGGCAATATAGCAAACCGACTTGTACCTAAGAATAAAACACGCACTAAAACAATGAATTGATCTTTAGCCTCCACAAACACTCCCTCTTCTGTGCTGTTAGATAAAGAGGAGAAAAGTTCCAATCCAACATTCTTTGTCTTTTGGTTTTACAAGATAAAATCCAAGCACTACAATGATCCTGCTCCGCTAACGAAGCTAGCAGTCTGTTTAGTTAGGTAATAAATCACATTTCATTGGACCAGTCTACGTGTAACCACCAACAAGTGTAGTCATCAAAGATCATTTTCATTATCCAGGAAAAGTAAATAGAGGCATTTTGATATAGAAATACTCAAAAATAATGTTTTGACAAATATTAAGCATAAAACAAGAGATTGATAAACAACTTTAGGCTCCAGTGATGTTTCTTAAAGGTCCCACTGGTGCGACTGCAAAATAAACGTGTTCAGAAACTTCACATTACTTGAGAAATGTAAAGTGACAGCATGTAGTCAAAGATACAGTGGAAAAAGCTGCAGCTCAGCCACAGAACAATGGGAGAAAGCAGGCGAGACAGAAAAAGCAGCTGGAAGGGTGAATTTGGACCGGTGTAGCGAAGCCTCCCTGGCTGAGAGGCAACAAAGTGAAGAATGAGGTGCGCCGTGTAAATTGAACGCGGTGTCGCTGATGCTGCAACGCAAAGTTTACGACGACCTCAAGAAGCTCTCGGCGTCAAGAGAGCAGCTGCGTGCCAGATTCAACACGGCATATCTGTCGGCTGGAGAGGAAATGCCTTTTACTCAGAGTGTGTTTCCGGCTTGTTCTTCATCATCTGAGATCTTCCCTAAACGCTCTGCATTAAATAATGTGTTTCGTGTGGGTCTCTCTCGGCCTGAAATTCATCATAAATGCACTGAGAACTGATGGAAAAGCAATTTACACACCATCTGAGAGGGTGAAATTTCAGCCTGGAAAGATTTAGACACAACTAACTTGACTTCAGACTTCAGAAACAGTTCAACTCATCATAACACATTAGTGTAACAACTCTTCAAGAAGGCAGCAGGTTTATTACATTCATTCCCTCGTCGATACAGTTGACGTATGTTGCATCTTAAGCAAAACAGAGCTTTAAGGCCTTTAGTATTCTTAAAGGAGAAGCAAACAGAGGACAGCTGTCGCCTTAAAAAGCAAGACAGACTCTGTTAGAACTGCTTATTTTATGCAGCTAAGTTACTGAGTACACTTAAGTACCAAACTAAAATTAAAGCTGCAAGCAGCGTCGGACGGGCCCTCGCTCCTCACCGCACTGCTCTCCACACGACCTTGTCTAGGGGGCGCCATAGAGCCGATTAGAATTTTGACTGTGCAAATCTGTTGGTCTTGGGATACTATATGTATGTACCAAATTTCATGTTTGTAGGATAAAGCAATGATTTTATATGAGTATTTGAATATTTCTAGGGGGCGCTGTGGAGCCGTTTGACCACGCCCATTTCTGAATTGTATATTAAATATTAGGTCTTGAGATTAATGAGGTTTTGTGTGGATTTGGTGATTTTACATGTATCACTTCACCTCCAAAACCAATTTCGTTCCACATGGCGATTTTGTTCAAAATGGCCGCCATGCCACGCCCACACCGTGTGACGTAGCCACAAGATTTTAATAACTTTTCATCCTGGAGGGGTCTAGATGCCACACAGCGAATTTGGTGAAGATTGAACAAAAATCCTGGGAGGAGTTCGTTAATTTCCAATGCCTGCGCACGTGTTCCATTGTACAATCTTAAGCTTTTTGTTCAAAATGGCCGCCATGCCACGCCCACACCGTGTGACGTATCCACAAGATTTTGATAACTTTTCATCCTGGATGGGTCTAGATGCCACACAGCGAATTTTGTGAAGATGGGATAAAAATCCTGGGAGGAGTTCGATAAATTCCAATGCCTGCACACTACGTGCTCTAGGGGGCGCTGTTGAGCCTTTTTTGAAATTTTAAAAGCAGGAATGTTTTTGTCTTGGGCTACTGTACATGTGTACCAAATTTCATGAGTTTACGTGAAACTAGCCGTATTAACTCCACTAAAGCACAATTTTCTAGGTGGCGCTATTGAGTCATTTTGCCATTCATATGTGTAATTCCCCCAAAATATCAAATTTTTCACCAGTCCTGATGTGTGTGCCAAATTTGGTGAGTTTTTGAGCATGTTTAGGGGGTCAAATTGAGGTTCAAAGTGGCGTAAGAAAAATTAAAGCTGCAAGCAGCGTCGGACGGGCCCTCGCTCCTCACCGCACTCCTCTCCACACGACCTTGTCTAGGGGGCGCCGTAGAGCCAATTAGAATTTCGACTGTGCAAATCTGTTGGTCTTGGGATACTATATGTATGTACCAAATTTTTTGTTTGTAGGATAAAGCAGTGATTTTATATGACTATTTGAATATTTCTAGGGGGCGCTGTGGAGCCGTTTGACCACGTCCATTCCTGAATTGTATATTAAATATTAGGTCTTGAGATTAATGAGGATTTGTGTGGATTTGGTGATTTTACATGGATCCCTTCACCTCCAAAACCCATTTCGTTCCACATGGCGATTTTGTTCAAAATGGCCGCCATGCCACGCCCACACCATGTGACGTATCCACGAGAATTTAATAACTTTTAATCCTGGAGGGGTCTAGATGCCACACAGTGAATTTGGTGAAGATCGGAAAAAATCCTGGGAGGAGTTCGTTAAATTCCAATGCCTGCGCACAACGTGTTCCATTGTACAATGTTAAGCTTTTTTGTTCAAAATGGCCGCCATGCCACGCCCACACCGTGTGATGCAGCCACAAGATTTTAATAACTTTTCATCCTGGAGGGGTTTAGATGCCACACAGCGAATTTGGTGAAGATCGAACAAAAATCCTGGGAGGAGTTCGTTAAATTCCAATGCCTGCGCACCACGTGTTAAAGTGGGCGAGGTTACGCTTTTTTGTTCAAAATGGCCGCCATGCCACGCCCACACCGTGTGACGTATCCACGAGATTTTAATAACTTTTCATCCTGGAGGGGTGTAGATGCCACACAGCGAATTTGGTGAAAATTGGATAAAAATCCTGGGAGGAGTTTGTTAAATTCCAATGCCTGTGCACCACGTGTTCTAGTTGGCGCTGTTTAGCTTTTTTGTTCAAAATGGCCGCCATGCCACGCCCACATCGTGTGTCGCAGCCACAAGATTTTAATAACTTTTCATCCTGGATGGGTCTAGATGCCACACAGCGAATTTGGTGAAAATCGGACAAAAATCCTAGGAGGAGTTCGTTAAATTCCATTGCCTGCACACTACGTGCTCTAGGGGGCGCTGTTGAGCCTTTTTTGAAATTTTAAAAGCAGGAATGTTTTTGTCTCGGGCTACTGTACCTGTGTACCAAATTTCATGAGTTTACGTGAAACTAGCCGTATTAACTCCACTAAAGGCCAATTTTCTAGGTGGCGCTATTGAGTCATTTTGCCATTCATATGTGTAATTCCCCCAAAATATCAAATTTTTCACCAGTCCTGATGTGTGTGCCAAATTTGGTGAGTTTTTGAGCATGTTTAGGGGGTCAAATTGAGGTTCAAAGTGGCGTAAGAAAAAGAAACCGCCAAACCGCCAAACCGCCAAACCGCCAAACCGCCAAACAAACCGCCAAACCGCCAAACAAACCGCCAAACCGCCAAACACTAGAGGAACAATAGGGTCCTACGCACTGTAGTGCTTCGGGCCCTAATAAACCGCCAAACCGCCAAAGAAACACTAGAAGAACAATAGGGTCCTACGCACTGTAGTGCTTCGGGCCCTAATAATCTTTTTAGCTACTTTAGATTCATTTTATGTTATTTTACAAGTCAGACACAATAAGACGTCGCATAAAACTATGAGAATCTTAAAAATACAACATGTTTTTAAGGATTAAACTAGTTTTTAAACCTGTTTTGAGTGTCTAAAGCCCTTTTCAAACGTGGGATATGTAACATCACTGCTTCATTAATCAACTACACTCTTTCATTCAGACATAGGTCACTTTTTTACAATAATTTACCTCGAGGCTTCATTCAGACAGGGACGCAAGATTGGAAAGCACATCACATGATGCCTAATGCACAAAAGAAAGATGAAATTTAAAGAAACCAATGATTTAACTGCAGCTAATTACTGTGATTCTGTGTAATAACTCAAAAGTCCAAAGTGTGACCTGCTGTTAGATCCTGATTGATCCTGTCTCCATGTTGGGAAAATGTATAATGAGAAGCATTTAATAAAGTTACTGCTGTTTCTCTTCCTGTCAGAAGGCATTCAGATGGTTCCTCTGATGCTGCAGGTATTTAATGAACTCAGAGGAAAGTCTCCTAAACAGCTGGAAGCAACAAACTAAACTTCAGCTCCAGTTAGTAAAAAGATTATGATCGATGGATCTCATTAATGTGACCTGATACAGACTCAAGATTGTGATGGATGTGAAACTGCAGAGCAAAGTGAACAAGAAAGGTGTTTTATTGCTCATTTTGGTTCGAAGCATGGAGAAATATTTTTAAATTTCTATACTTAACTCCAAGTACCATTGACAGGTGAAGTGAATAACATTGATCATATTGGTACTATGTGGTGTTCTGATGGAAAACCTTGGATTATAACATCCATGTTGATGAGACTTAGACACCCAAATAAATATTGTTCCACAACAAGCACACTCCCTCATGCTAGTGGAAATCCCAAATGTCACTGGTCTACCCCCGCAGGAAAATGCACCCCACCACATGGCGACAACCTCAAACCATCAGGAACATGTTGAGGAGCATGACAATGGCCCAACATGTTGATTTGACCTCCAAACTTCCTACACCCCATTGTGATCAAGCATCAACAGGATGCAGTGGAACAAGTTGGATTGACAGAGGCCCCACTGCACAAGCCAGAGTACCCAAAGGATCCACTGGTTCCAGACCCCATAGGACACCCTGAGAGGTCCTCTTGTCCATGTCCAATGGTTCAGAGTATTTTAGATCACATAAGGGGACCAATACAATATTAGGCAGGTGGTCTTAATGTTATGCCTGATCAATGTATAATATGACTGCATGCAGTTCAGACTTGTGCTATGTTGGAAGTTTAAAGGTTTATTGTATATTTTTGCACTGTTACTTTAAGAGAGGTCTGTTTCCTAACATGGTGTTGGGGGCGTGGCACCTGGACACACCTTTGGATTTATCCTCCACTAGATTTAAAATCCCTGTGCCACCAGTTATCCTGGTTTGGCTTGAATGTGTAAGCTTGCCTCATTTTTGGCAAAAAAAAGACCTTTAAGTTAACAGGAAGGAGTCTAAAATTGGCCTCATGAGTTGTTTGCAGTTCCTGGGTTTCTTTAAATAACTCCACATATTTCACTATAAAAGCAAATACTTCTAAATCGTCCAAATAACTGAAAGCTTTTTGCGTATAATCAGACTCACCTCAAGACCCCTTTAGGTTTATCTGGAGGCCCTGTGGAGGGGCCTGAACCCCAGCTTGGGAACCACAGAGTATTTTTGCAGTCTTTCTGTACTTCTATGAATGCATGAGCTTTACTCACAGCTCAGTATTTTTACACGTGTTGTGTACTTGTATACTAGCCACACATCTCTGAGCTCTTAAAGGCTTTTCCTGTGTTGACTTTTCATCTAAAAGGAATCTATCTTTTAGTATGGAGGATAAAGCAGAGGAGGAGGAAGAGGAGGAGGAGGAGGAGGAGGTGGAGGTCTGGATCAGAAGGCAGCTCCTCCCTCCAGCTGCTGCGGAGCCTCAGATCAGCAGGAAAAGCGCGTCCTGCTCCGGATTTAACTCAGTGACCGAAGCCGCACCGGAGCACCGAGCCGTGGATCCAGTGCGTCTCCTCAGCGACCCTCCGTCATGCTCTCCCCGGGACTCTCCGTGTCTCTGCTGGCCGTCTCCTGCGCGCTGTGGCCGGCTGCGGTCCGGGCGGCGTCCTGCGAGCCGGTGCGGATCCCGCTGTGCCGGTCCATGCCGTGGAACATGACCAAGATGCCGAACCACCTCCACCACAGCACGCAGGACAACGCGGTGCTGGCCATCGAGCAGTTCGAGGGGCTGCTGGGTGAGTCCATCAGCTCCCACATTCATCCTGTATTGGGCTGAAGAAACTCACCAGCTGCTCTCAGACAAACACAGAACATGAAGAGGTCGTTTTGCTGTGTGCCAAACTTTACAATTAAGTTTTAACATCTTTTTTTGATGTATATATTTGATTCCATAAATTTGAATTCTTTAAGTAATTTCACTTTATTCTCGTAAATATGTTTTTGATTTCATTTGTTTCATTTGTTTGGTAGTTACATAAAATTAGATTTGACATATTTAGTTATATAAATTTGAACTTTTTCATATTTGTCATTTATTTTTATAAAAGATTATTTATTTATTTACTTTTGACAATTTTTGGGTTGAATGCACATTTATGTTTTAATTATAAAGTATGTTTTTTTTAATTATTTTTAAATATATATATGTATATGTTTATGTGTGTATTGGTTTAATAGGACTCCAAAATGAGCTTTGCATATATTTACACTTTTTCCTTATATCATTATATAAACATGGACATTTTTATATCCGTCCTATTTTTTTTCTTTATTTCCATTTGCACCTTCTTTTTTTCAAAAAAATATTGTTTTTTTATTATTTTTGTCTGGGATTTAGGGTTTAAATCACAGATCTTTAAGGTTTTTTTTCTGTGGTTGACAGAATGTTTGTTTTTTATTGCAAGCTGCATTTTAGTGATATAGTAAATATGCTTTTTTTTATAAAACCTTTAAAAATGTTTAGATATTTGTTTAATGAGGCGTTCCAAAATGGTTCCCGTTCACATCTGTCATATATTTTTAATGATTTTTTTCTAGCATTTTCTCTTTTGCATAATATGTATTTATGTATCTATATTTTACTACTTGTAGGGTTTAATGCTCTTTTCTTTGGTTGACAAGATTTAGGTTTGCAAATCACATTTTAATGCTGTAGTGGCAATATATATATATATATATATATCCATTGTGTCCAGTCTTCCTGTTAAAAATATTTTCTGTTGCATGAGTTTAGTGGAGTAGAAAGTCCAGTGTTTCCTTCTGAAATGTAGTCACTGACCATCACTGTCAGACACCCACTATGAATTAATTAACACAGAAAATCATCTGCAGAATATTCCCAAATAGAAGTAATCTTCTGATTAACTAACCTCAGCAGCTGACTTCATGTTGTTTAAAACATCATGTAGAAATAAGATGAAATTAAAGTTGCATAACTCCAAACTGAAACTCTGATGACTAGATGAACTGATCCATAATGATAATACTCAATAGTTTCAGCCCGGCAGCTTTAAATGCAATTTTGAAACTCAAAGAAAAGGAATCTTTAAAGCAAGAAAGAAGAAATTTGTATAAAACACACTAAGAGGAAGGAAAGAGGAGACTTTTTTACAGGCTCAGTTAAATGGGTTTTGGTCTATGGTGCAAACAGTCCACCTTGTCTGTTCATAATCGTCTCTTTTTACTTTTTATAATCAATAATCATCAGTTTCCTTTGGGGGAACTTCCTTCCAAACAAATAGTTCCTATTAAAACAGTGTACAGTGTTTCCCCTGTGGATTATGGACATGATGCTGATTGATAATGAATATTCTAAACACTAAATCCACTCGTATGAAGGAAAGTGTTGCTGCAGCGACCTCCTCAAATATTTGCTCCGTCTGTCACTCACCTCCACTGAGGCCGGCTGGGCTGATGGATTTCTCTGTTGACACAGTTGTGCAGGTGGAACAGCGATGCACTGTGTGGAAATAAAGCTCTTCTTCTCTTAGTGATGATGCTCGTATTTATCCATCAGCGGCTTATGAACTGTGACTCCAGCAGAATGTGGCCCAACTGTGGATTTTTTGTGAGACTTGTCGGTGTTGTGACAAACATTTGTGCATCTCGTCTTGGTTTTTACGCTACTCTGCTGGTTAGCGGTTAGCATTAGCAAACAAACAGCGGTGCAGCAGAGTTGGACGATTGGTTGATGGTTTCCAACAGCCAGCAGTTGCCAATATATTCATGATGGTGTCTGACACTAGTTGAAAGTAAGTTCAATGGCGTCAGATCAGTGTTTCACATGCACTGACTGTTTTTCTTGTGGCGTCCTTTTACAGGACAAACACCGACTACCACTTATTGATTTTATATTCTATTATAATTGCATTTCTTTGTAGACCTGCACCCCAGTTTCTCTGTCTCACAAACCAACAACCATTCTTTTCGTGCACTTTGACTTCACAAACCTTTAATGTATCAGTTTCGGACAGATTTGTCTGCATAACGTTGGATAAATTGGTCCACTGCAGCAGACTTTTCTCTTCAGTTCATGTAAGCATGCAAAGAGTCGTGCTACTGTCCAGATCTGCAGGTGTTAACTGTGCTAGGGAAGTGTCTGGTTTTAGCTTTAGTGTCTTTACTTTATTCTCACATACCCTGTTTTCCACTGAGCTGGTTCCAGTGCTAGTTCAGAGGTAGAGCCTGACTTAGCACCAGTTCTTTGTGTTTCAAAGGGTGCTAAAAACTGGTGCTTAGCAAACATCAACTCTTTGCTGGGCTGAGCTAAGAACTGAGTACGTCAGGGGCTGGGGGCAGGGTTATCATGACCAACGATCAGCGGTGGAAAGGGACACACAAGCGGTAATTTGTAGCCATTTTCTCCAGGACGTCCCTGGTCCTATTGCAGATGTATTGGAATGACTCCTGGGACACAAGGAAGTTTTGCAGAAACTGTTGTACTGAAATCCGGTACAATTGTGTCCCACCAGTAGTGTGATTGCGGATGTGCCCAAGCAACAGGCGACCTCCACCTCGCAAACACCCTTAAGACCATCTATAAATCTAAGCATAGATATTATCACCAGCTTATTGTGTTTGTTTAACTGCTATGTAATGGATGCAAGTGTAGTTGCTTTACGGTGACGCAATGGCGTTGCTCCAACTTGGCTCCTTGCCAGTGGAAAAGCAAACAGGTTCTTAGGAGGAACCAGATTTGAACCAACTAAGCACCAAACTAGCACCTGGTTCTTCTTGGTGGAAAAGGGGTAATAGATTCTAACTGGCCTTTACTGTCCGAACTGCCTCTGCAGTGCTGAGGCCAAATACACAGTCTTAAGGTTGCATGAACCTCCAGATGTGGTACCCAACATTCATACAACTGTTATAACTATCTAGACAGCATGGATTTAGCGGTGGATGAAGTTACGTACTGCTCGTACCAGTTGCTACCAGTGCACACTTTGAATTATGCTTTACAGGTGTATAATTTACTGAGTTGAATTCTACCATCTAACCATTTAATTAGCAAAATAAAAACTCAAAAATCCCAACCAACAATAGACTCAACAAATCACAGATAGTCGATATATCCATCCCGTCTGACAGCTCTACAGTGCACTTCTGTCTCTGCTGCTCAGACCCTATTCATCAGCAACAATCTTCATTTATTTGGATTTTACTGCTGAAACCCCGACATTATCCTGCAGCTAATCTGACCCATCGTATGTAGACTGCGGGTACAAGCCTGCTATTTGCCGGTTTTCTCTTCTTTTTCCAATATCTTTGTGTTCCAAGTCTCAAAATCCACTTAACTACAGGAAACACCTACAACAACCTCCAAGCAGCAACCTACCACCATGAAAATTTCAAGTTTTTCAAGTTTTTCTCTTGGTTGGATTATCTGTTTTAAAGACAGTGAGTCTTAAAACCAGTACACGTGAAGTCTGTAATGTTGTTTTTTGTGACTTGGGTGAACTGACCCTTGGCTTTTGTAGGTTTTCCAACAGATTCTAGATCAGAGCAGCTGCCGTTTCTCCTCCCGTTGAATGTCCAGGAGGAATCGTGCAGTCAAAGACTTTGCTGCTGGATGTGGTCCGAGCACTTAAACCGTCGTTTCACTCCGAGATTATGGAAACATTTTTGTGGAAACCATCATTCTGATTGCGTTTTTTTTTCATAAAAAAAAGGGGGGTAAAAAAACTGGCTCGTGTAGCAGCCCTCAGTGATGGAGCAGGAATAGTTTGAGGAGTTGGTCAGAGTTCCAGCCCAGTGTTGGTTTCTGGTTGGACTGAAGCCCTGATCCAAGATCCCACGTATGACAGTCCTGGGCGGCTGCTGCAGGATCATGAATATTCCAGTGAATCACAGAGTTAGCTACAGGAAGAACGCTGAGAATATAAACTTCTGCTTGAATCCGTCTTTGAGCGATGGAGGCCGTCCAGAAAACACAAGGAACGACTGAGTATCTCAACAGATATTCCTGAGTGTTCCCACTGGTTTTCTTGCCTTTTCATGACAAATAATACATCTCTACAAGAATTACATTTTCTATTAGTTCCCACACAAGCCAGTAACGTCTTCACATATTAGGTAAATGAGTAGAGGGGCAGATAAATGTTTCAACGTTCATCTAGGGAGCTCTTCTTTGGGTATATTACGAGCAGTTCTGAATTTTATTGTCTTTACTGCTTTGCTGCTGCAGGCAGGATGAGTTTCTTGGAGACATTAAGCCTTTTTTAACATTTCATTTCATAAAGTCAGTGCTTGGGAAACTAAAGCTCTGTTCCTAGCCGTGCCTTGAATGCACTCTTTTCAGGAAATGTGATGTATATTGTTGACTATTTACCATATCTCTGTGTTTTTTTCCTTGCAGTGGCAGAAATTTATGTAGTTCAGAGGACAAGAGTGTCACCTAGGTTGTTCCCTGAACGCCTCACATTTGTCGGTTCCTCTAGTCTCCACTCAGTTACTGCAAGTGTGCAACCAAAAATGTGTTTAGAACGAGTTAAGTAAGATCTTCTACCGTCCTGTTTACCTCAGTTGAAACCAATTGAGCTTATGTATCTGGACTGATGCCCTCCAAACGTCAGGTGCGCTTTGCTTAAGCCCTGCTGTACTCACAGTAATCCTAGTTTTATGATGCAAAGACCGTGCAAACAGCTGTGTTTGATCTCCTAAGTTGGAGATTTTAAAGCTCCCTGCAGACATGAAACTGTACATTTTTTTGAAGTGATGGAAATGACCAAAAAAGAACAACTCACAAACATATGATGCCTTTGAACTGGAAACAGATTTTAGGATTTTGGGAAGCTAAAAAAACAAGACAAAAGACAATATGTTGTATGCAATACATCAGTCTGCAGTGTGAAATAATCTATTTTTTATAGGTGCATGAGACACTGTGAGGTACTTGACAAATTTTCCGCTGTGCAAAGGATTGTGGGTCAGATTGTGGAAAAATATACAGTATATATGGGTATTTTAATGTACAGTAGGAGTACACAGCCGTGCTTGCTGCTCTGTGAGTCCACACTCGTGCAGAATGTGAAGTTAACGTCACACCGTCTGGCCACTGTGGTAATCCTTTGGTTTGTTTGGCGAAAAAGTTGGTTAAACTGGTTAAATCTGATGCAGAAAGGGGTGGGGAAGAAAGAAAAGGGACACTATTAGGACAAGCAAACATCATTAGACAAACTAAGCACAACAAACAACATAGATCCATACGTCTGTGACTGATCAAACCAATTGCTTATGATGAAAAATCAAATAGATGGATGTTTCTGAAAGTCTGTCATTTTGTTTGGTTTCATGATTGAAGAAAGCGGTGCTGCATTACCGCACTAAGTATGGCTGAGCTTTCACAGTTTGCCTGTTTGTGAATCAGCAGATTGCACACTGAGAAAACTGCAAAACTGTTCACGAGCTTCGAGGATTTTGTACGTTTTCACCGAAGAAACAGCCTCTGAAACAGCTGACGTTTTGTTCTTTGCATGCGACAGATTAAGATCAGGTTGTGCTACATTACATGAACTTCATCCAGTTACGTTTCTACGTCTGACAGACTGGACCCGGTAAACCTGCCCTGCTCAGAATAGAACGTTCTGATCTGGTGTTTTCTCTCAACACACCTGCTGAGACCAAACATCACAATCTCTGTCATATTTGAGGTGAAATCGTTGCTCTGGAGATCTGCACGTTCTGTAAAGACAACCATCTGACTCTGTCAACGGAATATATCAGACCAAGTCTACAGAATGTCTCAGTGTTCACTTTCTTTATCTCGACATTTCTAACAGAGGAGGGTAAATATTGCACACTTCTTTGCTTAGACTTTGAAGTAAATAGAATCGGGAGCCTTGAAAAGTGGACTTTCAGAGCAGGTAGAAGCTCTTTAGATCTGGTTAAAAGGTATAATTGTAGGTTTTAGGTTTGTTTTGGAGATTTTTGTTGCTTATTGGGTGAATTACTGCTTGTTTTTGGCCACAGTAGTAGTGAAAGGATCAATGTCAGGCAGGTGGTCCACCAGTCTGTACAACTATTGGATAAATTGTGCTAAAAGTTTGCGCAGTCGTGGTCCCCAGAGGGTGAATCCAGCCGACTTCAGTGATGCTCTGACTTTGTGTGCAGCCCCATTATGACAATTGTAGGAAATACTACTGATCAAATTGCTGTATAATTTAATTCTTCTTCATTTAATTTCTCTGGGGATTCTTGCACGTTTCATCGAGGGCCATCATCGTGTCACAAATTAAGTTTGTCCAATAATTTCATGATGAAAAATGCTATGACACCGGCAAGGGCGGCCCCCCAACGAAAGATTTTCCTTGTCAGTTAGTAATGTTACAGCTTGGCTCAAAACTTCAACAAAACAGGGAGACAACACACTGTGTGGTGACTGAAAGTGATTTTATTTTAACAAAAATACAGCAAAACCTGTGCGCTCACCAACCCCGAAATCCCAACCCCCTGCTGCTGGTGCTCCTGGAGATCACACCTCCTGTCAGAGAGAGAGAGGCCCAGACTGGCAATGAGTGGCCCAGGTGTGGCTCTATCAGCAGACGACCCTCCTGCTGCTCTGAGAAGAAAGAGAAAAGGACAAGGACACCTGTTGTCCAGGTGGAGGGTCGTCACACCCCACCTCTTAAAGATGGGGTTCCCCTTTGGAATCCAAAAAGACAGCACAGAATCTACCCATATAAACACGAATGTTGTAAGAGGACTCCAAAATACCAAATACCAGTGTCATTTATTTGAACACCTGTATAACTACACTTACAGTACTCTGCTTTGGGTGACCCGTGTCCAGGCCATCATACTCACCATTCAACCCACCGTCTCCATCCTGCACCCAGCAACCCCATGACGCCTGGAGAAACACTTTAAGAGTCTGGGAGGAGAAACAGACAAGGGACCAAGAGGACTACATTAATTACATTAATTTAATTATCTGCATATATATTTTTGGTTGGTATCTGAAAATGCGTTTCACAACTGAGAGAGAGAATTTTATAATTTAGCGGACATTGTTAAGGTCGTGGTGTGAGAATTACAAACCTGAAGCTAATGAGTCTTTAAAATATAAATATTAAGAGTGCATGCACAAAGAAAGCTGTTATTGTACAGATATTCCCTGTTTTGTTAAATTACAGATTAATAACTAACATAATCAAAGCGAAAAAGTAATAATTTATATGTTAGCTGTAAAAAAACAAACTAAAAAACCTGAACTTTAAATACTGTCATCATAAATCTGTATTTTTGCAAAGGGTAATTCACTCTTTCACAACATTTCACTGGAAGATTACACAATTTACTGCTTTAGGGCAGAAAGAAATCCTTATTTTACGGATAATTGCTATTATTTGAAAGAAAAAATAGGTATATTAAAGATGGTCGTATAATAGCAACAACGCATCAGTGATGAATGAAGTTTAATTGAGAGTTCAGTCGGCTTCCTTATCCCTCTAGCAACCAGTGACTTCAGACTTAAATATTTTTATCCTTTTCCCCAGTCAAATTTTTAAATATAACCTCATCACATATTTAATAATATCGCTTTATTTTTATGTAGATTTCTTTTTCGTTTTTTGTAGTGCTTTTAATGTGTGACTGATACCATTTTAGTCAATAGCTAACTTCATGAACCTGATGGAACATTTGCTTCAAAAATAAGAATTACCAGCTCTTAGAGATGCATTTCTACATCTGTGTTAAACAAATGAAGATATTTTCACCTGCAACCAACTGATTACATAACTTTTGGGGGATGAAAAAGTCCTCATGGTTGAGATATGCAGCAATGTCTCATTTTTAAACACCCTTTAATGTAAATTTAAAGCTCCATAGACAGCTGGTATTAACTGCTGTGTTGTTTCCGTCTTAGGGAATACATAATAAAATACTTAAAAATGCATTTAGTGACTGACTGAACTCAGAGCCCAGTTGAGGTTGGAGCAGTGGAGGGAGAAAGTGGAAAGGCTCTAAGCTTCAACCAGAAAAAATGTCCTAATGAAAGACCAGCAAGCCAAAAACCAGGAAGCAGCTTCGGGTCACAAGTTCAAAATATTTCTGTGACTTCATTGTGAAGCTGCGCCGCCAAACCTCAGGCAATAAAAACGCTGATCCGTCCTCTGCCCAGCGCTGAACTCTTTCTGGTCTGAGTGAAACGAGCAGCGGCACGGTGGTCGGACAAGTCCAGTGTGTGGTCAGATGAAGGTCCCTGAACGCACCACGCCTTCACTGATGTCAGAGAAGTGAATCCAGGAGAGGAACGAAGAGATCAGATGAACTAAGTTGAGACTGAAAAACCAAGTCTTCAGTCAAATGTAACTAAATACATTTACTGAAGTGCTTAAATACAAATCTGAGGCACTTTACTTGAGTACTTTCTCTCTTTGTACTTCTACTCCACAACAATCCTGATGGAAATATGGTATTGGCCAATGAAATCTGCGTCCATTTAAAACAAATTTAAAGGCTTCAGAAATATTCACATGAAGTCTTATTCCCTCAGAAACTTTGTTAAAACAGAAACTAAACCTCTCATCCACTTTGAACCGATGCTAACATTAGCAAGTGAGGCTAATGGGTGTTAACAAATGGAAGCTAACTAGTTAGCCTAATCTGCTGGCTGACATTTTGTGAGCGGATTACAAACTTAACAACCTCCTAAATCTGCAAATGTTCCTTAAATCAAACAGTTGATAACCAACGGTGTGTAGTTGGAAATCGGAGGTGGTTCCATAAGTAGGTTTTTTGAATTACGTTTTTGTTTTATCCACCTGGTGTGTGAGAAATCTTATTGTCGTATCCTTTTCATATATCATTTTGTCGTAGCGGCTACTTCTGTGGACATTCATGGGTGTGAATCAGACTATTTTAAATCATCTTGTTTAATTTGTGAATTAAACGCAGTGCAATATTTTTTCCCCAAAGAAAATACTCATCCAAATGGGATCCAATTTGAGCTGCAGATTCTAGAATAGTTATTAAAAACCTTTATTTTACTCATTTACAGATTCATAATTTTATCTTTGGAGTATGCTAGAATATGCTTACATGCTTTAAAGTGTAAAACAAGCTAATATTTCTCATACTGCCGCAGCTCCTCTTCTGTCTGAAATGCTTCATTTTAGCTCCTGTCTCTTTAAGCCCCACCTCCTCAAAAGCCCAGAGTGCTCTGATTGGTCAGATTTGTTACATGATGATGTAAATAAGTAACAGCACAACAGCCTGGACTTCAGACTTCAAATATTTAAGGCTGGTAAGGAGCAGTGTTTCTGTGTAAGGCATGGACATTGGTTATTGCAAGTTCACTGTAATTTTACATGCATAAAAAACAGCTATATAAGACGCCGAAGGACACAAAAGCAGAATATGGGCTCTTTAACTTACTTGTACGTGGCAATTTTCAAGTTTGGTAATTCAATGTTTCTCGCTGAAAGGTTCTTGTATCTTTAGTAGTCGTATTTAACTACATAGACTTAAAACTTTTGTCTTCATTTAGACCAATGATCATTTAAAGCCAAAGATGATCTCCCACTGTAGTCATGTGATTTTGTCAATGGGGAAAATGAATAAGACTTTAATATGCAGAACACGGAGATGAAGCTGAAACAGTCAAACAAGCTCCTCATCCTTCACAAATGTACAAAAAGCTCTAGTTTGTAGCTCATTATGGCAGTAGAGTTGCCATGATTAATTGATTAAATAACTTTCTAGCATTTCCTGACATTTTATAGGCCAATCCGACTAATCAGTTAAAAATTTAAGGAAAATTATCCAGGTGTTAATTGACGATAAAAATTATCATTACTTGCATGATAGTTGACATGTTTCCTGCCATCCAATCTACGTCACCTGCTCCCATAGAAAACACAAAAACAGTCTTAGAAGAAAAAATATAAAGAATTCTGTTTCTCAAATATCATTATAGTTTATACTACCAAAGATATCCTCAGTTGCTGATTAGAAAACACTTGTGGTAACACACCTGTCTGTGTTTCCCTGCCTGTTCAGGTACTGGCTGCAGTCCAGATTTGCTGTTCTTCTTATGCGCCATGTACGCTCCCATCTGCACCATCGACTTCCAGCACGAACCCATCAAACCCTGCAAGGCGGTGTGTGAACGGGCCAAGTACGGCTGCGAGCCGGTGATGAAGCGCTACAACCACAGCTGGCCGGACAGCTTAGCCTGCAGCGAGCTGCCGCTGTACGACCGCGGAGTCTGCATCTCACCTGAGGCCATCGTCAAGGCAGAAGGACCAGGTATAGTCATCATTTTATACTATTACTATCATAGTACTGTACGTTTCAGTGCAGCTGATGGTGGGAAGGTTGCCTAAAGGATTGATTTAAAGGTTTTATTCATCAAAACATGATGATCGCTTTGCATAAATACCTGTTTTTTCTGTATAGTGTATCTGCTTTGCGATTGTTTTTAGGACAATAACAAAAAAAGCAGAAAAGAAAACTAAGAAGAAAGTATTTTTGCTACCTCTGTTCAAAAGTAGAACAATCTATGTCCAGTATCAACTAGGTATGTCCCCATCAAGTTTTTTTGCCCCCCAATTGTTCCAAGTAATTTAATGTTTACTATCTGCCCAATCAAATACAATTTTTCCAAATACAACATTAAATTTATTAAAATCAATCCAATGTCTGCGCTTGACAACTGAATATCACTGCAGAGGATTAAGAAAATTTTCTGCATCCAAGCTGTTCTTTAATTTTACATAGGTGGTCAGTAACCTTGGTGTAAAGCTCCTGTAGGTCTGAGATGTGGTGCGGAGAGAAAAGGGGATACTGTGGCTGAACAAGCTCCAAAAACCTGTATTTTCTACATGTATGTCAGAAAATGTATTGTAGGTTAGCTTTAGTACCTGGTTGTTCCACCAGGTAGAGCCTCTAACTGTTTAATACTGTAGTGACCTGAGGAGGTGGTCACTCAGATGACAGACAGGTTAGGTTGGCAAGCAGAGAGTGTTGTTGGGGGTTTAGCCAGCAATGGGCACCATGACAAAGCCTTTTGTTATGCTTAATGACCTCCAGCTAGAGATCATATGTTTATGTTTTATGTCTTTGCAGCCCAGATCATGTGTCCGTTGACTAAAACAGCAATATTACCATGATGTTTAATACTGATCAAGAAAATAAATCAAAATTTGCATCCCTAGCTTCCTGCCACTAATTGTGCTTTCTATTAATGGTACCTATGTGATCAGGCTTAGGTTTATGACGATACCAGTCAGTTAAAAAAAAGATTGATCGGTTCAGGACATCCTTAATGTCGACGTTTGCTGCACTTATTTGTGTGGTTCGTTTAGAAAAACAGAAGGTGGTGGGAATTTGAGTGAAGTTTGTGTCCTACAACTTTCAAATTCATATTCGTTGAGGCCTAAACCCTGCATGCTAACCCTGATCCCTGTACATTTATTACATAACAACATTACCCAGCGCAATCTCACATGTTATCAAGGAGCCTCAGCAACTGCAGCTGCAAGGTTTTCATGTCAAATGATGGTAGTCGCTTCAAACCTTTAGCCTCTATCATCAGTTTTTATTGACAATATATGGTTTCTAATCACCACATAGTCTCTTAGTTAGCCCGACATGCTAATATTTGCAGTTTATGTTGTCCATTCCTTCTTCGTCTTAGGTTTTGGAGCTGCTAAAAAACAAAAACCCACATTCAAACTGTTTAAATTCAGAGTACGTCTCCTACTGAAGCTCCATGTGGGGAAATCCAAACCTTGATTCAGACCTTCTGTGCTTTGTTACGGTTGTTAAGACGGCCTGCAACCCATTGGAGTGTTTACTCGTACGGGCTGCTTCGGCCGGCGTCCGCTCAGCTTTTCTACGTCGGACTGTTTGTTTTCTACAAAGATTTATTTCACAATTATAAATCTACAAACACCTGGTGGTGTTGAGCTCAGATTACAGATGCCCACGCTGACACAACTTGTTGCGTCGCTGTTTGGAGCTTCGAACTAGTTCCTGTAAACACCACAAAGAGGAAATGTTCTGGTTCCTTTTGAAGTTTAAGATGAGGTTTATCCGAGCAGAAGTAGCCGCCGGTAATTAGATTTAAACACAAACTGAACTGTTTTGCTTCTTTCTACATTTTTACACAGAGTTTATACTTTCTGACGTAACTCTAGCTCCACTTGAATTTAATACTTTCCCTTAATTTAACATATTTAGCAAATGTTTAGACGTTTTCTTAGCGTTAGAGGAGGGGGTTATGCATTTCAACACATTGTTCAGTAGGAAATGAATAAATTTTAACTTTTTAAAATATGCAGTGACCAAAACAACTCATTTTCATATCTGAGTAGTGCAGTATCCTTGCAATAAAATAGTAAAAAGTGACTAATCTGACCACATTAAACCTCTCAGATGCTCATGTTCATGTCTGTCAATATAGATTCTACTTCTGAATGAGGATATTTTACTGTCTTCTCTGAAAAAAAGTGTAGTTTTCAGTTCTTCGCTGAGCCCTGGCAGTGTTTTCTGTCATGTTTCTCCTCTCAGCAGTTTGTTTCTGCTCCCTCTCCAACAGATAGCGTGACTCATTTCCCCTCCGACTTCACTCCCACTGACTTTCTCAAAGAGCTCCTTGATACAGGCGGCCCACTCATTTTACACTCAATAAAACCCTCACTGTCCTCTGCTTCTTTAAACAGGCCCAAGACCAGCAGGTCCCGAAAAAAAACACCCTCATCTCAATCCCCTCGACCTCCATAACGATACACCCACGTATCTCCGAGCGGCCCCGGCCCCGGCTCGGCTCAGCGGGGCTTGGGGATTTTCCCTCGGTGTGATTTGTTGATTTTTTTCGGAGGTTCGGTCAGGGTGGATCGCTGAAGTCGTTCCAGTGATTTTCTGTGGGACTCCGGCCTGAGTGTTGAGGAGTTTGTGTCCATTTGGAACAGAGATGTGCACTTTGTCAGTTTGTCCCTGCTTGTCATTGCTCAGTTGGTGTTGCATTCAAAGACACTCTGGCAAAAAACTCTGTTGAGACAAACCCACCCAAATGGAAAGCCATCTTTGCAGGCTGGTGGTGCAACAGTCCGTTGTTGATCTGTACAGGTTCCTGCCAATGTGTACCACGGATTGATTTAAAGTTTAGCCATTATCAAGAACGTTCTCCATCAAAGTCGATGTTTTATGTCAGATATTTAAAGAAACAGATCTAGATCCGAACATGCTCCACCTCACCTCCAAGTTTCATGAAATTCAGCCTGGTTCTGCGTAATCCTCCTGACAAACAAATTAACTTTTTATACATAGCACCTTTTAAAAACAAGAGTTTACTGAATACTTTACAGACGGGGCAAAAAAAAATGCAGTAAAGGATACTCAGGAAGACCACTGTACAACAGAAGGCCGGTCAGTCCAGACAGGAGAGAGGCAAAAGTGGTGAAATAAAGTGGAACAAATGAAAAGATTTTCAAAAATCTGGTTAATTTTTCAAAATAAACCACCAAAAAGAACCACAAATGTCGTGAAAAAGAACAAGTGGAATAAAATAAAATATAGAAGGTAAAGCCATGAAGATAAGGCTATAAGTGATAGTAATACTAGTAACAAATAAATAAATAAAAATGTAAATAAGTAAATAAATACAGGGTAAAAGAGAATAGCAAGAGAAAATAAAATAGATGATAAAAATAGACGACACCACATGAAAGTAAGCCTATAAGAGTGGATTTTAAGAAGTGATTGAAAAGAAGATTCTGCAGGTTTATCTCCTCAGGAAGGTCATACCAAAGCTGAGGGGTTCTGATGGCAAAAGCTCAGACGCCCTTAGATTCAAGACTCAACATTGACCCAGTCAGAAGGACCCACCTGAGGATCTGAGGCTACGAACTGGCCCAGACCCTGACGAGCTTTAAAAGTAATCAGTAAAATTCTGTTATGGACGGGAAGCAAGTGGAGAGAAGCCAAGATCGGGGTGATGTGATGTCATCTATTAGAACCAGTAAGACGCCAAACTGCTGCTTTCTGAACTAGTTTTAGGCGAGACAAAGGCTTGTGGTTGATACTGGAGAGAGGGGAGTTACAGTGATCAAGACATGCATGTAGCTGTTTTCAGACATGGGACATGGAACATTGCAGGCCTCATCGATCCAGTAAAGTGACAGCGTTGTGTCATTAAGACATAGGTAACGAGATATTTGTCATTAATATGAGATTAGACAATACACCAGGTGATCTATAATGTATAAACTGTACATACGATAAACTGCAGCTGATAAACTGTGACTCTGTGTGACAGCTCACCTGTGATCCATCCTGTCTCCATGTCAGGGATCATTTATAATTATGACTAATTAATGAAGTTGCTGCTGTTGCTCTGCGCGTAAATGCACACAGTTATCTCTCCATTGAGATGCTCGTGGATCCTATTGCAGTCTAATGCTGCAGATGTTTAATTAATAAAGGAAATAGTCCTAAACAGCTGGAAGCAACCTGTGCTTCTGTGTGTGACAGCTCACCTGTCTGAGGTAAAAAGGTAGTGTTTCCTGCCACCAGAACCTGATTCAGACTGATCCTGTCTCCATGCTCTTTCTGAGGTGATTTTACATTTGTAAGAATTTATTGAAGTCCCCTGCACTGTAATTGTTCCTATCGTGCACATGTGGGATGCGGAACATTACTAGGTCCGACCTAGTAAGACTGTTATTCCAATTATTCCCTTTAAAGCACTGATGGATGTGGACTGAGTTCTCCGAATCTGTATGAAACTTCCATTTAAAAGACAATAGTGCTTTTTGAGGCTGCTCACTCCTTATCATAACCATTATTTTGTGCCCAGTGCCGTCAGTTTGAGCCTTTTGTGAAATGTTGGCATGCGATCCATTTCAATTTTAGTCTTCATAATATAAATGACCAGCGTGCTCATTTAGACATGTTCAGTTGGTGTCAGAAAGAGTCTTTCCTGCAAAGTTGTTCACTGCTGTTAGCATTTGTATACAATTCAAGGTCAGTGGCTGATCAGGAGGTAACATGTGGAGATACACTGATCAGCCACAACGTTATGACCACTGACAGGTGAAGTGAATAACATTGATCATATTGGTACTATGTGCTGTTCTGATGGAAAACCTTGGATTTTAACATCCGTGTTGATCAGACTTAGACACCCAAATAAACATTGTCCCACAACAAACACACTCCCTCATGCTAATGGAAATCCCAAATGTCACTGGATGAAAATGCACCCCACCACATGGAAACAACATCAACCAATCAGGAACATGTTGAGGAACATGACAATGGTCCAACATGTTGATTTGACCTCCAAACTTCCTACACCCCATTGTGATCAAGCATCAACAGGATGCAGTGGAACAAGTTGGATTGACAGAGGCTCCACTGCACAAGCCAGAGTACCCAAAGGATCCAGTGCCAACGTCCTGGTTCCAGACCCCATAGGGCACCCTGAGAGGTCCTCTTGTCCAATGGTTCAGAGCATTTTTGGACCACATAAGGGGGACCAACACAATATCAGGCAGATGGTCATAATGTTATGCCTGATTGGTGTATAAGCTAGTGTCTCTCTTTTTTTCTTTGCTGATCCACAAATTGATCCAATCCAAAATTAAAAATTCATGGCACGATCTGAACCTTTTTGTGATGCATTGCACCCCTATTGCACACCTTTATAGTATATGTTGAGTCCCATCTTATCTTATTCTAAGCCCTTTTTAATTTTATTTATTCATTTTTAAGGATACATTCTTAAATGGCGTTTTCTTACGCTTCTTTTGTGATATATAAAATGCTGCTGCACCATCTTATCAAAAAAAGTATATGACAACAGGAGCTTGTAGTGCAAAGCTCCGTCCTGGACAACTGTAATCATGATGCTGGTTACCAACTGGCAGATCATGGTAATGTGAAAGATGCTGAGCTGTAAATTACAAGAAACAATATGAGAACCCAGAGAAGAAATACCTGAGGGTAAATTAGGTTAAAAGCTCCATCCAGCTGGATGTTCCCAGAAAACCTCTAAACGGAGGCGTCCTGACCAGATGCCCAAATAACCTCAGCTGGCGTCTTTATAAACAAAGGAGTTCACTTGAAGAATCTTACAGATGTCAAAAGCTGAGCCAAACCAGCCTGCGAAGGTCGATTATATCCACAATCTTGGTGGTTTGGTCCGATAAGTGAGGGTTCAGACTTATTCCCGGGACAGCATCTGCAATGTTTTGGCACCAGTCTACATGTCGATCTCGTGTTCGAAAAGGAACCAAAATACTTGAATACCTTTACTCAGGCTTTACATTTTTAGCTTCAGCAGCCAAGTCTTTTCAACGCTGAGGACATCCGCATCCCTTTTCTCTGTCACAAATAATCAAGAAATTAGTAAATTTCCTCCAGCTCTTCTGGTGGGACCCTGGAAGAGCTGGAGGAGGTGTCTGGGCCGAGGGAAGTCTGGGCCTCTCTGCTTAGACTGCTGCCCCCGAAACCCGGCCCCGGATAAGTGGAAGATGATGGTTGGATGGATGGATGGATGGATGGATGGATAGTAAATGTGTTCTGTCATGCATGGTTATAATGACATGTCGATTAGTTTCTTGGTTAATGTGTTAGAAAATGGTGAAAAAACATTGACGAGTGTCTTCAAAAGCCCAAGATATCATCCTCATATGAGTTTACTGTCACAGAAAAGGAAAGAAACCAGGAAATACTGTCATTTAAGAAGCTTGGATCACAGAATTTTGTTTTTTCTTTCATAAAACTTCTAGTTCAGACACTGACTGCTGTCTCTTTGTGTCTCTGTAGATCCGTATTACCAGGATCCATCCAGGTGTAACCCAGGTGAGGCTGATCTTTCGTCTTTCCTGAACTGGGATCAGTTTCTAAGAAGCCAGCATGTTGGGGCTGATTAGTTTTAGCTAAAAGTTAAGCAAGGAGAATGATTTTGTGGCCTATCAGATGTCTCCCTTGATAAAAAATCTAAAGCACCTAGAAGTTTTTGCACAATATTGCCACTTGTATTGATCAGATTGGATAAATCATCTCAAACATCTCAGAGGCTCCACAAACGAAATCAGACAATGACATCTGCAGAAGGAGACCATATATTTCTATAATGCTGATTGCAAACAGCCAATAAACCAGTTTAATCAGTTCACTAAAAAGCTGACCTTTGCTGGGTTTGTTCATCTGACAGAATCCAGTCCAGACTTTCCAATGGACTCCAACAACTTCCACTGCAGAGGACCAAACGGAGGTAAACCAGTCCGTCTCCATGTCTGTCACAGCTCCAACAGAACTAAAGTTTTCACACTAAGAAATCCCTTTTTTCTTTAGTTTCTTGCTGCGATTTTTGATGTCACTCGTATATTCCTGCAGCTGCTTAGCTTAGCTTAGCATAAAGACTGGAAACGAGGGGGAACAGCTAGCCTGGCTCATCTTGCTAAATGTGTTAAATGTGTTTAAAATGACAGCAGTTTGCCTTATATTGATATATATTTTAATAAACATTATTCCGTGCAGTGAATATCAAAGAGAAATAAGAAACAAATGCAGGAAGTCTCAATGTATTTCAAAACAATTATAATAGATGTAGTTCTTTATTTTAACCCTCAAACAACCAACTACGATACAGATGTTTTGAAGTTAACTTAAACTCTCGAGAAACACCACATTCGGCCGAGAAGTTTGAACTCTTAAGGATCTGGTACCTGAACGCAGTTTCTCTTTGTGTATTTAAAACTTTTTTTATCAAAGTTTCACCCCTCTTTTTTGTGCCTGTAGATCGCTGCAGGTGTAAGTCGGTCAAGATGGGTTTGAAAACCTACCTGAAGAACAACTACAACTACGGTGAGTCAAATATGACACACAAGATAATTTTAATTTAGTCTGGCAGCATATATTAATGAAAATACACTAGTTAATTTAAACACAAGACATTTGTGCTCAGAAAGAATGGATTTATACACAATGACGGACCTAGGATCCTTAATCTGTCTCTAAACCTACCAGTGAGCAGTGACTCCTAATCTTTTGGGGTCATCAGGTGGAAACCTCCCTTCAATGGTGTTTCCCCTACTTAGTCCTACAGCAACACCAAAAGGCTAGGCGGTGAACTCTGGCGTCCAAGAGTCACCCCCCATAGTGCCAGATCACACTGCTCCTACACAATCCAAACAGCACTGCCACGTTCAACTGACCTAGGCCTGTTCAGGAGATGCTCCAGGTGGTGACCAGTGCCGACGCTACCATTTAGCTAAATACTAATGCTAACTGCTAATTCAACCAGCACTGCCACGTTTAACTGACCCAGGCCCATTTAGGAGGTGCTCCAGGTAGTGGCCAATGCCGATGCTACTATTTAGCTAGCTGCTTCATGCTAATGCTAACTGCTAATTCAACCAGCACTGCCATGTTCAACTGACCCAGGCCCGTTTAGGAGATGCTCCAGGTAGTGACCAGTGCCGATGCTACCATTTAGCTAGTGCAAATGGTACATGCTAATGCTAACCATGAACTACTTAAATGCACTACCCTCAATCTCCTCACCCACAAGGAGACTATACAGCCTAATTTACCTGTAATGCTAATGCTAACTGCTAAATGCCAATGCCAACTGCGACAATGCTACCATACTACTACAGCTTTAGTTACTGTTAAATGCTACACTGCTACCATAGGCCCAGATATCACCAACAACTGCTAAGTGCTAAGTGATCATGCAAGAAGGCAAACAAAACGGGAGAACAAACGAAGTAAACCTATACCTTACCACACAAACTCACCTGCGCTGGCTGCATGGTCTCAGTTACTGGTATGTGAGATGGCAGCATCAAATCCTTTTGTGTTTCCATTTGGGCTGATCAGTCTGCAGACTTCAGTAGTGCTCATGTTTTTTACTGTATTAATTGATGACTAGAAAAGGCCCAAACTGTGCAGATCTGTGACATTTATAATGCAGCTTGCATTCATCTGGCAGTCTATAGTGGTATGTTGGTACATTTCTAAATCTAAACGTGGTGTAAATACCCAATCCTGGTGCTACCGGAGACGCTACGAAAGAAAGAAACCTTTAAATTTTTAATGTAAAACTGTGGTTTTCTCACCAGTCAGAGCCTGAACTTTGCAGCTCCATTAGGTTGTTAAAAATCTGTTTAGTATCACTGAGCTGTTGAGCAGATTCCTTCTCTCTGACCTGTTTTTCCCCTTCATGTAAAAGGAAAGATTTCTGTGCCGAGGCCGTTAGCTTAGCTAGATTAAATTAGAGAGGCTGTTCCAGATGATTACAGCACACAGGCATGATTTGGCAAATCCAGCAGAGATTTCCATGTGGACTTCACTAATGCTTCTGGCTGCAGAAAATCCATTTTCCAGCCGTCATTAAACAAGAGCTCACTTTCGAAATATTCAGATTTAACTGAAACGGAGGAGTTTCGTAGAAGCATGGTGGCATGTCAGAGTCAAAGTGTTACTCTGCAGCTGATTTAACTGTTGGCTTCCGTTTCTCCTCCATCTCTGCAGCTTTTACCACTTCTTTTTAGTGTCTTCGTTTGCTGTGCTACTCCTGAAGTGTCTGGATGGATTTATTTAGACACTTTTCAATTTGTTGCGATAAATATTTACCTGGTTTCCTGCTGCTGCTGTTGGACGTTTACTGGTGTCGCTGGCAGCAGAGCAGGTTTCAGTTTGTGGTCTTGGAATGGAGACAGGATGACAGAAAACTTCAAGACAAAGTGCAACAACTCAAAGAAACTTTAAACACAAGAGGTTTCTTATCAAGAAGCTCCCTGAGTCCAATGAAATAACTGTTAATTGTGAGATACAGAGAATATAAGAGTGGAAATGGGACGCAAAATGACACCACAAAGTTGCACAATGACTACAAAGACACACAAAATGACAAAAAAATGACGCAAAGACATTCAAAACAATGACAGTACAAAGATGCATATGACTACGAACAAGTGGCACAAAATGACTGAGGCCTGAAAATAACTATGAAGACACGTATAATGTTTACAAAGAGACGCAAAATGACACAAAATTGTCATAAGGCAGCACCATAAAGATGCAAAATGACTACAAAGGGACGCAAAATGGCACTAAAGAGATGCAAAACGACTACAAAGAGACACAAAATGACAACAAAAACATGGAAAGCTGCTTCAAAGACACAAAATGACATCATAACACTGGAAAAGGACGACAAAGGGACACAAAATGAAAACAGAAAAATGCAAAATGACTACAGAGAGATGCAAAATGGCACCAACAAGATGCAAAACAACTTCAAGGAGACACAAAATGACAACAAAAACGTGAAAAATTCCTAAAAAAGACACACAAAATGACCAAAAAATGGCACAAAGACATGCAAAGCAACGACAGTACAAAGATGCATACGACTACCAACAAGTGGCACAAAATGACTGAGGCCTCAAAATAACTATGAAGACACATAAAATGTCTGCAAAGAGACGCAATATGACACAAAAGTGTCACAAAGCAGCGCCATAAAGATGCAAAATGGCTATAAAGACACATGAAATTACGCCATAAAGATGCAAAACGACTACAAAGAGACACAAAATGGCGTACTAAAGAGATGCAAAACGACTTCAAAGAGATGCAAAACGACTACAAAGAGACACAAAATGGCGTACTAAAGAGATGCAAAACGGCTACAAAGAGACGCAAAATGACACTAAAGAGATGCAAAACGGCTACAAAGAGACGCAAAATGACACTAAAGAGATGCAAAACGACTACAAAGAGACACAAAATGAAACTAAAGAGATGCAAAACGACTTCAAAGAGACACAAAATGGCATACTAAAGAGATGCAAAACGACTACAAAGAGACACAAAATGAAACTAAAGAGATGCAAAACGACTACAAAGAGACACAAAATGAAACTAAAGAGATGCAAAACGACTACAAAGAGACAAAATGAAACTAAAGAGATGCAAAACGACTACAAAAAGACACAAAATGAAACTAAAGAGATGCAAAACGGCTACAAAGAGACGCAAAATGGCGTACTAAAGAGATGCAAAACGACTACAAAGAGACACAAAATGAAACTAAAAAGATGCAAAACGACTTCAAAGAGACACAAAATGGTGTACTAAAGAGATGCAAAACGGCTACAAAGAGACGCAAAATGACACTAAAGAGATGCAAAATGACTACAAAGAGACACAAAATGAAACTAAAGAGATGCAAAACGACTTCAAAGAGACACAAAATGGCGTACTAAAGAGATGCAAAACGACTTCAAAGAGACACAAAATGGCGTACTAAAGAGATGCAAAACGACTACAAAGAGACACAAAATGACACCAGAAAAATCAAAAAAAGCTAAATAGGCACAAAGTGACATCATAAAAATGCAAAAGAACTACAAAGAGTCTAAAAATGACAACAAAACATGGGAAACTGCTTCAAAGAGACACAAAATGACATCATAAAAATGCAAAATGACTTCAAAGAGACACAAAATGACACCAGAAAGATGAAAAACGACTACAAAGAGATGCAAAATGACACCAAAGAGATGCCAAAACAACTACAAGGAGACACAAAATGACAACAAAAACATGAAAAACTGCTTCAAAGAGACACAAAATGACACCAAAGAGATGCAAAACGACTAAAAAGACACAGACAATGATATGATAAAGATGCAAAATGACTACAAAGAGATGAAAATATTAATAATTATGATCTGATAAATATTTACCAGGGTTCTTGCTTGCTGTTGGACGTTTACTGGTGTCACTGGCAGCAGACCACGTTGTATTCTGTGTTCTTGGAATGGAGGCAGGATGACGGCAAAACTGCAAGACAAAGTGCAGTAGCTCACAGAAACTTGAAACACGAGCTTTCTAATCAAGAAACTCACCAAGTCCAAAGAAATACGTCTTAATTGTCAAAAATTGCCACCATCTGGGTTTTGTAGACGTTCAGTCTCTTGGCTGTCTCTTTTATTGCCCCATGTGTCATTCTGTCAACCCTTCCTGCCCCTTGTGGTGCATCCAATCAGACCTGATCTCAGAAAAATCATGCACAAGAGAAGTTTGTCAAGTTAGAAGATAATTTTACAAGTCAGGGGAGTTTTGGCTTGAAAATGTGGAAGCATAAATCTCTGAGAATACTTACTTTAAAAGGCTGCACACCCTGAAGATGCCTGGGTGAAGTGAGTGAAACCCAGAGCCGCCTAAAAGGAGTCTAGATTCTCTGATTCCAGCTTCATAAATCTAAATATTTTCTGGTTTCTTTGCTCCTCTGTGACAGCAAACTGAATTTCCAAACAACAAAAGCCTAAAAATTCTTCTGAGCTGAAATTTAAATCTTCAAATGTCTTTTATTTGACCAAAAGTTCGAACTCCCAAAATATAAAGCAGCAAATCTTCAAATATTCAGCCTTTTTTCCACTACTTTGGCTTTAAAAAAAAGTGATTGAAATGTATATATTTGACATTAATCAAACCAAAATAATAATAAAAAAAATTGTGGATTCATTGACAAATCTTATCAGTTATGTGTTTTACTCCTATTCATTACCATATATAAGCTTTAAATCTTGTATGCAGTGTAGAACTGACCAACTGACCAATTAATCGATTAGTTGTCACCTATTAATTAATCCAAACTTTTAAATAAATAAGAAGCATAAACTCTGTGACTGCAGCTGTCAATATTTTCCGATTTCTTTGCTCCTCTATGACAGTGAACTCGATATCTTTGAACAAAACAAGACAAGATTTGTCATTTTGGGCTTTGGGAAACACTGATTTTTCACCATTTTCTGACATTTTATAGACCATAAAAATGAAAAAGCAAAATAATCAATAGATTATTTGACAATAACATAATCATTAGTTGCAACTGTGGTAACTGGATAGATGGATTTGCTTCATTCGCATAGTTGTATTTCTGAACAAAGCTTGAAATGTAGTGATTCCACCTCTTTTAATATATTTTTTCTCTTTCTGGACAGGAAGAAGGTGAAATATGCCATGTTGGCGTTCAATAGTGTTTTACTGTCATTAGGACAAACTGACTGTCTTGACTTGCAGAATTAACTTTTAATTTAAACCACTGACAGCTGAAATTTGGATCTAAAAGGTTACAGAAACAAAACCAATCACATGAACTTGACATAGATATTATAAGAGGTCTTTTACATCATTACTGTCTTTAGGAGCAGCTGTCTTTTCAGCACCAAGGACAGCAGCCGGACAAACTGTATCCAGGGACACTGAAGGGTTTTAAGTTACATCAAAACCATGCAAGAAGACACTTGTGTTCTTCTGTTTTTTATTCATTATTTGGCATCCATTGGAGTTCCATGTACTCACAGCGAAGCTTGATCGATTGTTCTTCACAACACAGGAGGTCTGCGTGGCAAAACAAAGAGATGTAAAATGACTACAGTACAAAGAGGCATATGACTACCAACAAGAGGCGCAAAATCACTGCAGACTAAATAACTATGAAGACACATAAAATGTCTGCAAAGAGACACAAAACGACACCAGAGAGATGAAAAATGACGACAAAGAGAGACAAAATGACACCAAAGTCGCACAAAACGACTACAAGACACAAAATTCGACCAAAGAGACACAGAATGACTACAAGACACAAAAATCCCAACAATAAGACACAAAAATCCCAACAATAAGACACAAAATGACACCAAAGAGACTCAAAATGACACCAAACAGATGCAAAGTGACTACAGAGAGACACAAAGCATCTACAAAGAGACTTAGAAATGCCCCAAAAGAGACGCAAATCACTACAATAGACAGAAAGCAACTGCAGCGACACAAAGTGACTACAAAGACACATAAAATGACAACAAAAAAATCTCTAAATTACTACGAAGGGACACAAAATACACAAATGATAGTTTGACTAAAGTTCTTTGCAGGGCTGTGTTGAGTTGTTGGATTTGAATGAAAGAGAGATGTGGGAGTCATCTGCATAGAAATGAAAACTGAAGGATATTAGGGGGATGTTGTAGTGCATCTAAGGATTAGTATGAACTGACATTAACGAAAACAGAAGAAATGTAGTTTTAATAAATACTGTTGACAACGGGCGCCCTGATAGCCTAATGGTTATGTCGCGTGACCCAAGTGCAGAGGTGTAGCGGCTGTCCCGGGTTCAACTCCGACCTTGGGCGTTTACCGCATGTCCTTCCCTACTCTCTCCCGTTTCCGATTCTATCCACTGTCCTATCTAATAAAGGCACAAAAGGTCAAAAAAATTAATCTTTAAATACTGTTGACAACTAAAGAAGTCTGAAACGCTGTGCTGTTGTCAACCTTGATTGATGGTTCTCGTGTCCCAGTTGAGTAAACCAGACCTCAAGTGGGATATCTAGAGTAAATTTAGATTATATCCTCTTCCTTAAACTAGTATACAAAACCCAGGGCAGAGAAGATTAAATAAAAACACACAAAGTAGCAGAAAGTTTATAAATGTGAAGCCCAAAGTCCAGTGTGTCCATGTATGCTGACGACTGTGTCCTCTCAGTCATCAGGGCGAGGGTGAGGGAGGTAAGGAACCGAGGCCTGGAGCCGACAGCGGTGGTGGACGTCAAGGAGGTGCTGAAGTCTTCTCTGGTCAACATCCCCAAAGAGACGCTGACGCTCTACTACTCGTCCTCCTGTCTGTGCCCTCCTCTAACCCCGGGGGACGAGTACGTCATCATGGGCTACGAGAACGAGGAGTCGTCCAGGTACGAGCAGTCGGAGACTTCGCTTGTTGCTTCGTAAAGCTGGTCATTAGGACTTTTGAACTTGATGCAGGTTGTTGTGGTAAAGGCAGTTGGAGGTTTGCAAACTTTTAAGGCAGTTTCGACGTCTTGTTCTCATTCATCAGACTGTTGTTTCCCTTTTCATTGAGCTACTGTGATTGATTGATACTCAAATGTTGTCTTTTATAAGCTTGTATTGTAATTCTTCTGATGTCAGCTCTAAATCCCTACAAAAAAAACTCACTTTGTGTTTGCAGGTTGCTCCTGATTGACACCTCCATCGCTCAGAAATGGAAGGACAAAATGGGCAGGAAGGTCAAGGTGAGTGTCTTTTAATTCACATTATAAAACACGCCAATGCTTCTTTAACCCTCCAAACAGCAAGCAGTTTCTGTGCATTTTTGGCTCCTGTCACATTTTTTCCTCACTGTGAGTTCATTTTTCACTGCAATCTAAAGTCCTGCACCTCTATGGAAACAGAACAACCATGACTGGAGGGAGAAAGAAATCGAAAATGTGTTTAGTGCAGCGTAAGAAAGCTATAATGCTATAAATCATGAAAAAGAAAACATGTCAGTTGAACTTCTTACATTATTTTACAAGTAGCAGGTGTTCCAGGTGTCACCAATACTGGAAAAAATGGTCGCTCTCGATGCTACAGATATTTAACTAGTTATTTTTTACAATCTCTACAAGCACAGCACTCTGCTAGAAAGACGTTTCACCATGCTGAATGTATCTTCCAACAACTTGCTGCTCTGTATGCTGTTTCTGAGCCATGCTGCGTTTATTTGATTGATCAAATGTGTTTTCTTTTGCCCTTAGTCTCTCTAATTTACCTCTATCATATATTAAATCATTCCTAAATTTTTGCCCCATGGCAGTTGGTTGCAGCTGAGTCACTACTGGCTTCTGCCAAGTAGCGCAATTTTTTTTTTCATTTTTACAGAATCTGGCACAGTTATTTATTCAATTCATTTAGCTTATTTTGCAGGGACAGCGCACACTTAAAAATAATTGCACCGGAGCTAGGAAGCAGCTTTATTTGCAACTATTATGCCTGGGCAAATGGTTTGCTTTCTCTACTCAAGTAGAATGAGGTGATTTCTGATGTAATATCTCCATTTTAAAGCCTAGATTTGGATAGTTTTCCACATGGAACTGCACTTCACTCATGGTTAATTCAAGGGCTTTCAGTTTTCTGCTGATATAAGTGGTGTAATTTTGCAATTTTTAAAAGATAACATGCCTTTAAAACAGGTTTTGGGCTTTAAGGGGTTGAAGGAGATAATATGAATAAATTCAACAATGGGGCAGCAGGGAGTCAGCTCCACCGAGCATCCAGTTACTATCATCTGCAGTCATTACCAAAGGCTTGGAGCATGGATGTTGTTGCTGATTCACATGGAGGCGTTCGTCTCCATTTGTGGCACCTCCAGCCGACCTTAAATTGTAGAATAATGATAAATACCAGGAGCAGAAAAGGACTTTCGGGAATTCTTTTGATTTCTAAGTTTGCTCGTTACCACCAAACCCCCACTTTTTCTGCTGCCAGCTGGTGGCGCTGTGCCACACTTGTCCCTTCTTGTCTGATGTATTTACTAATGAAGTCTGCTGTTTCACTTTCTGTCTGTCCTTCTGTCCAGAGATGGGATCAGATCCTGCAGGGAAAAGGCCGAGCACCTCTTCGCCGGAGTCGCCACTGAGATCTGACTGTTAGTGTGCATGTGTGTGATTGTGTGTTGGTGTGTGTGTGTGTGTGTGTGTGTGGTTGTGTGTATGTGTGTGTGTAGATATTGCACTATCACAGGCTGTTGTAGCTGAATGTAGTTCGTCTCTTCATCTATCAGACTGTTTGGATTTTTGTCATTTATTTTCTTTGCACAAACATTATTTAGTGTGCGTTTAGTGTGTGCGTTTGTGTGTCTGAGTGTGTGGGTGTGTGTGTTTGTTTAAAGCACTCAGTTAAGACAAGAAAGGGGGCGGAGCTTTAAAGCTGTAGTACTAAACCTACGCACAGCCATACAGTATGTACATGACACTTTTTCTTTTGGAAGAATTTTCTTTGCAGTGGCGGCCATGTTGGCTCCACAGCTCCTCTACGAGCCTCCAGCTTCTAATAACTCTGGATGTTGGCCATGTCACCATGGCAACGGGATGGAGGATGTTTAAATGATACAAAAGCCATTTGGACTTGGACATTTGGACCGTGGCAGATCTTTAGCAACGACTTTACTGAACTCTGCAGAAAATGAAAGAAGATTATTCACACTTTGTTCAGACGGCAGAGAGAAATGTCAACAACAACAACAACAACTGCAGGAGAAACAACAACAACCTGGGAAACAGTAGCAGCAGAGGGTCTCCTCAATTCTTCAGTATTGTGAGATCCAGCTATGGATGGATTACTGAGCAGGCCTTCCAGGACCAGACCCAGTGGGACAAGGTGTTAGGGGTACCTGGCTGTAAACATTAGTTTTTGGAGACTTAGTCTTGTAACTGCAGAGACGCAAAGTGGCTAAAAAGATACATAAAATGACAACAACGACACAAAGAATAATAAAAAATACATGCAAAATTGTTGCACAGAGACACTAGATGATACCAAAGAGACGCAAAATGACTACAATAAAAAATATAACTTCAACAAAGACACAAAATGACTTTAGTGAGGAAAAAAAGGTTACTAAAGAGACACAAAGCGACTACAAAGTGACTAACATTATGTAGAAAAGGACTACAAAGACACACAGAAATCACAAAAATACATGTAAAGTGGCTGCAAAGAGTTACCAGATGACTACACAAAGACAGAATCGCTACAAGGAGACACAGAGCAACTACAGAGGGACACAGCATTGGTTCCAAAGACACACAAATTGACTACAAACAGGCACAAAATAACAACACAGAGACACAAATTACTAGAAAATGGCACAAAAAGATGTCAAAGTGGCAGAAAACAACTAGAAAGAGACACAAAGCAACTACAGAGTGACTAGAAACACATGAATTGACTAGAAGGAGGCAAAGCGATTACAAGGACACACAAACTGACTAAAAAGAGACACCAGACGACGACAACAAGAGAAGGTGTCTACAAAGATGCAAAATCACTACAAGAACAAACAAAGCAAAAGCTGCCAAAGCGACCCAAAGGTCCCACAAAGAGACACAAAAGAAGCACAAAGTGATGTTGTGTCTTGCAGTGTGGCCGTTGTTGGGTCCATCCATGGATCATTTGTTGGACAGAGTGTGGGATCTGACTTTTACATGATTTGGTTGTGCTGCTCTGTGAGTTGGATTTTAACCCTTTTTAATAAGTTCTAACTTTTTTTTTTTTTTTTTTGTTACATTCAGTTACTGTTAGAAGGTTTAAAGACACATAACGACACATTACATTTCTGTTAAATCTGCACAACAGGTAACTTTTTTTCTTTACTACTGTGGCATCTGCTTGTTCTTTGAGTAAAATATAAGAAATTATAATTTGTCCTGTTAGTGTGAAGACCCACAACTTTTTACTATTCATACTTGCAAGTGAAGCAAAAACTGCTGAAGAGCATCGACACTGTCTGCGTCTGAAATCACCTTGTTTATGTCACATTTTTCTTAGTACTTCCCAACTTTATATGACAAAATGTTCTAGTATGTCATTAATAATATCATTAATCTATTAACATGCATCAGTTAATGACCAAGAGTCTGTATGAAGTGATGACAGAATGGCCCCAAATGATGTAAAACATCTAAAATGACACACAAAACGGCCGCAATTGAACAAAATGACCAGACAGTTAAGCATTAAGACCAACAAATGAAGCAAAAGGTCCATAATTGGATAAAAAATGATCACAAAGTGAAGCAAAACAATTGCAAACATGGGAATAAAAACAACAACTGGACACAAAACAACCACAAAGTGAAGGAAAGGAAACTACAAAATAAAGAAAAATTAGTAAAACAATGCAAAACTACCAAAAAGAGACACAAGACAGCCATAAAGTGAAACAAATCGACCTCAAAGAGATGCAAAATAACCACAAAGGATGCCAAATGTCTAGAAAGAAACATAAAAGAGCCACAAAGTGATGCAAAACAATCACAATTGAACAAAATGACCAAACAGTGAAGCGTAAAGACCAATAAATGAAGCAAAAGGCCCACAATTGAACACAAAATGAGCACGAAGTGAAGAAAAACATCTGCAAAGGCATTAATACCAACAGTTGGATGCAAAATGACCACAAAGTGAAGAAAAAAATCTGCAAAATGAGCAAAACAGTGCAAAACTAGCAAAAATAGACACAAAATGGCCACAAACCGACCACAAAGAGATGCAAAATAACCACAACTGGATGCAAAATGACCCCAAAGTGAAGAGAAAACAACCATAAAATTAAACAGGACAACCACAAATAATGAAAACCAGACTTTTACTCAAAAGTCATACATGTATGAACTAAAATAAACGATAAATTAGTTAGCCAATTTAGGAAAAAAATGAACATCTCCTTAAAAACATAGCAGCAGGTGTGAAAAAAGAATATGTTAACACCCTTTCAGTAACATTCACGACTCCAGACCTACAGATATTGTATTTGTAGTAAAGAGGAGGTGGTTTCATACACAGCCATGATGTTCGTTTGCTATAATAGACATTTGCCTTATTAAACTTTGCCTTTTCTTGTGCTGTGGGTCAGTTAGTAGGAAACCAGCTGGTTTTCACCTTTCAAAACAAGTGTAAAAAGTGTCCAACTGACTCTGCTGCCAGTAATATTACAGAAAGTCAAATGTAAGGCAATAAAGTTACCTAAAAACCTTCTTCACTGCAGACTTTTTGACATTTTTCTGTAGGACAGTGCTGTAATCGATCCAGTACAGTGTGAAGTTGCTGTAACATGTCAAAGTGTCTGCGGTGAAGAAGGGAATAAGAAGTCTGTTTTTATTTTCTGCTGTCTGAACACAAAATCTCATTATCACACAGTAACTCTGTCCATGTAAACACACTAACACTCAGTACTACAGTACTACTATCTGCAAACTATACTAACACTCCAATATTTTTCAACTCTGGAGTTTTGAACCATTAAATATGATTTTAAACAACATTGGAAGTTTGTTGAGTTTTTGTTTCTGGAAGATCACGAAGTCACTGCTGCTTCTAACCATGAAGCCTGGACTGAAACTGGAACCTGCTCAGACTTTCACTAAGTCACATGACTGGTTAAAAAATACATGTTATAGGCCTATATACAGTTCACAGCACATTACACTATGAGTATATCAACTTTTTCACATAAAATTTGGGAGTATGCTGAAATCATGTTGCTGAAGGGGTCGAACAAAAGGACAAAGGTGCAAATCTACTAACAGGTAGACGACAGGTGTTCTGAGTTAATCAACAAAGGCTTCAAGGGAACTCACCTGGAGCACCATTTTAAATCCACATATTCAAAATTCAATATACATCTGAGAGTGAGCTACAACTGACATAAGTCTTAAGGTAAGCCTGTCTTAAATTAGGATTTTACTGACTGCATTATTGTATGTTTCAGTGAACCAGAGTAAGACTTGATGTAGCCAATTAGTATTTCAGGCCTGTTGCTAAGGTTTAAATAGCATTGAAATCATTTTACTGGTGGGAAGAGAATAAAATAAGTGGTTTTGAGAGATGCTGATATGATATTTTGAAGGTATGAAACAAGCCTCTGTGTTTTTTTAATAAGAATTTACATACACAAACTATTTTTACGATTAAGAGTCATATTGAGGGTTAGCCACTAATTTAAACAAAAAAAAAAAGCGTAGTATTGCTAATGTTAGATTTTGATTATGTATGCACACCGTCATCTAATAAAATAATAAAAGTTGATTATTTTTTGTCTGAAAGGCCAACTAGCTGACTATATGTTAAGCTAATGCTATATTAGCGTGCTGTACTAATGGTTTAGCACTTGCTAGAAAGCTTGAATAATTTGCAAATGCAGGCTATCATGATATTTTTATGATTTCAGCGAGATAACCAGCAGTAAAAATTGGTTGTCATTTTTCTAACAGGCCAATTAGTTTACTTTTTGTTAAGCTAATAATATTGTACTATTAGCTTGCTGTAGCACTAGCATAGTACTAGCTAGCTAGCTTGAATTAAGGCTATCAGCATCCCTGGTGATGTGACACTATTTTAATATTTTAAATTTCAGTGAGATAACCACCAGTAAAATTTGGTTATTAATTTTCTAAAAGGTCATTTAGGTGACTTAATGTGAAGCTAGTAATGTTGTGCTATAATAGCTTGCTGTGGCACTAGCTAAGTACTAACTAGCTAGCTTGAATTCTGCACTAATGCAGGCTATCTGCATGCCTGGTGAGGTGACACGATTTTTATGTCAGTATTTTAAATATCAGTGACAATAGAGTTATAATTTCTGCAAATATGGTTTGTCTCAGGCCGATTTTATTTTCTTGCATGTCTCAGCCCTGCTTTTTTTGTAAGTCCTTTCAATTTAGTATTTCATCTTGGTTCAGTCCTGATTTATCAAGTGTTTTAACCCAGGTTTGGTCATTTATTAACTGTTGTTTATATTCTGTTTGGTCCTATATTCTGTAGGGTTCTAGCCCTCATTTGGTCCAGTATTTGCTGGTGTTTAACTCCAGTTTGGTTTAATATTTATTGGTGTTTTTAGCCCTGGTTTGGTCCAGTATTTGTTAGTGTTTCAGCACTGGTATGACCCAGTATCTTCTTAGTTGGGCCCATTATTCAGTGGCTCTTTAGATGTGATTCACTCCAGTACTTGCCAACAGTTTACTTCTTCGTTGTTCTAATATTTGTCCTGTTTTTCCTACTATTATTTTGGTATTTTACCCTGGTTCAGTCCTGATTTATTAAGTGTTTTATCCCTGGTTTGGTCAAATATTTACTGTTGGGTTTTATTTTGTTTAGTCCTATATTCTGTCAGGTTTCAGCCCTGGTTTTGTCCAGTATTTGCTGGTGTTTAACTCTAGTTTGGCCTAATATTCATTGGTGTTTTTGCCCACATTTGGCCCAGTGTTTGTTGGTGTTTTTAGTCCAGGTCTGGTCCAGTATTTGCTAGTGTTTCAACACTGGCATGACCCAGTATTTGCATAGTTGGGTCCAATGTTTACTGGCACTTTAGACGTGGTTTAGTCAAAGATTTACCTGCTTTAGTCTAATATTTGTCCTGTTTTGTTTACCGTCATTTTGGTATTTTGCCCTGGTTCAGTCCTGATTTATTGAATGTTTTATCCTTGGTTTGGTCAAAAACTTTTTGGTCCTGTATTTTGTGGAGTTTCAGCCCTAATTTGGTCCAGTATTTTGTGGTGTTAAGCTCTACTGTAGTCTAATATTTACCTGTTTTTGTCCAACATTGTCTGTGTTTAGGACTAGTTTGGTCTAATATTCTCTGATGTTTTTGGTCCACTTTTGGGTCAGAAGCAGTTTGTTGGGGCTTCAATCTTGTTTTTAGCTAATATTTATATGAGCAGGGGCCAAGAACATTGGGATAAATTATCAGGGGCTCCCATTAATCCCGTCCAAATGGGGCATTAGTTAACATTTAAACTGTGCTCAGTCACATACTAGACTCTCATGAACAGCTTAAATAAAGGCTAAAACAGACCAAGATAATCCAGAAGGAGTGTCCGACCAGAAGGGAAGAGGAGCTGAACCTTCGGACCTTCAGTGTTTCTCACTGATGGGAGTGAAGTTTGTTTAACAAAACAGAGCAGCAGCATGAAACACAGCCATCGTGCAGTGTGTATGTGTGTTAATATGTGTGTGTTAGTATGTCCAGTGTGTGTGTGTGTGTGTGTAGGCGTCCTTCCAGTAGTTCCTGCCTACTAATTTCCAGCAGTGTTTTCTCAGCTGCAGTTTCCATGAGAGGGAAGAGAAAATGTTTTCATGGATTTACTGCTATTACACCTCCTTATCCTCCTCCGCTCGCGTCCTCGCCGCTCTTCCCCGTGTTGACTTCAGCTGACTGGCTAACTGAAAACACACCTGGCCGTGGGGATAAGGTGTAGTCTGTTCCTGGAGGCTGAGTGGCTCTATTCATGTTCCTGAGTGCTGACACAGCAAACAGTCACACACTGAATATTTTCATACTGACTGACCTCGCTGACAGCAGTTCAAGCTGCTCTAAGTGACTTTTCAACACTAGAGGGCGGAAAATGGACAAAAACAAGCAGCTACAAGCTTCAACGTACCTCCACCTACCAATCAAGTTGGTAGATTAACAAAAACTAACTCAGAACAGAACAGCATGGTCACTAAGTTTCAGTTCAGTTTGTGTTAAATGTTTGATATGGGGTGGACCAGTTTTCAGTGGCGTTTTAGTCCTGGCTTGGTCTGGTGTTTGGGTATTTCAGCCCATTTTATTCTGATATCATCTGATGTTTTACCCCAAGTTTGCTCCATATTTGTCTTGGTGTCCCAGCCCTTTTGTTCTGCTGTTTAAGCTTGTTTAGTTCAATATTCTCTGGTCATTTTAGCCTTGGTTTGGTCCAGTATCTAGTCATGTTTTACCTACTTTTTGATCCGGTTACTTCTGATGTTTTAGCCTATATTTGGTTCACGTCTTTGCGTGTGTTTTAGCTCTTTTTCCAAATGATTTCATGTGTGTTTTAGCATTGGTTTGGTCCATTATTTGGATATATTTATGCCTATTTTGGTCTGATATCCTCTGTTGTTTTACCCTAGGGTTGCTCCATTTTTTCGTGGTGCCGCTGCCCTTTTTTCTTGTGCTCTTTGGAGCTAGTTTAGTCCAATATTCTCTGGTGTTTTATAGACCTGGTTTAGTCCAATATTCTCTCGTGTTTTTCCCTTGGTTTGGTCCAGTATTTGGTTGTCTTTTGGCCCTTTTTGGTGTGATAGTGTCTGATGTTTTAGCCCCAGTTTTGTTCATATCTTCGATTATATTTGGTTTCTTTTTCCAAGAGATTTTCATTAATGATTAGCCATGGTTTGGTCCAGTATTAGAAAGTCTTTAGCACTAGTTTGGTCTGATATTTACTGGTGGTTTTGGCCACTTTTGGCCCAGCGTTCACTGAGGTTGTAACCCTGTTTTCTTCGAGTATTTACACATGCTTTTAATCCTGGTTTAGTTCAACATATAATGATGTTCAGTACCAGTTTAGTGGTGTTCTTGGCCGAGTGTTTACCTGGTTTGGTCCAATATTCTCTAAAGTTTTAGTCCTGGTTTGGTCCAGTATTTGCTGTTGTTTAGCACAAGTTTGACCAAATATTCGCAGGTGTTTTAAGCCTACATTTGTGCCCAGCTTGGCCGAGTGTTTGCTGAGGTTTAGGCCCTGGTTTGGTCTGATATTTACCCATGTTTTAGTCCAAGTTTGGTCCAGTATTTGCTGTTGGTTTAGCAACAGTTTGGCCTAATATTCACTGGTGTTTTTGGGCCATGTTTGGCCAAAGTTTACTGATTTTTTAGCCCTGGTTTGGTCCAACATTTGCTGGTGTTTAGCCCTGGTTTGGTCTAATATTCTCTTAACTTTTAGTTCTAGTTCGGTCCAGTATTCTCTGTTTTTTTAGTCCGGGTTCGGTCCATCATTTGCTTGTGTTTAGCCCCAGTTTGATTAAATATTTAACAGGGTTTTGTCCAATAATCTGTTTGTTTTATCTGCTTAGATATAATAAAGAGTTTGATGCCTATTTTTTTTCTTGGGACTGTTGAAGAGTGACAAACTGGTAATAAAATACTTGTTTTAAATGGTTCAAACATACACAGGTCGTCTCTGACAGGAGTTTGCGTGTTAATCATTGTGATCGGCTGCGGTAAACATTTACATCTGTTAGTTTTCCAACTCAAATACGCACGACCAAACCTCCGATTTTAATCTGACATCATCATCCAAACACACCAGGTCGGTTCCCACAATACCTCAGCCAGCGTTGGTCCAGCTTGCTGCTCCATTTCACATCATGAAACAATAGAGCGCACACACAGTAAGTGGTTCCAGTGGTTTATGGAGCAGTGCTGCGTCAATGCTGACCTCCAACTGCCCACAAAACAGCCAGAGAGGAGGAGGAGGGCGAGATATGAAAGAGAGAAATGTCCTGCTTTAATAATACCCAAGTGGAAAGTACCTAAGGTCATTTAGTTAATTACAGTCGAAGGGAACATTTTAAATATTGGGTTTTTTTACTGAGTATTTCCACTTTGTGAGGCTTTGTATTTGTCTGATGGTTGGATATCGTGTACAGCATATATAATCAGAACTACATGGAGCTGACACTGTCCAAATATATGTGTAATCACATATGATGTAGCTGTAGGGATGGAAAAGTCAGGATTTATTTGAAATGTTCCCATCAGGATGAACTGTAATATGTTGGGTTGATGCCCCAAATTTCTCTCTAGCATCATTTTCAGGCCAAAAATTTAATTAAATTATGACCAAATGCCTGCAGATAAATTCCCAGTGGTGGAAAGTACATTTAGTCTAATTTTAGCTTACCTATTTTTGTTTTAAGTCATGTAGCGCACTTATGTCTTATTGTTTTTCAACTAGGCACTGCATTCTTCATGTTATGTAATTTTGTTTTCTGAGGAATACCTGACAAATAAATTTCCTTTGGGAATAATGAAGTTTTATCTGATCCTATCTTACAGTACAGTTTTTTACTGGAGTTTTTTACATTTTCTGCTAATGCATACTTGTGGTTTGATCAACTACAATTCAGGGGCAAATACTGTCATTTATAGACCAAACAACTAATTGATCAGTTAGTTGTTTGGTCTAAAAAAATGTCAGAACCCTCTTTGAGAAACATATTTGAGAAATATCTTTATCTACAATCCAAAAATATTCAGTTTATTGTCACAGAGGAGGAAAGAAAACCAGAAAATATTCACATTAAAGAAGCTCTTTAAGAAGTTGGAGGTTAGTTTTCACCCCAATATTGTGTTGGTCCCTCTTATGTGTTCAAAAATGCTCTGAACCATTGGGCATGGACCAGAAGACCTCTCATGGTGTCCTATGGGGTCTGGAACCAGGACGTTGGCACTGGATCCTTTGGGTACTCTGGCTTGTCCAGTGGGGCCTCTGTCAATCCAACTTGTTCCACTGCATCCTGTTGATGCTTGATCAGAATGGGCTGTAGGAAGTTTGGAGGTCAAATCAACATGTTGGGCCATTGTCATGTTCCTCAACATGTTCCTGATTGTTGGATGTTGTTTCCATGTGGTGGGGTGCATTTTCCTGCAGGGATAGGCCAGTGACATTTGGGATTTCTATTCGCATGAGGGAGTGTGTTTGTTGTGGGACAATGTTTATTTGGGTGTCTAAGTCTGATCAACACAGATGTTAAAATCCAAGGTTTTCCATCAGAACACCACATAGTACCAATATGATCAATGTTATTCACTTCACCTGTCAGTGGTCAGAATGTTGTGGCTGATTGGTGTATATGGTAGTACTGTACTTAAGTGCAATTTTGAGTTAGTTGCACTTTACTTGAGTCGAAAGAGGAGAGGAACCAGAAAGTATTCACAGTAAAGAAGCTAAAAAATGAGAATTCAGAGACTTTTGTAACTCAAACTTGAAAATATCCACATTTAAGAAGCTTTTACAGAAGTGAGCGGTTAGCTTGTAGCAATTAATTTTTGCTGTACGACCTTCTGGTGTGACTCATGAAGGTTGAAACCAGTATGGACTTCATGATTGGACACTTTTTAAAACGTTACTGGTATTGGGTTTTTCTTGGCATTTTTACTGCCAACCATGGCCCAATCTGATCTGATCTTGGAGAAAACATGTACAGTGGTCAAGAGAGATAAATAACCTTTTGATCCCACTTGAAATGTGTCATGAATTCTACAGATGCTGTTTCTCTATTTAAGAGTAATTCTGCAAGTCAGGACAATCACAGTATGTTTTAAAGACAGTAGAGTACTATTTATATTTAGGTGAAACTGCTCAGTGAAGTACAGCTCCAACATGGCTGTCACTTCAGCTTATATATAAGTATTAAAAAAGATGAAAATCACTACAGGTCTGAGCAAATCTCCCAATGTGTCTCACTACAGCTGCAGCTAATGATTATTTATATTATCAAATATTTAATTTTTTGATTTTTATGGTCCGTAAAAATGTCAGAAAATGGTGACAAATCAGTGTTTCCCAAAGCCAAAGATGACAAATGTCCTGTTTTGTCAGATATATTTAGTTTTCTGTCTGAAGTTTGCAGAAGAAACTAGAAAACATTCACATTTAAGAAGCTGGAATTACTCACACTGATTAATTAATTATCAAAATAGCAGCAATTACTAATCATTTGGTCGATTAAATGCTGCAGCAATTAAATACAAAGAACTGATTGTTCCTTTGTAAAGTTTATGCACTTAAATTTTTGGGCTCAGCTCCGACTCGGTGTGCAGCAGCTGAGTCGAAAACAGGCTTTGTAAATTCTGTTGGCAGCTCAGAAACTACCTGCATGTCCACTGTTTTATATCACAGTCTCCTCTGACAGTTAAAACAGCTCAGCTCAGGATTCTCAGTATTCCACAGCGGTTTGCATTCCCACCATTTATGAGCCTGCGGCGTCACCAAGACTGCAACAGTGGAGCAACAGCGCCACCTGCTGGTTGTACTGGAAACACACAGCCAGGACGAACTATAAGAGAGGCTTTCAAACTATCTAAAGTAGCTCAGCTCGAATAAATAGAACAACAGGGAGTCAAGCTGGTAGTTTAAAAATGAGGAAACACAAAAACCAGGTGCTCTTAAGTCAGGAAAGACAAAAAATAATGATTATTCCAGTTCTTATCAATAGAAATCCTCCAAAGACTATCCAAGGTTGTGTTATTTGGTGTTTAAAATATAAAAATCCTTTAATACAAGGATAAAGCAGTGGGTTTCCTTGTCAAATCAATTCTTAAAACCCATTTTTATAGCCTTTTTTCATGTGAGCCTTTTTTTTCATTTTACCCTCATTTTTACAGTTTGACTCTTTTTTAAAAATTATTTTTATTTTAATTTTTCTCTCCTTCAATGTGGTACCTTAGGTGTTTTGTATTGTTTGTTTTATATTTTTATCATGTTTAAATCCATTCCTCTGGTCTTGTTTTCTCTCTGTTTGGCCTTTCTCTGTTGCTGTCGTCGTCTTCTTTTTCTTTTTGGCTTGTCTGTCGAAGCACTTTGTAAACACTCTTTTTAAAATGTGCTACATAAATAAAGTTATTATTATAATTATATTATTAATTGACAGTCAGTACATGAAGGAAGGATCGTGATACAATTTTTACAAATCAAATAAAATTAAAAAATAATTAGAAATAGCATATTTTAGCCATATTTGTTATGAAAAACAGAGTCTGCTGCTCCCACTTACTTTATGTTTATAGATATAGATTACTTCGACTGATATATTCTTCTATTAACTGATATTAAACCACTATAGAATAATAATATAGTTGTGTCTAAATTATAGTGTTTGTTACTGAGATGACAAAGGGCACCGACGCTTAAACATGAGCACCAAATGACAGAGAAAAAGATAAACTCCTGATAGTTTCACACATTATAACCACAACTAATGACTATTTTTCATGACCAGGTACTTATTTGCTCAGTAAAATGTCAGTAAAAGGCAAAAATGGCTTCATTAAAGGTCTTGTTTTATCAAACAAAAACAACAAATTCCTCATGTTTAAGGAGCTGGAAGCATAAAATGTTTGGCATCTTTCCTTAAAACTAAAAACTTTTAAATTAAAGTCAGGAAAATAGTTAATTTAATGTTCTGTTCTGTTTAACTTTTATGACACACGTAGAATAAAATCTGCAGTGAAATTGGCAAAACGTTTTAACAGAAACACACTGTTTTATTTTGAAACAGTTTCTACATGATCAATAAAATACAGCACTATGTCAACATCTGGTTGTGTGTCTGTGTGTCAGTAACATGTCCAGTATTACAGTGTCCCACAGTTTTACTTCATAGAGTAAATACGAACGATGGAGACGAAATAAAAACTAATAAAAACAAGGCAGAAGTGTTTTCGGTACATTCAGCACAGCAGCCGACAGTCTGTCTCTGTTACCGCTGTGGTTTCATCGAGGAGTGTTTCGCTGATTGATCTGGACCAATCAAATCCACTCCCGTCGCTCCCTGACCAATCAGATTGCTGGTTTTTCTCGCAGCATCATCCCTCCGACTCCATCAGAGCTCGTCCTGCGACAAAACCGAAAAAAAAAAGCAGTCATGATTTTCGGTTCGGCAGCTTGTTTGGTTTGAATTTGAGGTAGTTGTAGTACCTTTGGCTTGTTCTGTAACCGTGGCAACAGCTGCTGTAGCCGCTGTCTGACGGAGTCGGCGATCACGCCAGCGTCCCGGCTGTTGATGGGCTCCCCGCTGTGTTCGAACTGTCAACGAAAACACACAATTTTACAATCTTTTTACCATCATAAACTCACATTCAACCCATTTTTGACTCTTTTACGGCAAAAAAATGATGCAGCTTGTTTTTCTGACACGATTACAAACATCAGGCGGACAGATATGTCAAAAAAAATAGATTTTTTCTGTGAATGGAAGAACATTTCTTACTGTAGGCTGACATATTTTATGTTCATTCCATCTTATTTAGGACAAAGACGCTGTAACTTCCTGTAGAGTTTCTTTTCTAGATGAATCCATTAGCTTGTCGTCAATAAGATGTCAAACAAATGACAAGATAGTGTCCTTTAGTGGCTTATTTTGTCCACAACTCGATAAATATCAGTTTACTGTAATAAAAGAATAAAAAAACCCAGCAAATATTTACTAAGCAAGTGCACTTTTGTACCTCATTTGTTACCTCGACATGTTTCACCTTGTTGTGAACGTGGAAAAAATATTAAAAGGTATAAAAATCACTACAAGTCTCACTATGTTGAGAACAACAGCTGTGTGAATGCTATTAACATGATCATGAACTAATGATCATTTTCATTGTTGATTATGTTTTTTTTTTTATTTATTTATTTAAACAGTCTATAAGTTGTCAGAAAATGGTGACAAATCAGTGTTTCCCAAAGCCAGAGATGACAAATGTCTTGTTTTGTCAACAACTCAAAGAAATGTTACTTAAAAAACCAAAAATATTCACATTTAAGAAGCTGCAATCAAAGAATTTAGACTTTTTTCTTCAAAAAACTACTTAAACTGATTAATTGATTATTAAAACAGCTTGCAATTAATTTAATAGTTAACAAATAACCGATTAATAGTCGCTGCTGGACAGATAAGGGTTAATATCCAGTGTTTTTGAGGCAGTTTTTCAGCTACAGCGGTTCTGATTCTGGACAAACTGAAGACTTTTAGTGCCTCCACTGGAAAATAAAGTAGAAAAACAGCAAAAGCGAAACTTAAATACAGCTATTACGGCAAAATTTAAACTGAGTTCAGCCTGAAAGCTAGTTGTTGTTTTCCCTAGAACTCAAAAATATCCATTTACTGTCATAGAAGAATGAAGAAACCTGAAAATATTCACATTTAAGGAGCTGTAATTAGAGAATTTAGCTTTGTCTTCCTTAGAAAACTACTCAAACTGATTAATCGATCATCAAAATAGCTGGCAGTCATTTAGTGCAATTAAAGTGGGCTGAATAAATTTATGGAACTGATATACAACAAGCCAAACAGACACCCCAGTGAAAGATAGTTGGTATTAAGGTTGACAAAGAATTAATTTAAAGTTTGGATATCATTCAGAATCCACAATTTGGGACTTTAACAGGCTGATTCAGTGTTTTCTTTGCACCAATCTCACATTCTACTCTGGTTCCTATAAAAAAAATGCTGCTGCTTCATATATGTGTGGTTGTGTGTGAACATCCTCACCCTTCTTGCTCCCAGGTATGGGTAAAACCTGACAGTTGGGTAGGCGGTGATTCCTGCCGACTGACAGGTCTGATAATGAGCCTGACAGTCCACCTTCCCTGCCCGGACCTCCCCTTTAAGGATCTGTCAGGCACATATAGAACACGTCTTTAACAGATCCAGAGAACCTCACCTTTGAGAACATTTTTTCATCACGTCGGAGGGGGGAAATGGTGTGTTTAGCGTCTCACCCGAGCCAGAACCTCAAACTCTGGGGCGAAGTGTTGGCAGGGTCCACACCAGGGGGCGTAGAAATCCAGAACCCAGTGATCCCGACCCGACAGGACCAGAGACCTGAAGGTTTCTGGAGTCAGGTCCACCGACGCTCTGGGCAGATAACTGCACAGACAAGATGTTGACTCACATTTATCAACAAAGAAGCGGTTTCTTTTCACACCAGAGAGATAAAGAAAGAAGCTCCGGTCTCACCTCAGCGCCCACGTTCTCAGTGAATGGGCGTCTCTATGCCAACCATTATAACTCCTGCAGAGACAAATCAATAGAAAATCTCGATCGGTAAGGTTTCTGAACAGTGCAGTGACACATCCATATAACATTCAGCACTCCAGCTTTAAAGGCTTGTTTGTAGCTCGAGCTGCAAAGATGACTCAATTATTTGTCAATTATTAAATTAGTTTTGATGGTAAATTAATCAGAAAAAGTCTAAATTCTCCAATTTAAGCTTCTTAAATTTGAATATTTTCTGCTTTCTTTCCTCCTTTATGGCTGTTAACGGAATATTTATGGGTTGTGGACAAAACCAAGACATTTAAGGACGTCGTCTTAGGCTTTTTCAAACAAATATCAACACTTCTACCAACAACTAATGCAAAAAAGTGAGAAAATGACTGACAGATTAATAGACAAAAAAAAAAATCTGTTGCGGCGCTATTAACGGCCCAATGAGAGCACGACAACAGACCAACTCCTCAGTCTCCACCAGCTGAAAACAGAATTTTTTAGCTACTAAATGCTGCACCAGACGGACCACGATAAAATGAGAGGAGGCAGGACGTGTTATCAGGGATAGATAAACATGTAAATAATATTCTCTTAGTACAAATGTGCCAGGACGCCAGGAAAAAGCACCCCGAGCCCATCCCTGCAGTGTTTCTTCACCATGGTTTTATGTGCATGTGTCAGATGACGTACATGAAGCGATCCGGCTGTCGGGCGTTTCCGGGGTAAAGGCGGATTTCAGGATAAGCCCTCACACTTTGACTCTGACAGAAAGACTGGAAACGCTGACAGTCGACTGAACCCACCAGGACCTGACCAGACAGCAGCTGGAAACAGGACAGGAAAAGAGAGAAACTTGTATTAGAGAGGTTTAACGACATTTCTTCTCCTGTCAATCCTGAACAAACATAGCGGCTCTTCTCTGTCACAATTATTATCAAATTCTAGGGATGGACCGATATGGGTTTATTAAAGGACGACACCAATGCTGATTACTGGTAACCAAGAAGGGCTGATAAACAATATTGGGAACTGATATACATTGAATGAAACGTTTTAAAAGCATGGAACTAATAAGGGTGACTATAGCTGAATATGTAAAATAGAAATATGAGAGATTACATTAGGACACTCAGATCCACTGAGATTGACCAGTTTGACTCTTCTCTGTTCTCTCAATCTTTCACTGTTCTATTACTTTCATTGTCCACTAGGGTCAAGATCTTAAAAGTCATTGTATTCATTCAATCATTATTATTTATTGTTTACCAGACTCTATTTCAGGATAATCTGTGGCTGCCTTTTAACTTAGCCGTTAGCGTAGCCTTAGCCACTGTGAGAGTAGCTAACTTCCTGGTTTGTGTTTCTTGTTCAGATTTTAAAGTCTCTGCTTGAGAGATTTTCTGAGACCAGAGTGAAACAGACAGAGAGAAGAGGCTGAATCAGACCTGAAGTAGATCATTTAATTTATCAATAATCGGCTAATAGAAATACAGATACCGATAATCAAAAAAAAGCCAAGCAGCAGCCACGATAATCTGCCAGGCCAATAATCGATCCATCCCTACAAAATTTCTTGATTGCAATGTTTTCATATAATCATTCGAGTCATTTCCTTTCACTTGTATGAAAACAGCTGGATGAAACCCACAGAAAGGTCACATTTCTATCACTATTTCCGTATTGTTGTTCTACTGACTGTTTCTGATGTAGTTTAATGGCACCAAATGTTATTCTCAAGATAACCTACTTCTAGTATTTTTTATATCATCTATTTTTACCTTAAAACACAGCCTGCAGTTCAGCTGAAAACTCTGAATTTTTGCTACATGTCTGTTGGTCACAGCTGAGTCACTAACAGCTTCATGGTTGCACTGAAGAGTGTAGATTTTTTTGTTTCTTACAGAATCTGGTTACTACAAGCGGTTTCATTTTTGGCATATCTTCTTGCTGTTCGTCGGCCAAAATTTTACAGTTCCGTAATTGCAATTATTTTACGTGACTGCCATGTTTTCGTATAATCATTGGAGTCGTTTCCATTCATTTGTATGAAAACAGCTGGATGAACCTCACAGATATGTCATATTTGTAACACCATTTCTATGTTGTAATTCTGCTGTTTGCTTCTGCTGTTTGCTTCTGCTGCGGTTTAATGGCACCAGACTGTACTTCGATGGGCATCTATTGACATTAATGTCATGGATTTACTTATAAATCCAAACACCACGGCACCACTGTGGGCACATTTTTAGTTCAAGGCCAAATGAAAAAGGACCCTGATAACTTGGAGGAGACAATTTGTTGGATTTGCAGCAAACATGGCGTCCAAAAGTGTAAATACAACTAACCTCCAGCTACTGCAGGCACAAAATGACAATTAAATCCTTTATCTTAATTATTAATGAGACATTTGTACAACAGTAAACTAAAATTCAAATAAATTCTACGATCTGTCGTTATAGTTCAAAGAAAGAATGTTGCATAAAGGCAGTGATGATGAATGTGACCTGCTTTTGGCTCAATCAGGGCAACAGCAGGTTTTGAAACTCCATCAGACATTCCCTGTTTGCTTGAGTCGACTGAACCAGTGTGCAGACTGTTTACCTGCTGTTACCGAACCAGCTGCCTGCAGACATCCGACTCGTGTCTCATCAAAACACAAGCAGCGGGTGTAGATAAATTACTGTGCAGGAACTATGTGTACCAAAACTGATTAGCAAGCTGCACGTGTGAGCTGTATGAGATAATCTGTATTTTTAACTATGCGAAACAACAACTTGCAGGTTTTAAAGTATTTGTCTTACTCCTTTTTCACTTAAAGTTCTGAAAAATATAGTGTTACTCAGTGTTGGTTTTCCCTACACACTCCAGGTTGTTTGGGTGTGTATATATTGTGCAAACGATGCGTTTAGTGTGTGTTGTACCCGGGCCATGCGTCTCCACTCCGGCATCAGAGCCTGACAGGGTCCACACCACGGAGCGTAGAAATCCACCGCCCAGATCTGCCCTTCAGCCCGACCTGCAACACAAACGACATCTCCCAGGTCTCAGCTTTGCTCAGCAAGGGTTTAAGAAATTAATTAAATTCCAAACATCCACCCTTCCTCCAGGCTACGTCTGAACCGAGAGTCTTTTCAGCTGTTTTGGATGAGCAACGAGAAGCAAATACGCCGCAGTGACGCCCTAACAAATACTCGTTCTGGTGTTGCCAGACGTTTCACTGAAACCTCCTCTAACCAATAAGCTCCTTTACAATATGTACTTGAAGTGATAACAGATAATTTGATTGTACTCCAGACTGTTAGTACATCTCTTTCATCATTAAAACTGTGTTTAGGTATAGCTTAAAAAAAAACTAAAGTAAATACTGTTGAGCAACAACACTAGACAAAGAAAGTGTTCAAGATGCAGGCAGAGTGCGTAGCGTGGGTTTGTCTTTGGGTTGACATGTCAGAAGGCAGCGCTCTGGAGATTTGTCAGCCTTCTGAGAGGACAAAGTGAAGCGAGTTTGTGTTTTGGTTTTCATAAGAGTTCTGAGGAAAATGCGACAGAAGAAAATCGCTGCAAAAAAAAAGCTTGCATGCAAAGCGAGTTCACTTTTAGTTCAGCGCATGATGTGACGACTCTGGAATGAGCTGAAGTGTCACCGTTCGTCTGCATAACCTCCTAATAGCTTGTCAGTGTTGAAGCTTTCAGTGTCTCCTGCTCTCCTGTTAAAACACTACACATTGTTCTGCTGCTGCATGTGTTGTGTGTCTGCAGCCGGCACATAATAACACGCTACGTAGGTTAGTCACAGCCAAAGAATGTTGTTCATTTAAAATCCGGCGGTCGTTTTCCAGCAGGAGACACATTATAGACTCCGGTACAGGACTTCTCTGTTTTTATGTCAGTTGTGTTCTTATTTCTTAATATTCATGCAAACAAAAGGTGCTTCGTAATATAACACTAGCATAACACCGATAACTGTGATAATTTGGGCCGCTATAGTTGCAAAATTTTCATCTGCAGTCAGGAACAGTTTTACCTTTCACTCTTTCTGCAAAGATGGAAGGATCGAGAACCACCACAGACGGACTGACCAGATCCTGCAGAGACAGAAGGAAGATACTGAGTACACAGATATTTTTAAAAATTCATAATTTGGAAGCAAAAAATAAGCAAGGTGTGAATTACGTTGGATTAGCAAGTAACTGATTTGAAGTACTACCTGTATGAACTCCAGGATGCCGTCAGCCGAATGCTGTCCTTCGTATTCGTGAACAGAGGAGCCATTAAAGATCACAGTGGTGGGATAAGCCTGAATGTTATACTGAGACACAAACAGAAAACCGGTTTGTGGGACAGCACCCGGCACAGTCTTCAGCTCTTAATCAGTGGCACAGTCCAGAGATGTTTGTGTTACCATGGAGCAGAGGTTGTGGTGGATGGTGCAGTCCAGAGTACCAAACTTCATCTGTCCGGCCAACTGGATGGAAGCTTTCCTCAGTTCAGGCAGCAGAGCTCGACACGGTGGACACCACTGAAGACAGGAACCGACGAAGTTAAAAAGAAGTTCTAACAAGAATAATTTATTAATGCATTATGACAGCTTTCTTAAACCTGCAGACTTGGAAGCCTCACTGTAGCTTTTTATAGTTTCATTATATCAAAAGGGAAAAGACGTCGTCATATTCTCCTCCGTTCTGTTTCAAGAGCTACACAAGTTGAGTTGGAGAAGGAAACGGTTGATAATCTGACACTTAACTTCTCTGGATTCCTGAATTTGACTAACAAACTGAACATCTGCAAGTTATTTACCAATCAGCAGCAGCTTGTGTATCTGTGTATGAACTGGGGCTAAGACTACACCCTGGAGTTAATATGACTAAGGCCTGGGAGCAATTATGCAATAACTGTGTTTCTGTGCACTTTTTCATACACATTCTCATTTTTTTTAAAGTTTAGATATGCTAGAAATTTGCTGGAAAGTCAAATTATTGGTGGAAAAGTCCCACTGAAGGGCAGCGATGAGGAAACTGTAACTTTCCTCACAAGAAACAAACATAAATATCATATTTCTGTTATGTTTTCCATCATTTGAGCTTCGACTGGAGCTATTTTAATGATGTAATTTTGGCGTGTCTTTCCACATCCAACTGGAAAACCAACTCCTAATTTTCAGATAATCATAGTAAATGGAAACACATGAATTCACTTCTTCTGCTGACTTTCTGGAAGTTTGCTCAAAAGAAATTTGGATGGACTCGACTAATAGCCACCTGTTCCCACATATAAATTTAAAGTGTCAGCCTCACTTATGCCTCTCACAAACCTGAAACCTGAGCGCAATCACGCAACAGTATTTTAGATACTCGTCTCTCAATGGAGCATTATTTTATTTCTGCCTCCTCGAGTCTCTGTCACTGTTTGAGTTGTAGGTGTTGCTCCATCACCTGCCCTGAAGGTAAACAGGAACCTTACCAACAGTAATGCATGAGATATAAAACAATCAGAGGTTAGGTCGCCTCTATCGCTACTGACGTGGCATTTTCCACCTGTATGAGACATTACTTTCTGTTACTGTGCTCACTCGCTAAACAAAAAAACGGGTCTTCTGCTCATTGATTCTAGTTCTTAGCGGTTCTTGATGTCCAATTCTTTGAGGGGCTGGTAGCGAGGGTTACTGTAAAATCTGTATACCCTCTTTAAGGACAGTGTTGACAGTAGACGAGTGTTGCTATTAGAGGTAATTAAATTATTTTAGTCAGCCTCGATAAGCAGAATAGTTACCGAAAGTGTTGTGTTCGCTGCCACAGAAGGCAAATAATGAGTCTCTGTTTGGTGTCATGTTACTACAGTGTTCGGCAATCTTCACAGCAGAGTTGTGTAGCGGTGGAGGTCTCTTATCTGGTTTATATATTCATGTCTGTGTAGATTCTCTGTCATCCAGGTCATGGTAATCCTAGGAGCTTCAGTGGAAAGAAACTGGACTTGTAGGTTCTTCAGGTTAGGCTTCTTTAGTTCCCATCAGTCAACTCAAACATCTTCAAGAACTTTCAAAGAGAAGTCCAGTTGCTTTCCCCTGAAGCTTTTAGGATTCTTGTTTTCTTCAGCTACTTTACTGTAAGGATAGCGGAGTCCAGGCTCGTCCTCCTGAAGCGTTCAGTGGCAGCATTTGCTAAATTAGGCTGATTCTTACAAGACAATTACAGCGTTTGTGCTTGTTACCCGCTACTTAAGAAACTCATCGACAGTTAAGTAGGTCAGCTATGCATGCAGTCAGCTCACATGACTAACAGTAGATATACAGTAGGTGTTTGCAGGGCACTCCCTTAATGAACAAACATAAGGGAAATTTGTTTAGGCAAACTCAAGCACTACTTTTTCAGTAGACAAGTTGATAGATGATTTGGTGGATTTTATTTATTTATCACTCTTGTTGGAACTCATTTTATTAATTGGTTTCTCTATTTATTCACTCATTTACATATTTAAGTCTGTATATTATTTTCTTATTCTGTTAATATGAAGTTTGACTTCTATTTTGCCCCATCCATCCATCCATCCATCCATCCATCCATCCATCCATCCATCCATCCATCCATCTTATTTTATATTTTGTACCAGTTCTAAGCTGGAATCATTCCTGATAAAGGGATCACAGAAAGTCAGTAATCAGTAAGTAAAAAAATGAAGCATGACAACCTAATTCCCCTCATATCATGTTAGCAGGTTAACATGAACAGCTGCTGGTGAAGTTACAACCTATGTACGTATCGACAAATGTTCCGATTAGAGTTACAAACCGGAGCGAAGAAATCCACCAGCCAGGGCTCCTTCCTGTCCGACGGAAAGTTGTCGGGCCTCAGAGTCGTCACGTGAGCACGAACGCTGTCCCTCGCAAAACCCACAATGTTGTACAGCACATCTTTACCTACAGGGAGACACAAGTAAATTCAGTCCGAAACTATGAACTGATACAGCAATCAACGGGCAATTATTCTGCAAATAATTTGATCATCAGTTAATCATTTAAGTTGTTTACTGGTTTTAGCTCCTTAAAAGCAAAAATTTGCAATTAAAATGAATATGTGTGAGCTTCAGACTGCTCATCGGGCAAAGCGAGTAGTTAACGTTAGCCTCAAGGGCTCCTGTTTAGTTTTAGTTGGTGTCTGCTGTTCAGGGCGCTAACTTGTAAATATCAAACATGTTTGATATTATTGAGGCGATCCCATTAAGTCTACAAGCAGGTCAGGAAGTACCAGACTGGATCTGTAAACCCTTCATTTTACCAAATAATCTGGACCAACATCGATTCAGACTAGGGATGGACCGATTATTGGCCTGACTGATCATCGTGGCTGATATCTGGCATTTTTACAATCATCTAATTTAATCACTCCTATTTTAATTTAACATTTTCAGTTACAGTTGCCCTTATTAATGAAGAAGCCTAGTTATGAATGACAGGTTCTCTGCTATCACATGCTGTTAAAACATTATATTTAATGTATATCGGTCCCAAATATCAGTAATCGGCCTTTCTTCATGGCCAACAATCGGCCCTGGAAACCCCATATCGGTCGATCCATAGTTCAGACCAAAACCCAAGACCATATTTTTCCTGTGATTGTCTGTAGGGGTCGAACGGAGGCGAATCAACCAAAAACTCCTGTAATCTGAGTTGGAAATAACGGGCAGATGAGCCACTTAAAAATTGCAAATCGGAAACTGCACAGAGCTATTCATACATAGAGGTACTTGTACATACTATACATATCAACAATAGGAGAATTGCTTAATAAGAAAATAAAATGGATGACTAGAAAGTAAGTAAAAGTTAAAGAGTACTACATCAAAACACAGAAAAGTTAAAGAACAGTGGCGATGTAATGCTGACCATGGTGGATCTCAAAGTCGTGGATTCCCAGTCCTTTGAAAACGGCCACGCAGGGTTTATGGATGTAGAGAGACTGACACAACTTTGCGTCTGACATACAGTCAACTCTGCCAACCTGGAGACACAAACAGTCCGTTAGACATACAGACAAACAGACAGAGATACAGACGGACAGGCGGACATGTACCTGTATGTGGTCGTCTCGGAGGAAAGCTTGTAGCTTCTTGTATTCGCTGGAGGCGGAGCTTCTGCCTCCAAACGTAAAACTGACCAACCAGCGATGATGGGCCAGTTTCCTCTGAGGATGAGAAGTTGCACATCAGAAGCAGTAGTACTTTAACATGTATTGTAGTATGAATCTGTATCTGAAAGCTGACGTGTTTATTAAGCATTGCGTATAGTTGTGTAGTGTGAGTACCTGGAAGCTGTCGCTGGTTAGAAGTTCCAGATCAGGCAGATAGTTGATGGCCTGATTGTAAATCTCCCTGCTGTCCAGAGTATTCAGCCACTGAAACAAATACACATTAAGTCAGTACTGCAGTATTACACACAGTATTACGACAGACAGTAAAGTGTTCCGTCTCCTACCAGTACGCTGCCCTCTTTATCCAAAGAACTTCCAGGTGGGAACAAAGCAGTCGCTCCACCTGTCACCTGAAACACAGCAGAGGGATTAAATATGAGTACTGCAACACATTACTTAAAGTACTACTGCTCTTTCAACAACTAATGGTACTCCTGGGAGTACTGAAATAAAATCTAAGGTCAGTAGACTCTGTTTGCTCAGAAATAAATATCTACATCCGCTTCTTTGCAGATGATACTCTGATTTATCTTCCCAACTAGCAGAGGATTATGGGAGTTTATTCACCAATACAGGACCAATATGAATAAACTGAGAGGGAATTTTTTCCATGAATACCGAATATCTTACAGCAGTAGTTGTACTGCAGTAGTGCTGAGGCTTACCTGGAAACTTTCGCAGAGCTGCTCCTCCGTAGCGCAGTCCATCCATCCCACTTTAACCAGACCATCCTACATTCAGACACACAAATTCACATCTGAACCTTCTACCAACATTTTATGACAACAAAGTTACAGTACAGATAAGGCAAAAGTCCACAACACTCCAATATATCAATATACTGGATGTAAAACGGGCAAAATCATGTGGTGAGTTTTGGATAAACAGCCAAGTGATACGAGTTCAGTTATCTGATTATAAAACTGAGATACTAATGTTGAAATACAAGTTAAGGTGTTTGATAGCTAACCCTAAAGTCAATTCAATTTTAGGTGAGTTTCCTATTAACTGTAATTAAATAAAAAACAACTTTTGAGGAAACTTCAATGGACACTACGGTCAGTTTATGACAAAGGTACTTCATAACACTTTCTCAATTTCCCCCCTTAAGTAGAACTAAACATTGTTTTTCTAGGCGTTAATCAAAAACAAACATTAAGATTAGAGAATTTTACAAGTATTTTGAGGGAAACTTTCCTCATAGTATCAAAATTAGCTGGTATTTCGCCATAATTACACTGATAACTCCTCAGGCTTCACAAAATTACTAATCACTTGCTACTCTTGGGTTTATGAGGTTAACAGCCCCCAAGGAGCAAAACACTACTTTTAAAGAGTCACAACCTAAACCAACAATGCAGCCTCACTTGCTACAAACTGTATATTGCTCTTGCTCTGTGAAAAAAACCCATCTCAGCTCTTGTGTTAATTTTTTTAATGCGTTATATTTTGTCTAGCCTTCACAGAAGACATCCATAATTCAGTGGGGGTGGTTTTTCTGCTACATACATCTGTGATAAACCCTGTGATAACACTAATACCGAGTTCTCACCAACATTCCTGCCAGCTTCTGTCTTGTTCTTGGTTCCAGGCAATCTGAGGGCGACAGACAGAAAAGGCGCATCAGTAAATGGTGTATATTATGTGGTAGAAAATGCACAGGAAGCGTCTTCATATCCAGTATTTGCTACCTCCAGTGTCCGAGCAGAAGGTGATCAGCCAGCCAAGTCCGGACGAAAACGCTCGCTCTATCTCACTGAACACGTTACCTATGAAAAAACAGAACACAAAACAGAACAAACGTTTAATATTTTCCAACAGTTATTTTAAAAAGTGAAAGTGTAATATAGCCTAGACTCATTGCACGTACAGTAAAACATGTGAAAAGCCTAAATAGTTATAATAATTTAAGAATATTCATCCGAAACATTCCTTCTTATTTAATAGAACTTACCACTTTCTTAAATAACTGATGGGATATATGTTGTAACTGGGGTATACACTGAAAAAGTAGCTATATGAGTAAGTTTAATATATTCAAGACTTATTACAGGTTCAGCAAATATGTAGAAAGCCTGTTTATGTTTTAATGTTGATGATTATGACTTCATAGGGCAAGAAAATCATAAATCCAATACCTCAAATGATTGGAATATTGATTAGAAACATTTATTTTTATCACAAAATTGTCCAAAATCAATACTTTAATTAGCAAGGTACCAATGTTTAATGGAAGGTGTTTGAAATTGTGACAAATGATGAAGAAAGTTTAAGTTTGCAAAAGCAGACATCAGTATAAAAATAGAAAAAAAAGTTAAAATAACAAAAAAACAAAAAAAAAGATTAAATAGAATGAGAAGAGGGAGCTAACCTAAAGTAATCTTTTAAATGAACTGACCTTGCCAGAGCTGAGTGATGGTTGTTGTGATGAACTGCATGGAGAAGCGAACCAGGCTGTCTTTACTCCGCTCCCCATTAAACTTCTCAGGTCTCTACAGAAACACAGAATTATTGAGAATTAGTAATAGCCAAAGCAGGGATTAATAAACCCAAGAGAACATATAAAATACACAAAAGTATAAAGTAGACATTTTTCCATTTGCACAACAGTAACTGGAGTCACATAAAAAGCCCCGTTCTTGATATTAATTCAGTCATGAGCGTATTTAGTTGGAGGTTTCGTCAACAGCGATGGCGTCTGAGGTGAGTTTCACCTTGAACACAATGCTGATATCTGAATTTTTAATCATGTAAACATGCCGGTTGTTGTCAGTGTAAACACAGAAGGAGGAAGATGTGGATTCTCTAGAAAGATGTTTCACCATCTCCCATCAGCTCGCTCCTCTGTTCACCATTTTTTGAGCCACCTCTTGTCGTCTCCTTGTGTTTACACTGCCTGCAGTTCAGCCCAAAAAGTTCCTAAATTCTCATGGCTTCTCAATTTCTTTCAGGAGCGCAGATTTTTTTTATTATTATTATTGAGTCTGGAGCAAACAGTTTGTTTTTTGACAAGATTTTAAATGAGACGTGTAGAAAGAAGTAGATCCTTTGGGTACTCTGGCTTGTGCAGTGGGGCTTCTGTCAATCAAACTTGTTCCACTGCATCCTGTTGATGCTTGATCAGAATGGGCTGTAGGAAATTTGGAGGTCAAATCAACATGTTGGACCATTGTCACGTTCCTCTACATGTTCCTGATTGGTTGATGTTGTTTCCATGTGGTGGGGTGCATTTTCATCCAGTGACATTTGGGATTTCCATTTGCATGAGGGAGTGTGTTTGTTGTGGGACAATGTGGCTGATATATGTTGTATGTTGTGGCTGATCGGTGTATGTAGCCATCAATTTTAAGCATTTTTCATTACATTACAAGTCTATTTTACATTTATTCATTAATTAAGGCCATTAATGTTAATTATTAGCTAGAAATGTTCAGAATCCTGTTTGCTTGCTGGTCTGTTTTCACACTCTTAATTATATAGGGTTTTTTGCACCCTCAAACTGGCTTTCACCAGCACCAAAGCAAAGTTACCAGCACAGAACTTATAAGAACTGAGAATTTAAAAACAAAATGAAACTACTAATAGACATTTTGTTTATCAAATGGTCAGAAAGGCTCAGGTTTCTGTCAAAGAAGGTCACAGCTGATGCCTTGACTGTACGTAGACCATGTATTATTTAAAATTAAAATGTATTTCAGTTTAGCTGCGCTGCTCCACAAGCCTCGGACGATGAATAAACAGTGAACAGACCTGTCCTGCTCTGTATATGAACAGACTGGGGTAGCTGTTGATGCCTTTCCTCCTGCACAGGTGGTTGTTGTCGCCACAGTTCACGGCTCCAATCCGGATCACTCCGTCCATCTCTTTGGCAAACTCCCTCCACTGGAAGAGACAGAAAAACACACACACACAGAGGTTATAATATTGGTTTGACACCGTGTCTCCCTGAGTTATCATCATCAATCGCTAATTTCTACTGAAGACAAGGTCAAAGTTTGCAGCTGCACAACTTGAGCAAGAAAATGTAGCTGATAAACTGTTATTATTATTTCAACAAATGTGAGTTGACGGTGAAAATATAAAATCCTAACAGGCTCCAGCTTCATTCGAAATGAGTGCTGAGCGTGTTTGTTACGTATTTTAGTGTTATATTACCGTGGGAGCCAGCTGGTGACAGTGGGAGCATCGTGGGAAATAGAAGTTGATAAACCAGATTTCTCCGGAGTTTACTGCTGCTTCTGAAACACACAAGCACACACACATCCCTCACAACCTGCCTGCTTAAGGAACAATAATCCTTTATAAGATTTACTGTAGATGTTTTATCATAAACTATTGATGCTTAAAATGTTATCTGTGAAATTTCAGACAGAAATTTTAAATACTTTTTGAGATTTCGTTTTTAAAAATTGCCGGTTGACCCACTTCCAGCACGTCTTTTCACACATTGAAATCTGAGGCTGTTTGAGCGGCAGTATCTCAGCAGCTATTAAAGATAAGAGCCTGAAATCTTCACTGTTAATTACGATTACGTCATTGATTAAGAATCTGTAATATCAGACGAGTAGATTAAATAGTGTCTGATTATGGGTGAGTTGAAATATGACAAAGAAATTGGTGCATCATCGTGAAAAGTGACATGTTTGAGCTCAGCAGCAACAACAAAAATAAGAAAATGAAGAAATCAACTAGTGATATTTTCTGAACTGTACGTAGCTGCATGTCACAATGACGCAGAAGAAAACACTTGGAATTATTTTAAATATCAAATACTTGGTCACCAAAATAAAATAAAAATAAAGTGAAAGAAAAAGAAGCTATTTTTGGGGGCTTTTTTGTGGTGCAACTTGTCAAACCTGCTCAGTCAGTTCGGAAAGTTCGACAGCAAAAAGAAAACTTTTAAAAACAAAACTTCTATCTCGAAACTTTTAACACTTTTATTCTGCACCTCGATCTCTGAGATGAGAAACCAGTTGCTGTTTTAAAGTCCCAGAGTCCAGCCTCCGTGCTTTTACTGGTTCAGCACCAGAGCTGTGGCTCAAACTCTCCCTTTGCTGTGTCTTAGTTTAAACAGCTTTATAAAGTCCACCTTTATAATATTTTATGATGCCTTTTCTATGGTTTTATTGTATTTTAGTATGTTTTATTGTAATTTTTAATATTTTATTGTTGCTCTTTTGAGAAAGCACCTTGTAACTCCAGTTTAGAAGGGTGCTATAGAAATGAAGTTTATTATCGTCATAACTATTCGCACATCTGTCAGTATTATTATCTCTTCCTGAAAATATTTATAAATAGCAGATTTAATCCTCACAGAGACAGTAGTTACATCTTTACTGTGTTTTTCTCAAAGGAAAACATGAGAATTTAAAGCATCTAGCAGACAAAGGGTATTTTACAGAACGTCCTGTATGTGTATTTAACTTAAAATGTTACTTTGGAAGCAGACACAAGCAAAAGTCTTACCAAAGTCTCCGCTGTCCAGTGTGATGATCTCCAAATCATCGTCATAGATACCTGCACAGACAGACACATAAATATACAGCTCTTTATGAATGCTAAACAATCTACTTTCATTTTGTTGTTGTAGCATCACTGTGGACTCACCAAAGTCATATCTGTAGAAGTTCCAGCTCTCATAACGTCCTCCCTGCTGCTCGTCCAAACCCTTTTCTCCATATTTATCGTATTTCTTTCTCAGGTCTTCGTCTTTCAGAACTTCATAGGCCCGGTTGACCTCCAGGAACTTCTCGTGGGCTGAAGGGTCGCCCTAAAACATAATTATTGTCGGGGTGTAAGAGTAGAACCACATAGGGTTTATCTTTGTGCATGTTTTTAAATGAGACGTAAGTCGTTTTTGAGCTGCTCTACATTTATTTCATTGATTAACTATGTTTAATTTTCACTCTCTTGTCGTCTCCTTCAGGATACACTGCCTGCAGTTCAGCCGAAAGGTTCCTGTATTCTTGTCACATGACTGTCGGTCATACATGGCTTCTCAGTTACGTTCAGGAGCTCAGAATTATTTTGATTATTACAGAATGTGGTTTTAAATTAAGTTTTTAAATGAGACGTGTAAAAATAAGTAACTACAAGCTTAGGTTTGGTCATACGTGATCCATTCAGGGACGATCAGAAAGCTGAAAAACCTACAATTCTTCCTGTTTTTACAGCTTCTGCCTCTGACAAATGATTTCAAATCTGTCAGTGGGTTTTTGGGGGGATTTTGGAGTTCAGAGGGTAAAACAGGAAGTTATTTAATATTATTAATTATATGTAAGAGCATCAGTTAAATCATCAGTGTTCATTTAGGTTTGGCCAAGTTTGCATTCATACTAATACTAATGTTCTCCATTCATTTCTCCATTAATCTTAGAAATATATTTCAATCATTCATCTGTTACTATAAACAATCAGTTTCAGCTATTTAGCAATTATTTTAACAATCTATATTAGACATTCATCTATTATGTGAATCTGTTTCAAGCATTTTTCATTACTGTCACAAGTCTATTTTGTCAGCATTTCTATATTTTGGTTCTTCAGATTAACTCACGGGGTTTTTGTCGGGGTGCATGGTCAACGCCAGCTTCTTAAAGGCCTGTCGGATCTCTCTGGTCGTCGCCTCCCTGCTGACTCCCAGCAGGTCGTAGTAATCTCGACCCTCCGCCAAAACCGCCGCCGCCAGGAAGAGGAGGAGCAGCAGCGGCAGCAAGAGCTGGACGAGGTGCCGCCGCCGAACCCCGAGGACGCCCCTGTACCCCATCACCAGTCCTCCCAGTGCAACCACAGCAACCAGCTACGACCAGGGGAGCTGGAACAGAAAGATTACTCCTTCACGCTGTGGCCAGTCAACGCTACCTAGTTTACAGCTGTATGAAGAAGGCAGATTAGACAAATAGTCCACCCAACCCTGCAGCCGCTACTTTAACAGCGTCTTCTGCAAAAAACTGATTTTCACAGCAAGGAAAATTAACGCAATCATAGGACAACCTGCACGACATGTTACAGCCCTCATCGTAATTGTTTTAGTTGGTCTGTGTGCTGCTTTGTTCTGCGTATGTGGCTTGTGTGGATTGGCTTAGAGCAGCTGGAGGTGCAGTAAACCAGTAAACCGGGTCCCTCCATCCCCTCCATCTTTATGTCCCACTGAGCTGTCAGTTTGGGTTAGCAGCAAACAGTAGGAGCAACAATTTCTCTATTTTCTTTTGCATTCTGGCTGCCTTGGACCTAACACATTGAGCTAAAGACATTCTGCAGCACATGACTGTTGAAAAGGTCACTGTTGGCTCTACTTAAAGAGCCCATATTCTGCTTTTTGTGGTTCTCCCTTTCCTTCAGTGTGTTATATAGCTGCTTTTCTGTGCATGCAGAAGGTCTGCAAACTTACACTGCTCCATTCCCTCTGTTACTTATCTACATCACCATGTAACACATCCATATAATGCCTGCTATGCAGCTAGTTTGGCAAATAATGAGAAGCTTCCTCACAGTTTGCGTTTCAAACAGTTGATTTTTCACGGCTACTTTTAAAACACGGCTGCAACCAACGATTATTTTCATTGTCAATCGCTTTGTAGATTATTGACTTGATTCATTTATGTTATTTGGTCTAAAAAATGTCAGTAAAATGGATTTCAGTGTTACCGAAAGCGAATAATGACAATAGTTTTGTCGTGTTTTGTCCATTACCAAAAGGCATTCAGAGGACTGTTAAAGAGGAGAAAAGAAACCAGAAAGTAATCACATTTAAGAAGCTGCAATCACTTTATTTCTTAAAAATTACTCAAACTGATCATTCAGTGACCAAAATACTTGGCAATTGTTTAATAGTAATAAATAATTTAGTCATCTGTAGCTGTCTGGAATCATCTCAGTACAACACCTTAACAAAACATGTCCATTAAGCTCAAAACATTTCATTAACACATGGAACGATTAATCAGTTATTTATTTAGTTGTTGAATGTTCAAATAATCATCGATAACTGGTTAATCTGTATAAGTATATATTTAAAATTAAAAAGAGTTACTGATTCTTGGATTACAACATCGAAATTGCGAATATTTTCAGGTTTCTAAACTGAACATCTTTGGGGTCGAAGACTTAACAAGGCATTTTTCATTTTGGGCGAATCAATGTTTTTCACCATTTTCTGCAATTTTGTAATTTAAAAAACGTATCACTCAGTAAATAATCAACAGATTAATCAACAACGACAATAATCATTAGTTACAGCCCTAACAAACACTAATTTTTCTTTTAATGTTTGTAATGTTGTCCCTCCACCAGGACAGTTTCCCGTTAATGGTAAAGATCTGTAACCACATCTCTTATCTTATCTTATCTTATCTTAAACAGGTCAAGAAGCAGAACATTCCTGCACATCTGTGACTTGTTCACAACATCTAATACTTGAACATAATTCCTGCCAACTTCACCACTTAGAAACTAATGAATATTCGGAACATTCTGGAAAAAGGCCTGAGAAAATTCACAGATTTAGAAAACTCAAGGTAACCAGCAATAAAACACACACAGTACTGGCTGTACAACACAATAATTACGACAAGTTTAACCTGACTTTACATAAAAACTACAGAGTTCACCTTCGTTTATTCACGCTGCAGGGTGTCCACGGAATCAAATGTTCATTTTCACAGACTTCTGTGTTTTTCTTCACCCCCAAACCCCTAAAACTGCTAAGCTAGCTTAGCTACAACTACTCAACTTGCTAAGCTAATTAGCTCCTTAGCTTCACCGCGAAATGGATCTTATCTGCAGTGTTGGTGAAGCTAAATCTAACATTCACATGACATTTAAATAAATCTCAGATCAATGCGGGAGCTTCGTTACCTTTGAGGCGCCTCAACTCGTAGAAACTCCTCAGATGAAGATCCGCATCAGCGTCCGGCTCGAACCGGCATCAAGTTACCCACAACAACAAACGTCACCACCGCTCTGTGGTTTTCATAATAAGTGCATTCTCTTTGCTCGGCATGCTTTTGCTTTTATTTTGAAAACAAAGGCGCTACATTTATCTGGATTCTTGATTACGTTTATTTTAACTTTACAAAATTATAAAATCATCTGCCGCATTTCGATGACGAAACGTTTGGTGCTTTCAGGGCCACACGTTTCTAAGCTTGATAAAGATTTAAATCCCAAACGCCTCGTCTGTGGAATCCAACAATGTACACTGTAAAATGATCTGTCAAATTAACTGACTAATGAATAAATAAAAGTAAGTAATCAACCTGTAGACAATGAGCAAAAAATGTCATATTTGACTCTGGTGCAACATCAACTCATTCAAAGCCATGCATTATTATTTTATCAACATTTAGCAGTAGATTTTTTTCTGTATATATGATAATCTGTACAATATAAATGTTTTCAATATCAGTGTTTTCCACTCATTAAAAGATTTGTGCAATATCTATGTTTTCTACTTTTATAGAAAAACCCTGCGAAATATCCTTACTTTCGACATTCAGGGGAATCTACGTGTCAAAAAATAAACACAACAGCAAAACCATTTATATATATGTGTATTTCTTGTATGTGTGTTTGTTTTTAACTGATGTTCTATTTTCTGCTGTGGAATCAATAAAGGATTACCTTACCTTATCTCATCCTATTTTATCTTATTTTTATTTGTATCGCAATTTTCATACTAGTAAACTGTGGCACAAAATTCTTTACAGAACAACACAATAATAAAACAACAACAGCAACAACTAAAAAACAACAGATATGTTTTTATTTTCAGTGGGTATAAATAATTTGGGACCTTTTTTGGGGGGAAAGGCCACAAAAATCAACAATAGATTTTGAAATAAATCGTCAAAAATCATCTTTACTATCTTTAACACAATGTATTACTGTGTTTCATAACTTGTTTATGTAATTTCCACCCAATAGAGACCTATTGGTTAAACAAAAATCAATAAAAATTAAAAATCAAAAATAAATTGGAATGGGCATGAATATTTTGGGTTTAGCTGAACATGCAAAATCGCTTTTATGCGTGTGGAAAGGAGATATGCTCCGAAACCTTTTCCTTTTCTGGACTTAATTGTGCTATTTGAATATTAGACTTGCCATCAGCTAACTTAGTTTATGTTTAAATGTGTGCATGGTTTTCTTTTTTGTCTTTTTTTTGACATAACATGAATGTGCACCGAAAAATTTTTTACTCTTCCCTTAAAATGCTTGAATTTTGTTCTGTAAGAAAAAAAATATATAAACTTGACTCCCTGAATGAAGCTGTATAGTGACGTCATCTAAATGTGCCGGATGTGATCTGCAGCACTTCCAGTGTAGCATCATCTCGAACCACCGGCACCTGTGAGCTCCAGAAACAAACTGAAGCGGACTAATATCTGATTTATTTCCGCTCAACTCTAACCGATTGGGTATTTTAAGGTGTACTTTACCTTTAGCTGTGTGTACATTTCGGTGAAAGTAAGTTACAGTGACAGATTAGTTAGCTTTGCTAGCCGCGTTAGCTGGCTGCCATCGCTGCTCCTCGGCGTCACTTCCTACTTTTGAAAATCGCGGCCAGAAAGTAACGAAGCAGAGATGGAGCTTCAAGGTAACCCACGTTTTATCTAGTCTTCATCTGTTTCTGTTCTTTCGTTATCATACTCTGTTGTTAAATGGTAGCTTATATGTAGTAGCCATAAGCTCACTAACCGGTTAGCCTCATGTTCGCTCCTCAGCTGCTAACAGTGGTGTTAGTTTTTATCCCTCTGATGATGAAGATATTATCAATGATAGATAGATAGACAGACAGACAGACAGACAGACAGACAGTTTATTCAGCCTGTTGGGGAAATTCAGGGTATCCAGTTGCTTACACATGTTAATTTAAGAAAAATAATAAGGAGCTAAACGAGCTGGTAGGAGAAGGGCAAGTGGAACATTTTATTTTCAGCTGTACTGATAAATACTTTTGCCTATAATATTTTAGTTTGTAAATGACATCATGTTCATATTTTTATGTGAATGATCCTAAATCATTGAATCACATGTTTGAACAGATCTGTTTATAATCCATTAAATGTAACAGTGACTTTTTAAAAGCAACACTACTAAAAACACTGTGTTATTTGAATTTTTATTCCACTTTTGTAAAGATGACAGAAAAGGTTAGTGGTACTTGGGGTCCATAAATTAGGGCTGAACTAAATAAAATCATAAAGGAAGTAATTTTGAGAGACATTGTGATATGCATAATGATTTTAGTTTATTGCATTTCTTTTCCACAGGAGCAAAATATAGAACTTACACTGATTTTCCTGCAGTCTGTGGCATAAGCATGTTCTCTTACATCTAGTGAATAAAGCCCCTTTCAATCAGAGCTGCACTTGATGGCAACCGAGCATGTCGGCTTCACGTTTGAAGAAAATAATTTATGCCACATTCTAACACAGTAGGATTTTGACTTCTTGTCTTTACTCCTATCAGTTTCTGTCTTGAGCTGCCCGTCCTGATGTTGTCCTCTTGTCTCGGACCCGTTATAATAAGTCACCTGTCCTTTTCTTTCAGTGGGCAGTGAACCAATGACGCTGGGTTCTCCCACCTCTCCTAAACCGGCCTCTGGAGCTCAGTTTCTGCCTGGCTTCCTGATGGGTGACCTGCCAGCTCCTGCCAGCCCACAGCCTCGCCCCTTCAGCCTGGCCACGCCCATCGCAGAGAGCACGAGTACACATCGAGGTCAGCAGGAAAAGTCACCCGTCTGCACGTCAGCTGATTATTATTGAACTTTTATATTGTAGGTTTATTATTCTTTATTAATTACATTGAATTTATGATGTATGTAGGCGGCTCAGGAGGTTCCGGCCTGCAGCCCGTCGTCCCGACTCCCAAAGATAAGAGTGGAGCCCCGCCTGTTCGCAGTATCCATGACGACCTGATTACTGTAGCTACGCCGCTCAATGCACACAGACAGGTTAGTACACAGCAGCTGAAAGGAAATATTAGTGTAAAGCTAACCTGCTCTTTTTACTGTAAAAGTTGCAATGAATATAGACAATAGATACAATAAAAGTGAGCAGCAATCCTGTCGGTGCATTTACAGAATCAAGCAACATTTTTTAAAAGTGCAGAAAGAAATGTGCAATATAAAATGTAATACAAAGATAGTAGGTACAAGTGTATTAAAAACTATTTAAAAAGTTGTGTAATTGTTGTTGCACATTGCTGTGCAAATGTATTGACTTAAAGTAGCACAAAAAGTTCTTCATCTTACTAGAACGGAGCTTGTAATGTTTTACTTTCAACACAGCACAAGTCTGAGCTGCATGCAGACACATTAACAAACAGTCATGTACAAGTATATATTATACACCGATCAGCCACAACATCATGACCACTGACAGGTGAAGTGAATAACATTGATCATATTGGTACTATGTGGTGTTCTGATGGAAAACCTTGGATTTTAACGTCCGTGTTGATCAGACTTCGACACCCAAATAAACATTGTCCCACAACAAACACACTCCCTCATGGAAATGGAAATCCCAAATGTCATTGACCTACCCCTGCAGGAAAATGCACCCCACCACATGGAAACAACATCAACCAATCAGGAACATGTTGAGGAACATGACAATGGTCCAACATGTTGATTTGTCCTCCAAACTTCCTACACCCCCTACATCAAGCATCAACAGGATGCAGTGGAACAAGTTGGATTGACAGAGGCCCCAATGCACAAGCCAGAGTAGCCAAAGGATCCAGTGCCAACATCCTGGTTCCAGACCCCATAGGACACCCTGAGAGGTCCTCTTGTCCATGCCCAGTGGTTCAGAACTTTTTGGACCACGTAAGGGAGACCAACACAATATTAGGCAGGTGGTCATAATATAATGCCTGATCGATGTATTTCTGTGTTCAAATGTTCACAATGTGACTCTAGGAACAGATGCAGACAGGTAGATGAATTGCAGACCATTGGTTCCCAAACAAGGGAAACCTACAATAGACAATGATAGAGCTCAGAAACAAAGACAAGTAAAAGTGATGGGGTTTGATGCAGCCCAGTGGAGATTTGGATGTATAGGCAGAGAAAACGTTTGTCAATCACTGACAAAATGTTCAAGATTCAAGAGTTTTATTTGCCATATGCTCATGCAGTATATGAAGTGAAGTGCAAAGGGACTGTTCCTCGAGGCTGTGCAATAACAGTAAGACAGAGATTTTGATGACAAAATGTTTGATTGTGAAACAAATCAGAAGTTGAAGATAAAATGTGACCAAAGCAAGAAAGGACTAAACATTTAAAAGAAACATTTCCCTCTTTCTGTCTTCTAGGCTTTTCCAATCATGCAGTCTCCTCTGTCGGCACGTCAGGCCTCAACTCCAGGAACAGGTACACACTGACACCTATTCTACTGCTGATAGTACTATTAGTAGTGGGTTTACAACAAGTACTAACCCTGCTATTGCTGATGATACACCACATGGTCATTTGACATATTGCGACAGCTTTATAAACCACACTGATTCCTTTTAGTTGGTTGGTCTGAGTATTAATGACTTTGATTATTACTGCAGATAAAATCACTCACACTCACTGTAGTTAGGATTAACTGGATTATATTCTCGTGTCCAGGTGTGCAGCAGGTGTGTCTGTCTCCGGCTCAGGTGGATCCTTTCTACAGTCAGGGAGAGGCTTTGTCATCTGAAGACCAGCTGGACCAGACATGGGTCACTGTGTTTGGGTACTTATACCGCAAAATACACTCTGCATATCTGCACCAATGCCCTGCCGAGTTTACTTTACTTACTGTATGTGTGTGTTTGTGTGTTGTAGCTTTCCTCCAGCCTCGGCGTCCTACATCCTGCTGCAGTTTGCTCAGTACGGAAACATCCTCAAACACACGGTGAGAGACTTCACACTGACTCATGCAGAGTTCAGACGACAGGATTTGTGTGTTTGTTCTTGTGGTCACTGTGTTTTCTGTTTCCAAATGGAGGTGTGACTGTGCAAACACACAATAATAATAACTTTATTCACACCTTTTAAAAGCAGAGTTTAGAAAGAGCTTTACAGACAGGCCACAAAAGAGAATAAAGATACTCAGGAAGGCAGTTAAACAACATGAGGCTGGTCACCCCAAGCAGTAGGAGGAAGACCAGGGAGGCAAAAGTGAAGAAATATTTACAAAATAAACCAACATAACAACACTTACTACTTATAATGGGGCAGGCGAGCACATAAGAACATCGCATTGCTCTTTTTACTTGTATTTCCATATGAAATTGATCAGTTTAGTTCAGTAACTGTGTGTTAAATATAGTTTTATGAGTCCATTAGTAATATGTTTACTCTACATTTCTCATTCTTTAAAAGTCTCAGGCTTTTGATGGAAATGTAATAATGAAATGTGTTTTATTACCAGTTATTTAAAACAAACAAACAAACATCTTCTAAGAATTATGACAGAGCGTATTACAGAAGAAACAGAACCATCAGTAGCAACCCATCTCAGTCTGAAGCTGGACTCACTCACCTGTTCACGACTTTGGTTTACTGATGCAAACTGATGGATGTACTGATGGTGTGTTCACAGATGGCGTCTCCTGGCAACTGGATGCACCTTCAGTATCAGTCCAGACTTCAGGCGAGGAAAGCTCTGTCTAAGGATGGGAAAGTGTTCGGTGACTCCATCATGGTGGGAGTCAAACCCTGCATAGACAAGGTCAGTTCCTGTTTCTGCCTCTCTGATTGGTCGATGGTTGACATATCCAGACTCTCTTTATGTAAGTCCGTTCGACAAAAACTAAAGCCCCAGTCAGAGTTAACAGGTGTCATGAAGGTGGATTTCAACTTTCTTTGTTCACTCAGATGTTCTGCTTCCAACTCTGAGCACATTCACATAAAAGGGGGAGTTTAACACGTCATGTGACTCTTCTTCTGCACTGAATGGACCAATCATGTCCCACCTACTACAGTCAACAGGTTGTTATAATGGAGAGCAACAAATAATATAAAGATTAATGACCGTAAAAAGCGGACCAATCATGTCCTGCTTCAGTCAACAAGCTGTTTAATGTAGAACTACAAGGGGGGGAAAAATATGACATTCAAAAGTGCTGCAGGACAGGAATGCTGGTAGAAAACCGTTAATCGTGTGTTAATATATTTACTTAACTGATCAGTGCAGCTGATTATTGATAACTGACAGCTGCACATGAGAGCTGTTAAACTTTAACCTTCATATATTTAAACATGATATATACTAAAGTGCATTTAGGTCTGACACTGTCCCATAATGCAGGATGTCACTTAAACTTTTGGCCAAATCAAAGTGAAATTAATGTTATTGATTGAATATTCTTTGTGATAAATGCCAATAGATAATCGATGTTCTAGTCAGTGTTCTATCAGCTGCAGTACCAGCAGTGTAAACGGACCATAAAAACATATTTATGAGATTTCTACATCACTAGCTGAATACATGTAGGTTTCCATGGCAACGCGATGCATACAGTGTGTGATGCTGTAACAACATGGCTTCATTCAGGGTTTTAGTGACGTACAGATCAGCAGGTTTACAGATAAAACATTTTCCCTCAGTTTGAGAATCGGAATTACTCGGAGAACCATCAGGAAACCATTTGGTTAAAGGGAGACGAAACTGATCTGGACCAGGTTAGCTCTGAATCATCTGTTACCATGGAGATCTAAGCAGATTAAAAGAGACACCTTTAAAGTCAACATACCTGCTCACGCACTAATCTGCTTCGTAGTACAAAACTCTGGTGAGTTTAAAATCTGAGTAGTGACGTTGTTTATCTCTTTCCTCAGAGTGTGATGGACAGCAGTGAAGTCGTCTCCTCTCCCCTCTCGACCTCCTTCTCCTCCTCCGTCCTCCCTTCGACTCCTCGCTCCGCCATCAGACCGCTCAGCGCCGCCTACAGGAGCTCCGGCAGCGACTACCAGGTGACCTTTTGGCTCACTCTGCCTGAAAATCTCTCACATGTGGAAAAACCTGCAGCCAGTTGACCTTGTTAGTAAATCTGTGTCCATCTCTTAGGTTGTCGCAGACAGACAGACGCCCAGGAAGGACGACAGCTTCGTCTCCAAGGCGATGGAGTACATGTTTGGATGGTGACGCGGCACAGAGCATCATGGGATACCTGCAGAAGAGGGAAGATGATTGATGGACAAATGGATGAACTGATTCACTACAATGTGTGAGTGTGTGTGAATGAGTGTGTGACGGTGAATTCTCTCTTCTTTTATAATCTGCGTTTTTTATTGTCTTTGTCGTAATAAAGCCTCTTTGTTTTAATTCAGAAGTGATGTCCTCTTAGAAGCCACACATCCTCGCATATATAAATATATTTTAATTATGCCAACTTGTCTCCTCGCTTCCCTCACTTCTTCGTGCATCTTATAATCAAAGTGCCAAAGACTGCAGTTCATCCAATGACCACTAGAGGCAGACTCTAACAGTGAGTCAATCCTCATAGACCTCCATGTTAAAATGTTGAACTTTACAGCAGAAATAAACGCGTTTAAAGCCTGGTAAAAGAAATGATTTTGGTCTCTAAAGCTAATGACAACTGCTTGATCAGAATTTTTGTATTTATTGTATTTTAAGTTATGCATCATTAAGGACGTTGACCTGCTTCAGCTCCACTTCTTTTGCTCAATTTTGGATGCTTAGGAGGAGCCAGGAACTGTAAAGATGGAGCCGCTACGTTGAGGTTGCATTGTAATATCCATACTGTCACAGTATATACTATAGCAGGAAAAATATTGACTATGTCCCAATACATAGTATGCCAAAAAGACCAGGATGTCGTACTACATTCGTATGTGTTGTATTTTGCAATATGCAAGCTATGAAGATGCATATATACTGATCAGGCATAACATTATGACCACCTGCCTAATATTGTGTTGGTCCCCCTTATGTAGTCAGAAATGCTCTGAACCATTGGGCATGGACAAGAGGACCTCTCAGGGTGTCCTATGGGGTCTGGAACCAGGACGTTGGCACTGGATCCTTTGGGTGCTCTGGCTTGTCCAGTGGGGCCTCTGTCAATCAGACTTGTTCCACTGCATCCTGTTGATGCTTGATCAGAATGGGGTGTAGGAAGTTTGGAGGTCAAATCAACATGTTGGACCATTGTCATGTTCCTCAACATGTTCCTGATTGGTTGATGTTGTGTCCATGTGCTGGGGTGCATTTTCCTGCAGTGACATTTGGGATTTCCATTAGCACGAGGGAGTGTGTTTGTTCTGGGACATTGTTTATTTGGGTGTCTAAGTCTGATCAACATGGATGTTAAAATCCAAGGTTTTCCATCAGAACACCACATAGTAGCAATATGATCAATGTTATTCACTTCACCTGTCAGTGGTCATGATGTTGTGGCTGATCGGTGTATCTATATATCTATATAAGCAAGACGGTCAAAGCTTAAGGCACAATATTATGACGAAGTATGGGTACTGCATGCAACAGTACATACTTTGTAAGAACAGCTGTAGTACGTACTGAAAGTAAAAAGGAGCTTCTGTGCAAACGTTCCATTAAAACTAGTTCCCCCACCATTATTTTTGCAGGGACACTATTGGTGCATTCGGGGTTCAGACCAACCAAAACGACTTATTTAAAGGAATACAAGCAAATCTGATCAGTTTTTCTCACTATAGCAGAATGATTACAAGGTGCAGCTCTGACAAGAAGGGCTGTGGAGATAAATCTGGAAGTGCAAGACTCATTTTCTGACCAGGAAGCATAAGTTTGCACATTTTATTACTGCACAGCTGAAACTATGGACAGTATTGTACATCTGCAAGGCAGCTGCCAGGTTTGTTCCAATTAACTTCATGTTATCAATGATGACTGTTTGAGTGCAGCATCTCCTGGTGAATGGACACCAGCATCTACAGTTTGTTTACATGTAAAACAAGCTTTTAGGTTCTACTTTCATTTTTTAATTAATAAAGTCAATAATCATTTGCACCATGCTGGCATTAAAGGCCATTTACAGGCATTTAAAAACTCTTTTACCTCCAAAAACTCATAGCTACAAGAAAAAAAAGCACATTTTTGTCCTGATTGTGTGCCATAAAATGTTGCTTTAATTACTTTGTTCCCAATAAAATGCGCACTCAGTGTCCTACGCTTTAATACAGGGAGATAAATTAAGGAAGTCATGGTCACGTATTAAATACTGCAAGTGTCCTCTTCGATTTAAGCCATTAACCATGGTTTTATGATGTTTACATTAGAAGTTATTTGATAATAAATAGAGGAAATAGGCCCCTAAACAGCTGCTGCAGAAAGAGGTTTTTCACATTTACAGTCTTTGGAGTACACACACAAATGATTTAAGATATTATGAGCATTTAAACGTTCATAGACTTCATGATTTTGTGAAATTGCAGTTGGTTCTGTAGGGAAAGTGCTTTAATAGACTAATAAACATTCAGTTGGATGCAGAATAGTGGCTGTAGGACGTGTTCTGTCCAGCAGATGGAGCCACAAGCTCCTCCACACAGGCCTCAAGCAGTTCTGAAAGTTGACATGTTAAAAAGTTCTCCTTCTGTTGGAAATACTTTGAAATTAAACGACAGGTTGTGTGTGAGTGCCTCAGAGAGTTAGAATATTATTCAGTAAACACTGAAGGTCCCACGTCACGCCCTCGCCGTCGGTCCTGTTTCAAGTTCAGCCACATACTTGCAGTAGGTGCTGCTCAGTTCTTTCACTGTCTGCGTCGCTGAATGACTCACAGAGGATGACTAATCTGAAAACAAAAAGAGGCAGACAGGAGAGCAGAGGTGGAAGAAGAGCTCAGGTGTCTTAGGTCTGAAAACCACAGTGCAGGAATACGCTGCTACAAGAAGAGCTGTTTACATGGAGCAGCCACATTCAGAGCAACGCAGTTATTAGTCAACTGGATTCTAATTATTCAGGCTTTAATGTGGAAATCACTTTACAGCCAGTAAATGTTTCTGAAAATCGTTCCCACCTGAACCCCTCATAATCACCTGGTTGGTTTTGTGCAACAAGTAATATATTTAATACATATTTAATAGTGTATTTAATGAAGCACTGAAAATGTTACCCTCTGAGTAAAAGGCCTTCGAACTACATGTGGCCGTCTACTGTATTTACAAAGTTAGGAAGACTCAAAAATGCTAACAATGCTAATAATAATAAAAATGCAAATAGTCATAATAATGCTAGTAACAAAAATAATAAAGCTAAATAAGGTTCATTGCTAATGTTTCCTATTATTAATATGAATTAGCAAACTGAAGTTATTAGTTAATTGTGGTGGATAAATAGTCATGTATTTACCTAAAAAAAAGTGTAGGAAGTAAGTTGTAGCACAAAATTTAAATACCACGAGTACCTCTGTATTGTACACTGTAAAAATAAACATTTTTTTGATTGTAAGTTTTGAGAGAATTTTCTGTTATTTTACATTTTTTTTCTATTTTGTTAAATCACAGGGGAAGAACTATTATTTATACATTACCTGTAATAAATTAAAAATGTAAATAGACGTCTACATCAAAAATAGGTATTTTTTACAAATAGTACTTAATTATTTCACAACATTTGACCTTAAAATTACCAATTTTTACTATATTAAATCAGCACTAATATCATTATTTTAGAGATATTTGTCATTATTTGAATAAAATTCTACATATATTAAAATTCAAAAAACTGTATATGTTTTTTATTGTTCTGTATCTTGCAAAATCCCAGAAAAAATGATTAAAAAAACGAAACAAAAAAACAGGCCAAAACCGTATATAATATCCACATTAAAATCTGTATTTATTATTACAAGCAGTATTTTTTCTTTCACAATGTGTGACCAGAAAATTATACTATTTTCAATGCAAAAAACAGCAAAAACATCATAATATTAGAGATATTTGTATTTATCTAAATAAAAAATATGTATATTAAAATTTTACAAAACCTATTTTTTGTATCTTGCAAAATCTCAGAAAAAAATATTTACACGTTGACTTGAAAAAAATAAAAACACCAAAACTACAAATAAACATAAACATAAAAATCCAAATTTATTGAAAATGGTAAGTCATTTTTTGTGACATTTGTCGATCAAATTATACTATTTTTACTGTAAAAAACATCATTATTTTGGAGATATCTGTCATTATTTGAATAAAAAAATGTATATTAAAATTGTAATATTAATAGAGTAAATATTTTTTACTGTTCTGTATCCAGTATTGTTAACAATACAAAAAAATGCCAAAACTGTATATATATTCCACATTAAAAATCTGCATTTATTTTTAGAAATAACATTTTCTTTCTTTTATAATGTGTGACTATAAACTTAAAACACTGTTTTACTGTATTTAAATCAGCTAAAAATATCATTATTTTAGATATTTGCCATTATTTTCACAGTTTTTACAAGTATTTTACTAGTTTTAACATATTTTTTCACAGTTTCTTTACTTTTGGTATTTACGGTGTTTTTACATGGTTGCTTTCTCCCTCCTGTCACAGAGCTACAGGTGTTAGTAAAGGTCAGGAAGGCCATGTTTTTTCTGTCTTGTAAACATCGACTCCTCTCACTGAATATTAAATATACATGAGCACCGTCTCGTAGATGGAGTTGGGGGGATTTCCTCTGCATCATCTCCATTTATCGCCTGTCATGTCAGAAACCTCTCGCCGGTTGACCTTTGTCCCGGTAGCCAATTACCTGTGGTGTACCTGATCCCGGCGACATATGGTCTCCTCAGGCCTCCTCGGTCGGCCGGTGCTGCCCAGAGTGGGGATAAATGACGAGAGCAGGCCGGGCGGCCTGCGGCGAGCAGAACAGAAGGCTCGCTGCCACGGAAACAACAGCCTGAGGGGGGTTGGAGAGGCTTTGGATGAGCTTATTCCTGACCCTGCCTGGCCTGACAGAGGACATGTGAAACCATATGATGAGGCCACGTTTAACCACCCTGAGGCCCCGATTTGATCGACTCCTGGAAACCATTTAGCTACCTCACATGTTACATACACTGTAAAAATAAATAAATAAATAAAATAATGTTTTTGTAATTATCAGTATCGTGTGAAAATTTGCTGTTTTTTTTTATTTGTTTGTTTGTTTTACAGATTTTTCCACTTTTCTTAAATTACAATAAAAGAGAAATATTTTATTAAGTTGTTACAGCAGAAAGAGTGAAGTTATCAACACCATAAATACAGTTAAATAAACAGAAAATACGATTGTTGAAGTGTTAAAATGTTAAAATTACAGATAATAAAATCACACAAAAAAAAGTGTTAATTTAGAATTATAGTAAAATGTAATATAAAAATAATAATAAAATGGGAAAAATGTAAATAATATCTACATCAGCAATCTGTATTTTTGTAAATAATATTGTCATTATTTTACCATGTTTAAATGTAAAAGCACATCATTTTTTTCTGTATGTAAATCAGAAAAAATATCATTATTTTACAGTCACTGAAAAAAAATATGTTCATCAAGGATTGAAAAATTATAAAAAATTTTAAAACTGTTATTTCAAAAATTTTCCATGTTTTGAAATGTAAAGATTTAAATAACAGATGATATCCGGTCAAATTTAGAAGCTAATTGTCAAATAAAACAGGCAAAACTATAAACAATGTTCTCTTAAAAAAATCATTTTTTTTGCAAATAGTAATTTGTTTTTTTAAATACTTAAAATTACATTTTTTACTGTATTGAGTCAGCATGAAATAATGTTACTATACAGATATTTGCTTTTATTTGAACAAAAAGTATATTAATAAAATTATAAAATACAAATAACATACAGTAAAACCACTGAAAAAATTAATAATTTAAATGTTGTGTGTAAATTTTAAAAAAGTTGCCAAAACTGTAAATAATGTCCACATCAGCAATCTGCATTTTTATTATTTTTAACTTTTGTAAATCAGCAAAATATCATAATTTTCCAGTCAATCAAAAAAAAACTACAAGGGTTGGAAAACAGTAAACATTTTCTTAAAGCTGTATACATTGAAAAAAGTCTTTATTTACATCCTGTTAAAAAAGGACTAAAAAAATGTATTTTCCCAATAGTAAAAGATGCAAAATGACTGAAAATTAATCAAATAAAGAAGCAGATTACCACAGTAGGTACAAACTGGTCACAAAGAGACATAAATGTGAAGCTATGAGATGCAAAATGAGTCAAATCAGATGTAAGATGAATATAATAAACCCAAAATGGACCACTGTGAGATGCAACATGACGAAGCATGGAACTAAAAAGAACACAAATAGAGACAAAATGGCTCCAGCGAGACAAACCAATACTGGTATGAGATGCAAAATGACTAATGGAGTAGGAAAAGCAGGAAACAGACAAAAAAAATCCAAGTATGTGATGGAAAATGACTAATAGAGGAGCAAAATGAACACACACAGATACAAAATGGCCACAAACTAATAGAAATGTACCAGTATGAGATGCAGAATGACTGCAAAAGGTGCAAAATAACTAAGAAGAGAAGCAAAAAGGCACAAAATGACCACAAAGACATAGAAAAGTACCGCCATGGGATGTAAAAATGACTTCAAAGACAAGCAAAATGATCACTGTAGATGCAAACTGGCCTTAAAAGAAAGAAAGGTACCACTATGAGATGTAAAATGACTAAGGAGAAGCAAAAATAACACAATAGACATAAAAATGACTACAGACAGATGAAATGCAGCAGTATCAGTCACAGCATGACAGTAAAAAATGCAGTCTGGCAAGAAAAGACAAGCATAAAGAACCCGACTAGACACAAAATGGCTGAAAAGAGGCAGAAAAGTACCACTATGAGATGCAAAATGACTAAAGAGAGAGGCTTAATGAACACAATCGGCACAAAATGGCCACAAACACGCAGACATGCATCAGTATGAGTTGCTGAATGAAAGCAAAAGATGCAATATGAGTAAAAAGAGAAGCATAAGGAATGGAATTCAAATAGAAAGGCCACAAAGACAGAAAAATGCTGCTATGAGATGCAAAATAACTGAAAAGCGTAGTCAAATGAACATGATAGACACAAAATGGCTGCAAAGAGACAAAAAAGATGATTATGAGATGAAAAATGACTATAAAGAGAAGCAAAGAGACACAAAATGGCCGCATAGTTCAGCAGTATGAGTGCAAAATGGATACAAGATGATCACAACAGACACAAAATGGCTGCAAAGAGACAAAAAAATATTATTTTGAGATGCAAAATGACTATATAGACAGGCAAAGAGACACAAAATGGCCACATACAGCTCAACATGTAGCAGTATAACTTGCAGAATGACTGAAAAGCGTAGCAGAATGACTACAATAGACACAATATGACCGCAAAGACACCGAATCAAGATGATTATGATATCCACAGTGCCTTAAAAGAAGCAAAAAGACCTGCAAAACTAAACAAACAGAGACCAAACAACTGCACAGACACTCAAAACACATCTGTCTTGCTTCCATGTGGGCCCATTGTCTCACAATCTGTCCAGGATAATGTACATGTGTCATTTTGAAGTGTGTACATTTGTGTTATCACCTGCATCAGCCGCAGTGTTTTCCCATGTATTTCTTTCCTGTGTATTTTTTAAATGTTCACACACACCATACAGGGTGTGTGTTGTCATTTTTTTCCAAATAAAATCGAGTGTAGATCCTAAACTTGTAAAATCCCTACATGCACTTCAAGGAACAGGCTACAGATGTGTAACTCAGTCCATGTGTGCCACCTCCTATTAAGAAAGATTAAATATGCAGTTATTATTATAAAAGTTTAGATACTTGTTTTGAATGATATACTGTCAAACAATATGGAATGGATGTCTCTGCAGGACATAAACAGAAGAAGCCTAATGGCTGATTTCATGTGTACAAATAGCTGCTTTTTCTGCTCATTGAAATCTCGCGATATTTGCCGAGCGGACCGGCGGTCTGAGGTTATAGAGCGGATATCTCGCGCTACCTGAGCCGTCGGTGTCTCATTCCAGCACGGTCGAGCTTGCCGGGAGGGAGTTTCTGTTCAACAGCTCCGCGACGATCATTTAATTCGGAAACTTGGTCGGAATTTGTATTTATAACAAACAACGTCTTCTTTTTTTTTAATTTATTTAAAGCCAGTCGTCTCGTTTCAGTTTAACCGTTGGCTCCAGGTCGTAATTTGTACAGATAAAAACCAGGAAAGCTAAGTTTTCAGGACAGCCGGTCGTGCTAACAAAGAAAATCCTTTCTCTTGACAAATAATCCCCCAATACTCTCTTTAGTTATGAGTCATGTGGTCGTTGATAATCCACACGGTCTAGATCAGCAGGTGAGTACTTTACACTTATTCCTCTTATTCCTTTTACTTCTGAGAAATGTAGTTGGTTTTTTTCCGTTACGCACATGTAGTTTCGACAGAGAAAGACGGTGCTTCGTTAGCTAGCCCGGAGCTAGGCTAACGCTGCGGCTGCTAAAATGGAGGTCGCCGTGGAGAAGATTGTGATGGCGGAGCTCGTCGCTACGTCGAGCCACCGAATTAAGCTGTCAATTTTGCGCCTAAGTTTTTGAAAAAATAACATTAAACACAGCTAAATTTAATATCTAAATCGCCTCTAGTGGGGAAAATATGGCTGTTAATGGAAAATTACCGGGTTAGCTAACATTTACCATCCGGCCGGTGTCCTAGCCGGTTAGCCGGCTAACGTGAGGCCTTCTCAACCTGAAACGTGGCGCAGGAAAAAATGTTGGCAGCGATTTTTTAGCGACCATTATTATTTCCGAAATGTAATGTTCTCAACTGAGCATACCGGCTACGTAGAATAAGTTTCATCAAGTTAATTTACTACAAGCTTTAATTAGCTGTATTTAACTTCTTCTTTTTTCGGTTTATAATTTTAATTTGTTGACATTTTCTTGTTAAATAGTCAGACGCTATAAAAGAACCGGTGTGAACGAGCGAAGTGGACTCATTTTGCTTTATGGTTTGTTCAAAGTGCAAAATCATGTAGAAGTATTCGACTGTGAAGTAGCCAGACACGTAAAATTTTGCAGTCGAGTAATTATTTTAACTCGGTTATGAATTTTTTTGTACTAAGTTGTAGGGAAAGTACACATTTTGTTTTTTCTGACAGTGTGAAAATGATTAAAACATGTAATTCAGCATAGCCATATAGACACCATTGTTTTTTTGTTACTGCTTTGTGTTCTGGTACAAGGATGAGAACTTGAAGGTTTAAATTGCTTCCAACGTGTCTTTAGTACGTCGTTTAAATTGCACACAGGAATGAGCAATTATCACTAAACCTGTGACTCCTTACTGGAAGTGATAATACCAACAATAACTATATTCCAATATAAAAAAAGTTCCTTCTTGTGTACAATTTCTGACGTTGAAAGGTGTTGGTCATTAATGACTCATGTGCATCATCTAAGCATTGCTTAGCTAATAATAATAGTTATAACTAAACCCTGAGTCACATGCACAGCATTACAAATTCTAAATTGCAGCCTTTGCAGTTTGCATTGTTTCAAATTTCGATTTGAAATGAATTAATTCTTCAACACTGCCTTATACTGTGACTTAACTGTTATTAATGCATCAAAATGGATTGATTTAATTAATGAGCTTTGTTTTAAAGATTAGAATCATATATTAATTGCAAAAGAGGTCATTTCTGTATGCATTCTTTTCGCAAAGCAGGAACTTAAAACAAGACTGAAGTATCTCAAAGAATCCAACTAATGTCATGCCTGATTTCACTGTAAGCTCCCGACATGTTTTTGGTCACAATGAATGTTTCAAGGCGACTGTTCGAGTCAGATAAAAGCAGCTGCAGACGTGTATAATTTGGGCAGTGCAGCATATAGAAGAAGCAGGCAGTCGGTTTTATGACAGGACACTTGTTTGAACAAGTAAAATTATGAGAAGTTATGGTAAAAGTGCAAAACCATCTAGGACCATTGAATTTAAAGGTAATTGACAGCCTAACACATGTATATAATTGTTATTTTGCTTATATAATGTAATTTTGTTGGAGTGTTGGTTAATGCTTGTTTGATTCTGAACCAATTTACATTAAAGTTTTTCTTTTTTGCAGCTTGCTGCCCTAGACTTGAACTCTCCTGACGGACAAGGCGGAGGAACTGGCAGTAAGTGTATGATTGCTTTTTTTCTTATAAACATTTTGTACTGATTACATTCAGGTTACTCATCAAACAAAACAATAAAGGGCTACATTCCATTAGTGTTGTTTGAAAAACAATTGCTCACGCCAGACAGCTTTATTGTTAGTCAGCAGGATTGTGTAATAATGTACTATCATAATGCTGTTTTTCCTTTGAGTGCAAGCTTTTATATCTGTAGTCACTTTAGTTTGTAAATAGTGCCCATCTTGTGTTTGACTGTGTACTTTTTCTCCAAACAGGGCGTTACATTCCACCTCACTTGAGGAACAAAGATGCTTCTAAAAACGGTAAGTTCGACTCTCATCCACCAATGCACTGTCAGACCTTGAACACAGGTTTGGCTTGTGGTGTTCTTGATGTTAAAAACCCATCAGAGCATGGTAAAAGCAAGCACAATTGAGAAAAAAATGAGTGAGGCTTTAACCAGATACGTTACATCACATATTGATCTTTACCAGTCAATTCCAAAATGGCAGTTTTGCAGTATTTTCACTGCACTTCAGAACGTAGAGGACATTTTCCCACTGCACAGAATGAGGAGAGAAAGCCATGTCAAATGGGTTTTCTGTGTCTGTGCATAATAGCTTATTTTGGCACAAATAAAGTAGGGCAAGTGGTATTGTATGATGGCTGTAGCCTTGATTTTTCACCCCAGACTGCTCATAAGTAGGAGAATGGGGCAAATTTCAAATCTGTCTGATAAAGAAACGATTTACATCGGTAATCTTTTCCCTAATTTTTTGGCTGGTGCAACGTCTCACATGTGAACAAGAGGAGTGCTAGCTGTTGACTGCTCTGATAAAGGGATATGTGGAGGGTGGGTGGGCTTGTGGTTGTATAAGTATTGAAATTTATCCACTTAGATTTATAAATGTTTTGTTTTTGTAGCCAGGATGAGGTGGTTGTGAGGTGGCTATAATTTTTTTTTCTGTGTTTGTTTTAGCCTCTTAAAGGCTTTAAATCAAGACACATGTTGTGCCTGGCTGTGAGATATTTTTTACATTTAAAAATAAAAACTTGGATTCATGGTACTGTGTCATTGCACACTTGACGTTTTTCTCGTTTTACTGTTTTCTTATTCCACAGCAGGAAATGCTTATTCCGCTGGTAGACAGTGCGGTTATTCAGTGGCACCAGTAAATTTCTGTAAGTCCCTTCTGTCTGCTTTCGCTGAGGGCAACTTGCATTTTCAGATGCATGAAATAGCCATTTTACACACCAGCAAAGCCAGTGCGAAGGGGGAGAGGGTTAGGTCAGATCTATACACTTAACCAGTAAAAGTTAATGATGAGCTCATGATTAATTGATGTGCTTCTCTCTGCTGGAATGCTTGCAGTCAAAGTTAGATGTGTTATAGGAAAAGGGCAATGATGTAGCCATAAGCTTGTTGGTTTAATGCTTTACTATAGTTAGTTGAATTTTTAATTTTTTCAACCACATAATATATTAATTTTAAAAAAAAATCACTGTATATTTATGCCCATATTTCACCTGCAATGTTCCGCAAGTTTCTCCTAAGCAGTGCCCACAACCATGGCAGGCAGAGTGTCAACAAAGACAGAGAAATAACTTTACTTCAGGATGGGATGACTGTAAGATTGGTAACTATTAGCGTAAAGTCAAGCCCAACACTCATACTGCATGAGCCAGTACTTATGGGTGAGTCTTTTTATAGCCTGCTTCCCTACCTTTGCTCAGGTTACCCAAGACTGGCCTCTCAAGAGCTTGCCTTTTACCATGCCTACAGTGGGGGTTGGCGAAACAGATGTGGTATACCTTGACCTCTACCTGCATGCCATGCCATCTACTTGTTGGCAGAGTTTTATTAGTGTATATATAGCTGAACACTGAGGCATAATCAATGTGCCCACTGCTTTGTCATGGTCACTTGAACAAAAAGAAGCAGCAGAAATCTGGGCCTAACACTGCGTTTGTCAAAGCTTTGCAAATGAAGTTGCTTTTGATGCATGGTGATGGTGCCTTAAAGTCTGCACTGCATCACTAGTGTGGCTGTATTACTAATGATGAGACAGTCTCAGCTGTGAGAAAGTTGGAATAAATTTGTTCTGCACTGTTCATACACCTTAAAACCCTGTTAGGCTCAGACATGAAGTCATAACAGGATTTTGATTCATTTTGAATTTCACATTGCTGCATTGACATCACTTGAATTCACTCATTATTAATCGCAAGCCTCTCGGTTCTTTTTGAGTTGTCGATGGACCTTGTAGGTCTTTGTCTCTGCCTACAGCGTACTGATGCAAAGTACTGAGTGGGATTATTGAATGCTATGCAGAGAACCTGAGTGCATGCAGGCTTTTGTTCCAACACCAGGTGATTCCTTTGATCGGATCTCTCCAGTGTCTGATTAGAATAACCATTTAAATTGCACTCTGGAACTGAAAGTTGCATTCAGCCATCACTTGTCTGCACATGATTGAATACTCCTGAAAGGTAGCATCTGTCTGGAAGGGATGTTTGCTTTTGTGAGATTATTCAAAGTAGGGTGATTGTCAGGCGGCCTTTTTATTGGTATTTGCAACTGAATTGGTTACAAGTACAGCAGTTGATTTTAGGCATCTGTAGCTGGCTTGCTGTATTTCATGTGTCCAGATGATAATATACCTGAACTATTTTCCTTAAGGCTGGCATGCTGTCATAGCCAATTCATACTCCAAGTATAGCTCTGGGTTATAAAAAGTCAAAGGAATCTTGCAGCGTGTAGTTTTGAAGTTGACCAGGCTTGTGTTGCTACACAAGTATCTCTAGAACATGCCAGTAGTTGTCTGGAGCGTGGTGCACCAAACGGCATGATCAAAATGGGGCAAAAGGACATATAAAGACTAATGAAATGTGAGATTGTGCTGGACGAAGTGTTCTCCTTTTACAAGCAGTGTGCATACTTGTGAGGTAAGATATTCTCAAAGTGTACACCGCGATCCCAGCCAAGCAGTCAGTGATAAATGTTGGCAGGCTTTTAAAATTCCTTAGTTACATCTTTAAGGTTTTCAAATGGTTTGCTCTTAAGACGTTGTATTCACTTTAGAATCTTGACAAATTTTCTGCTCAAGGTGGAGCTTGTGTTGTTTCGTAAGTAGTTTTGGAGCTTTTGGTTTAGTTTTGCCATCCGGGTTGTTGTGAAGTCTTCTTTATTGCCGTCTTGAAAGTTTAGGGTATGGCATTGCTGCATGGTGTGCTTTGCCATATTTGAGTCCACATGCCTCACTTTTGTCTAATACCAGTCTGAGTGACTAAATTCTACCACATCCTGAAGTTGAATCAGTATTTTTTTTGCTTAAAATTTAGATAGTATAATGCATAATCTATTTAGCGCATATGCAAGCTGTCTGAAATTGAATTTTGCAGTGTGCACTTGCAGATGTCAGTGCAGCATTGTCACAAAGGTCCTAAATGCTCCATGCACCATTTGGTTAAAAATGATTATCATGATTATTTTAAACAATGTTGACATCCCAATTATTTTTCTTGAGTCATTGAGTTGAGGGACAAAATATTACATGTATAAAATGTATATAACGTATATCAAATGCATAGAAATAAGACTTCAATAAGGTTATTGTCCTCAATGTAGTACTTTTTCTTAGGGCAAAATAGGTGTACTTGAAACATCTCACTTGTTCAACATCTGCTAATCGAGAAACTACATTTTCCGAATATTCTCTAAACCCCTCACTTGTGGTGCTAGGCAGCACAAAGAAGCCTTTTGTCTACACCAAGTTACTGTAGCACTGCAACACCGTCAAAAAATGACTTTGAAAAGATGAAACAAAGCAATTGGATCTTCATGGACTATTATCTATGAGCAGAACATTTGAAACAGTTGATAATGTTTAATTGTGGTAATCTGGATTAATATTCAGTTAATTATGCAGCCCTACTTTATATCACCTCTGACCTTTGAGCCAAAAAAATACTGGACATGTTTGTAAAGCCTGTTACTCTGAATTTAATGACTCAGATCAGTATCATAGACAAAAACAACTGTGACGTTCCCTATTTGTCTAAGCTGCGGAGTGGTTTACCGTAGAATAGGTTGGTGTGTGCTTGTGTGAATCATTGCAAGGCTTTTCCTTGTGCTTACTTGAAGGGAGCACTGTGATGGAAGCATTTACCTGTTAGCCTACAGGTGCAAGTTAAAACCTCACCACAGATCTATAATTAGCCCCATTGGCTGAACCAGTTCTCCTTCAGAGCTTGAATAATGGGAGACTAGATCTGTGTGGCTCGTCTGCCCCTTCCTTGATGCTGTTGTGGCAAACCCTCAGCTACTTGGCAAGCGTTACGTAGCAGCGCTAACTGTCCATTGTCCCCCACCTCCCTCCCACCAGCCTCATCCTCAGCCTGCACTGATAACAGTGTGGCCTCCGATGGGAACGATGACACAGCCAGTGTCCAAAGCTGGGCAGATCGTTGTGGTAAATGTCCCATACAGGCAGAGACGGGCTTTATTAGGTGTCTTGGTAGAGAAAAGTCATCCTACACAAATACCCAAGCTAGTGTCAGTTTGTACCGGAAAGCTTAAATTTTTTTTAGCAGCATATTTGTGCTGGACAACCTGTAACACAAGTGTTGTTGCAGTGTTTTGTGACCTTTCAATGCAGGTTTTAGAATACAGGAGTTGCTTGAAACCCACCAGTCAGTAAATCAGGTTAAAAATAGGTCAGCAGTTGATGAGAGGCTCATGGATAGAGAGGACTATGAGTACAGCCAAATTTGTACTTGCTTACTGACACAAATATGTGCAACTTGGCTTTTCCTCAAAAACCTCTTATTCTTTTTCGTTATTCTTTTGTCTCTTCCACATGAAGATTCACCAGGATGGGATGGCGGGCGCAGCAATGGATTTGTGAATGGTTACCACGACAACCGCACAAACGGGGGCTTCGGAGGGCGCGGACCCCCTCGCAATGATAGAGGTGGGCGTGGCGCCTACCGTGGTAACAGGGGTGGAAGCTCGTTTAATCAACCATTGCAAAACGCAGGTGGGGAAATCCTGTCGTTCTTTTTAAAAAAAAAATTAAATGCAACTTGGTTGTATAGTGTAGCTTTAGCTGTAAACCCCCCCACCCTTTTTTATTTTGCTGTTACATTAAAAAAATCTTGTAAATCTGCATATGCATTTGTAGTTCATATAAAATTATTTGATTTTTAACATCAATGATATTCTGCTTTAGGGGAAACGCGGGTATTTTCTGCTTTTGGTAAGAGATGCGCATCATTTAATGATGTGTGACGGCTGATGTGCCAAAAGTATATCACTGACGGGCTTTTATTTTCTCATTACAGGGTTTGGCAATTATGAAAACAAAGATGGCGGCTGGGGAGGAGCTCCCAGGGATGCTGCCTACAACAGCTTTGGAGGACGTAACGATAGGTCCAAGTCTGCCTTCTTCAATGACCGTGGAGCAGGCTCAAGGGGAAGGTGTGTAAAACTGTTTAGCATACTTATAAATATCTAGATTCTGTGAAATTGGTGTTTTGTTAATTTGGGGTTCATTTACTGAACCTTTAGTATTTTGACTTGTCAAATGGTACAAAAATAGGGAAAAAAGGACTCATTGCCCTTCATGTTTCTGTTTGTAGCCACTTTCCAAAGGCCCATTCTGAGTCAGAAAAAACCTTCTTCACGTGTTTACATTGCTTTATTTTGATTTATAATAAGCTATTTTGGCAGAGGTGATAAACCCAACCAATGACCAGAGGTTTGCTTAACTTAAACAGACCCCAAATTGCTCGCCTCGCTTGTTCACTGTGTAAAATCTGTCAAGTTTAATTGAAATAGTAAGAACAGTGGACATAGACACCTTGTTTTTGTCTTATTTTGAAGCAACCATTTGAAATGCCACAAAAAAAATGAAACGGAAAAAGAAAACGTAAATTAGGCTGGTCTCCATTAGCTGTTTTGTAGTGTTGTTGGAAGGTGGTGGTATGGTCTATGTTGTGTTTAGCTGCAGTAAACGGTAGAAGAAACCAGAAACAAAACCAGTTGTTGACTAAAAGCCATAAAGGACAAGAAACAAACCCTAACTTTGTACATCTACAAGAGGAAAAAATGAGGGGGATCTTCAAGAATTGCATTAACTCTTTCTAAACATGCCAAAACCACCCCAAGCGTGTGTAAAGTATTGCATTTTTTCGTAAAGTTTTTACTTAAAAATGCACATAAATGTGCGTTATAGAAACGCCACAACTGGCAGGCAAGTTTGACAGTTAGACCAGACAACCCAACAGTCACTGAAGACCAGTGTTAAATCTTAAAAGGAAAAAATGCTGTGATACTACTCAAGTATAATGTAATCATTGATTTACACGCTTAAAGGTTAGCTGTTCTTGCCTCCTTTTGAAGGTGGAAAATACTGTGCCGATAACCTTTTACAAATTCAGGCTTGAAATTTGAAGCTCCATATGTGAACAGTCCGTACTTTTGTGTGCAGATATGAGCGTGGGGGCTTTGCTGGGGGAGGAAACAGCCGCTGGGTGGAGGACTCCAGGGATGATGACTGGTCCAAGCCCACTGCTCCCAACGAGCGCCTGGAACAGTAAGAGGAAGATTCTGCTCTCGAATAACAAAATTAACACTCGTCTTTATCTGCATTCAAGCTAAACTTTTGCCTTCTTCATTCCAGTGAGCTTTTCTCTGGAAGCAACACAGGCATAAACTTTGAGAAATATGACGATATTCCCGTGGAGGCTACCGGGAGCAACTGCCCGCCCCACATTGAAAGTGTAAGTTTATTTTGCCATCTTTTTTTTTTTTTTATCTGTGTGCTTTTAAAAGAACAGTTTGTTTGTTTTACTTACAAGTCTGATTCTTCTGTAGTTCCATGATGTGGACATGGGGGAGATTATCATGGGGAACATCACCCTGAGTCGCTACACTCGGCCCACCCCAGTCCAGAAACATGCTATTCCCATCATCAAGTCCAAGAGAGACCTGATGGCCTGCGCCCAGACTGGTTAGTACTGTTATGTATTCTCAGTTTTATGTGGACAAGCCAGCCTTTTTTGGATATTTTTTATTTATTTACATTAGGTCATTAGTTTTGGAAGCATTTGCATGATCCCTGCTGTGTTTTAGGCTCTGGTAAGACTGCTGCCTTCCTGCTGCCAGTGCTGAGTCAGATCTACACTGAGGGACCAGGAGATGCTCTGCAGGCTGCCAAGAACAGTGGACAGGTACTGAGCAAAGAAACTGCTCATTAGCTGAACATATCCCGCATTACCATTTGACTCATTCTAATAAGTATTTTTGATCCTCAGGAGAATGGAAGGTACGGCCGCCGTAAGCAGTACCCGATCTCCCTTGTCCTGGCTCCCACCAGAGAGCTGGCTTTACAGATCTATGATGAGGCGAGAAAGGTGAGCTGCAAGCTTAAAACCAACCGTTTTCGACACTCATTGTTTTCTCAAATGCTGAATCTTGAAACTTAATTATTTCCCCGTGATTCCAACCTCCTAGTTCGCCTATCGCTCTCGTGTGCGTCCATGCGTGGTGTATGGAGGTGCTGACATCGGCCAGCAGATCAGAGATTTGGAGAGAGGCTGTCACCTGTTGGTGGCCACACCTGGACGTCTGGTTGATATGATGGAGAGGGGCAAGATCGGTCTGGACTATTGCAAGTCAGTATAACACAGGGTGCTGTAATGAAATTTGGAAAAAAACAACTCAAGAGCTTCTTAGTAATTGGATGTGAAATGTTTCTGCAGCTACTTGGTCCTGGACGAGGCTGACCGCATGTTGGACATGGGTTTTGAGCCACAGATCAGACGCATTGTGGAGCAGGATACAATGCCACCTAAAGGCATCCGCCAGACCATGATGTTCAGTGCAACCTTCCCCAAAGAGATCCAGGTACGTTGAGCTACAACAGGTAGACACAGTTTTGCTTAAACATCTGAGGTTCTTGCAATTTCTTAGCAGTTTTTGGTTGGCTCATTGTGGGCTCAATTTTCGCTACATTATAAAGTCCTGCACCTCTATGGAAACAGCACAGCCATGGCAAGAAGCAGAGAGAACTTGAATAGCCTTTGTGCAGTTAAACAAAGTTATAAAGTCATAAAAAATAAATGAAAGTGAAATGAAATATCCTGGAATCAGGATGTACAACATTTTCCAATGTGGGGAGTCTGCATTCTATAGATAGTTTACTATTTACATTTTACAACGTCTATAAGCTATACTACTCTGCACATCAATTTTTGAAAGATGTTTCACCATGCTGAATGTGTCTTCCACCAACTTGCTCCTCTGTATGCTGTTAATGAGCCATGCTGCATTCATGTTATTGCTCAATAAGGTTTTGTTTTGCTCTCCCCCTCTACTTTGTTTCTTTACTTGCTGGCAGCCCATTTTGGCATGGAGAATAAGATTATTTACAGGAAATGTCAGAATTTCAAGCTTGGATTTGGTTCATTTTTGTGTCTTAACTACACATCCCACATGATTAGTGTAAGGATCATTTGAAAGTTGAAAATCTGGCTCTGATAAATGACATTTTGGTGACTGTTCAGATAACATAACTTTCAAATCCAGGTTTTTCCATGTTCAGACGATTACTAGATTACTAGTGTAAATATTAACGTACTTATCTGTTTAATTTGTTTGTATTTGTAGATCCTGGCTCGTGACTTCCTGGATGACTACATTTTCCTGGCAGTCGGACGTGTTGGTTCCACTTCAGAAAACATCACCCAGAAGGTTGTCTGGGTGGAAGAGACGGATAAGAGGTCATTCCTTCTTGACCTGCTCAATGCCACAGGTGAGAAACGACAATGAAAACGCTTGTTTTTTCCTCCCATGAATCTCACATTGGGCTCTAACCCATCATCCTGTGTTTGTCGGTCTGCCCCATGCCAAGCTAATATTGACTTTGCTACATCTCTGCTAACAATTGTTCATTATAGCTGTGAAAGTATAAAAATAAAAGTCTAATGCAGGGGTGAACAGGTGCTTAAGTGACCTGCCGTGTTTTAAGGGGGTTTGCTTCTCATGATGAACTAAAGCTGTGAAAAGTTGTGTACTGAGCAGCCTTACGTTTACTGGCCGGTTTGGTTTTATCTTAGTTATTCCCAGTGAGGTTCAGGAAAATGTGACAGAGGCCCCAGAGAAGCCGGGTAAGTGTGAACATACCATAACTTCACTCTGACCCACAAGCCAGAGACATCACATCCCACAGCTCATCCTGTCCCTTCGCTCCCCAGCTGACATGCAAGTTTTGTTTTGTTCTTTCATTTCCAGTAAGAGCCTGTAGGACCAGCAGTTTCACCTTATTGACTGTATAGTACAGCGTATCCCCAGTGAGAGGGGAGCTCAAATTAGCGTAGCGTTGCAGTGCGTTTTCAGCTCTGGCACAAAGGTCAGTTGGCTGGTTGTTGTAGAAAGATCTCAGTTTCCGTGAGTCAGATGGCTGTGACAGATTTAATGGCTCTGACCTGTTACTTCAAGTGAGCAAACGTTTCTGTAGAGCTTTTTTTAGTCTCTTTGAAAGACTGTAAGGGTGAACTAAAGTGAATAGGACCATACGAAGGAAATTTTAGTGATTTATTGAGCCATTTTTCTTAAATTTCACTCCTTACTGGTGTTGTATAGTACTCTTGTTTACTAACTTGATTATGCTCCCAAAGAAATGGCACACGTTGCGTTGGCACTGTTTCCATGGTAACTAGGGCAGCTGCTACAACAAAAAACGAATGTGTAATTTATGTCATGAACAGCCTCTCTAAAGCACATACTTGATTTAGAAGGGGGTCAGCTGCATGGCAATGTAAGCTAGGTGTCCTGTTAGAACCCAAGAATTCAGGCCAATTGGGCTTTTTCATAAGTGGCCACAGGCTTTAATAATATGGAGAGGATGGAGCTTTGATGGATGTAGTTTACTTTTCCTGGCTTGTGCCAGAGTGCAAAACAATCAATACAGTAACAATAATCGCAGGATTAGCTGTGAATGACTTGGAATGGCCTGTCCTATCCCATCACCCCTCAGTCATTTTTATTATGTCAAGCTTTTATTCTGATAGCCATTAATGTCAAATACCTGGATTGTAACCTGATTTAACAATTCAGTGATTGTTTTAATAAAATAATTAAGCTAATCTATTATCTTCAGTACTGTGTGCAGAAAAACTGAAGTCATTGTTGCCAATTAATGGTTGTCAGTGAATGTAAAGCTTTTTATGCAACCCTTTCTCCATTTTATAAGTTGTCATTTTAGTTTTTATGTTTTACATCATGATCTTGCAATTGCCAGCCTTTTTAAGTCTGATAGTCCTAAGTTCCTGCTTCCATCTTACTTATGTTTTTTAAAAAAATCCATGTGTAGTATTGTTCCAGTTGATCAATGATTTATCTTCTTTCTTTCATGCTCTTTATCCTGCTGTCCTCTCTTTGTCTTGTCCACTTTATTTCTGGATGCACAGGTAAAGACTCCTTGACTCTGGTGTTTGTGGAAACAAAGAAAGGAGCAGATGCTCTGGAAGACTTCCTGTACCACGAGGGTTACGCCTGCACCAGCATCCATGGAGATCGTTCCCAGAGAGACAGAGAGGAAGCTCTGCATCAGTTCAGGTCTGGACGCTGCCCCATCTTGGTGGCTACAGCTGTAAGTAATCTTAAATTCTCTACATAGACTGATAGATTGATAGATCCTGAAGAATGTGTGTCAGACGTCAGCTTTGGTTAAAAAAGATGATATAGTTCAAACTAAAGTATGCATCATCAAAAATTGTTTGTAATTTTTTTTTATATGTACCTATTCTATATGTTATTAACCCAAAAAATCTTGGTCGACTGAAATCGTACCTGCTCAGGCATCCTTTGAGCAGAAGGCCTGAGTTTTCTATGACGAGAAAGAAGTCTTTATTTGGTCTGCTTTGAAGGCAAAGATCAATGCTCAAAGTTTAGTTGAGGTTGCATGTTTCTTATTTGGCCCTTGGAAAAACCCCTGGTGGAAACGGAGCCAACTGGATCATGAAGGAATTTGTGGCTTTGGCTGAACCAACAAACGCTTAATTATTATGGGCAAAAAGAAAATCTTGCCTGGTGTTTTCACCATAACTTGATGTTTAAATTTTCCCCTTCTCTCTCTCTCTCTGTCTCTTCTAGGTGGCTGCTAGAGGTCTGGACATCTGCAATGTGAAGCACGTCATTAACTTTGATTTGCCCAGTGACATTGAGGAATACGTTCACCGTATTGGCCGTACGGGACGTGTGGGCAACCTCGGTATGAACTTTGTCTTTCGTCAAAAGAGAATTCTGATGCCTGTTCTTGTGTGCAATAAAATTTAATTGACTCTGTGCAATCTGTTTTGTGAAGGTCTGGCCACGTCGTTCTTTAACGACAAAAACAGCAACATAACCAAAGATTTGCTGGACATTCTGGTTGAGGCCAAGCAGGAGGTTCCCTCCTGGCTTGAGAGCCTGGCCTACGAGCACCAGCACAAGAGCAGCAACCGTGGACGCTCTAAGAGGTAAGAAAATTACCAAGTACAAGCTGGGTTTTTGGTAGTTTTAGGCCTACTATCTGCAGTGTCTCATTAAAGAGGTTAATTGCTGATGTCTGGGAATGTGTTTGAAGAGACAGTCTAAGCATACGTATGTTCCCTTTGAGTTTGTCATCATGGTTGTTGAAGTTGCACTAATAAGTAACTGCAAAGTTAAACTGACTAAAAGCTGCTGTCACCAGCTGAGAGTTAATTGAGCAGATGAGATGTTGAGTAATTTATAAGCTTCCATTTTAACTCAACTTGTTTTGCTGCTCAGCGTTTTTCTTAGGATCCTGATGCTTGAGCCATTTTTAATCTTTTAATGTGTCACACCTTGAGAAAAGTCTTCATCTTAACGTCTAACAAGCAAACGTTCTTGTCTCGTTCAGGTTCTCTGGTGGGTTCGGCGCTAGAGACTACCGTCAGACGTCTGGCTCTGGAAGCTTTAGTAGCAACCGTGCAGGGCGCAACACTGGAGGCCATGGGGGCAACCGCGGCTTTGGTGGAGGTAAGGAAACGTTATTTCCCCTTTACTTTTATCTGTGTTAATGGTATTAAATTAGCATTAAAGTGAACCCCAGGTGATGGCTGCAACTTTACGGTGTAGAGGATGAACTTGTACAAGTGCAAGCCCCTGATTTACCAAAAATACGGTCAGGCTTATTCTGAAAGGGCAGACATGCTATATAGTTTGATTTAAAGCAGCAATAACATTTTTTAATACTGTATCAGGGTTCTTCCTGCACACATCAGTAAGCATGATCTGTCTGCGTACATTTTTCTGTTATTTCTGACAGTTTGATAAACAAATATGTCCATTAAGATGAAGTAAATGAAATTCCTATTGACAAAACTGTTAATTGCCATTCTCTAAAACTGTTTGGAGAAACAGAAAATGAATCTATGCAGGAAAACCTGTGTATCAAATGTAAAAATGACAAGAAAAATGCACGAACTGGTGAACGTAGTACAGATTTGAGTTTCTCTCTATGCAAAAATTAGTATTTGACAGGTATTGCGATGTGAGTCAAATCCATTTTTTTTAGCGCATTGAAACTAATTTGAAATGGCCAAAATGAAATGAACAATACATTTGCGAAGGAGAATAAGAGTATAACATAGCAATGCAAAACTAGACAAGAAGTTATAAAAACAAAGAGCCTTGGAAACACTTTTGTCTCGAGATTATTCTTAAAAATGACAATCTGGGAGAGACTTCATACTGTCACTCATCTCTGTGACGTCCCAATGCTTCATTTATAAGAGTTTGTTGAACACTTGTGGTTTTGATATTATTTTATTGGAATATTATGTGATTTTTTTTTTAATGATATTTGAGTAATTCAGCCCATAACAGTTTAGCTTTATGTCCAAATAGAGACTCTTTGCGAACCAGCTTGCCACAAGTTGTGTCCACACTCTTCTTCTGCTGCCTGCAATTTGCTAAAAAAATAATTTTAATGCAAGTTTAAATCTTTTTTTGTTGCTTTTCAAACTGACCTCTAACCTCGTTCCTTCACAGGTGGCTTTGGAGGCAACTTCTACAGCAACGATGGCTATGGAGGAAACTACAGCCACTCTGGTAGTGTGGATTGGTGGGGCAACTAGTCACCATAGGAATAGGTTGCCATGCCAACCCGACCCAATGGAAACCACATGTTAACTTAAGCCAGACCATAACAACCCTCCCTGTGTAGCTTCACTGACACACAGTACATTACCAACCCTGGTTCTCTGCCATTCGCTTCTCTCAAAACGGAAGTGCAGCACGACGCAAAGGAAAGTCACCAGCACCGTGCAACGCACCGGAGACCGCAGAGATTCGCACACCTCAGAGTGAGCATGGATGCTGACATGCATTGTCCGACAGCAACCTCGGACTTTCATTGTTAAAAGTATTTTTGTTCTTTTTGTGGAAAAAAAACCCAATTGAGTAACCTGAGGATCATTTGTATGTTAATGTACTGTGCCTTTTGAATTTAAACAGGAAATCTATGTTTTCATTTCACCAGATGAATATGGCCAAGAGCTCTAAATTTGTTTTTACTATTATTTTGTTTGGTGAAAATATGTAAAGATATAAAAATAGGCTTGGACTTAATCAAACCTTGGCAAACACTGGGGTGTTGTGGCTCTCAGAGTCATGATTCCATTTGAACTTCAAATTTATTGCAGGAACATTATGTAGCTTTTTCTATAGTCGAACAGCTAATGGAGCCATTACTATATCTAACACAAACTGGGCCACTCAGTGAAGCAACCATATTTTAATCCTAAAGGACAAAGTTACATTTGTTTTTCTTGTTCTTTTTTGCTCACTCTATCCTGGACAGGCTCCTTTTTACGGATATGGTAGTCTTTGAAATAGCCATTCCTATTGTAATCTTAAGAAACACAGAAGTCATTAAGCTCAGTGCCAACAATCGCTGAGGTTGAAACAAGAATAATCAATGCTGGAACTTGTTACTCCACACTTTTCAATTGACTTGACAGTGTTACGGCAGCTAGTATGTTACCAAGTGCTAGCTACATTAAGTGGGCGGTGTTTTTTGTTGATTTTTACTTGAGACATTTTCGGTGCAGGTGTATGCAAAATTGAAAAACTGAGTCAGTTTTTTGATTTGTTTTGTTTTTGAGTTGTTTCTCTACAAATATGTATCAAAACAAAAATGCCTGCCATCTTGAAAGTGAAGTTCAAAATGGCTGCATGCATAAAGGACCACAGCATCGGGAGGGCACAGCGTGGCGTGTTAGTGTTTTTACCGAGTCGACCTGCAACCACGAGGCCCAGATGGTATTCTACGCTTGCAAGTGTTTTGTTTTTTGGTCAAGGAGGAAAGACACGTGAACTGAGTCGCAGGCTTAACTTAATTACAAACGTTTTCTCTTTTCAAGCTGCGTTGGAGGCATGGTTCATCTTTAAGAGACAGGCATTTGAATGATCACTGAGGTTTTCAATTAAAACAGCAAGCAACGGAGCGGGGTAGAAGCAGCACTCAGACCACTGGGGTTTAGGGGGGAAGCGGGGGTAGGCGTTGGGGCGCAGTTTTCAGTGCACCGCCGTTGTCAGTGGCTTTGGTTTCCATTGCTGCATAGTCTAACTGTGGAGGTGGCCAAAGATGGTGGAGATGGGAGAGCGTCCACTTCCGTTACGGAACATTAAAAGTACTGTCAGGTCCTCTGGGAGTTTCATCTGCTCAGACTTGTATAAAAATCTGCGGCTTCGCGAAGCCAGAGCAGGCTTTTCCTCTCAAAGAGGAGCAGCCATCGAGACGAGGAGAGGTGGGGGCGTTTCAACCTCAAAAACTAAAATGCTCCCAGTTTTCTCATCGGGTATGTTGTGCCTTGAAACCTTTTTTTGTTTTTTAAAGAAATTGAACTAAAAGCGGATGCACTGACAGTGTTGAGAACTTGAGATTGAATGGTGCTACTTGATTTAGGTGTGTAGGCCCTTGTACGTCGTGCCCATCAAGTTTTACAAAAAGTTGTTTTATTGCACATCTAGAGTTTTATATAGATGTCTTGGATATGTGTCCTTAAGCTTCCAAATATTGTGTGTGAGGAGATCGTGGGGAAAAAACGCAGCTTGTTTACAAAGGGGAAGGGTTCTCAACGTTTAAACCAGGATTTATTTGGGACCAGGGGATTTAGCAGTCAGGGGAATTTAGCCATTTGCACAGATTTCTAGATTCTACTTTTGCTGCTAGTTTTGTGTAATTTATTAAGCATTTTTGACAAATATTTATTTTTGTAAGCCTCAAAGTGATTCTTTGAAAGTTTCAGAAACTTGACCAAAAGACAGTACAAAAAACACTGGCACTTGAATGTTGAATGTCACCTGTATGCGTGAAATTTATATATTTCGGGGTAGTGTGAGCTTTTTAATGTTTAAGATACATTGGACTCAGTAAATAATATCCACAGCTGTTTCAGGGCCTCCTCAGGGCCGGTCATCTCTATTAGAATATACTAATTGGTCAACAAAATTTGAAATGGAATTGAACAAACATGCCAAGGTTTGGAATAAAGCTGTCAAAAGAGCAAATAAATTTCCTAAGCATATCAGTGCAGAAGTGTTCAGATTCTCCAATTGTGTGCATTATTGATTCTTTATTCTAATTTGACCTGATAATTATTTTTCTCCAGTGAATGTCTGGCACATGGCAATCCTTAAAGAAACAAACATGTGGTTTATTCTCATTGTTGTATTTGCATATATGACGCCTCTTGAGTTCTCCTTGAATGTGGAGCAGGTCTGCAGCATTGATTTCCAAAGCGGCGCCTCGTCGCTGCCGCTTGGGATGAACAGGAGGCTGCTGCAGTCGCAGGCAGAACCCGAGACTTGTTCCACGATCTCCGGAGAACCCTAGAAGTCTTAGATGTAGAATTTGCTTTCTGTATTAGCTTATAGGCTACTGCACTGCATGGGAAATACTCAGCTGTGCAAATTGTATGATTTTACCAAAATAAAAAATGTTTTGAATGCAAAAAGTATCTGGAAAAATCAAGCATGTTTCATGATGACTTGTTGACGTAGATGTGCAGAGAAGATCTGTAGCAAGCGGCCTGTTGCCTTGTGTGGATACGAGGCAGACGGGCGGCAAAACTCAATTTGGTATAGATTGGATGGGCTTCATTTCTTTTGGAAAAAATACAAAGATTTCATTTGTAAATTCATCTGTGTCAGTCGTCTTATTTTCACAAGCTCGTGTGACTCGACTGGTATTACAAAATGGTATTTTAAGCCTTTAATGAAGACAAAACCGCAAACTACGCAAACACAACCAAACCTAGAATATTTTGTCAGCCACAATTCCCATTACAGTAAATGGAATCTTAATTTAATAACATACAGTGTCTTAAGTATTGAGCATTAGAGTTTGTGGCAGCAGTTTGGAGAGCAGACTCATTGGAGGGATTTCTACCAAAGCACAGAAATCAATAATTTTTCACCTAATTTGTACTAAAAGACTAAATTGAAAGCATATAAAGACAAGCTAACATACAGTTTTCTCTCAAAATTATTTAATTCTAAGTGTTCATCACAACCTTTTGACAACAAGTGATCAGAAAGCCAGTGATGTTAGCAGCCACTGATGAGTTTTTGAGAGGATTTGATTCAACTGTATTGTGTTTTCAGTATTTTAGGGTGCTGAATTACAAATGCAAAGCAATTTATCTGTTTTTTTTTTCATTTATAGGCATAAAATCTAAAAAATATTTGGTACCAGCTTCTCAAATTTGACTATTTCTTAGTTTATCAAGTTTCTATCATCAGAAACTCAAAAACATACAGTATAAAATAGTTAACTTGAGTTTAAGAGATTAATGTTGGATCTTTATTGACAAAAAAAAATCAGTTAACTATTAGAGGAAATAATAACCAGGTGGGTTGAGAATGGAAATAAGTGTTGGTTCTGGCCTTGTGATACTTCTGCAGTGGAATAATGTGACCCTTTAGTGGGTGTTCTGCTGCATTTAACTGCATTATATGAGCTGCTTATGCCTCTTATCTGTGTTCAATGTATTTATTAGAAGGTGGGTTGATTTATCATTATACACTTTGACAAGCTGATGTTAGTTTAGATTTAGTCTTTTGTTTGTTGCTGTGGTTATTATCTGATTACTTTTATTCACACTCGTCAGCATTGTGTTTTATGCCCTGCCATTTTACTTGGACTTTAACACTGTGTACGTTCTTCGAATCACGGTTCAGTTTGTTGCTTCCAGCTATTTAGGAGTCTTTCCTCTGACTTTATTCAACACCTGCAGCATCAAACAGCTGCAGGATGCATGAGATTCTTTAAAGAGAGAGAGTTGTGGGTATTTGTGCACCGAACAACCACACTAACTTAATACATTTAGGTATAATTATAAATTATCTCCAACATGGAGACAGGATTGATCAGGACCTGCTGTTAGATCCTGTTCCATCCTGTCTCCATGTTGGAACAGGATCTAACAGCAGGTCACTCTGTTCTTTTACTGTTGGTAAAGTAGTAATTAGTTTATCAGCATGCATACACATAAACTACTCTGTTAGTTTTGTGGACACTTTAATGAGCTGCTATTAGTTTAGATTTAGTCTTTTGTTATTGTAGTATTATCTAATGTTGCATGGATGATGAAGAAGTCGTTAGGAACGTTAATGTACGAGTGACCTCCACCGATCAGCCCCAACATCATGACCACTGACAGGTGAAGTAAATAACATTGATCATATTGGTGCTATGTGGTGTTCTGATGGAAAACCTTGGATCTTAACATCCGTGTTGATCAGACTTAGACACCCAATTAAACATTGTCCCACAACAAACACACTCCTTCGTACAAATGGAAATCCACCCCACCACATGGCAACAACATCAAACAATCTTGAGGAACATGAAAATGGCCCAACATGTTGATTTGACCTCCAAACTACCTACACCCCATTCTGATCAAGCATCAACAGGATGCAGTGGAACAAGTTGGATTGACAGAGGCCCCACTGGACAAGCCAGAGTACCCAAAGGATCCAGTGTCAACGTCCTGGTTCCAGACCCCATAGGACACCCTGAGAGGTCCTCTGGTCCATGCCCAATGGTTCAGAGCATTTTGGATCACATAAGGGGGATCAATACAGTATTAGGCAGGTGGTCATAATGTTATGCCTGATTGGTGTCTATCTGAATGACAGAATGAAGACACCTGAACAGGCTGATGAAACAGCAATGTTACATTTCCCATGTCTGAAAAAGTCTGGATTTTTATACAGACTTTATGCAACCAGAGGAGTCGCCCCCCTGCTGGCTGTTAGACTGAATGCATGTTTAAGGTGTGTTATCCCACAAATGACCTCACTGGAAGGCAACTAAAAACCTAAATACTGTAAAAACAGCATATTAGTTTGTCAAACTTTGACATTGTGCTGAGAAATGTTCTGCTAAAGGCTGTAATTTTAATGTTTTTATGTCATTAGTTTCCCCTCAGCTCTCTGATAAATGGGTGTCTGTGAATCTCCTGGATGACCCAAATCCAGAGGGCTGTCCCGACGCTAATGTCACCTCTTCCCATTGTAACCAGATGTGAAGAGAACATGGGAAGCATTTGTGCTCAACTTTCTACAAAAAAGAAAAACAAACCTGACCTGTATTTTCTGTCTCTGCTGATGGTCTTTATCTGAGCCATCTGTGGGAGCTTTTTAGGCAGCGAACACACAAAACTGGTTACGCATCTTTCGTGAAAACCACGTTTACCCCAATTCCTGTTCTGGGTTTTTCATGTCACTCTGAAAGGTCACATGGTGTCTAATGTGCTGAGTAGGTTTCATAACCAACCGAGTCAGTGACACCCATTAAAAGCCTGTTGTATAATTTCTGTGTCATGTTCAGAATAAGGTTTTAGGGCCATTTAAGTCGGCTGCAGTTAAAGACGGACGTCCAGGCAGTGTGAACCGTGTGGTAATCTTATTTAACAAACCGTATCGATCGCCTCTTCCATCAGATCGCACCGCTCATCCCCCTAATCCACATCCACATCTGCATTTTCTAAGTTTTACTTCCAACTTTCGCTCTGCCCTGGGTGTGTGTTGGTGTAATCTAAGTTACCGGCTCTGACTCTGCGGGTTTTGATCCGAGAGCTTCGCTTTACTTCTGTAATCCCGCCAACCGCCCATCTCCGACTCCATCCCTCCCTGCATCCCTCCATCCAGGGGATTTGACTGCCATTAAGAGATGGCTTTTGGGTGTGTGTGTGCTGCATCACAAACACACACATATGAGGGGAAGCCGGGAGGATGAAGCGTAAAAACACAACCGCAGCCTGAGGACCAGAGGCATCCGGGAGGCTCGCTCGGTTATGCTGTCGAAGGTCTCCTGTGTGGACTGATATGGGAGGACAGGATGGACGCATGCATGAGTATTTGGATTCTGACTTTTAACACACATGGATGCAACTATCCTCAAAGATCTACAGGTATGTCACCTCCACATGAGCTGTTCTTGAGTTTACCCAGGTGTGGTGTGTATACATACTTCATACTTCCTTGTTTTTACCTGTTGAAGCAGCTAAAACTGTCTCCAGAAAACTAGATCACCTCCAGATTTGTAGCCTCTGTCACATATTTAGAATTCAGCTCATCATTAAGTGCTGCTGTGCTCTTTTTCTGCCGTTTCAGACCTCCGTTAATCCTGGCATGTCCCAGATGAGAGACTACAGTAATGACTGTCATCACTTTCACTGGTCAGTTTCAATCCCTTCAATCTCTGCTCTGTTTATGTCGGCCAACTTTCCTCACACTGTTGCTCCTTAATGCAAACATTTTAAGGTGTTTCAAGGCTTCGTCGAAGGTCTTTCTTCTACAACTGATTGATCAGGCTGAAAGGCTGAAGTCCAGCCAATGTGAGCTGGATCGAGGGTGAAATCCCGGCCTCAGACAATACCTATTGTTGTGGGCTAATCTCTGATGTAAGCTGTTCTGTCTTAATCACATCATCGTTCCACCAACAGCTGGACAGTTTCAGTTCTTCACCGGGGTTCTTGTGGTGCTGCAAAAATCTAAACACTGAGAAACTGATTTGTGTGTTTATTTTAATTTAGGGATACATTTCATAGGTTTCTGTGACCTGAGGATGTCTAGTTTCATCGTAGAATCTGTGCAATATCGCTCTGACCCACTTAACCAAGCGTGAAAAGTTTAGGAGAAACTTAATGAATATTCAGTCACAGCTCCGTCACTGTTCTTAAACACACCAACAGATCGGCATCTTTTGTTTTCACTACATTTATTGATGTGTTTTGCAGGTTTTTGCAGATGGGAGAGGTTATGCGCAAAATCGCACTGACCTACATAACCAGAACGGAAACATCTGATCAGAAATTGTTTTATGAATATTAAAAAACATATATAATATGAAAAAAGGAACATTTGCTTGCAGATTAATGGATTAGTTGTCAATCTGTAATTTACTGGTCAACTATTTTGATAATCCGCTAATCAGTTTGAGTAAAAGTCAAGATTCTCTGAGTCCAGTTCCTTTAATATGAATATTTTCGTGTTTCTTTCCGCCTCTATGACGCTAATAATGAATTTAGGACGTCATCTTAGGCTTTGATCGACATTTTTCATAATTTTCTGACCTTTTATTCACCAACCTACTTACTAATTAATCGGTTTAAGTAATTCTTCAAGAGGAAAAAGTCAAAATTCTGTAACTTTAGCGTCTTAAGTGTCAATATTTTCTGGTGTCTTTCTTCTTCTGTGACAGTGAATTGAATATCTTTGGGTTGAGGACAAAACATTTGTCATGTTGTGCGACATTTTTCACCATTTTCTGACATTCTACAGACCAGGGGTGGCCAACTCCGGTCCTCGAGGGCCCCTATCCAGCATGTTTTAGATGTTACCCTCTTCCAACACACCTGATTGAAATGATCAGCTCATCATCAAGCTCTGCAGAAGCCTGATAACCATCCTGATCATTTGAATCAGCCGTGTTGGAAGAAGGAAACATCTAAAACATGCTGGATAGGGGCTCTTGAGGACCAGGGTTGGCTACTCCTGCTATAGACCAAACAATTAATCTACTGATCAAGGACAGTGAAAATAATTGTTAGTTGCGATTGTTGTGATTTCAAGAACTTTAAAGTTTAAAGTAAGAATCCTGGAAGCAGCATTTGAGAAACACTTGACCGTATCACATGACCTTCCTCGGCAGCAGAACAAGACTAAAGTCAAGCTCAGGCAGAAAGCTAAATGCTAACATTAGCATCCTAACACACTGACAATCACAACGCTAACATGCTAAAATTTAACAGGTAGGAAGTTTAGTGTCTTCGTTTGACATGTAAGCTACTTAAATCTAGTTTTCTACCTTCTAAATATGTCAAATAAGCAGTCAGCGCCACAGCTGAGCATTTTCATACATAACAAACCTGAAGAACCAAACCTGAGAGCATGCTGGGTGGAGCTTCCTGTATCATTATTCTGTTTTACAATCTGTTCCAGCTCTAACATGTACGCCTGAATTACTACAGCCTGCTGTAACAGGTGGAGCATAGAGTTGTTTTATGGTGTTTGAGCAAAGCTGCTGCCAGATTGTCACAGTTTTTGTTTTTTACATTACAAAGTTTCACCAGGAACTGAAGCGCCACCAGTGGAGGCTTCAACAGTGTGATTTGTATTTGCACTGTCTGTATTGAAAGTGAAGACGCCTCAAGGCTGCAGCAGTTTTAACTCTCTGTGTTCCCTCCCTCCAGTCTCTGTGCTGTGCCTGCTGCCCCAGGCGGTCCTGGCCCGCTGGGCTTGTGTTCGGGCCTGTCCGGCCTCCTGCTCCTGCACCCAGGAGAAGAGCTGCAGCGTCCTGTGCGACCGGTCCGGCCTGCCTGAGCTGCCCAAAGAGTTTCCCTGCGAGGCCTCGGCCATCAACCTGGACAAGAACCGGCTCAAGTTCCTGTCGGAGCGGGCCTTCGGCACGCTGCCCTCCCTCAAGTCCCTGTCTCTGGACCACAACAACATCTCCTTCATCACCCCTGGAGCCTTCAAGGTCTGCTGATGACGTTTTCATACGTAGCTACTGACATGCTTTCAGGAATATATGCTGAAAAAAACTAATTTAATCTGAAATCATCCAATTTTTAGAACAGTTTCTCTAATTTTGCTTAAAATTTTATAGCACAAAATACAGATATTTATAAAGATATCTGTCAGATTTCAGCTTGATGTATCAAATACTTTGAGTCTGTTTGAACCACAAGACCTCACTATTATTTCTCATCATGTCATTGATTCAGAATCTGCAATAATGCTGCAGCTACCTTCATAAATATCCATATTTTATGCTGTAAAAATTTCAGGCAAATCACAGGAATTATTTTTAAAATGTGATATTTTGAGAATGAATGAGCCGAGTGGAAAATGCTCTAAAGGGCCTGCTAACTAATCTGATGTTCTTTGAAAGAAAAATCTAACATTGGTGACTTCCTGTTTGTTTTTTTATGTTCATTGAATAAGACATCTGAAATTTCAAGTTATATGTAAAAAAAAAAAATCAGCTTACAAGTAGAATATATAGTCTCTGATTATAGGTGAGTTGAAAAAAAGTCCCATGCTCAAACACAAATTATGATTATTTGATTTAGGTGTCCAGTATTGCTCTGAATCAATGGCATGATGACAAATAACTTCATCTCCATAGCAGAGCCTCAAATTTCAATGTGCAAAAAAATATACTGAAAGCAGTTTACAGTTGTTAAATTACTGTTACTACTTTAAATAATTGAATTACTATTTTAAATATCCACCATCTATGATAAAATAAAAAAAAGCTTTCAAGCAAATCAGAGGTGGTCGAGCAGAAGGACCCTGAAGATCTGAGGTTGAATAACCCGAAAGGAATGCATAACCTGCCTTTTAAAAACTGATTTGTTGTGTGTTTTAATTCATTGTTTTTAAAGAAATAACTCAACTTGAAACATGTGGAGAATAAAAACCTTCCAGTGTTCAGAATGGGCCTTTAGGATGTGACTCCACAAGACAGTAAGGATGATCAGTCTGAAGAAAATGAGTCTGTTGCACTTTATTTGCCTGAAATCAGTGCATTTGTCTGTTATTTCTGACCTTTTGGTGCACAGAAATGTCTCTTATGTTTGAGTAAATTAAACCCCGATTAAGAAAACTAGTTAAAGAAAGCTTTTTTAAAAAAAATTCTTAATTCTTTCTAATTTGGGGAAAAACAAAACTAGAATATACTTACTTTTTTTAAACAAAAAATGAAATAAAACCCCAACAACCCAGAATCAGCACATGCAACATGTTGTGTCTACAGACTCTATTTACTATAGATACTTTACTTTTTACATTTTTAATTTGTTTCCAAACTTGTCTCTGCTCAGCTTTGTGTAAACACAGCCTGCAGTTCAGCCGAGGAGTGAATTTTTTTTTGCTCTTTACACTGTCAACTACTGCAGCCAGTATATTGTTTTTGCATTTTTTTTTAATAAGACATGTAGAATAAAATAATTTCAGGCTTAGATTTGGTTATGATGGAATCGCACATTCACGCAGTCGTTCAAGGACCTTCGGAAAGTTAAAAATCCAACTTATTTTTCAGTTTTTACAGTTTCTTGCTCTGATAACTGCAGCAATTTAGACAATTTTGAAAAGAAAACATGCACTAAAAAGCCTTCGCTGGGTTTTAGGTTCCAGAGGGTTTAAAAAAATCTGATTTAGTTTAAGTTCTAACCTGCCAAATCAACAAATGCCACCACAGAACCCTGATATGAAATGCAAATGCAGTTGTCTTGGCTTTCTTCTGAAGGCAGCTTCAGTTTACCAGCATCTTTGTGAAAGTAAATATTATTCAACAAACTGTCCTGCAGGGCCTGGCCAACCTGGTGGAGCTGAAGATGGCGCACAACGAGTACATCAGCTACCTCCACACGCGAACCTTCACGGGGCTGAAGAAGCTGGTGCGCCTGGATTTGTCCGACTGCAACCTCTTCAACATCCCCGACCGCATCTTCATCGAGCAGACGGCGCTGAAGGAGCTGCTCTGCTTCCAGAACAACTTCAGGAGGATCCCGGGAGCCATCAGAGGCATGGAGAACCTGACTCACATCTACCTGGAGAGGAACAAGATCGAGGCGGTGGCCTACAACTCCCTGCTGGGCCTGGGCAGCCTCAGGTGAGTCACAGGCTGGAAGGAGCTCAGGTAGAGTTAGCAGGTTTATAAGGCCACCAGGAGGGATTCGCTTACCAGCAGTCTGACTGTAGATAAAGCATAAATGGATAAGTAGGGGTGTTATTTTGTGATTTAGGATCATTTACATGGATAAATTAGACGTTTTATTGTCATTATAATGCAGCAAATAACAGCAAATCAATGGGCTTTTGAAGGCAGTCCCTGAGTAAATTGTGTGCAAAAGAAAAAGTCTATAAATACGTTGCAAAAGTATAAAAAGTCCAGACATTGTCAAAAAGTTAACAATAGGACTTTTAAGTTTAATAAATATGTAAAGGATCTGTGTTACAGTGTAAAATGCTGTAACCCTGATCTGAAAGCATGATGATGCCACCTCCTTACATTTGGACATTTCAGTCACTCAGCGACACAAAGTTTTCAATATTACCAACAAAAAGTATAATTGTACGATAAATAGTTCCATAAATAAAAATGTAAAATATACAGATGAAACAAGCTTATTAAATAATCTACGAAATTATTACCTTATAATAAAATGCTTTCACCTTTTTGCCATTATAATATAGTTCAAGACACCAGTACAGGAAATTTTTGAAGATACTCTCTGAGTAAAATGTGTGCAAAACAGAAAGTATATAATTCTTTAACAGTCTATTCTAAGACATTCTAACAATAGGACGTTTCAAGTTTAATTTATATATACAAGTTCTGTGCTACAGTGTAGAAAAAATGTTATGATGAAAGCAGCTTTCTATTTGCTTCTACATTAAACATTCTACATTAACCCTAATAATAATTAAGCCTGATTTGGGAGCATGATGATGCCACCTCCTTACAACTGGACATTTCAGTGACTCCAAAAGACACAAAATATTAAATATTACCAGTATATAGCTGAAACAAACTTGCTTTGTATATGGATTTAGGCTGTTTAACACAGTTGCTTCAAATGAACTGGAATTACAAACTTTATCGTCATTATAATGCAGTGCAAGACAGCAATACAACAAAATTTCAAAGGCACTCCCCGAGTAAAATGTGGGCCAATTATATGATAATATGATATAAAATGATAAAAAGTCTACCAAAACAGTTAATAATATCACATTTCAAGCTAAATAAATATGTCAAAAGTCCGTGTTAAAGTGTAAAATGCTGTAATAATGGTAGCAGCTTTCTACTGGCTTCTACATATAACTAACTAATGATATTAACTCTGGTCTGATCTGATGATGATATGATGATGCCACCTCCTTACATTTAAACATTTCAGTTACCTTTAAGTTCTGCAAAAGTCATAAAAGATTCAATATTACAGAGAAAAAAACAAACTTATAAAAATAATCCTATAAATGAAAAAATAAAATAATCAACGCTACTTTGAGTCAATTAGAAGTAGAATTAGAAGCTTTATTTTCATTATAATGCAGTGCAACACAGCTAAAGTCTGTGCTAAAGTGTAAAATGCTGTAATAATGGTTACTAGGTTCTGCAAATAATAATTAGCCCTTATCTGAGAGCATGATGATGCCACCTCCTTACATTTGGACGTAAGAAGGTGGCATTTTTTAGGTTTTGCTGCATTTGTTGCAAAGTGCTCGATTTCAAAAGTATGTTTTTATTTCATCAAAGTATCTTTCCATTTTTGCTTTATTGACATATTTTTCTTTTAGTTTTTTGATTCAGAATAATTTTAGTGGTGTTGCAGAGCTCAGTGTCTAAATTAACTTGTAGCTGTTGATCAACATGCTTAAAAACCTTCAGAAGGTTTTTAGAAAATGAAAGTGTAGGGGATAATGCATTGTTTCCTACATTTTACATTTGTACATCAAACTAGACATTTATTATATCATGCTTTATAAATTATGTATAGTTTAACTAAAAATAAAACTCTGGTGCAAATTCCTGCATTATTTATGCACTAACTTCACCTAAAAGTCACATGTTTTGTTGATGGATAACATACTGTATGATCGTCACTAAAATGAGCACCATCCTCTGTAACATTTAATGTTTGACTGAGGTTTAATTGCAGCATTTTTAGGGTTACACTGAGTTTAAGAAATACTGATTAAATGTTTTAAATCAAAAAAGTGCAGAAGTGTGTACCAATAATTTTTCAGCCTTTAGCTGGCAGCCTGTGGCCACATCCATACCAGTACATTTTTGAGTTAAAACAGCATTGTGAAATGAAAACGATCTCCGTTGAGAAATAAATTAACCCGTACATGCCAACATGCCTGAAAATTACGCTCCTATACAACTAAATTGCATTAAAAAGGACGAGAAGATTTAAATATATAGTGAAAGACCCACAACCACACACACCCAAACCAAATCAAGTGTCAACCAAAGCAAGATACTTTCCTAAACTTAACCAAACAGTGACCGAAAACTAAATTTAAATTTGAGAATAATGGTCCCTTTAAGCTTCTGTCAAAGTGGAAGTACAGGTGTTTCCTACTATGTCACAGTCTCATCTTTTGACAAGAAAATAAGTTTGTTTCATAACATGACCAAGAATGCATTTTAACTGTATAGGAGCATGAAAAAACAGTAATTGTGAAAGAAGGACCACTGATTTTGTTTAACTGTATAACAGCTGCTGTAGTAGACAATTTATTATCTGTGTTAAATGAAGCTCTAGTAGTAGTAGTAGTAGCTGGTGGTGTTGTTTTCTATTGGAAACAGTCAGTTAGAACTGATGAAGCCTCTTGGATGAGAGCTGAAACATCTTTGAGAAACTCAAGCAAGTCCAGATGCTACGATTGAAACTATGAGAATCGTCTCAAACAAACTATCCTCACAGCTAGAAGATCCCTGGTTCGCATCCCGGCTTGGGCCTGGGATCTTCCTGTGTGGAGTTTGCATGTTCTCCCTGTGCAGCGTGGGTTTTCACCAGGTTCTCCAGCTTCCTCCCACAGTCCAAAAACATGCTGAGGTTAACTGATGATTCTAAATTGTCCACAGGTGAGAATGAGAGTGTGCTTGGTTGTCTCTGAGACAGACTGGCGACATGTCCAGGGTGTCCCCTGCCTTCGCCCTGAGTCGGCTGGGATAGACTCCAGCCCCCTACGACCCTGCAGAGGATTAATGGGTCGTACTTCTAGTCTTAGTTGTGCTGTTTCCATGGAGGTGCAGGACTTCGCCCAGAAACAGTTTGAAGTTCTGAAGATTAAACTCCTCAGTTCAGTCATTTAAACGTCTTTGTTTGTCTCAGGTACCTGAACCTGCAGGAGAACCGCATCAACGTGATCCATGACCAGGCTTTCCAGGACCTCGTTCGTTTGGAGAACTTCTACCTCAACGACAACCTGCTGTCCGATCTGCCCCGGCTCGCCTTCAAAGGCCTCATCCGCCTCAAGATGCTCAACCTGGGGGGGAACCAGCTCATCAACGTGTCCCGGACCTGGTTCAGTGATCTGGTGGAGCTGGAGGTGCTCTACCTGGATCGGAACCAGCTATTGTACATCGAGGAGGGCACCTTTGAGAACCTGACCAGCCTGATCACGCTGCACCTGAACAGCAACAACCTCACCACCCTGCCCTTCCCCGTCTTCCAGCCCATCTACTTCCTGGGCCGCCTGTACCTCTTCAGGAACCCCTGGGAGTGCGACTGCTCCCTGGAGTGGCTGAAGGAGTGGATGGAGAGCTACAAGCTGGTCCGGGACATCCCCTGCGCCTCGCCGTCCTCCGTGGCCGGACTCGACCTGAGCGAGGTGGTCTTCGCCAAGGTGAACGGGACCTGCTTGGACCCCGGGGAGCTCAACCTGACCACGGCGTCCTCGGAGATCGCCTCGACCACCGAGAACCGCTTCAACAGCCTCATCTCCAAGCTGCTGCAGCAGGAGCTCCGGGAGGAGATGGGGAACGGGACTGAGAGCCTCCGGAATGGGACCTTGATGGAGGCCGAGGAAGGGCAGCTGTCTGCAGGAGGTCAGCGGAGCCTCTGGAGCCCTTCGCTTCTCTGGTTCACTGTGGTCGTCTTTGGTTTGTTTGGCCTGTCAGATGTTCATTTCTGTCTTTACAGCACATGAGCCACCATGGAGAGATTAAGGTCAAAGATGCTTTTAACCATGCAAGCAAGTATGAAGGAATATTCTTCAGTGCATGTGTGGATACTGGTGTGAGTCTGCGCTGCCAAATGTAGGATGCTGGGTTTTGTTTTGCTGCTGGAAAGTGTTAAAGTGAATATTTTCAGCTGGCGTTCACATGAGCTGTTGATACTCAATGATCTATGCTATTTGCAGATGAAATACTTACATAAGAGTTCACAAACAGCCATGCCGGTTACGGGATTCGTTTCTACAATTGCAGCGGCGGGTGTTGATTTCAAACTGTGATGAAAATGTAAATGTTGCATAATGCTCCATTTTAATTAATATTATGTAATATTCATAGCATTACATAGTCTGTTAGGAGTGTATTTTTTTTTTTGTATTTTCATTCACATCTATGTGTAAAGTTGAAGGAGATAAGAGCTCCTGTAGTTATCTCCTAAACAGATGTCCTCTCTGCTCGTTTCCATTCATTCAGCTCTAAATGTAGGCTCTGCAGCTTTTCCGTAAATGCATTAATCTTCTTATTGCATGCGGCTCAGCGTCGCCGCTGCTTGTGTGTGCTGATGGAGGGACTCTCTCGTTGCTTTCTGCCTCCTATGGATGGACTGGTTGCCCCTCATGGACTCTCTGTGTACTGGGAGTGTGGTGGGTGTGATTGCCATATGTCAGGCTGTGGATGGGGGAGGGAAGAGTGTCAGAGCATCTCTTTGACATAGGAAAAGCTTTCAGGTACATTATATCGTTCTCTCTATATACAGATATATAAATATTACACAGTTAAGCACCAAGTTATTCCTACCAAGCCAAATTTTGATTTATATTGCATTTTTATTCTGATTATTTTGGCTTGAAATTACAAAAATAAGTGACAAATACTTTAAAAAAAAACATATTTAACAGTTTTTAAATTTTAATTTAATTTTACTGTTATTTTACATATTTTCCTTGTTTTGTTAAATTATAGAAAATGTCACAGTTTTTACTGCATTCAAATTAGCTAGTATTTGCTGTTATAAATAAAATTTACATTTAGGATTAAAAAGCCGTAAGTATTTTTTAAATTACACGTAATATCTAGTAAAATGAGGAAAAAATTTAAAATGTAAAAAAAAGAAGAAAAAAAAACTCTAAAACAGCCATAATAATGTTCACATAAATCATCGGTATTTTTATAAATGCTAATCGTTCTTTTGCAGTATTTGACCATAAAATTACACTGTTTTACTGTATTTAAATCAGCAAAAATAATAATTGTTTACAAATATTTGTTGTTATTTGAAAGAGAAATGAATAGTAAATAATTTAAATTTCAATTTAAAATGTTATTTTACAGATTTTCCTTGTTTTGTTAAATTACAGATATTTAAAATAATATATAATATTTGGTTTGTTTGTTGCCCAACCACTCACTTCTTTGGTTTTAGCCATGACTTGCAAATGACTAGCATTACATACTGTGTAAATAAAGAATTTCCTTTAGGATTAACAACATTATTTTAAAATAAAAAATATAGAAATAATAAAAATGAATCACTAAAGCCATTTTTCATTAGTTTTTAGATCATTTCCAGGCAGAAGAAATTATGCAATAATATACAGTAAATTAGGATTTGGCATTGGTGTGAATTTTCAGCTTAACTTTAAATATCTATAACATATATAACTGACAAAGGATGTCCCTGTCGCCGCTGCTTTCTTTAACCCTGGTGAATGTAAGTAGTTCGGACAGTTCAGTGGTTATTAGACGCGACACTCTGTCACACTCTGATATATTTTTCTAAATAAAATGAATTCCTGATGAACTTTTGACGTGCCTGCGCAGTGACTCCTTTCAGTCGAGCGGCTGACCCGGTTCAGCGACGGTTAATCTGCCCATTAATGTGGGATTAGACCAAGACTAAGGCTGGATGCTGCACCTCATCCCTCTCATTTACTGTCCTGCAGCCGAGTTTATCCTGAACCACAGCAGAGACACGATGGAGGACGCTCAGAAACTCTTTAACTCATTTGTCTGAGTTGCACTGATGTTGGGTTATTGTTCTGTCCTGCACTGACGTGTCATTTGTGCTATTTATAATGAAAAGAGACTGTGTTTATGAGCAACACCTAGTAAAGATATTGATCATTATTGGCTATTCACTGACTGACAGACTCTTTAGATCATGTTTACAGTTACATAAACTGATTCTCTGTTATCCCTGTTATCGTGACCAAATCGTTGTTTTCAGGCACCGTTCTAAGAATTTACTGTCACATACCAGCCTCTTCCTGGAAACAATCAGACCTGTGATAAAAGTGAAAATCCCTCTGCATTCATTATTAGAAGCATTATTTCAGCCCTGATGGACAGACCTGAAACTCAGCGGAGAAATAAGTTAGAGTTAAAATATATTATATAACAAATAACATATAATGCATAAAAGGTTATTATGAGAGAGAAATTTAACGGTAAACACCCTATAATATTTTTTGTTACACAAGACAATATTATTCATCATGGAAATTCACATGTCTAAAAATAGGGAAGGACCCTAAATATATTTAAATTATAGAAATTTACCACACTAATTTAAATACTGAGGTTAAGAACCTATAATATTACGTAAAATACACTTTTACCCAACAAAAAATAATAGTAAGGTTAAGATCACCCATATATTATATTACATTATATTATATTATATTATATTATATTGTATTGTATTGTATTGTATTATATTATATCATATTATATTATATTATATTATATTATATTATATTATATTATATTATATTATATTATATTATGTTTGGACTAATTTTATTATTAAGATTAAGTCCTTATATTGTTATTATATGTAAAACAGATATACTTAGAAAATTTAATATTAAGGTCAAGATCGTACAACATTATTTATTACATAAATTATATAAATATGACATAAATTTACAATATTATTTTTGGAAATTCACTTGACTAAATAATAATAATATTAATAATAAGATTGTTTATTATAGGAAAATACCTGACTAAATATTATGGTTAGGACTCCAATAATATACAAAAGACACATTTGCGTGGCTAATTTATATTAATTAAGGTTAAGCACTCACTAGAAAATTAAATTACAATACATACGTTGTTCTTAAGGTTCAAACTTAAAAAAACAGGATAAAAAATAAAGAATTAAAATAATGATCTGAAGGTTTTAACGGCTCCTCGACAGGTGCTTCTGTTTGAACTGAAACAAAATGGCGGCCTGACCCGGAAACACAGGTTCAAAACAGTTTAAACCATAAACGACAGAAGAGTTAAAAACAGTTTTTATCTTCCCGTGGATGGAATAATTTTTTCACCCGGACGGTCAGAGGAGTGTTTGGGGATTCTACAGATTTCTAAACATCAGCAGTTACGTATTTTTTTTACGGCTTCCCGGATTTTAAACACATTTCCGTTAATTAACGTGCACAGAAACCAACGTTAGCCCGGACTTTCTTTTGATTGAGGAGGGCCGCAAACGGAGTCTAACGTTGCTAATTAATGTTATCAGCTAACGGAAGCTTTATGACAACAACAACAGCGGAGATTCGGTGGAGTTTGGGTCGGAACCGGCGCAGCTTTGGACGGTAACACAGAGGTGGTTGGACCTGGACATGCGCCATTTTGTGCCCATAAACCTTCATATTCAAGCAGGTGAGTCCGTATTTTTCTGGTCTTCTTTAGTTCGCTTGCTTTTGTCTTTACCTTTTAAAGGCTAAATGTGCCAGTGTGCTGTTTTTTGACTTTATAAGGTTATATCAATCAAATTAATAGATTATATCGATTGAACTTGTGCTATTTTCTGGCGTCCGCCATGTTGTTTTTATCAGTGCAAAACCGAAAAAAGCCGTTTGTAGATGTTTTGTGATCGTACGGATGTTTACAATCTGTCTAGAGTGATAAAACACTGTTCAGGGGTAAAATTAGTGTTTAAATTCAGTATATTTACACAGTATATCTCAGTTAAGCCCCACTGTTAGCTGCTAAACTTGAAATCTTCCTGGGATCCTGCTTCAACAGGTGTTACGGCAACTTCCGTGACCCGGCAAATTTTGTGACCGGAAATGTACATATAGTTTGTTGTAGAACATTTTATTGTTGCATTTGAAAAATCGACTTAATTATCTAATTTACTATTTTGATAATGGATTAAAGGTTTGCGTATGTTTTTTGGCAAAAATTTTAAACAGTTGTAGATCACCATTTCATTTTTAAAATTGAGCATTAACCTGTAAAACAACTAAACATAAAGAAGAACACAACAACAGTGAAATAGTCAGAAAATTTAATAATTTGCTACTTTGCTAATGGATTGTTAATTAAGTTAAGCATGATTTTTTTTCCCAGTAAAAATATCAAACAGTGAAGTTTTTTTTCTGCGCAGTAACATGCCTCAATTTGCATGTGTGTTTATTGGTCATATTAAAAAAGTCTAGTTATTCATGACAAAATTATATTTTTGTATGTATTAACTATCACCTCCTCAAGTATTTGGACAGTGGAGAGTAATTTTGCCTTTATTTACCACCACAAGGATAAAAAAAGAAGCAATCAAGATGGGTTTTAAGTGTAGACTCTCAGCTTTAGACGTCATATTATGCACATTTTTGATAGGTTTGATAGGTTTACATGCTTGAATGTTCTAAAAACATGACACAAGATCCCAAGTTTGCTCTGTTTGGTGGCCTGATGAAAGAGTTCCTCAATTTTCACAGTCTCTAAACTAGTAGGACGTACTTGCATTATTACAAATATAAGATGTTCAGCCAGGCCTACAGTTGATGCTTGTTTTGGGGTGGTTCTGCCCTCTGTTATCCTTTAATAACATTTTAAGAGAATTTAGATGGTTGCCTTCACTGCATGTTTTTGGTCATCACTCGTCCTCTCGTTTTGCAGCATTTCACTCAGTCTGAACAGCAGGTTTAGTTCTGTACACTTCTTCTGTCAGCGGCCACGTCACCAGTAAACACCAGTAAGTCCCTTAGGCAGCCAAACATATCCCTGTCATAACACAGCCCGCACCGTGTTTGACAGATGATGTGTTCTGCTTTGGATCATGAGCGTTCCCTTTCCTTCTGGATACTCTTCTCTTCCCATCATTCTGCTACAGGTTCATCTTTGTCCATCACCGACAGAATCAACTTGTTGTTGAAACTTGTTGTAATTGCACAAACTCTCCATCAGGCCAGTCTGTTTTTGTATTTCCTCAGTATTTGACAGGCACTTCTTCCCGAGGTGATATTTCCATTTTCATTCTGAGATTTAAAATCCATACTCTCCTCTGTGTTTTTTTTCAGATGTTAATGCTATGGGGATTATGCAACAGTAAAACACAGTGTTCAGGCTGCAGTCGGTCCTAATCACTCACTTGCATTGATTGAAATCGCAAAACGCAGCGCTCCACAGAGAAGGTCAGCTCAGTGCACACCCACCTGGACTGTGTAAGCCTCAGTCAGGACTGGATCACAGGCTGGACTCTGTGTTCAGCGTGTCTGACCTCGATTTCTGATCCATTTACAGGTCAGTTTTAGAGCCGCAACTCAAGATTCTTCTCTGTGTTTTCTGGAGTATTTTATACTTGTGATTAACAGCGTTTTACCAACTGGTTTGCCATCACTGCTGTAAGACCTGGGCAGTGATTAATTGATAGACATCTCAGTGATAGACATAATATGGAATGGAACAATGGGACATGCTACAAGTGATGTGAAGAGTGACTAAAAAAGAGCTGCTATCAGTTGTACATTAGCTTGACTGTTCTTTTCTTCATTATTTATTTTGATTTCCTTCTTTTTTCTTCCGGTTGTCAACTAAAATAGATTATCCTAATGTAAATAATAATTATCAATATCAACAGAAATCTGACATTTTGTCCTGATATAATTTTCGGCTATACCGCCCAGCACTAGCCTATGTACTTTTACAATTAGATTAAAGTGGCTAAATGAAAAGTAAAGTGGTTGAATTCAAACTATGCCTTTTTTTTCTCCTCACATTAAAAAACTATCAGTAATTATCAATTATATTAACTGATATGTAGGATTTATATCTTTGTAGATTTCCTGTCAATCACTGGTACATAATGTAAATGTACAGCAAGACAAATATGTACGTGCTTTAGTGTCAGTGCTCAATTTGCCTATTAGGGCTGAAATTAATAATTACTTTCACTGTCAAATGATCTGTTAATTATTTTTCCATTCAATTGATCAGTTTCTTGGTCTGTGAATAAATAAAATATTTAATAAGATCTATGGCAGGCAATGTTATATGCAACACTAAATAACTTAAAGATGTGATGGGAGTGTTTTAATATGACTCAGCATTAACATTTGGTTGCAAGAAAGTGAAAACAAGTGGAGATATTAATTAATTAATTTTTGAAAATTAAAGATTCTGCATTTAGATAAAAAATGTATTTTTAATAATTTACTACTGTCGAATATTCAGCAGTAAGCATTAAGTCATAAGTGTGTTGCTCTTCTAATAAAATATCTCTTCAGTTTATTCATTGTTAGGCTATAATCTATAGAATCAAATGCTTTTTTAAAAGTCTGTAAATATTCCCACAGTATATTTCTTGTTGTCTGTTTCAGTACATACATCTTCTACCAGTTTGTATCATTGACATCTGTTTGCAGTATGTATAATTCTTGTGTTCTCCTTTTCTAAACCTTATAAACAAAAGTAAAACCTTCTGGCATAAATCATTTTTTCCTGTTGTCACATAACTGGCTGTCTTTAAAAAGGAAAAGGTTGCTGTGGTAACCAATAATGCAAAGATAATCTGCCAAGTAATCAAGAGCAGAGCATAATTTTTATTTCTAACTTTGCTTGAGGGCTAAAATAGAAACAAATGACATCTAAAATACAAAAACATTTATTGTTTCCAGCTTCTTAAGTGTCATTTGCTAACTTTTATTCTGTCTGCTATGAAGATGAAGAAATGTTAACATTACAGTTCTGAGTCAGGGATGTTGTAGCAGGCATTTTTAAACTGTCTTTAATATCAGATAATTAATATAATCACCTCGGATATGATTGGCAGATCAATCAAAGTGAACATAATCATGCTCTGCAGCTGCTTCCTCTCATAATTATGTGAGAGATAGAAGGAGTCTGTTTTAGTCAGTCGTGTGTCAGCTCTGCTGTCACAGGATAAAACAGAAGGTGCACCATCTGAATAGTAATTGCATATTTCTTTAATTTCAGACCTCAGGACTCCTGCCAGTGTTTCTCCATCTTTAAAGCTCAGCAGAACACGAGGAAACTGTGAGTATAAAATCAAATTTCTCTTCTTCAGGCCTTTTTTTGCTTTAATTTAGGGCCTATTAACACTGATGGGACGAGGATTTTAAATACATTTGAGTAAAAGTAATAAATTACCCAATTATCAAGTAGAAGTGTCCAAACAAGTTCTAATTGGAGTAACAAAAGTATAAGTGCTTATGCAGAAAGTCCCCTGTCAGAAAGCAGTACTTTAATGAGGTTAAGATGAGAGCAAATGTTTCTTTGTAAAGTGTGGAAGTGTAAAACTGTTAAGTACCGTAAAATGTAGATACTCAAGTACAGCATCAACATTGCTTTTAAATACAGCAGCTGAATTTGTGTATTTAGTCTCGATCTTAAATGATTTGCTGACAAATTGATCATTCAACTGACTGGAACGATTTTAATAACAATTGAATAATTAAAAATTTGAAGAAAAATGTGACCGATTTCAGATTTGCATGTGTAAATATTGCTATTAAAACTGAATATTTGAATAAGTTTTATAGTGTTAGTCAGACAAAACAATAGTGTTAATATTTTAATTTGGGTTAAAATAAGCAACTTGCAAGTACTTTTAGTAATTCCAGTACATTTTACTGACAACATTGCAGTATTTCTCTGTATATTTTTACCTTGCTTTTGAGAAAAGATGCGAGTATCTCTTCCATCAGTGTTGCAAGCAGGACTTTGGTGTATTTTAGGAAAGAGATGTTGTTCATGTGCGCTGGAAAAGGAAAAGAATGAAGAGCCACTCCAGGGTTCATGTTTCCAACACATAAAAGGAAATATATTTTAAAAAATTGTTCATACTGAAGAACTTTTATCATTGCAGAGTCATTTACACAAGGGGCAGTTGTACGTCAGTCTGTCGTATTCATACATGTGGTTAATCAGTTGCACACGCTGCCTCCTCTTCACTTGCTTTGCAGACAGTTACACAGTTTCAGAATGAAAATCAGCATTTCATCTCTCGTTGATTTTTAAACTTGATTGAGACACTAATACTCTGGGACATCACATTTCTGAAATGGCAAATGAGGAATCAGGTGAAATCCTTCCTTTTTTTGACAAATCAAAAAAGAGAAATAAAATCAAGACTTTTATTAGATTTTCTTTTTTTGTTTTCCTTTTTTTCTTACAAACACATCTCACTTACATGGTCAATCTTTCTATAAATCTGTGGTGTAGAAATGTCACCCGAAATGCAAGGGATGTGCATAGGTGTCAAGTCAACGTCCGGCTCCGTCACTGTTAGTTTATTTTTTTTCTTGCCCCCTCTGGCTTCTCTTGGCTGTCTTCCAAAACAACTGGAATGTTTTTTTTTTCTTTAAATATATATATTTTTTTCTTTCTCGGAGGTTTACAGAGGGACACGGGGAACACTGACTGACTGACAGCATGGAAGCTTGCAAATGTCCACATGCATGATAACCTCATTCAAATCTCTAAAACATTTATGGATTTATTTAGAAGAGACAGTACCTGGTAGGTCAAAAAGGTGCACGGCGATGTGACAGTACCGAGCGCTAACGGCAGGAGAGATGAGTGGAAATGACCCGGCGTTACAGTTTAGAAAATAACAGGGATGAATAAATAATGAGGGCCGCTGACATGATCTATAGATGAGAAGACATTGCAGTGTGTTTGTGTGCTTTTGCTCCAGTCTGCTGACAGACAGAATACCCACTGACAGTGTCTCTTCTACAGGCGGACACCCAACAGGACTACAATGCGACGGGAGGGCTGTGGAGAGCTAGCAGTGCACCGACGTGAGAGGACGGAACGCGGTACTGTCTCTTTAAAACAAACATCTACAAAAATGTCGCCTCCTAGCTAGTACAGACATGACAATATTCACTTTATGTTTACTCTGTTTTTATACAACACTATGACTAGGTCGTCTGCAAGGGCAAGAGTCCGATAATTGGCCGCCGCAGGTCGTTCGTCGCGGCGCTCAGGAGGATTTCGGTTGAATGCTGTGGTCGCTTTCACAGTACGCTGAGGGTGTTTTCGATCAAGTGCAGTGTAGAGAGAGGTTTCCCATCCGTCTGTGTTCATAGTTTTTTCATTATTCTTGTTTCGAAGAGAGAGCGATGGGAGTTTGGCTGAGGTGTTGTTGCTGGGAGGGGAGATGGAGTAGTAGAGGTGGAGGAGGAGGCGGTGCAGGTTAGTAGACCCAGGACACGGGGACCCACTGGCTGGTGGTGCACACCAGATCGATGGCCTCCTCCAGGTGCCTGATGGTCTCATCGATCTCGTTGTTGATGATGGTCTGGTCGAAGTAGTGGGCGTAGGTCTTCTGCAGGATCTCCGACTCTTTCTGCAGCCGCTGGAGCGACTCGTCCTGGAGGAGGAGGAGGAGGAGGTGTTAGACACTGATGAAGGCAGAGAGGAATGAAAGCACATACAGGACTAAAGAAATCCTTGGAGAGAAAGGTCTTTGTCTTTGAAGTGTGGCTGTATGAGGTACTCATCCACAGTCAGTGTTACCTACAGTGGAAGCAGAGGACGGCTGGCAGCACTGTGCTGCTGTGAATAGAGTCGGCAGCAAAGCACATTTTAGACAGCTACAGAAATCAATATTCCCTTCAGTGTACGATGTATTTTGAATTTTCACTGCTCTACCTTGCCCTCAGACAGCCCTTTCCTTTGGCACTACATTCCCTCGACTTTAGAACTTCCATATTCCTACACATAAGCGCATGTGTTGTACTCTGTGTTAGACTTTGAGTGTAGTGAAGCTTTATTTACAGTCTAGTCCTGTGTTGATCCACACTGCAGTCTGCATCTTCCCAGAAATGTAACTACAATTTGTGGTGACGCATGCAACAACTATGATCGGACCACTTGTTAATAATATACCATGTTAATATGTTAATAATGTCTGGAACATGTAGTAGGCTGCATTTCGCTTAATTATATCGGATCTCTTGTCTTTTCTGTTTTCTTAGTTTTGCTTAAAGTGACTGGAGCTCAACATTTATTGCTGCCAAATGCAACATGGCCGGCTCCATTTTAGTAGCCATTGCTTGAGATACGCAGAGACAGTCATCACAGTGGTATAAACACTGCTAACTAGCATAGTGGGTATAATTTCCGATTCACTACTCGCAACCGTGTGGGCTCCATGCAGATTTAACACATGAGCATAACTCAAGTTTAACACAGTGCATGGCTCTGCTTTTATAAGTCCTACGGATAAGAAAAAGAGGTGCCAAATGAAAGGGCTGTCTCACAGGTAAAACAGGAATAATTTTCGAACTATAGCATATATTTGAACTGATAATGATTATTTTGTGTGCCTACAGCATTTTAGTGCTGACTTTATTCACATCGCTTAGCTTCTTGGCCAAGCAGTGAGGCTTCTCCAAACTAGGATACCACCATCTACTGTAGCAACACACTGACAGTGGATAAGTACCTCATACAGTCACACTTCAAAGAAACCAAACAATCCCTTTGTACTGTTACATTATATTAGATGCACAGTTTTAGGGGTCTTAATTCAGCAGAGGAGGAAGCGAGTGGGGAAAACACAGAAGGGAGCGCTAACAACTAGAACCGTAGTGCCTAGTGGTTTAGTAGCAGAAGGCAGCTGGACTCTATTTGGTTCTTGAAGATGTTTCACCTTCATCAAAGAAGACTCGTCAGCTCTAACTGACTGATAGGGAGTTCCAGGAGTCCCTTATCAACCTAAATCACATGACGTAAAGCGTGAATAGTGGTTAAACTGCCTGGAGAGGGATGTCAGGACTGCACTGTGAGAACCTGGTAAGTGGTGTTGTAGACCTCGTCCTCTGTCTAGACATGGCTGCTTCGCTTAGATTACATCTGTCGTCGCTAATCTTTTAGATTCAGGTGGACTGCTGAGTTTTGTTTGGAGGAGCTGCTTTCTGTGTTGTGGTTGTTTATTTTCTCCTATATGCAGGTCTGTGCACTCCTTGGTGTATTGGACAACACTGATTAATGTGTGTTTAGTGTCCAAAAGCTTAGGATTTTCTCTAAAAACAACACTGTAGTCCAGTTCTTTAGAGCCCTGTAAATGTCACAGGGAGATTTGTTAAAATTTGAGTTACTTTGGAAAATGTTTTACATTCCTCCTGTTGCATACAAACTGTTTATTTTAGGTCCAGTCATAAGACTCTGCAGATACTACAGAAAGGGGAGATGATGTGACAACAATTAATGCATTTGTTGCTTAATATTTATTCTAAAAGGCAGATATCCAACAGTATCCAGCTGTTGATATGGTTATTGTTTGGACTTCGGCTGCTGCTGTGATTTAATCTGTGGTGCTGTGGATTTCCAGCTCCTAAAACAGATGTGTTTATTTGTTTATTTGAGAGTTCAGAAACACAACGGCTTCAGTACTGCATTCAGCCAACACTACTGCTGCATGTAGTCTGTATTACAACGATTAAAAGCAAACATGTTACAGCCAGAATTGTAAGAATGGCTGCAGTCATACAACATGTCTCTGCAGTGATCAGTACGGGAGCTGCTGAACCAGCTCCTCTTTCTAAATGCAGTGTTGCAGAGTTGTGCCTGACAGACACAGCTGAGGGTGAACTGACCCTGTAGCCACAACCAGCGTTGGTTTACAGGCCACATGATACTGTGTCATAGTGCAGCTCATAAAGTTGTGGCTACAGGGAGTCAGTGAACCCTCTTTTCTAGTGGTTGTAACTCTGACTACATGCAGCAGCAGCAGTTTGGAAGCTGCTGTTTCCTGAACTACAGCTCAAGTCTGAACAATAACCATAAATCCAACCACAGATTCACCATCACAACAGGCAGATTGGCCTTTTAAAATGAGTAACGAGCAATAAATGCATCGGGTGTCACATCATTTCTCCTGTCGGTGGTATCTGCAGAGTGTTCCCCTAAGCTGGCACTTGGTTACAACTGGACAGCGAGTGCTCATTGAGAATTTAAAGTAGTACTCAAAGAATTCTTGTCATGACCTTTAAGGGGCTCCATACACTTCAGACCCAGCAACACTCTGACAGAAAAACTGGTTCACCCTGAGGAGAAAACACTCACACACATGCTGAGCAACCTCCTGTATGGGTTATTCCATGTGAAATCATAAACTATTAATATTTTGAAAGGTATCTGTGAAACTTTATATTGACACATCAAGATCAAGCTTTGTAAATATATATGTAAATATTTCACGTTCTAAACATTTGATGATTTGAGACGGAATGAGCCACATGGAGCTGAAAGCAGCAAGGAGTGTACAGGCCTATATATATGACTAAAAGCAGCTCCTCTGAAGACAGCAGTGTCCACGTTTTGTAAAGAGAAGACGGATGCCATCTTTGTTAAACTGAAACACACATTTATAAACAGAGTAAGAACCTATCAGGCTCTTACACTGCAGTCCTGACATCCCTCCCCAGGCAGTTTCACCACCATTCACACCTTGAGTCATATAAGTAGGGGGTGATAATAAGAACCTGTAATCTCATAAATGAAGGTGACACCAAAAGTTCCCTTCTTCTACTGAAGCACTTAGGATCACAGGAACCTGGCTGACTGAGAATCTATGCAGACACTAGAACCATACGGGGGAGTTTATGACAAGACATACACATGTATAGTTTTAAAAATAACACTAGAGTCTCTGTCCTGTCTGGTTTTACTTACTGGCAGCGTTCGACACCACCTGGGCATCTGAGGGGAGGTGCCAAAGAAACAAATGCATGCAGCGTGCAAAAATAAAATAGCGCAGAGAGGAATGAAACACAAACACAGTACGAGAGCGGACAGAACGAGAGGCTGCAGGTTCACATGCTGCGATGGCAGAGATTGAGATGACTTTGTTTAGATTCGTTAAAGGGAGACAGCAAATCACCAGTCATATTATCACAACTGATAATGTAAGAACTTGTCAGAATGTAATATGAAATTTGAATGTCACTGCGTTCTTTGATTTTACAGACAGAATCATACATTTAAAATTAAAATATTTGACTTATAGTAATCAGCTCAGGTGACATTAGTTCATTACTTCTTTAATGCATTTGCCAGTTTGATGAATCACCTTTTATTACATTTTGACAAGTTGTTACTCTGGTATTTGATTTTTAAAGAATAAGACTGGTGATGAAAACCCACAGTGTGTTGATTTCTAAAAGCTCACAGGTTATTTATTCAAACTGAACGTGTCAACCTTTAAAACAGGTTTCTATTGTATGACACAGTTTGATATTTAAAAAAGGCCAAATAGTTTCCTTTGACAGCTGGGAACCGCTGGTTATTGGCAATTGTCAGTCAAACAGTAGAACATTTTCAGCAGTGGATAAAACACATTTGAGGCTCTAGTGAAAACAGTAATCAGTATTTAACAACAGGTCGGTGTGTGTGGTAATGAAGGAACATGTCACCAGTGTCAGGCTAGTGTTAAGCTGTGATTATAGTCCCTTATGATGTACATGTGGACAACTGAGGGCACCACAAATGCTTAATTGTTATTATTATACTACTTTCTAGTCCACCTGGAAGATGCTGCTTGGTGTACGCTCGGAGGGTATTAATGGCACTGATCAATTTCAAATCGAAGTCGCAATATGAAACCATGCATTTAGCAAATCATCGCAGTCTTCGGCTTATGTTTTGCAGCACATCTGATCATCCCTGTGAATGTTGAACTGAAGCTTGACTTATGCATTTACTCCTAATAGTTCAGCCCTAATGTGAACTGTTGCCCTTGTTGCATAATTTGAACACACATTTTGGGCTGCACAATGAAATTTACGTCCCTCAGACCCTCACAGATGTAGAGAGGGAAACATTGGCTGCAAACTTCATGCATCTGTAAGAAAGCGAGTCTAAGTGATGTAAATTATGTTATTAGAGGATTTATGTGAGGCTCTGTGCAGACTACACTAACAAAGCACTGGAAAACCAAAATGATTTGATTAGATCAGATTGGAAAACCCCAAATACATAGAAGCTGATCTACTGAGCCTGTATGGAACACGTCTTCACCTGTCCATGTGCTCATCCACATGAGAGCTCGGCCCTAGCAGTACGACTTACTAAAGTATCTTTAATAGTTTGTGGACAACAGTGGATCTCTGTGGCACATCACCAGCGTCATCCTTACATCTATCACGGCGTCTAATTAGTCTTAAGACCTGTGCACATGAAAACCAGGTGCATTCATGTGATACCAGCTAAGAGAAAACCATCCTCACGGGAGTATTTCTGCTCTGCTGCACAAATGTGGTCCAATAAGCACACAGCTATGACGAACGTTGCAACTAGTCAACACTCTTCACTCATCAAGTTGACTTTTGAGACTTTGGAAACTGCTGTTTGTCTCTATGAACGTTACCTGCTTCAAGATAAAGCACTTTCCACTGCACATAAAACACAGAATTAACAGTGACTAAGTATTTACTTACATCATGAACATCTTTGTGTGTTATTTCATAGTATAGTTGTGCTTTAGTCTCTAAATCTATTTTTTACTATCCTGTGTTTTGTGAATTGTTTGTAAAGCACTGTAAACTGCATTTGGTTTGTTCGTAAAGCGCTGTATAAATAAAGTTTGATTGATTGATGAAGGGGTGAAAACATAGGTCAGAGGGCAGGGGTTTAAAGTATCTGAATTTTGAGAGACTTGTACTTTAGTATTTCTATTTCCTGCTACTATATACTCCACTGCTATTTGTTTGAATAACTTTAATTACTCAATAAATTATGTTTAAAAAAGTCTAGCAATGATGCCTTAATAACAACCTAGCAGTAAATAGTCACTGAAGTCTCTTTTACCTGCTGCCACATTAAAGTAAATAACATATGAATGCATCAATAATTATATTACAAATCTGAAATTGACCTTTCTGCATAATGACTACTTTTATGTTTTGTACTGACATATATTCTGATACTTTTGTACTTGAACAAAAGGAACAATTGAAATGCGGGACTTTCATGTGGGTTTTTAAACTGTGGTATTTGTACATTTAACAACAGACACCTTGTACCTCCAAAGACAATTTGACAAGACTGTGGGGACAGCTGACAGTCTGGTGCTCATGGGATTTGAGCACACGAGGTAGAAATGCTCTCTTGTCAGGATGGTTCTCAGCTTGTGTTTACCGTTTTGTGAGCATGTGTCATATATACATGCCTGGTTTTTATGTGCACGAGTTTGGAGTCCACTAAATCGCCACAATCCGTCTCCTTTTTTGTGCATTTGTGTGTTTCTGGTGAATTCTTACCTCGTTGATGCCTGGTGTGATAGTTGGTGCGGCGATAAAGACGACGTACGGGGCAAACTCTGCCGTCCGCAGGACCTTCAGGGCCTGATGGAGAACAGGTGTTAGAGGTCAAACTGTCTTTACATACTGCATACACACACACACACACTCCCTCAGCGACACACACCTGAGGTTCCACATCCAGTATCGCGACGAGTCCCTGTTGGTGGATCTTCCGGATGGTCTCCAGCCGCGTCCCGTACATGGCGTCCTCGTGGCTGCCGTACTCCAGGTACTCGTTGTTGCTGATGTCCTGCATCATCTGGTCATGGGAAACAAAGTAGTAGTTCTTGCCGTTCTCCTCATCCTTCTTGGGAGGTCTGGTTGTGTCTGTAGGACAAAGAATCAGACCCAGCAAGTGAGAATTTATATTTCCCAAAACAGACAGAGGTACTTTTGTGTTTCCTGTCCTGTGTTTTGAAAATAAATATAAATGTATGGTGGTGCTGTGAGGTCTTACGTGGGATGGGGTAGGCGAATCTGTCGGGGTGTTTGGTTATGAGTGTGTTCTTGATGTGTCGTCTGCCGACTCCATGAGCGCCTGACAAAGACACACATTCAATCAGATACGAAGCCAAACATCCTCATTGCTCATTGCTGTTACACCCTGCATCACTCACCTAACAAAACTAGTGTTTTCCTCTTGAAAGCAGGCAGCTTCACAACCTCCTCATACGTGACGAGATCTAGTTGGTCAAACACTGGAGGGCAGAGACAGCAAGGACATAAATGAGCTTAAAGGGATGTGTAGAGGAGGGTGCTGGGATAAACAACAGCCGGGGAGCTCTAGAGAGTGTGAAGGGAACAAGGTGTACTAAACACATCTGGTAGCTAAGTGGTGAGGAGAGGAGGGAGTTCTCAAACCAAAGGAGATTCAGAATCTCCCTGGCAACAGGTCTAATGTGAAAACAGTGAGTGGAAATGAGCAGGGTTGGGTTCAGATAGCTGGATCTGGAGCCATGTTGGTGTAATAGACAAAGAAATGAATCTCCTACAGAGCCTTTGATCTGTTGTTGTTTTTTTAATTAACAAAGACTGATTCTGACGCTGTGCAGGAAAGATAGCAGCTTCTTATTTTGAGGATAAGACAGAACTTTTCTAATCCCGAAGTAAATTCTTGAACCAGATATGGCCCAGAGATACAAGAACAAAGAAGGGAATTAACCAAGAGCAGCAAATATAAAGTGTATAAGCTAACAGCGGTGTCTGTTTATGTAATTAGAACTGTTATATTTCTGGCAACAACAGCTAATCACAGATCTAACCTGAATCTTTGAGTTGAAGTTAACTGTAACTTTAGTTAATAGCTGTTGGTGAATTGAACAGATTTAGACGAGTGGCCTTGATTCAAAATTTGGTCAAACACTATTGAACCGCAACCCCAGAAATGACAAGAGGAGAGCTGAGATGGTCTGAGGTGACACTGACTAAACTGATTGTTTGCTTTAAAATAACTTCTGTGCACTCATTCGTCCAATCAGACAACAGTAGATAAGAAAGTCTCATTTTCCGATACAACTCAGCTAAATAACAGGATAATCAAAGTCTACTGTTACCTGGTTGCACCGAAGGAAAGGCTATTTCTGTCATTTCCTCAAGTCTAGCTTGACTGCCGTTGCTTTGACGATGCCATTGATGCTGATTAGATTGGCTTTGGAGTGAATAAATGTGGCTGCGTAGTGTCGTCAGAAGGTTACAACTGACTAGACGAAGCCAGAAACAAAACCAGACCTCCAAATACTTGAACAAAGACTAAGAATCAAACCAAACTTTGGACATCTAGATGATAAAAATGAAGCGAAGACTCCAGGAATTGTTTTCTATGGGGAAAGTTGTTCTTTGAAAGACAACAAAAGAAATGGGTCATGTGAGCTAAATCTTTGCTACATCAAAACTTATTTTTAAAAAGGTGTTTCCATTCCATATTAAGTGCATTGATTGTTGTTCAAATTAACTTTTTCTAACTTGACACTTCAAATTACACATAAAAATACATCATGGAAACAAGGTGATTGATGTTTATGTCTTATGGTTTAAAAAATGAAAATTCTCCTGTATTAATTCTGATATTTCCTGCAGATTGTTTCATTATTTCTTCTAAAAAAAAAAAATCACAAATGTGAACTTTGAATCTGTAGCCTTAAAAAGACTTGGATGCAACTGCGCACACTGTTAACTTGACTATACTGTAATTTTTTAGTATAAAACAGTACTTGAAGTTAATGTTAGGTGGGATTTTCTGGAGTCCAAACATTTCTCTGTGACAAAACACAGAGCAGAATAATTGAGGGAAATTGCAGGATGTCTGTGCCGCAGAGTATCGCATGTTAAAGCAGAGCTGTTCACTGTACAATGTGTTCTCAGCCTCTGAAACACGAGCCTCCATCTCAGGGCGCTGACAGGCGAAATACAAACCTACGAGTCACTGGGTTCTCCAGACTAACAGCGACTTACAGTCACAATATATTCAGCTCAACATGTTAATACTGGCTGCTGTTTATATTAGTGCTTGTTAATGGACACGTCTGACCAAACATGGATTGGAAAATGAGTGTTGATGAACATCACATCACACAGTGTCTGAAACTCACAATCTAAGCTACAAGGTTTCAGTTTTGTCTCAGCTTTCTGTTGTTTGGGACAATAGCAACAGAAACAAAAGTGAAACGCTGGCAGTGACAGCTGATTCAGTCTACACAGTTTAAACAGAAGAAGAAGAGGAGAGAAAAGAGGAGTTGGTTGCTGTCACTGGTTGTTACTTACATGCAGAGAGGCCGTTCAGTAGGAGAAAGCGAGAGAGATGAACAGGAGGGGTCATAACATGGTTCGGTTACAACAGCAGAAATACAAAACGTTACACACAAACAGCAAGAAACAACAGCTGGGCAGCTGGGCAGCAGCGCACAGTGCCAACAGTGGAGATGGAAATAGACAAAATGCTGTTGTTGTTGCTGTCAGAGGGCATATTCACACCGACTGGTGATATGTCACCGTGTGAGATGTGGAGTCTGCTGATGGTAATTAAACACAACTGAGCCGGAGGCCGACTGAGCTGTTAGGGGTGAAGGTTTCAGGGCATAATTTCACGGGAATATAACCCTGTTTTCCTCCGATTTCTTTGTGTAAATGATGCTTAATCTTAACCAGCGGAGATTTAATCCAACATTTTACTGGTTATAATGTTGTAGCTGAATATTATTTTAGATTATGTCAAATTTTAGTCAAGCGTTAATTCTTAAAATTCATTCTCTGAGGTAGAAATGAATATCATATATCAAACCAGAACAACACTTATGTAGGTCTGGTTTATTATTGTTAAAGCACCTGTATGGTTTCTGCTCACAGATTTTCTATTTTGTTTGTTCATAAAAAAAACAACTTTAACAAAGACAATTCAGTTGCTCCAGTTTAGTTTTGTGTCTCGGAGTGACAAAAGGTTTATCAGGTCACTCAAGGAAAATAAATTCTTAAATTCTAATTAGAATTCCCAAGAAATAAGCAGAAACTCAAGATGAACTGTGTGTGTTCAAAGTCATGAATCTGTTCGGATGAATGAAGTCATTATATTAAATATTTCAGTTTAAATACGACATGAAATTAAACATTAGATGCAGGTGATTCTATTATTCATGCAGTCGCTACTGTGGTCTGTGTTTCATGCTGTAGAATATTAAAACGATGCAGTTTTAAAGGAAAAGTTCACAGTTTTTCTGCATTAAAACAGTGGTCAGCTGCCCAGACAGACACCAACACAGGTTTTGTTTGCTGTAATTATTCCTTCTGTTCACACCGACTATTAAAAGATCTGCCTGATCAGTTGGGAGTGGAGTTCACCGGTTAATATAGTTTCAGAAATCATATCAGAATGTGCAGATGCTCTGCTCCCAGATGTTCTAAACATTTCAGTAGAAAATAACCAGGTTCAAATGAATATGCTGCAAATACTCGCTTTTATATTGATTTAGAATTAATTTTCCCCAATAAGTCTTCAGGCAGAGTCACAAACAGGAGGAACAATAACAGCACAAGAATAAACTGCTTCAAAGACCACACAGGCTCCGACCTGAAAAACTGTGAACGCATCCTTTAAATGGACACTGACAGATGTGTCAGCCGGGTGTCGAGGCTCATGAGTTTATATTCAGAAACAACACACACCCAAACATACTGTACACACACATACACACAACCTTTAGCCTGCTCCGTCACATCAGCAGGGCAGCGTATCTCATCTTTCTTATCCCATAATCCTCCGAGATAAACTGCACGCACAGATGTGACATACAACAAAGAATTAAGTAATAGAACGCATCCATCACTCCACAGAACCAGGAGACGGTTTATAAGTCAGAACGAGCTCACAGCTGCAACATGACCGGGAATCTGTGCTGCTAATTTGGATGAACATCTAACGTAAAGGTTCTGTTTGGCTCCTGTAGAACTTCTGCTGCCAAGTACTGAAAACATGTGATGAGACACCTGCTGCACAAACTGTACCGGAGGTCTGACGCTCAGAGTTCAGATACCTGAGACCCCGTTCCATCTGCACCCTGCTTTACTGTGAACTCTCAGCCTCATGCACCCGGATGTTCCAGTGCATCACAGGATTAATCAGTTTGTTGTTTTATGAAACATAATCCAAGATATAGAAAAGAACATGCCTACTATCTTTGTTACTGCTTAATTTTCACTTCTGAAAATCACCTTTTGGTAAATTGATAACAATTGATTTCTAAGTGACGTTTATTAATCTTTAAAGCAGCATTTTAACGAGTTCTTTTTGTGATAAAAACAAATACTTTAAATGCTCTTCATCTTTTAGGAGAGTAAACTGAGTGTTTTTGGCTTCTCCACTGTTGTTTGGATTTTTTTCCAACCTGCCCATATTTCTTCTACATAACTGCAGAGACAATTAAGTATTCTCTGTAGTTTAATTAACAAATTAGGTCCACACACCATCGTGAAGGCATACTGGAAGGTGGTTTTTTTAACGCTCACATTCACTGAGCAAAAGGAGTAAATAACTTACATGTACATGCCATGCTGTGTTATTGTAAGATTTTCAAACTAAACTGGGAAATTTTAGTCCTACAGGTGTTTTCTGCCTCTTAACGTTCATTATGGGCTGATGCTGATATTTCTTTTTAAGGCCTTTACCAGCTGATATCATTGATCATCCATTTTTTGAGAGCACTTTGGGAACTTGTGAGGCTTTATTGTTGTTTGCTGGCGTTCTAAAGCCCAAATAACTAATTTATAACAATTATAAATCATCATTAGTTGCAGACCTACTCAGAACTCAGTTGGTGATGGATCAGAAGTAGCTACTGGCTCATTTTAACAGCTTTTGTGGGTCTTCCATTGCCTCTCTGTCACCTAAGCAAGCAGTAATCAGGTATTGATAGAAATTCAGTTCTGTGAAATCGAATAAAGCACAATAAATAGAGCACAAACAATACAACAGATCTAAAAAGGTGGAGGCCGAAGCTACAGCTTATTATAACTCTACAGAATTAAGTAATAAAACTACCAGCAAACTGAGACCTGCCTCTGTCTCAGCTCTAACCTCCACCACGCCCCCCTCCGCTGCCTCCTCTGTGAACTCTACAGTCACGACTCTGCTCACAGTCACACGTGAGGACGTTTCTACCAGCTCAGCCTGGTCACACAGCCAGACACATGGCCGCGATATCCAATCCGAGAACCTACTGTATATGCTTCATCGGTGTCCAGACGCAGCTAAACATATCCGCTGCTGATGCTTCTTCTGCACCTCTTTATTCGACACCGTGTGTTTGCCGAGCAGACAGATGATAATTTTTTGCTGCACACATGCACGTCCTCTAATGTAATTTAAAACTAGGCCTGAAAATGCAGAGATCTGCTGGCTCAAACCTGGTTTCTGTATCCATGAGCTGCCCACATTTCCCTAAACCGCCCCTCTGCTCGGATAAGATTTCTGCTGCACTGGCAGCTTTTCCTGTCACTGCTGGCTGCGATCAACGCCACAAGATCCGGTTACATATGAGTTCCACCTACACAAACACACGGACCGACACACACGCTCACACTCGAGTAAACATTACGTAAAATGCATGCACGTGCAGCAGGGAGTGATGGGACGAACCAACACTGAGGTGTCTGCAGCTTGTCGTGTTGTGTTCATGCATGTGATGCAGATGTGTGTGGATGGGGTTACCTGCATTGTGCTTTGCCAAATACTTGTCTTTGTACTGCTTCTTCTTCTTGCCAAACCAGGTGCAGCTGGCCTGCTGCTCCTGCTTGGTCTTCTCCATGGCTATACAGGCCACTCGCCTACAACACAAACACACAAACAGTATTGGATTCAGCATTTTGGAGCATTTTAGTTGTGGAGAAAAAAACTATCTGTAGCATTAGCCACGCTTCCACTGCAGGAACCTTTTTTTTTGTATCATCCTCAACAACTTATTCAATCAAATTTTCATTTTTCTAGCTGTGTCTATATGATTTATAGTTGATATAACAAAGTAAGATTTTAAATTTCCGTATGTTCTACTCATCAAAGACTCTGTGCATTACCAATGTTTATCTAGTCATAGAACAACCCTGTGCAATACTGTTGTTTTACACATTCAAAGGAACCTGTGCAATCTATGAAATTTCCTACATATAGAATAATCCGTACAGTATTTTTTATTTTACATTTTCTGTGCCCCTGTATTGTTTGCATTGTCCTCTGCTGCTGAAACACTGTAAATTTCTTCACTGTGGCATTACTAGACTTATATTAAAAGTATAAAAAAAGATTACTTAACTTGATCTAAGTTGTTAAATGCAGATGACTGATATCATTTTCTTAGATAATAAACACTTCCAGTATTGTAGACATTATTATAAATGTATTATATTATAGTTTTTAACAAACTTCTACACACTAATTTAGTAGCAGGTTTCTGTGCTAGATCTTCATGAATATATTTATTTCCAAATAGACTTTGTTAGACAGTTTGTGGGAGTTTGTTTGGAACTTTTGGATTATTTTTTTTAGACTCTTACTGTTTAATACTGTTGAAACTGGAGGAGGTGGGAAATTTCCCTTTTTGTAAGTAGCATTGTGGGAGCTTAGCAAACAAAAGGGCACCATGACAAAGCCTATTGTGATGCTTAATGACCTCGGGCCAGCGCATACGTGTTAAATCAAACTGGGATCCACTAGGACTGTATTATTATATGAAAGGGTCAAAAATGTCAAACACTAATGGACATTTTATCGACCAAACAACTAATGATATACCTGAGAAAATAACTAAATAACTGATAGATTAATTGACAAGACATGAGTCGTTAGTTGCAGCCCTGTTGGAAAGTTCCCAGACACAACTAAAAGTTTCAGGGACTTGTGGTGTAAACATGGTTTAGGTCTTCCAGCCATCATCTTTGAGTTTGTGTTTGTTTCTCACCACTCCTGCAGCTCAGGCGATGGGATGAGGCCCGCTGTGCCGTTCTTAGTGTTCTCCAGTTTGCCCTGCCACCAGTTGTGGTCATCCTTGGATATGATCTGGATGATGTCGCCCACACGGAAGCGAATGCCGGCCTCCTTGCAGGGGATGAGCTCGTCTTTGGAGGGGTCGTACTCAAACTGGGCCCTCACGTAGATCTGTGGTGAAAATGGCCGTCATTACAAACATGAGCCGACTGAGCTATGAGGGGTTTGGACAGGAAGTGCTAAGTCAAGAAGTGGATGATGTGAGTGTCGGCGGAGGTGCGGAGAAATGAGAAGAAAGATAAATGTGGCTCGATGGTGTTCACATCATGACAGCCAGGCCTGAAGTAATGAGCAGAGGATTCTCAGGGGGTTTACTATTGCCGGATGGAAACTGGTTTCCAAGGAAGGGCGAGACAAACCCAGACACTGCTGGGTATTAATGAGCCTCTCAACACTCTGGCAATTACGGCACAGGCATTGTTTATGTGTCCATTAGATCAAAACAAAAGTCATTATCCTCCTTTAAAACATTTCAACCACACAGCCGCTTGTTGCCGTTTTGCACTCTGTGTGAAAAAGAGCTGGTACAAGTGTTTGGGACAAAAGTATACAGGAAGTTACTGGTTTTCTTTTTTTCATTTTTGGGGGAGTAGGGGGGGAGGAGCTGTCTCTTACCTTAACAGACATTTTGTCCTTGATTGGAGGTCTGGATACAATCTAGGATTTGAAAGCATCACACATGTCATGCAGCAAAACGGCTATTAAACGTCTAAACAGCAGTATGGTGGCCGAGGCTGGTGGAGGGAGGGAGGCCAGGAGGGGTGATGGGGGTGAGACAGGACAAGGGTGAGGCACAGCTCCTCGTTCGGAGGGACAGAAAGTCAGCTTTCCCTCGTAGCACTTGTCAATATTTAAACTAGGAGACGCTTCAGTGGTCCTGAGCTCTGCAGCTCTGAGGCTCTGCTGCCCCCTGCTGGTTCACAACATCCTCTGATGCTTTCAGTTCATCTCTGGGCAGATTATTCCATCTCAAATCTGCTCCACCTTCTCTGATTTGCTTGAAACTTTTATATTATAAACTGTGGATGTTTAAAATAGTACCTGTGAAATTTTAGATTTATCTATCAAGTACTTTCCGAGATATATATACAGACGCATTTTGAAACCCCACAACTCTACTTTTACTTCTACTTGGATTAGACCATCTACCAGTACTTACATTAGTCATACCTGCTCAATCAGTTATGAAAGAACGAAAACTATTTTGTCATTTATTGATATTTTAGCATTCTTGTGATCAAGCGTTTCATATTATAAAGTATTCTATGTGATTAGTTTTGTGTTATAAATATCACTAATTGACTTCTGTATTATTAATTTTTTTGGTAATCTGTCCTCAAACATGGTCATGACAGCTCCCATTTAAAAAAAAAAAATTCAATTCACACATAACCAGAATTTATTTGATCTATTTGTCCAGTACTGCAGATTCTGAGTAAACAAATAACAGTGAAATTTCAGACATTGAAATGCAGCTTCGACTTTCAATGTGCGAAAAATGCTGCTTAAAGTAGGGTCTAAGTGCAATTAAAAAGAAAAACCTTAATTTCAAAATGCATTTAATGTATAAATTTCACAAGTATCTTTATAAGTGTGTATATTTTATGCTATAAAATTGTCAAAATCAGAGACGGTCGAGCAGAAATGGTTCCATATATGTGCTGATTTGAGGTGGAATCATCCAGCAATGACAGAGTGAGACAGCATGACTTTGGATGGATGGATGTTTCTCAAAGGGAACGAATCACGAATGTGTCAGGAAGGTGAAATGACTGTTAGGGGAGATTTTTAGTTTGCTTTACTTGGACGCAGCTGATGTCCTATCAGCTGTTTAACCATCACATCCTCAAACGTTACCGCAGTGAACTAACATGTGGCTGTGGTGGTTTGTGGCTCTGCAGGGTTCAACAATGCCTGTGCCATTGTTACCATAAACACAGCTAAAGAGGAAGGTAGTGAGGTGATGCTAGTGGTCACTGATGCTACAAGTAGAGGTCTTCATGGGTTCTTTTAGAGTCAGGCTGGATAAACATCTGGCTCAAAGCTGTATTCTGTTCCGTTGTAGTGACTTTTAGAAAATGCTGTGAGGATATTTAACACTGGGGCTGTGCAGTAAAGCTGAAAAATGTATTATAATAAAATGTTTTTTTTCAGTCGATCACGGCTAATACTTAATGACCTACTTTTAATAAAGACTTTGACCACTTTAGTCCATTTATCAAGGTACAGAGGCATTAAAAAACACACAAATATATAGATTTGCACGCATGAATGAAAATATTGAAGGATAAACGGTTGATCTCGCTTTGATGCACATAAATTAAGAAAAGGTGTAAAACTTGGAGGTGCATGATGTTGACCAGGATGAAGCTGGTTCTGGTTCTAGTTAAGGCTTTGAGTCTTTTCATTCTGGGCTTTCATGTCTGTTTGCATTTGATGCATTGAAGTGAAACTATCAAAAACTTATTATCATGAAACATCCATCACGGTAAAATATCTCATTTAGTACATGAGTGTAGTGCTGAAATGATGAGTTCTGATAGTTGTTTCGGTCATTTATGAAGTATTAATTGCCAAATACTCCTTTGGAATCAGCTTTTAAAAAGTGTTTGCCACTTATTTCTGTTTTAAATCATTCTAACTTCAATATATTTGAGTTAGGGTTAGATATTTACATATTTTTTGCATTTAACCTACAAAATACAACTCTGATCACATGATACGTCACAGTAAGAGCAGGAGGATGCGGTTTTTAGGGGTTTAGGTCCACCACATTCTGGATCAGGTCTGATTATCCACAGGCCTTGTTTAGACTTTCTGATTGTGCTGCGGCACCTGGTGTTTATTGTTGTTATTGAATATTTAATAATGAATAATTACAGCTACATAGATAAATGTAAATTGTAAGCAGAAAATCTGAAGCAGGTGTGTGGTAAAATAAGTTTTAAAAGCTTTGAGTCAGGTTTTTCCATGAGTTTGGTTTCCGATTGCAAACTATCCGACTTGTGCAGGCCTCTACATGAGATGCTGAACATCAATGACCACTGCAGTGGATATTTGCGTTCCTAAAGGTGTTTGGTCCGTGGAGGGGAGGCGTGGTTGTTACAGATGAAGGATAACCAGGATGTGTGTGTTGTGAGCGACACAGTTAGTCTGGATCTATGGCTTCCTTCACCGAATAGAAATACACAGACTGATGTATCTGACCGTTTTCCTCTCAGACTCAAATGGAAGCATTATGTTCTCCAAATCAATAAAATCTAATTTCCCCAAACGCCCTCAAAACAGAGCTTAATTTGAATCCAGATGCACTGTGTCTGCTGCTCTCTTTGGTCTGGTAAACTCTGAGCAGCTGCAGCTTGTTCTCCTGGAAATTATAGAATTACATGTAATGCTTTCTGGCCTGGGACCAGAACTTAGTGTTTTCTGCGTTTTCCTGACTGTGAAGAAATCTCAAAAAGACCAGAACAGCAGTAAACTGATCCTGTTGTCAAGTTGTGTCTGAGTCCAAAGCCTGATTCTTCCTCTGAGCCGTGGAGCTGCTCTGGATGACATGTTTCTTAAAACACGGGCCCCGTGGTTTATTTAGAAACAGACTAATAACATCGATCACCGTGACGGTCTCCGGGGAGTCGTTCCTGTAAAGTGTTGAAGGCTGAAAGTGATTGATTTTATTTTATCGGTTATTTTTGCGGGGACACGATTAAAAGGAATTGCAGCAGAGTGAGCCGGCGGCTAATTTACATCTGTTCTCTCTGGGCAGGCAGAAGAAACACAACCTATAGGGAAATACGCTACACAAAGAGACACACCAGTCTATCAGGGTGGGATAATAAATACGATAAGTGCGATAAATACAAGGCAATCACTGGTGCTGACACTTGAGCTTGAGACTCGTTTTAAAGCTTCCCGAGTCTCTAATATTAGCGGGTATAGAATTCCACTTCCCCGCTGCTTTGACTGTAAAACCAGACTGATCGAATGCTGTCTTTCTCTAGCAGAAGCCACAGTCCTGACAGTTAAAACTTGCAAGATTATGACTAATTTCAAACGTCAGGCTCACATCAGAGTAACCTGCCTGTGACTTAGCAGTAAGACAGAAGGGAAAAAGAACAGTTTGTACAAAAAGCTGAGCAGCAGACGGGGACCACTTTGAAATGATTAAACTTTACATCTCTCACAGCCCTTCTGACAGGTTTGTGTCAGTTATAAAGCCTCGACACGAATCTAATCTGAATGGTGACATACATACAGACTGTTGTACTAATATTAAGAGTAAAGTTTTAATTATGAATCACTGCTATGAGAAACGTGTCATCCGGTGCAACTGTGTGGCTCACTGAGGAGTAAAATACATCAAGCTTTGGATCGACAAATTATTCTTAACCCTCTGAACTCCAAGCAGCGGTTTCTGGGTGTTTTATTTGATCCTGTCACATTTTTACTCACTGTGGGCTCATTTTTCACTGCAATATAAAATCCTGCATCTCTATGGAAACAGAACAACCACAGATAGACATAGAGAGAACTCAGAAATGTATTTTGTGCAGTATGACACAATTAAATTGCCATTAATAATAATAATAATAAAAACTGTAAAAATGTAAGTAGTAAAGTGTCTAAAGCAGCGGCCTCCAACCACCTGGCTGCACAGAAAGAATACAAACGTTTTATTTTATTTCTGGCGGAGTCCGCAGGGTGTTTTATTTTGAAAAATGACTAGATCGTCTTCCCGTCTGTGCTCGTTTCCGCACTTGACTCGTCAATCTAACCCCCTGCCAAAATTAATAAAAAACAAACGTCTCTGGAGAGCTTCTTTGAAAAGAGGGAGAGACTTAAAAAAGTAAATACGCATTTAGCATGAAAAGTAGTTTTATTCATTTAGGATTTTTTTTAAATTAAAAAATTTTAAATTAAAAAAAAGTTGCAACCTTTTTTGCACCACGGACCCGTTTCAAGCAAGATAATTTTCTTCGGACCGGTTATCGTGCATTTTTCACACTACTCTCTTCTGCAGTACGGCAAAATCATAATGCCTTAAATCATAAAAAATAAACACTTAAGTTGAATTCAGTTGTTTATTTATGTACTTTACTAAAGCTGGAAAATCCTTACCTAATATGGCGACCGTACAGACGATAGATATTCTTCTATTTCACATCATCAACTCAAGATGTTTCACCATGCTGATTGTATCTTACTTCCTCCTCTCTATCCTATTTTTGAGCCACGCTGCATTTATTTATTGATCAAGTGTGTTTGATTTTCCTTCCTTTCAATCAGTTTGTTTTCATAGTTTCATATCCTCTGTCCTCCGTGTCTCTAGTTCAGTTGAAAAGTCAGAATTTTCCTCACAAGACTGTTGGCGCAGAAGTTTTAGTTTTTCCACAGGATCTGTTTTGTGCAGTGTATTTTGGGCAATTTTTATAATTAAACATGCAAAATAAAGTGATTTTAGATTTGGTTATTTTTTCCAATGGAACCACGTATCAGACATGATGTGTTTGAGGATCATCAGAAAGCTGAAAATCTGACGATTCTTTCTGTTTTGTAGTTTCTAGCTGTCAAAAACGGCATAATTTGGACGATTTTTTAAATGAACTTTTGCAGAGTTCAGAGGGTTAAATGAGTTTATATTAAACTAATGAGTTTTGTGAAGTAGGAAAGAGGTTTGGGGGGGAAACTGAGACACACACTTTGTGTAAAGGGGAGGGATGCAAGCGTTGTACAGGGAGCTAGTGAGTGCAGGTGAGTGAATCAGTTACCTGTCGACCTTTAGGCTGGATGGTGGATGGCAGGTCCTGTGGAGGTAAACCATTGATGACAGAAAAACATGATTAAGCAAGATACAAACGTTAAACTAAAACACAAAGAACACTTTAGAGAACACAAAACTTGTGCATGCACATTCCTTTGCAATCTAACTACTGGTGGTGAGAGGAAAAAAGAAAAGACAGAAGAGGAGAGGAGAAGGTGGAGACCTCGTCTGTTAAAGCACATCTGGCTGTGGAGCAACCAAGCAAGCACAGAGCAAGCGAAGCAGCTGCAGCATCACGACCACAGTGTCTGTCTGGAGCCTCGGCAGGAAACAAAGGAGCTGCACAACCTGGTGAGGTTTAGTGTGATGCAGAGTGGGAGCACTCAGCGTGTCCCCCTGCAGCATCGTGACCACCTGAGGCCTAGTGTGTCAGCATCGAGGCTCAGCCACAGCAGCTTTAAGAGGCACACCAATTTGTTAACTGAGATATCGGACACGGGGGCCTTCGGCTCAAACAGACGAACAGGGATCAAACCTGCGGCGCGACCCGCCTACTTCTACTCCTACTGACGCTACAACGCTAAATGAAACACAACTCAGGATGGATGGACATCTGCACGGACTGACACATGTAGAAGTACCAGGACACATCGGCGCGACACATGAGACGCACCGGAGGGCAGAGAGGAGACAGAAAATGTTGTGGGTCTGTTGTTGGGGGGTTCTGGGGTCCTTACCAAGATAGAACTGTTAATGCTGGAGTGGCCATTAGCAGGGGACTGCCTGGAGGTGGTGGGGGACTCTTTCTGAAATAAGACACACAGGTCAGCAGCGCACAACCAGCACACACACACTCACACACACACTTCTGTAGGCGATGGAGGGGGATGTATTTGCAGGACACAATAGAGACCCACCACAGTGCTGACGTAATGAAATGCGTCAACAAGACATGGAGACGGCGTCGGCAGCAGGACTCCAGCCTGCACGGCCTCACATCACCACAGGGGGGCGCTATGCTAACAGGATCTGAGCAGCCGAGCGCATGAGGTCATCACTAACAGACTGTAAAGACACGACTAACTGTCTCAGCCGGAGAGTACAGGACGACCAGAGGAGCTGGAATCAGACTTAAATGAGTTTTATGGAACCTGGAACGACATGATGACTGCAGCTATTTAGGATTAAATGTGGGAATCAAAAGAAAATGCAACAGATGACAACTGAAATAAGAAGTCTATGCAGAGATAATGAGTAAAAACAGCTTTTAAATAAACTACTAACTTGAAAGTGTCATTCAAAATCCTTCTCGTGATGAAAAATGTACGTTTGTGAAACATGCAGTTATATTTGGTCGTCCTTTGTGAGCTGAATCAAAGCAGAGTTGCGGTTTGCGTGTTTTACTTTTCAACATAAAGGAGCCTAAATGAAGACGACCGCTCCGACCACATACCAAGTTTAGATTCTTTGCACTGGTGTCTCTTTTTTTAATCCATCCTAAAATAATCTAATTACATATAAGGGTTTCATGGTCAGGTGCCAGACTATACGAGTAAATTCCCTTCTGTCCTTAAAGGCCTTTTAGATCTGTAGAGTTGTTTCTTTTAGCTGCTCCAGAGTCTACTCAGCTTTACAACTGCTTCCTTTAGGATTTAATACATTTATACTGCTTTAGTTCATGAACTGCTGGTTGGTTTCTTGGATTTCACCTCCTCTGGGAAGATATTTGCTATAAAAGTGCTAATTAAACACAAAGTCCAGTCACCGTCAAATGTCTAGAAACTTCTTGGAGTTCAGAGGGTTACATTTTTCAGAATAAACCCTAAAAGTTTATATACAATACAAATTGACCCAACCAACTGAAATAATAAATAAAAATGTATTATATATTAAATTAAGACTATATAAAGTGATTTGCAAAACAATATGAAGACACTTTCAATAAATTAATAACTATTATTATATTATTTATAATTTTAGTCTAAGATTTACTGTCTGTAAATAAGTGCAGTTAATATAGTTAATTTTATGCATTTAATTATTTTTTTTAACTTATTTTTTTGGTGCAAATCCAACAAATACAGTGATTCTGTAATTGTTGTGACAGGCCGAAATATCATATCATATATCACACAATAAAAAATAATATGCTATAATAAAATAATTTAATAAAAATAATACAATATCATATAGAGTTACTTTCCACTTCACATGCATATTTAGTCTTTAGAATAAAATATTTTAAAATCACTATTTAAACTGGTTCCTGTTGTTTACAATTTAGTGCAAAAAGGTTTTTTCCACTTAAAATAAATCTAAAATCAGTCTTTTTCCTCTTAACCAAGTGAATTTTGTACATTTGATTATTTTACACACACGCTTACTTTGTTCACCTCTTTGTTTACTTTTCAAGAACGTCTGCACCGTGTGAACAAGCATCCTGTCAGTCAGAACTCAGGGTACATGGGAAACTACATGACGGCATTTCAGGTCTCCTGGTCGTCCGTGTTTATCCGTGTGATCGAGGCAGGAGGAGGTGTTTCTGTGAAGTATTTGCATTTTTGTCTGCATGAGCGTAAGTGAGTGAAGTGTGGTCAACATCTGTTCAAATAGGGGGGTGGACAAAATAGCAGAAACACCTTAGGGAGCAACATTCCTGCTGTTCATGCTCATTTCTTAAGCAACTTGCGTTTCTTTACTTGTCTTGTTTCAGAGCAGAATTTTTGAGCAGTGAGTCGCTGCAGTTCACGTCTGGCTCTTTTTTAAATTTCAAGGTCTTATATTTGCTTTATCCACTGTATTTTATTTTATTCAGTTATTTTTAAATTCTTTATCTGCCTTCCTTGTACACATTTGTTTACGTTTTGTCTTGTGTAGCCAGACTGATCAAAACTGAGGATTTAATGAGGATCTCTGAGGCATTTTCTGTGTATATTCCTAAAGTGAGAAACAACTTTAAATTAGTCGTGCATATCTAAATTGTTCTGTGTCAGCCCCATTATTATTTTATAGGGGGGAAAAACTTCTTTGACTTGTTTTAAACCAGTCACTATCGTCTTGGGTGGCATTTAGCCCAGGATGCAGCAACAGTACCCCCAAAAACAGCGATGGGGGAATGTTTTGGTGGACATTTTCAGCATGTAGGTTGCTGCTTGGAGGTTGTTTTTAAAAGTGGTAGCACACAGATAGTGAAAGAGGGGGAAACTTATACCTGAAGTCTGCATTTACCGACTATTTGAACTGTCTTATGAGCTCGTCGCCTGAGCAGCACTGACCTGTATAAAGGTGGCAGTGCAATTAAAGCTTGATTCATTGGTTTTTTTAAGCTTCTCATGCAACTGGTGTATTCTTTTAGAGCTGTATGTTGACTGTAAAACTGAAAGAATGAGTTAAGACACTGTGGAGCTGATAGTTCAGATTTATGGTCATCTCATCCAGCGATTAGTTTGGTTTTCGCCTGACAGTTACGTCTGATGCTGCAGATTTTATTTCTACTTTAAATTAATCTGCTATCTTTGCAATGAACGCAGCAGTTTTTACAAATTGTCTGACCGACTGTAGAGTTATTGAATTGTAAGTCGTCAGCATGTTAAAGCTTCGTCCCCACTCTACTGTCTTTATTTTTGCCTCCCTGAAGCATGAAACTCACATGAAAACACATGCTAATTTCTGTATTTAGTAACATTTAACAATAAATGTAAACGCTCCATTTCACAGCGTACAGTTTAATACAGCAAAACTATTTTTTACTCTTTCAAAAATGGATGTAGAGCCGAACAGTTAATCAATTTCAAATTAAAACTGCGATTTGAAACGGTGCAATTAGGAAATCGCAAAGGCTGCAGTTTAGGATTTATGTGATGGAGTGTTTCTGATCCAGAGTTTAAACTGTCCTGTCAGTGGTTTTATGAATTCATCTGTGAAAATCACACTTTTGATGACATCTCGCATGTTTTAAATCTGTCACGGCGAATATTAAAAGGAGGGTTCACTTCAGATCGCTGTGTCTGTCAGTAAAATGACATATTTTCTCATTAAATAGCCTCCCTGCTCTCTCTGATCATCAGCACTGTTTTAATGCAGCTGAATCACCATTTAATTGCTCTCATTTACATATTTTTCAGTTGCTATAAGTTAGAATTGTGTGGAATATGAGCGCGACGGTGTTAACCAGCAGTCATTGCTGCTGCAGATAAAATCATTACTGTGTTATCACTACATCGCCTGACAAATGGCAGCAGCTGTGCTCTGAGATGGGCCGCGCTGACATTTAAAATGAGTGATGACAGAGACAGCCAGAGGCTCCCCGGGTTGTCATTACGAATGTCTCCATCAACTTTCGCTGGATCCGATCCGATATTTACCTAAATGCTGATTAAACGTATCTGAAAGCTGCAGCCTCTGAAAGTGACAAACTTAATTTTTCACCAGCTACTTGGTCGAGACGCGCGGCTTCTTTCTCTCAGCTTAAATTATTGATACGATGGAAGTTTAACGGGGGAGAAGGAGACGCGAGGCAGCCAGCCACGGAGGAGACGTCTCAGCCCGTTAGACGTGTTGGGACTCCAGAAACACTCAGGAGTGATGCTTCGTTTAACTCGTAAACAATCTTTGGCAGAGTTGAGCCTGCAGAAGCTACCAGACCCGAGAAAAGCAAATTAACCACTTTTATAAGAACAAATTATTACTCAGATTCACAGCTTTATTATTACACTAGTTAGTTCATTCTCCATCAATAATAACACTGTAGGGTCTCAGCCTTAATATGTATTAAAGTAGTATTTTATATAAGTTTTGTGGAGTTTAATCCTTAATATGTAGATTACTCGGATATAATGGCACCTTCAGGGTCGTAACTGTGATGTTCAGGCCTGTTAGGTGACTGTTATAGCACCAATCATAATTGTTTTTACTGGGAGGCACCTAAATGTGCCTCATAGAAATGTTTCTTATCTTGTTTATGTTGCATGTTTAGGATCTTACTCATTCGTTTTCATTATTCGACCAACTTGACATTTGTTTCTGTATAAGCTTTTCGAAAGATGCTACACAGATACAGTTATTATTATTAATATTGTATGCAGAGAGATGGATGACACACAGTAGAAGCCAGAGTTTAAACTTATGACACAAATTTACAGGCTTATAATTTAATTTTTGGGGTCTACTTGAAGTTGTGTCTGTTAGAAAAAACAAAAACTAACTGGTGAGTTGGCACAGCGAAACTGAAGGAACACTGGTGAAATACCGTGACCTCAAATCTATAAATAAAGAGATGTAGCTCCAGAAGAAGCAGTGACTGTGCCGAAGCTGATCTTTCTTTGTTTTAGGGCGTCCAAACATGCAGATGAGTTACTTTGGTGTGGACTTTGGGCTTTGTAGACCTTTAACACTCACACTAAAGCAGCTATATGTGACACTGAAGGAAGCATATGGGCTCTTTAAGGTGATATTGATCCATTATATGGCCCTCATACTGATTCTTAGGATCAGTTTTCCATCTGTCGCATCTAAACAAGCTGCAAATGTTGAATCAATGTCATGTGAGACCCTGAAACGTTTCTAGTGGACCATCAGTGAGGTGTTCCTGTCACTCTGTCCACCCCTGCAGTGTGTCTGTGTGCAGTGTTTGTGGTGTTGTGTTCGGTGGGCAGCAGCAGGATCACACAGAGAGGTGTGGCTCATTCCCGGACCAGAGGGGGAGGATGGGGGAGATAGTTCCGGTATCTTGGTTGTGAAATTGGTGTGCTGAATATTAGACCCAGCCCCAGCAAAAAACACAGCAACACAGTCACACACACACAGCACACTCCAAACACACCACACACCTGGGTTTTACACACACACACACACACACGCTCAGTAACCAGGCGAGCAGTTAGTAACCAGATCAGGAGCTCACAGTCAGCAGTAAGAGGAGGAGGAGGAGGAAGAGGAGATGTTACCTCACACGAGGAGCCCTGCGTCCGGTAACTCGGCACTATTTTGAAGGTGATGCTGCCTCGCATCTCCCTCTGTGGACACACACATGAGTACAGTGAGTTTAACTTCATCACGGTGCACACGTTCTGTATAGATGTAAATTATAGTGATAAACCAGTTAGCAGCCTGGCAGATTATCATGGCTGATATTTGGCATTTTTCAGAACATCTGTTTTGTTCTTTTTGTTGAACGACTATCAACTGTATCAACAATACTTCAGGTCTAATGCAGCCTCCTCTCTCTTTCTGTTGTCACTCTGTTGTCTCAGAATCACAACCAGGAAATGAACTACTTTCATAGCGGCTAAGGCTACGCTAACGGCTAGCAGCTGAGTTAGAAGGCAGCCACATTAACTTAAAAAAGAGTCCGGAAACAATAACTAATAATGATTTCAGATCTGGACCTTAGTGGACAATAACAGTGATAGAATAGCAGATGCAACTGCAGGAGACAAACTGTTGTTGATCTTAATCAGTCAATGTCACAGTAAATAGAGGAGACGTCACATGATGCTCTGACATCACACCTCCTATTGCTAGTATTCAGAATTAGTAATCCTTATTAATAAAGAAGTCTGAATGAGGTGTTCCCTTTATCACATGCTGTTAGAATAAAACATTGGCTCCACGTATCAGTTGTTGGTTTTCTAGATTACCAGTAATCTTAATTTGTATCGGCCCACAGTATCCCATATCAGTTGATCCCTACTGCATGTAATCACAGTTATCTTCAGAATATGTGAACACATGCTGGTCGATCAATAAGCTCTCATCAATCTCCAGTGTTACTTTTATAATGAAAAACAGCCACAGAAGTCGTTGGTGTCTCTTCATTTTGTTCAAACCGGTGGACAAAAAGTGTTTCACAGCTCAACAACCAACATGCAGATCATCTGAGAACAGCAGCTGACTGCTCTGTTAAGTTCCTCATTAGTTCTTGTGCTGCATCACCTGTTGACAGAACTTCAGAAATCATAAAGTCTGAGTCTGTTTTATCATTGCAGTAGAAAATAATCAGGTTCAAATGATTTAATATGCTGCAGTTACTGGCTGTTTACGCTGATTTGTAGTTCATTTAATGCTGTAAAGAGTCAGTGGAACATTTAGTTCTTCCACTGATAATGTTCCTTTTTTTCTCTTGTGACCAACTGATTGACTTTTCTTTGACGACAGCCCCAGAACTGACATATCTGTTACCTGAAGCTTTGGGCTACAAGTGTAAACAAACAAACTCATCATTTTAGTTGTGTTTGAACACCAATAAACTGACACCATGTCCACACTAAGCCAGCTAAAGTAGTAAACACAGTTAAATCTCAGGCATTAAATTGTTTCCTTGAACTAAATCTGGAGGATGAACAAAAAGAGACGCTACAGTTTGCTGATTTTACACTCGTTGGAAACTATGGAATCACAGGAGTGCCACATTAAATAAATAAATAAATGTGGAAATAAAAAGAGAAATAAATAAATGTGGAAATAAATAAATAAATAAATGTTAAAATAAAAAGAGAAATAAATAAATAAATAGGAAAATCTTCCTTTTTATTTATTTATTTATTTCTCTTTTTATTTCAACATTTATTTATTTCTCTTTTTATTTCAACATTTATTTATTTATTTATTTCTCTTTTTATTTCCACATTTATTTATTCATTCATTCATTCATTTATTTATTTATTTAATGTGACACTCCTGTGATTCCATAGGAAACTGCTAAAACCGGTTTCTAATTCCAGATGTTTTGGGACGAAGCTACAACTTGAAGTTCTCTCTGCTGCAATAATAAAAAAAAAATCAGTCAAAATGAAGGCAGAAGTGGTTTTATGTTTAATAAAAGGAGGAGACGTTGGTTTTTAACGTGCGTCCATCTTAAAGTCAACATTAGCTCTGCCTTAGTTGAGCTCTGGCCAACATGCCTCCCTCCACCTCCCCCGCAGGTCTAATTTTCTAGTCGTTCCTCATAAATAAAGACATAAACATTTACCAGCATCTTCTGCAGCTGCTCCACAGTCTGGTTGGCCACACTGATGCTGTTGATCTCCCTGATTTCATCTCCAACATGCAGCGTTCCTGAAGGAGAAAAGCGTGGTGGAAAAATTTAACCTTCAGCATTTATCACGTTTCTATCAGCTCCTTTCACATTTAATTGCAGCCACAGATTCCCTCTTTGTGTGCAGAATCATGCAGAGAACAACAGGAGATCTGTACCACCATCTTCCTCTAGATGCAGGAATTACAGCTGAAACATTTCAGACACTTGGATATAAACAATAATATCAATATCATTAGTAATATTGGTTTTTAATAGCTATCAGCTATCATGGGTAGCATTTCATTTCATGTGCATTGTCTCATATTTTAATATCTCAGGTGCAATATTTCACTCTTATGTATGATATTATCAACATAATGGACAATATTTCATTTTTATCTAATTATTTCAGATGCAGTCTTTCATATTATCATGCGTAATATCACTAATTACCTCAGGCTAACTGCCAGCATTGCTTTTTGCTGTTTTATTTTAGCTCGATTGTGTGATCTCAGTAATGTATTGCACCTCTATATTATTGCTTCTTAGCTGCTGCATTTTTAATGTTGTGTTAATGACGTTTTATCTATATTTTGCTCACACAACTGCAGCCACACTTACCAAACCACAAAACCGACCCAACAAAGAAGAAGAAGAACCCCAAACCTGGTTCCTGTTTTCCGTAAGAATACCTGTCTGCATGTCTGGTCTAGTTCTCTAATTTTACACACAGGACTAAACAGAACTGATCCACCCTCTGGATTTGTTCTTAAACTCTTATTAAATACTTAAAGACACGTTTTCGTCCATTGTTTTCCTTCTAATCAAGTTTCCACCACTAAAAAAAGAAAAGAAAAGACACACGTGTAATGATTTTCTTTTATCAACACGGCTTCAGTAGACATCCTTTGTAATCGAGGTGGGTTTTTTTCCAATTACCGCGCGACAAATCAGCCGGGGGTTAATTAACGAGACGCTGCCTTCACAATTAAACAGCAGAACAAGAGCGCTGTCAACCTGTTGTTTATTCCGAGTCTGTTTTTAATTCTCACTGAAACCCTTCTGCCTCCTGAAGGTTTGAACTAACTGTGGTAAAACTGTAGAAACAATAGAGGTGGAGGAGCGGTTTAAAACGTACATTACAGGAGATGAACACAAAAGTGGGCAGAATATAAATAAATAATATAAAAATAAAGATGACAGTGACAAAAAGTAAGATCTAATTAGAACTGAGGAAGATGCTTAAATTAACATCTTTCTGATAATGTGTTTATATATATATGTCTAATGTATCCATGAAATGATTGAACACACCGTTAGTTAACGAATATGATCGGATACATAAGGAGATATTATATTTAGTTTGAGGTGTTTACATGTGTATATTCACATGAGGCGAGCTCCTAATGACTACTCTCCCAGTCAACTGAGCAAAAATATAAATTTAGACAAGTCTTACAGATAGAAAACTCTCACATTACCATTAAAGTTTACGTCAGTTTAATCAATAACAATAAACATTGGCCAATTAAATGTCGCACAGCTCTTTGAAACCCATTCGAAACCATTTTAAATCCTGCTGAACATGACAACAACTCAGTAAATAAAAATTACAAATTAATTAATCTATGTTAATAAAATATTATTAATTAATTTTACTGAATAAACTGTCGACTTGACTTCCACATATCCCATATTACTTATATTTGTATTAGCGTGAGGTACACTGCAAAAAATTATGTTTGGGCTCAAAAAATTTTAAAAAATTAGTGGAGTTAATCTTTTTGAGTTATGAAAACTTCTAATCAAATTAAGTACAGCCAACAAACTATATTGAATTAGAAGAATTACCTTTTTAATTACTAGTTTTAAACATCTAAAATTATTCAGGTATAAGATAGAAGAAGGGATGTGAAATACTGGACACAAGGCGAAGAAAATTTTACATTATCAAGTCAGTTTATTAAGTTAATTCAACTTAAATTGATTATGATTCTGAACGCATGTTTTTAAGTTGACAAAATTTTTAAAAATTAGGTTACTAATAGGTAGGGGAGGGCACTTGAAACCCTGAACTAAAGCTGAATAAAAATGTCAAGTTGATTTAATTAAAGTTACATCAACTTAAATTTAGTGATAAAATCAACTAAAGCAGAAATTTAAGTGTAAATTAGACAAAATATTAAGTTGATGCAACATTATTAAGTCTGCTCAGCGAAATTTTTTACAATTTCTTTTTACAGTGTAGTGTCTATGATTTTTTAAAAATAGACAAAATAGTATATATATATATATACAGTATACATTTTTTAATATATCATTATTAATTATTTCATTATTTATTATAATAATAAAATGTGTATTATTATTTTATTGTCTATTTTTTTTAACCTTTGCAGGAAATTGCATCGTCACAGCAGCTACAGTCAGTCAAACATCTAACATTAAACTACTTAAACACAGAATCTATGCAAAGAAGTACTAAAACATGGTAAAAAGCTCTAATGAGATAATAAGACATTTGTAATATGTAATATAAAACAATATCCAGTGTGCAGAAATGATAGTGAGCGACAAATATATCTGCAGTTAAGGCTCCTATTTTCATTATCAGTTTCTTTTTGTTGTTTGCTTTGTTAAACTATCATCAGGTTACCAGGAGCTCATTGTCTTGTTTTGTCTACTGAGCAGTAAAAACTCAAAAATATTCACTTTACTTGGCAGCAAATCCTCAAACTGGAGAAGCTGGAAATCGACTGAATACTATTACTATTGTTTCAGGTCTGTATTTAATATTATCAGCTCTATTTTTTTAAGAACTGAAATGTTACGGTGGTATATTTCCATCAGCATGTATGGAAGAGTGAATCTGAGGGCCCCAGGAGTCGCATCAGACGAAGACGTACGTCAGAAGAAATCATAATTCCTTGTGTGAAGCCTTGCTTTGACTGTTTCACGTCTTTCACAGAGCACCACTCTCAAGGATGGATCCCTGCGTGCTTCACCGATCCTCCTGTGACTCACGCGGCCTTGTAGGAAGCGATTTATAAAATGCCCTTTATCGAGGTGTCGGCATCAGTGTCAGGTGTGAGCGGATAAAACTGTACCTTGTCTATGGATCATTCCCCCGTGCATTATCCTCGCAACGATGCAGTGGTTCGAGTCATTCATCTTCAGCGTGATGCCCTGCGGAGAGTCAACACACAGATCTGGAATCAGCACAAAGCTCCGGGAGGCTGCAGAAGCTTTCAGTGGTTTAGATTCTCATTAATAGAGAAATAAAGCTGCTTGTGTACCATCGGTTCGTCTGTGTTCTTCTGGAACTGGACCAGCCGGACTCTGGTGACGTTCTCCAGGTCCATGTCTCCGTTGGTGCTCTCCGGAGAGTCTCCGTTCAGGTAGGGCGAGGTGGGCGGAGGGGTCACCCTCAGGGCCTCGTCGCTGTAAACCTCGTGGGCCACCACGTCGTGGGCCTGCAGCAGGGCCTGTGGACGGACGGACAAAGAGTCAGAGGGAGGCCTGAGTCAGGCAGCAGCTACAGAAGAAATGAAACAGTGTTGGAGGGAGTATGTGGGTGATGAGGTTGAAGTATGAGGTGGAGGACGAACAGAATGTCACGATAATGCACGTTAAATAGAGAAAGCAACAGGTTATAGTCATTCCTGAACATTTAAAAACATTCAGGCCTTTTCAGTTTTGGATTTGATTTAATTTAAAGTAGATAAGTTTTTACATGCAGCAGGCCAAGAGTTTTAAAAACATCGGTCAAGACAAACAAGTTCACACGTTATTGATTAATCCTATCAGCCCCACTAAGTCTGCTGGTACCTTAAATGATCTGCAATGACTGGTTTGCTTAAACAAGGAACAACTGCAGCAATGGAGATTTTGAAGACTTTGCATTCAAACATTTAAGAAAAGTGTAAACTTGGTGCTCAAAGGAAGGATTACAGTCTGAAAAGAAAGTGATCGATGGTGAGGACACGTCAAAAACATCAACTCAGCTCTGCAGGTTCAAGTTAAAAAACAAGCATTAACGTTCTTGACAAGGACCTGACAAATGTGTTTTGAAAAAGCTGACAAAAAGCACAAATAAACTCTCATCACTTCCATGTAGCTCTTGTTTCTCATGGGTTTGGATGCTCTTATTATTAACCCTCTGAAACTGTTTCCAGGACTTTTTCAGCTCCTGCCTCATTTTAATTCACTGTGGGCTCATTTTTCACTGCAATATAAGGTCCTGCACCTCTATGGAAACAGCACAACCATGGCAAGAAATAAAGAGAACTCAGAAATGACTCTTGTGTGGTATAAAAGAAAAACAATACCATAAATAATAATAAAAAAAAAAATTTACGAAAATTGGAACCTGGAATCAACTTTGTTCTGGGTACCAACAGATGAAAATGGAGGCTAGAAATTTTACTATTTACATTTTTATGCACTACTCAGATCTAGAAAGATGTTGAATATGTATCGTCCAACAACTTTGTTCCTCTGTATCATGTTTTTGAGCCATGCTGCATTTATTTTACTGATCTCATAAGTGTTATTGTCCTCTTAGTCTCTCCTATTTGTCTCCTATCTGCTCTGCGGAAACACTGCCTGCAGTTCAGCCGAACAGTTGCTGAATTTCCACCACTTGTCTGTTGGTCACAGCTTAGTGAATCGTGGCTTCTCAGTTGCATCAAGAAGCACGAGTTGATTGTTTTGGCAATATTTAAATCAAACATGTAGAATAAAGTGATAGATGTCACATGTGATGAGTTCAAGGACCGTAGGAAAGTTAGTTTCTGGCTCATAAATGGTGTAATAATTATGTTTTTTTTAAAGATAACATAATTTCCAGCCTTGCCAGTGGGTTTTGAGGTTAAGAAGTTTAAAGACTCTCATGCAACAAGATAAATTTAGTGTAATCTCAGCTTAAAAACTGGTCACAAGCCACCTGAACATTAAGTGTAAATGCACAGGAGGCTGGCGTCATTCTGCAGTCGCTACAGAGCAGCAGGAATCTAATAATCCTCCGTCTAAACCTGCCATGCATTCAGGTATTCCCTCTATTCCACAGGTGCCTTTGGTCTGTTTGACTTGAAGCATCTCGACGGGTGTAGCTGCAGAGACGCCGCCTCTTTACGCCCGCAGAGTGTCGGACTGCTGACAGCCACGGAAGCCTCTGAGTGGCACTTTAACAAACCAGTCTGAACTTCAGAAGACAGCAATCAAACCTCAACAAAGGGGGGGAGCCCGTCGCCGTCTCCTCTCAGCAAACACACAGCCGAAGCCGAGGATCAGAGAGGCAGCGACACGAAGGCGGCGGCAGCCTCTCTAACTCCCATGTCAAAACACATCACGCACAAACCGAGCTTGATGCCGCAGGACGTACAGGAAGGTGAGGCGGAGTGAGCGACTGTGTCCTAATGAGGACGAGGTGAAGGGTTAACGGAGCCCTGCTCGCTGAGAGAGAGCCACCGAGTGTGAGAAAGTTAAAGAATCACAGGAAAAGAGACGCGATGAGGGATAACAGAGGAAGGATAAATTCTCTGAAATGTACCAACGACCTGATGTTTCTTCCCCGTCGACATCACTGCAGTTCACATGAACAATCACGTGAACTCAGAGTTGATGAAATAAAAAGGTTTAAAGGGTCACAGTACAGATGTTTGTTGTTAAATTACTCAACTAGTTCAAGTGATTGGTCCACATGTTCCCAAGGAAATATGTCAAACTGCTATTAGCTTTTCTGCTGCACACAGTTGGAACACTTTGCAGCAATCAGAATCGCTTTATGGCTCTCCGAGGGGGACGTTGCTTAAGTTGCTGCCTTCAAAGTCTTAGAAATTTAAGCAGCAGAAAAAAATATAAGATAAACATAAGTAGAAAAATATGTAAAAAAAATTATAAACATAAGTAGAAAAATGCATCCTAAAAATAAATATAAGTAGAAAAATATGTTGAAAAAAAATACAAACATAAGTAGAAAAATATGTGTAAAAAATATATATGTAAGTAGAAAAATATGTCAACAAAAAATACAAACGGTAGAAAAATATGTACTAAAAATACAAACATAAGTAGAAAAATATGTTGAAAAAAAATACAAACATAAGTAGAAAAATATGTAAAAAAAAAATTATAAACATAAGTAGAAAAATATGTAAAAAAAATTATAAACATAAGTAGAAAAATACGTCAATAAAATTATAAACATGAGTAGAAAAATATGTCAAAAAATTATAAAGATAAGTAGAAAAAGATGTCCTGAAAATATAACCTAAAGTAGAAAAACATGTCCTAAAAATAAATATATGTAGAAAAATAGGTACTAAAAGTATTAACACAAGTAGAAAAATATGTCCTAAAAATTTAAATATAAGTAGAAAAATATGTGTAAAAAATGTAAACTTAAGTAGAAAAATATGTCCTAAAAATACAAACATAGGTAGAAAAATATTTGTTCTTTTTATTTAACTTGATATATGGCATTTTTAGTGATTTTATTATTTTAATTTGCAGCCATTATTGCTTGTTGTATTGCTTTATTTTGAAAATCTTAACCTAATGAACTCTGTCTCTCCACTTTTGCTTCTCTGGTCTTTTTCCTCTTCGCTATTCATTAAAGCACTTTGTAAACTCTGTATTTAAAGGGTGCTGTTTCAATAGAGGTATTATTATTAGTCACATGACCCACTGAAAACCTCAACTTATTTCCACATTCAGCCTGTTGATTATAGATTTTTATATCTTTTAACATTTTGAAAGAGCCTCCCAGTTCCAATCTTGATGCTAAGCTACTCTCATAACCTCCCGGCTTCTTCTCTGCACATAATAACACAGTTTTTCCCTCTATGGAAGAAACACGTTTTCACAAATCGCTGCAGAAAGAAAAAAAGTACCTGTTGCTACTTAAACCTGCTCGTCTGCACCTCGCTGCCACTTGAACTCGCTGGAATGCAGAACACGTCAGTTTACGCTCTCGTAGCGCCATGAAGCCGCCGGGCCTCTGACCCGACACAACACATCGCATCAGACACGCCTTGCTGACCTCCGTCCACGCCTCCCCTCCCTCCTCACCCTCCTCACCCCATTCATCCTGATTACTGATCTTTAATCTCATCACTTCATACAGCTTCCTCACTTCCTTTCCACGTCTTTGTCTGTTTGATATTGATGAGGCCATTGATCAGAGATGGAACTCATGAAGTGATGGGATTAGCTGACAGCCCTAAAAAGGACTTTTCCTTGACGGGATTAAATCCTGCAGGTCGTCTTCAAACAACCGTCCACTCAAGCAGAGCTGATGTTAGACGTTGTCGAACATGTAACGTCCGTCTGCTGAGTTATTATCACTCCAGAAACTGAAACCAGAAGTTGAAATCTGACAAAGTGTTGCAGGAAATAAAGCCGTCTCTGTCTTGAGCTGATTCTAACCTCCTGCTGAGCAAAGGCAGAGGAAACGAGAGCATCTGAGAGGTTGTTAAATAGAGAAATATCTGCAGCTCTTCGCGTTTGTTAGAATGCCTGATGTGTGTTTTCTACTCACCATGAAATGAGGCTGGGTCAGTATCCGTCTGAGTTCTTTAGCTTCGTGGTTCTCTGGGTAGCAGGAGATCTCTTCCAGTACCTGAGGACACACAGACAGAACACTTTGTTTTCTTCTTCCTCCTCTTTATGCCCAGGTGGCTCGTACCTGTTTAACCTGCTGTAAGAAGCTCGACCCAGCAACCTCCACCTCTAACCTCCTCCTACGTCTCCACGGACAAACTGAGGCCGACTCCGGAGCCCGGTCAAGGCTTCGCTCCTCCTCCCGCTCCCCCCTTTTGACGTGACTTGGTTTGATGTCAGCTCCAGTTATGTTGCGCCTGACTGGTGAATGTGGCATTGTGGAGGTGAGGCCTCGGAGGGGGTTTACGTGTTTGTACTGAAACCTGGATGTGGAGCTACAATGGGATCTTTGCATCAAGTACGACTGCCGGGGACTGGGCGGTTTGTGAGCGTGTGCAGATCCAGCTATCGATCATCTCTCAACTGTAATAATCACATTTAAGAGCTCAAAGGCGTCAAATCATCAGGTTCCTTCTGCTCGACCATCTCTGATTTTAAACTGATATCAAATACAATCCAGATAATTAAAACACTAAATTTATCTGTCGACCCACTTGAAATTTGACAACATCTCAGGAATTATTAAAGATAAAATCCAGAAATGTTCACTGTTATTTCTCATAATCAACTTTAGTTGCACAAAATGCATAAAGAACTCATAAAATGTGATGTTTTGTCATTCATTAAATGTGTTCTGTCACAAAAAATACTGACACAGTTCTGGAGTTTCAAAATGTAAACTATTAAAGATAATAAAGCTTTTATCTTTAATGGTTCCTGAAATGTTGTTGTTCAAACAGCCTTAAATTTGAATGTGCGGGAAAAAATCTGCTTAAAAAATGATTATCTTGGAAAATATTTGATTTATCAAGCTAAAATTTCACAGGGACCTTTATAAAAATTCATATTTTATGCTATAAAAATGTCGAGCAAATCGGAGATGGTGGAGGAGAAACTGATGATTTGAGGTGCAATGACCGAATATATTATAGTACATTAGAAGCTGAGTCCCCTCTACAGTTGGTCTCATTAATTGTCCTCACACTTCAGCAATATTCCTCCTGCTCGGACATTTAACGCTTAACTTTTTAAGATTGGGAGAAAATTTACACGGATATTCAGCTGGACAAAGATAAAGAAAGAAGCCTGAGACGTCAGGCAGAGATGCTGCATGAGGTTTAGATGTACACCGATCAGGCATAACATCATGACCACCTTCATAATATTGTGTTGGTCCCCCTTACATGGTCCAAAATGCTCTGGACCATTGGACATGGACTAGAGGACCTCTCAGGGTGTCCTATGGGGTCTGGAACCAGGACGTTGGCACTGGATCCTTTGGGTACTCTGGCTTGTGCAGTGGGGCCTCTGTCAATCAAACTTGTTCCACTGCATCCTGTTGATGCTTGATCAGAATGAGGTGTAGGAAGTTTGGAGGTCAAATCAACATGTTGGACCATTGTCATGTTCCTCAACATGTTCCTGATTGGTTGATGTTGTTTCCATGTGGTGGGGTGCATTTTCCTCCAGTGACATTTGGGATTTCCATTAGCATGAGGGAGTGTGTTTGTTGTGGGACGATGTTTATTTGGGTGTCTAAGTCTGATCAACACTGATGTTAAAATCTAAGGTTTTCCATCAGAACAGCACATAGTACCAATATGATCAATGTTATTCACTTCACCTGTCAGTGGTCATGATGTTGTGGCTGATCGGTGTACATTCTTTTATCTTTGATGTTCATTTCAAATAAATGTGCATAAATAGAAGAAACCACACTGTTTTTCTGGCACCCTCGCTCCAAAATGTGTTCTGATGTTTGTTTTTTTGAAAGTGTACGCTGCTTATTTATCATGCCTAAAAGATGACAACATTTTGCTGCATCTATTGTGTTTCTGCTCGCCCTCAGTATTTAGACTATTACTGTGTGTGTGGACGTTTTCTGTAGGTGCTGCTGCTTTACTGAAACACACCAGTAACACTTAAATAGACCATACAGGAAGAGGAAGCTGCTGCACCATCATTAGCCGTCGGTTCAAACCACCTCCGGTATTATAACACCTTTAAAATCTTCACCAGATAATCGTGTCTCTTACTCTCCTCAACAGTACAGTGAACGTGGCAGTGGTGTGATGAGATCTTACATATTCCAGATGTTTCAAAGCGCCACTCGCTCCGTCCTGGGAGGAACTCTTTAAGTGGAGGAAGACACAGGAACAAAGGTTACACAATCTGTCCTCAGAGGGGAACGTTTAAAAGGTCAGTGATGGCAGAAAGTCTAACTCCACCTCCAGTCGGACGTTTTTCAGACGGAATCTGAGAGATTAGTATCAACAGCCAAAGCCCAAACTTCACTCCCAGGAAAGATTAGTTCCAACACAACACTAGCACCACTCAGTTCATTTAGCTGATAAGATTTAACAGCGCCGAGGTTAGAGGAGTGTATTAGTGCAGTCGGAGAAAAAAAAGCTTTATTGAGGTTTGAAGCACCTTCAAACTGCCCTGCTGGGGGGGAAAAAACCCACCAGAGTCCAGCGGAAGCTACAGTCTGATTGGTTTAAAGCACCTCAGAGTGAATCAGCAGAGACAGAAGGTGAAGCAGAGGAGGAAGAGGAGGATGAGGAGGAGGAGGAGGAGGAGGAGTCCCTGAAGGCACAACCAAGATTAGATGAGTTAGTTTGAGGTCAAGCTGCAGACATACAGACTCATCAGAACCTCAGAGTTTACTGGTCGAGCTTAGAGTTCACCAAGATTAATAACAAGAACAACTGAATTCACACCTTTTGGATTCTTTTTTTTAGTTTTGTTGCTCTGATAAATGAAGCAAATTGGGCGATTATTTTAAAAGATAACCTCCCTTTTAAAGCCGTCGCCTGGTTTTGGGTTTTAGAGGGTTAAAAAAAAAGTCAATCAAGATCTGCATCAGCACCAAGTCTATGGTTTCTAGAGTCAAATTTAGTTTATACTCTCATAAATGCCACCTTGGCCTACTTTTTACTTCTATTTCACTACAATCCACGAGTAAATATACTTGTACTGCAATCAGCTTATGAAATATGACACATTCTTTTAAAGTGCATAAAAACTGAGATTTTACCACCATTTTGACAAAATAAAAGCATAATATTGTAGACGTCTAATACATTGAACCCGTTCTGCTGCTTTTTTTGGTTTGTGAAACTGAATATTATCCAACAAAACCGTCCTGCAGGGTGGAGCTGAAGGTGTCTCACAACGAGAACACTAATAATACAGATGTCTTTGAGTGTGTTGGAGTTCAAATTTGCATTCATGTGAGCCTTTAATGATCACTGTCCCCTTGATTTATCTAAATCAAGCAGCTGACAGCAACATAAACCTGGTGCAGTGTTCATCTGGGCTCCAGACTTTTAAAGACAGTCTTGGAAAATTCCCTTTAATCGTTGGAAGACAATCAAAGCTGTGATAAAAGCTTTGCATACGTTGCATACATATGTATACATTTAACTCATTTTTCTGCAGAGTAAATGCAGTTTTTTGTACACTAAGTGACACAATGCCAGTAAAAGAGTCTAAATCCAAACAATAGCCGAAGTTTTTAGCCGCATTTTGAAGCATCTCGTCAGATAAAGTTGATAGAAACAGCAAAATTTGTGTGTTTATAGTTTGCTTGAGGCGGTTTGTGATGCTTTACAGAAGAGTTGATGCTTCATGGGAGCTGGAAACACATTTTCTGCTTTAACATTTAACTCACACGACTGATCAGCTCTGTTTACTTTCCTTTTTTTTGGTCGTCATCTGCAAACTGCAGGAAACACGGCTGACTTTAAGAGGACTTCTCTCATTTTTTCTCTTACAGACGGCCAAAGTTTTGCTTGTTTCTTCCACTTCTTGGTGGTTTGTTAGCCGTTAGCAAAGAGCTGGTGTTGTTCCCAGACTGTAGCGCCATTTTCTGACACTATGCAGTTTATTCACTCCAAAGCTGTTAATGAAAGAAAACCCAATGCACATTTTATTTTATTTTCAAAGGAAACATGTCTCGTGTCTTTGAGGGAACTTTGAAGTACTCCTCAGCTCATACACCAGCTGTTATGAAGCCAAATCATCCATAAGTTCTTTATAACTACTAGCTAATTTAAGATGCTTATCAGAGTTGTGAAATCTGCCAGCAGAATCAATGAATAAATCCTGGAAGCCTTTTGATTTGGCACTTTTCTCCTCATAGATGTAAGACCAGCGATTGAACGACCGATGAGAATTTGGTAGTAAAGCCTTTTGGTGACGAATGAATCAGTTGTTAAGTAACATTTGAAGCAGCAACCAATCAGAAAGCATCATCCAGTAGCCACATTATCGCACTCTCACATTTAACCTGCTTCACTCGGCTCATCTAGCAGCTAAATGTTTATTACCAACAAAGCCCTATGAAATATCTTCGCTGTAAGATTTATTTTATTTATTTTTTATTTAATAGGGACAATGCAATTAACATATTTTCAGTACAAGACATGAATCTGATGTATTGCATATGGAGTTTTAGCTACAGCTAATTCTCAACTCTTGTCCCTAGTTGGGCTTTTACACAAATAAAACACACAAAACCACAATCCCTTAAAAAAAAAAACATAAGATACAAGCAACCTGCACGAGAATAAATACAACCCAGCTCACAGAACCAAGTTCAAAATCATCACAAATCTATATAACAATAACCAGAAGGGAAAGAAAAAGAAAAATCTTCCAAACCAATTCAAATTAACTCGTGAAACAACTCTATATAACATGGAAAAGGAGAGAGAGAGAAAGAAGAAAAAACAATCTAACAAACCAATCTAAAGGAACTACTTAAACGAATAAGATCACACATATTTGGACCTACAATTGGCTTCCTGTTCGACTAGTTAGGGTTAGTTACCGAGCTATTAAAAGCTGATAAAATGGTTTAAAGGCAGGACTAAATATGCATCATTTAAATAACTTTAAGCTGGTAAGAACTTTCTACTCTGAGATGCTGAGATTACACAGTTTATTGTGTGTCTCTGTGTCTGTAAGGCTTCGTTCTCTGTAGAAAACTACTAAAAACAGATGAAAAAGCCTGTTATGGTCGTCCTAAAACGCTGTGTTCACTGCCTGCATCCACATCACTGGATCCATCTCTGCTGCTGTGAGTAGGAAAATGTGCTGCAGACTCTATGAGCAGACCGAGTGTAGCAGAGCTGCGTTAATTAGCCGCTTCTCTTTGACACAAACCAAAGCCACATAAAAACAGAGCTCGGCTCCCCCTTTAAATGGCTTCCTCTGTCTTAACAGCTCTGGGATTTACGGCGGCGGCCCTCTCCCACTCCCTCGCCGTTCAGGCTTTTTAATTGCTCCCTCAACAAAACGCACAAACGTAAACATAGCAGCGTTCTGTGCAGCCGCCCCGCGTGGACGAGCAGAAACACTCACAAAGCTTCCCCTCCACAAGACTCCCTCTTCTTCCTCCTCCTTCAGCCTCCTTGTTAAGCAGCATCCCGAGGTGAAGCCAAACTAACTGAGCAGGGCGGAGTCACACCCCGGAGACTGTAAGGCAACTGAAGGCCCAAAAAAACACGCCACAAACACACTGCTGGGGTGTTTGTGCTACAACCAGCAGCTCCTTCTCTAATGAAGGAGGTCAAACACACAAGCCAGAGATCTTTATTAAAAGCTGCTCTGTGGAAACAAGCCGGTGTTTTTTCTCCGACAAACTGAACTCCGGAGGTCACCGGAGGTCGAGGAGAAGCTTACAGAGGACTCCACAACCGAACATGAATAAATAATAGAACTTACAGAACGGGTTATTTCATCTCAAATCATCGGGGGCCTTCTGCTGGACCGTCTCCGAGTAGCTTTAAACTTTCTTAAGGATATTTAAAATTGCATCCGTGAAATTTGACGAAACTTTCCGAGACGGTCTTTTAAAAAAAAATTGCCTTTCGACCCACTTTCGGCTCATTTTCTCACACACTGAAATTTGAGGCCCTTTAAATGACGATATCTCAGAGACTGTTAAAGACAAACGCCTGAAATTATCACTGTTACTCCTCGTCACGCCATCGATTAAGAGATAATTCTAAAAAACGAAGAACTCTCTTCTACTTGGATTAGGCTATTTACATTTCTCATGGTAGAAATCCTCAAACCTGCTCAATCAGTTACTAAAGTTCAACAAAAACAAATTCTGCTTTTAAAGCTATTTGTGAAATTTTAACTCGATGTATCAGACATTTTCTGGAATAATTGTTTTGAAAAAAATTTCCCGCTGACTCACTTTTATTGGGTTTCTTTACGCACATTTAAATTTGAGGCTGCTTGGACAACAAAATCTGAGGAACTATTAAAGATAAAAGCCATGTTGACAATCTGTTCTACTTGGATTAGACTATCCTACCAAGATTTTTGTTTTTGTGGTACAATTTGCATAAATACACAAGCAGAAGTCAATTTTCTGAACCATATGAAACTACATGTCACAATTATACACCTGCTCAATCAGTTAATAAATAATAAATAAGTTAAGTTGCATTTTTTTGTTTCTGTGACCACATATTTCACATCATTAAGTATTCTATTTTGTTTTGTTTTATGGTAAATGGTCTGCACTTATATAGCACCTTTTTCTACTTTAGTGGTATCCAAAGCGCTTTACAATGTGTTTCACATTCACCCATTCACACACCAATTGCGACAGACTTCCATGCAAGGCGCTAGTCTGCCATTGGGAGCAACTTGGGGTTCAGTGTCTTGCCCAAAGACACTCCAGCATGTGGAGGGGCCGGGGATTGAACCGCCAACCTTGCAATGAGTGGACAACCTGCTCTACCACCTGAGCCACATACATTAGGTTCAGAAAACATCACTAGCTGACTTCTGCATTATCAGATTAAAGATGGGACTTTTGTGATGGTTGCTTTTTAAAAGAAATACTCCAAATTAACTAGAGTCAGAGATTATCTGATCTACTTGTCCAGTATGGCAGATTCTGAATCAAACAGTAGAAATTTCAGGTTTTTGTCTTTAAACGTTCCTGAGATAATATCTCTTTTGGTCCGTGGATCCAAGTCAAACAGCTTCACACCTACCAGACTTTGTCACTGAGCTCAATATCTAAAGAAATGACAAAACCGACCTCATCAACGACTCTCATCTGATTTAAAGCTGAGAACTGATTTATTGAATCGACCGTGCGTTCCTTAAAAATGGCATAAACGACCTTTAACACCTTCGCTTCAAAGGTTTGCTCAGGATTACCTCGATCCAGTTTGAACTGTGTTTCAGTAAAGTTCAAGACGTGACAAATGTCCGCTGTCTCAGGGCTGAACTCAGTTTCAGGGAGCACTGAGCTGTTATTACCTATATAAGGCCAAAGACTCCACTGTTCCACTTCTAATAAGGATTAATGCCATGATTTTCAAAATGATTCACCTCTTAGGAATTAAATTACAGCTGAAATAGTCCCCATCTCTCTGAGGCGCCCTGAACGCACCTCGAGAACATCCGGTTGTGCCCGACAGCAGCTTCTTCAGAGGTGAGCAGGATGATGAGTTTTAGTGAGCGAGAGGATTAATGCAGAAGTGTGAGGTAAGAGTGTTGTAAGAAAGAAGCCAGCCGCTAGTTTAATCTGCGTTAAAGTCATTATTCTGACGAGGAGGACGAACAGGAAGTAGACGGAGAGCAGCCTCACCTCTTTGGCTCTCTGCACGGCATCGCTGGGAGGGTTTCTGATCTGCGGGGACGACTTGGTGTTGATCTTATCGTAGAGCTGAAACCAAAGATAACAGGCAGTCAGTCAAACTGTGAGAACAACACACGCGATCAACAGCTTCAACAGCCAGATAAGATAAAGTCCACACATGTGTTTCCTGATTTCTATCACTTCTTCATGAAGATCGTTTAGTTTAAAACCTCTGTAACATGCAGGAATAAACAGTTTCTACGCTCGTCAAAACACAGCACAACGTCTGAGTTCAGAAATGAAACACTTAGAGAAGTAAACATCCTCTTTATTTAATTAAGTTTAATCCTCCGAACCCTAAAATCTACCAAAGTTAGAGAGAAATCCATGTTATTTTTGACTATTTTATCTCAGAAAATGTTAATTATATCAGCCAAAAAAATCCCATACATCCTAATAAATACCCATATTTTATTTTAGGAAAATCTGAGGCAAATCAGAGATGGTCAAGCAGAAGGTCCCTGGTGATGTGAGATTAAATAAACCTGATTAATTAAGTACTTCTCTAAACCGCTGGGTGGTTTAATTAGTAACGAAACATCACATTTTCAGTCCTTTATATGTTTTGTGTAATTAAAGTAAAGCAAAATGTAGTGAAGTGAGATTATATGCCTCTGAGATGTAGAGGAGCAGAAGAATAAAACTTTTTTCCATTTCTTTCTCATGGGAGAGTCTTTCGGAGAGTCGTTCCTTCTCGCACAGATTTGTGATATTCTGCTTTATAAATACACTTTGTGGGGTCTAGTTTACTGTGAGCTGTATTAATGAACACAAACCCTCATGGAGACACAATTACGCAAAAGGTTTCGACAGTTTAAACACATCTGCTGCTTGAAAAAGGTGTTTAGTGGGTAAAAACGAAGCATCGATGCAGATTTATTCTCCACTTGTTGCCGCTTTAGTTTGAGGTTTCTTTCTCTTCCATGGCGTCAGCTGTTAACAAGAAGGATCTGTTTTCTCGTCTCTCCGACTGAAGGACGGCAGACACCAGAGCTCTGTTTATGAAAATCCCAGCTGAGTAATAAACTGCACGGGGGCGTATTTAAGAGACTGTATGTTTGCACACAGAATGGCCCTGAAACGGCGCGAACAAAGGCAGCAGCTGGAGCTGGAATCAAAGCCGGGAGTAGCTTTTCTCCAACAACACACGTGGACCACCGCCGGTTTCTAAAAGAGCCATTATCATACACAAAGAAACACCAGCGTGAGGTTTGATGAGCGACTTGTATTTTTCATTTAACCTGCTGCTCGGCGCGAAGCGGGGAGTCTTGCATAATGCGAGCACAGAAAAACACTCAGACACAAACAGAGCTTTTGTACCAGACAGTTCAATGCAGCGCTCAGACCCAAAGATCTTCTGTTCTCGCTCAGACATGTGATGCCGGACTTCATCACGGGGCGACTTGATGGTAAACAAACAGGAAACAACACGAACCTGAAAAACATCTTTATCTTCTGCATTTAACCGCCGCTTCTCAGCACTTATGGAGTCAGTTTGCAGCTGTCAATGGAGAAACGCTTGAATCGTGCAAACAGAAGGTGGTTGATGTGTGAAGAATGAAAAAAACCAGCTCGTATCGTGTTCTTTTAAATCTTCATAAACCCAAAATACAACTCAGAGCATTTGATTTGGTGTTTTATTTTGTCTTTTTTTTTTTAAAGCTAAACTACAAGAGCTCCAAAATCCCAGCAGATTTTGAAATCGCGTTGCATCACGCACATGAACTCCTCAGATATTCTTCCCTCTAACCTCAGATGCGCACAAACTGAAAGAAAGCAAAGGTGAATCACACGCTGCGATGCATTACTGAGTTTATGGTGTCAACGAGCTGCTGTAGCGCTAATAAAACTGTGAAGTGAGGAAAAAATAAAAGCAGAAGCAAGTCCGGATGACAAAATAGTTTGAGGAGATGTCGTCAACACGGTTTGTTTATTCCTCAGCGAGAACTGGAGGTGATGTGACGGTTTCAACTCATATGTCACCACCATTAATTATGCAGAAACGCTGGAGTATTAAAATATTTCACATAAGTACATTTAAGTAGAAGAAGCAGCAGAACAGACTCAACATATTACAAGTAAAAGTCTCAAAACATGCCTTTAATATTGTCAAAATGGTGCTAAAATCTCAGTTTTTTTATGCATATTTTGTTGTTTAATTTGAAAGAATGCATCATACTTTATAAACCAAACATGTTTTGCTTTGTAAAATCTTTTAAACTCCAGTGCATGCAGCAACTGTGCCTTCAAAATAAGTAGAAAGTATAATATTTACTTCTGAATTGTAGTGAATTAGAAGCATAAAGTGATGTGTGTGCAATCTTTTCCCTACATATTTCTGGACAATTGCAGTATTTCACACCTCTGCTGCAGCATCCAGATTTATTTACTGTATTTTTGTATTTATCTTTTATTACTCTTGTAGAGTGTTTCTAAAAATTTTATTTTGACGAGGTGTATTAACTCGACTTCCAAGAGAGCCCTGCACAAGAATTCCAGTGTGCCTAGTCCGTCTGTTTGCACACAAATGACAAAAGAAAATCTTGAATCATAAAGTAGAGAGGCACAAGAACTTGAGAAAGCATTCCCAGTTTTGGGTTCTTTGGGAAAGTACCTGTAATGAAAGCAACTGAATGTACAACCGTAAACGCTTTAACATGTCCTGTAATAAATAAACCCTACGGTGGCCCAGAAGGGTCAACGCAACTGCAAAAGCCACAACACAAATGCAAAACCACAACGGAAGTTAACCCACAACGACACTAATCACAATCAACAAGCAGCAGCGTTTTACTTATGCCTCATTAAACTCTCCCGTAATCAAAATAGTCCGTCAGAAAGTATTGTCCCCCGGAAACAAAGCCTGTTCTTCCGACCGCTGCACCCTTCCGTTGTGGCCTTTGCATTCGCGTTGTGACTTTTGCGGTTGCGTTGTAGCTTTTGCAGTAGCGCTGACCCTTCTGGGCCACCGTAATAAACACATCTGAATTTCAGACGTTCAATTACATGACTCGACTGAGCTCTGTTTTAATATCTGGATCGTTTCTCGCCCGAAAATATCTGGAAAATAAATCATGCAGCATATTCTTGGGTCCACTGACTAACTGTCACTACTATTTAAGTGATGGGCCGGGAAAAAGAAGACAGACAACTTCTGGAAGATTTACTGTAGAAAGAGTAAATAAAAAACAACAACAAAAACAGAATTATCAGGTCTGCAACCAGTCAATCTGCAGTTCTGTCCATACTCCTTTAATATATTACGTGAGGACTTGATAAAAAGGTATTTTCTATGTACGATTCCAGTGAGCAACAAGCTGTCTGCACCTATGAATGATGGATGCTGCTGCAGAGACGCTACAAATTCTAAAATGTGGATGCTTCCATAAACCTCAAACAAAGAAGATCAACACAATCAGCGAGTCTCAAGGTGGGCAGCCAAGATTAGCGTCAATAATTCAGTGTCCAATCAAATGAGAAATCTGTTCATGGATCACAAAAGTCACATTTCAAATCATGTTTTTCGAGCAACTCTGCAAGGACAAGGTGCCCTAAATCTCCCCCTAGATTTAAAGACTTATTCCTTCCTGAGGTGAGGGTGTGTTTTTAGAAATGCCACCAGGAGCAGATCTGGATCACTTTCTTTAAAACTGCGACGTAGAGCATCGGCCCTGGAGGGGACTTTGCTGTCTGGATGCACGTCTAGTTACTTTAAAAAAGGTAAATAAAAACAGTTTTTCACTCTATAAACTTCAATCTGTGGTTCACATTCTGAAACGTGGGTGAGTTCCATATAGATCAACTACACCGATCAGGCATAACATTCTGACTAACTGCCTAATATTGTGTTGGTCCCCCTTATGTGGTCTAAATGCTCTGAACCATTGGGCAAGGACAAGAGGACCTCTCAGGGTGTCCTATGGGGTCTGGAACCAGGACCAGGGCACTGGATCCTTTGGGTACTCTGGCTTGTGCAGTGGAGCCTCTGTCAATCCAACTTGTTCCACTGCATCCTGTTGATGCTTGATCAGAATGGGGTGTAGGAAGTCTGAAGGTCAAATCAACATGTTGGACCATTGTCATGTTCCTCAACATGTTCCTGATTGGTTGATGTTGTTTCCATGTGGTGGGGTGCATTTTCCTCCAGTGACATTTGGGATTTCCATTTGCATGAGGGAGTGTGCTTGTTGTGGGACAATGTTTATTTGGGTGTCTAAGTCTGATCAACACGGATGTTAAAATCCAAGATTTTCCATCAGAACAGCACATAGTACCAATATGATCAATGTTATTCACTTCACCTGTCAGTGGTCATGATGTTGGGGCTGATTGGTATATGTTCTGTTGCACCACTGGTGTTAAATAACTGCCAGAAAAGTGTTTTCGCAGTTGGACTTTTAGATATACGCTGTCATAATTGTATCCTATTAGATGTTTGTGTAAAATCTGGTACAAACTCTGGAGTTTTCTAAAGGTCCTAGAAGTAAACATTTCTACCACATTCGAAGCGATTCCCTCCAGCTGTTCCCGATTTATCGTATTCATGAGAAGTGGATGGACAACCTGAAAAACACGACGCCATAATGGAGGTCTAACAGAAAGCAATCGCTGGAGTGGGGCTCCGGGGCTGATCCACCTGCAGCAGATAATTGGCTTGAAATCATCACAAGGATTCATGAGATGGAAATAATGACTTTCCCACGAAGCCCGAGAAATGATTTATACACTGCGAGATGGACAAAGTGGATAATTTATTTGCTGGACGGCAGAACGTGGCCGACTTTCGCTGCTTAAGATCTCATTTGCCTTCTTTCTGCTGCGTGCTTTGCCAATCACGGATAATTGTGGGCAAATTATGTAGAGACTCATGTTTGTGATGTCTGGAGTTAATGTTGCTGTCGTGTCGGATAAAAAGGATGTTTCTTAAAGAGAAAAATGCCAATAAATAAAGATATCTGGATTGTTAATGCTATTTTTTATCAAGGAATGAACGGTGTTGGCGTTATTACAGAGCAGCAGTGGAAAAAACTGATAAAAACCATCAGCTAACGCAAGAAATGAGCTGTAAACACGTCCGTTTGTGTGATTCTCTGCAAACTGGACTGTTGAGGTCATAAAATAAAAGACTGTGGGTGTATTCCAGAGGAGGAGGATGTCGGGGTTGTGCATCTTTTCCCCGCTGTGACAACCTGACGAACACACGAAAAAACCAAACCTTCCCGGGGAACGACGGCACACCTCACGTCTGAAGTTTGCATCTGCATCGTGAACAAACTCTCTCCGAAAGTCAAACACGACGCACTCCTCGGGAAAATCCTTGTAAGTCTGCAGAAATGAAGCAGGAAGCCTGAGGGCTGAATCGTACTCGACCGAGCTCGTGTCGTCCCACATGCCGTCTGAGCATACATACATATTTACACCACTCTTGTCCTTTGTGCTTTCAAGGCGACTTGTCAACATCTATTTGTGTTTGTTGAGTATTAAGCAAACTGGAGTTGACCTCTGAGCGGGTTTTACTTGAAAATGTGCAAAGATTCTGCAGCAGACGACTGAACAAACTGTTAGAACCATGCAGGTATGAAGCGGCACGGATCACATTGTGGTTTTAAGAGCCGACAGTCACAACAAACAAAGATGAGAAACGGTGTGATGTCTTAATTTCTTATTAGTGACAAGTAAAATGTAGACATCTTTTCCTGGAGGGCAGCTTCTTTCTCTGCCTCCGTTTGCTCTGAAGCTTCACAAACCAGCACAGGAGGAGTAAAAAATACAAATGCACTCGACTAAAACGCCTCATTATACATGTCAAACGCCAGAAACACACGCGTGGGGATGACTTCAAATTAGCTGGAGGCATCTCTTGACAAAACACTCTTCCTGCAAACACATCAGAAGGCAAAACAGGAAGGGAACACGACTCACCCCAAAAGACGACAAAGTGCTCAGTCTGAAAAACAACAACAAGAGGAGAGCTGGTGAGTTTTCTCTCATCCGCTCGGCGTCCACAGGATTTCTGGTTTCCTCGGCGTGGAGGCTACTTTCAGCGGCACAGATAGTGATGGAGGCTGAGCTCGCCGTGAAAGGCACCGAGGCCCGACAATAGAGGCCATTGTTAGTTCGGGGTCTGAGGCTGTCCTCCTCCGACTCCCCCCTCCTCACCCAGCAGGCAAGGGGTGTGAAAATGAGGCTGAAAAGGAGACATCTGCAGCCCCAGGCTCCCACTGACACTGCTGCTAACACACACACTCTTGGCAGATCCACTCGTCTCCTGAAACCCACTTCAACACATTCAGCCTCCAGCGACCGGGAGAGCCTTTAACACAACACACACCTCTCTTCGGTGATTCCTTCTCCCAGCAGCCACAGCGGCTCCATCACATGTTTCCATTCCAGCCAGATAAAACTCATTCAAGACTTCAAGAAGGTCAGCCTCGTAACTGATATGTTGATTCAAGTGTTTGTCTTACTTTGGCTCACCAAATGTTCCTTTACTTCCCAGGTCAGACCTTCTAACAACCAATAACGTAATAACGGCCAATAAGATAATACCATTTTGCCAATAGTGTAATAAGTTATCGTGTTAATGGCCTAGCATTAAAAAAATCCTTTGAAAATGTAACAGCAGCAGCCAATAATGTACTAATACGTCAATAGGACTGCATTTCTTGGGAATAAAAAGATGTTTTTGCAGTTTTATGTGCAGTTTGCTCATCAAAAATAGGTCTAGTGGATGCATAGTGGTCATATTCATTCATCAAGGATACGTCCCATGTCGCTCTCACTCTCCTAAATTATGGCTGCAAGAGCCAATCTGAGAATTATTTGTTGTTCATCTTTATTTGGAATATTGTTTATTTGCTTAGATATGTAAATTCATCATTCCATGTCAGTGTCTCTGTTGGATGTTGCATTGTCAAATGAATTTACCACATTGTGTTCTTGGAAAACGTTTCATTAAAACTGTTTTCCATCTTTTCTCAAGGAGAAACGATTCAGTCCTCACTTCAAACTGGATTTAAATAACTGGACTGGCTCTATAATGGCACCTAACTCCAATATACAACATAGAACATGAGCACTCATTTAGTATTATGTACATTACTGGCTCAAAAACTTTATCACATTATTGGCAAGTTATTACGTTATTGGCTTTATTACATTTAAAATGGCTAAAATTACTACATTAATGGCAGGTATTATGTTATTGGTTGCTACAGACCTTATTCTGAGGGTGAAATTAAAAAATTCCCAGGTTTGAAAATACAAAATTCTCAAAGTTCATCCAAAATATTCAACAAAACTTAGTTTTAGGTCCCAAACAACAAATAAGAGAAGCAGCAGCATTTCCTGAATTCTATCCAACTGATTCAGACTTGCACAAGAACTTATCACTGCAATAACAAGCTTATGAGTAATTTAAACCAGAGTAATGAGTGAATTCAGGTTTTGACTATGGTGACATTTAACTTAAATGTAAAATGATTCTTCTCGTCGACACAGATAAGCAGCTAGCATGGCTGTAAAGGTCAAGCCGTGCAGTCGAATTCCATTTGCATCACACCTCGCTGCAATAAATCTTTAAAAAGTAGCACATGAAGCAGCAGAGAAGGAAGGAAACTCTTTCACGTCACGCAGCCTGGTTCTTTTATGTAACACAGGTGACCCGGTACATCTGAAGGTGCACCACAGCTTCCTGAACTCTGTGTGAACCTCATGATGATGCACTTTACTGAAATACAATCGTTTACAAGAGAGGGTGGTAAAAAAAAAAAGAAAAAGTGTGCAGTCATTGTCAGATTACTGGAAGCCGTGTATTCATGTCAGCATTACATAATATGAAGCACAGAAATTAAAATTCTAAACCTGGTACAAAGCTTGAGGACTGAAATTCTTCAGTTAAACACTCCTTGGGTCCAGTCCTCATATAGACGAAGGGTTTAATTCTCTCATTATCAACCATAATGTGTGTAACTGTAAGCCTCAGAGAAAGAGGAACAACTCCATAGTTAATTGATTCATTTATAAGTGTAAACATGTGTATTACAGCAGTTGAACTGAACATGAACACACAGTTTATTAACTAAGTGTACCAATGCATAGGCTTTGAAGCACACTTGTTGTTATTGCTCAGGCTTATAAACATAATTTTCAACTTAATTGCTCCAAAAGCTTTGAGAAAACCCACACAGACTGGATATCAAAACCTGCAGCTAGATCAGGAATGCTGTACTATGAATTTTGGTAGCCATTCATTGCATGGTTTTTTATGAAATTTGCAAAAAACTGCATTAAATATCCCCATTGAAATGAATGGGAAGTCGGTCGGACAACCGCCAAAACTAACCATCTTGGGAACCCTGTAGCTCTGGTATATTTTAAAGTAAAAACTTAATTTGAAGTTTAAACGGGTCACAAGTCTTTGGATGTTATTCGTTTAAATCGGTGTTTTAATATCATTTACAGTTTTTACTCAGTCGCAGTTTAAGTTTTCTGAATGTTCTGAAAATTCAGACTTTTCCTGCAGTTAGAGTGGCTGACATCACATGTGTGGCTCTGAAATATGCTGCCTTTTTAAAATACAATGCACACATATAAATGATACCTTATGCATAATTATAAAAGTACATATCAACTGGCAGAAGCTGCACCGGCAAACTTAAAGTTGCTGTTTGCCTTTTATGTATTTCTTCACATTCTTTTGTAAAACTGCAAATTCCCATTATGGCAGATCTTCTGTTTAACCCGCAGAGACACAACACAACCCAAAGAAAGAGAGCAGAGTGGACTCAGAGTCTCCTAACAAGAACACAAGGAGATGAAATGATGCTCCGAGAGTCAAACTAATCTAAAAAGCTGCACCGACTCCTGGAAAGTGGGATTCTGCGACCCAATATGGTGCTAATGTGTGCAACCGGTTGTAGGTCGAACGTCCGCTGCTGTGACCTGCAGCTCAAACATGCCAGAGTCACGGAAACAAGCAGCAACCGACCATTTGTCAAGTTCACACACACACACACACACGCACACACACACACACATGAGGGCGAGGAATTTAATCACAAGCCCAAAAACAACATGACCTTTTTATATTTCCCCCAGAGGAATCCCTGCAGGTGGAGAGAAGCTGTCTGTACTGCATTAAAGGTGGAGTCTGCGGTGGGTGATATCCTCCTCCACCTCCCTTTCCCTCCCCCCTTCCTCGTCCCGTGCACGAGCATGAATATGCATGAGCAGAAACGTGCACGGGACACGCTGGAATAGCGGATCAGTCCGGGCCACTTTGTTTTCCATTCACAGGGCACTTTGTGTGTGTGTGTCGGCGCTGCAGAGACCCACTTTCTCCACCACAAAAACCAACACGTCGCCGCCTCATCTGCATGAAGCTCCCATCGAGCCTCTCCTCGCACTTTTGCATCATGCACTCTGAGCCGGGCACAAGAATACCAAAGAGCACTTCGACACCAGGGAAGTGACTTTGATGTACTGTGTGCGAATAGTACTCTTCTTTTTTTTTTTTGCTGCCACTGGAAGCATAAAACTCACCATCTCCTGTCGCAGGAGTATTAAACTAGATGAAGGCTCTCTGAAGCTTTAATGAACTGGACAAATAGTCATGCTGCCCCCTTATTTATCCATAAACCCGAGCAGGAAGACAGTTATAGTGGAAATAAACGACTCATAAAAGGTGGATATTCCGTCCGGTGTTGCTGTTTGACACTTACGTCGAGCAGTGTGTGTAGATGCTGGTCCTGGAAAACACTGTGGAGGAAGTCCAAGTCCTTTTCACTGCAGTCCGTCAAAGCGTGGATCTCCTCTAAACTGTCCAACACCTGAGACACAGCGCCTGCAGAACACAACGCAGCTGCATCAGTCAACTCAAGGTCTTCCCAACGCTTTTACGCGTTCACGTCTCACGGACTGAAAAAGCTTTCTGAATGAGGTCAAGCAACACAAAAGCCCCTTTCAGACACGCAGCATTGTTTGTATCGAAGGCCACTTTAATGTTCCTCATGGTTTCATTCAGACACCACAGAGACAGTCCGATACTTATCACCTATGCGAGATTGTTCAGTAGTTCCAAGTAAACTATAACACATAATAGTAAGTCTGAACTTACAGCAAGTTTATCGACTGTCAAAATAACCAACTGCCTTGTTTATTTATGTTTAATTTCCTTAAAAACTCTGAGCATGTGTGATGATAATCTAACTGCTAATTTACCAACAGTAAAACCCCTCCTGACCGATCTTGTCTTTAAAAGATAATTTGTTTTTTGCTCATCCTAAAGCAACCTGTTTATGCTTTTAATTTGCATGTACTTTCAATTTTCAGTTCATCAAGTTCTATGAAACTGCGTTAGGTGTATTTGCTGTTTTATGATTTTTTTATAAAGTTATTTTTCTTTCAATAGCTGAGATGTTGGGGTCTGTATTTGTGCATTTGTGGTGTTTTCTACATAATGTTGTGATTGCATGTGTTCTGAAAACGACATCTAGCTACCCTTTCTATAAATTTAATTCTAAACAGGTAATTAATGAGGTTAGTGCTGTAAATGCAGCAACTATCTCTCTCTTTGGAGACGTTCATGAGGATTCTGCTGGTCTTCAATTAACTGAGAGGAAAGACTCCTAAACAGCTGGAGGCAACAAACTTAACTTCAGCTCCTGTTGGTCAAAACATCTGGATTACATTTATCATTAGTGCGTCTCATTTTTCTGACCTGTTACAGACACCTAGAATCAACACGTACAACATTTTTTACTGGAAAATGGTGGCATCTACACACTATAGATATTCAACTGTTTGCATCTTTACAACCTCTTCAAACTCTATCCTTTCAGTAAATGCAGCATCTCCGGTGTTTGGAGACGTTTATATGGATCCTGCTGCTCCCTGATGGTGCAGATATTTAATAAACTCAGAGGAAAGACTCTTAAACAGCCGGAAGCAACAAGCTAAACTGCAGCTCCTGTTAAAATCTGGATTAAATAAATTACTTGTTACAGACTCATCACAGTAAAAGCTTATTTTTATGGACATTTCAGTTTGTAATAGACGTTAAACTGTAAAGCAAGTTAGCAAATTGTTTCTTTTGCTCCATGGGATGTTTTTGGATCAATATTGGTGCTTAAATGTGAAAACAACCTTCCCCAGATCCTTTTAGACAACTAAAAATGCATCGCGTGTGTACAGTTCAGACTTATGTAATGCTGAAAGTGATAAGAAGATCCAATCTAGGGAGAGTGCTGTTGTGACATTTACTCAAAAGTTACCGGGGTGTCGATTTAAGCGCTGATCTGACACGTTTAGATGTTCCGTCAGATTAACAACAAGACGACAAAGTACATGTCTGAAAGGGGTTTTAGATGTTTTGCTGCGAGGAACCTTTTAGAGTAAAAAAAACACACAACTGGCAATCACAACACAGATAGAACCAACAGATACCTACGTTCTGCTGCTAGTAGTCCTAGCAGGAGGGAAGCATTAATACGAACAAACACACAAACAAACACAGTTGTAAATGACCAGAGGCGCTGCAATCAGAGTTACAGCAGTTAGAAGCAGTTAAATCACGAGTGCATTGTTTGTGTTTTCAGTCTCGGCATACTGTCACTGAACTCTGCATGCAAAACAAAGCACACAAAGATAAAGACGTCCTACGGGGATGTTTTCTTTCGCAGCAGCTATTAACCTGCATAATGAGATAATCAGCAGATCGCTGCGTGTTCTGTACGTTTAAGAGCAGCCGGTGTGGTTTGTGGCGATAGCACCCTTACAAAGAAAGCAGAACTTGAAAGAAAGCATTAAAACGGGAAGGAAATGTGAGGGAGGATGTGTGCTGTCGATGGAAGGCGGCAGGTGTTTGCGCACCTGAGGACGTGGGGTCATCGGAGAAGTCGTGGAGCTCCTCGGGCGGGTCTCCGTAGAAAGAGTTAAACTTGTGGCTGGACACTGCGGCCAGAACAGCTCCCTGAAACGACAAGAGGAGCGTCAAACACGAGCATCCGCAGCCCCGTTTATTACATCATCACAAACACACGGTGTCATGGCAACAAGCTTTGGATGTTTCATGCACATCGATGCGTGCGGCTAGACGCGAACCTTGAGCTTCCTCCTGGCGTTGAACTTCCTCAGCTGCTCCACCGTCTCTGGAAGGTGGATTTTGTAGGCGTAGCGGTCCCTCTCCTTAGAAATCCAACACAAGAAGAAGAAAACGGCTCACACAAAGACAACGCAAAAGACTTTACAAGCATTTCACTGGTCATTAGAAGTGTTGACAGTGTCTGGCTTTTACCCGATTCAGTCTGTTTAATTAATTTATTTATTATCATTACTATTCTTAAAACAGATTTTATTTTTTTCTCTTCCTTTCCGCCGTTTATCATTCTCCTTTTGTGCTTCTATGAATTCTGACTTCCCCTTCGTCTGCTGTTTCCTCATTACTTTCATTTATGACAGCATTTCCTCACTTCCTGTTTCATTGAGTCAGTTTATAACAAAGTTTGTAGGTGGGTGGACGTTGCTTTCTGGCTTTAATTGCCTTTCATCCCTTTTGTTTCGTCTTTGTGCTGATTGACACTCTGAAAACTGTGATATAATTGTCTTCTGCCGCTCTGAGGAGTCTTTCAGCTTTCGTGCTACATCTTTAGAAACCCCACACTGGACTGGACATCAAGTTGGAAAGTTATTTACTAACCAGAGAAAGAGCTGCATTGGTGGGAGATTTAGTCAACAAACAACATGCAGATTTGTTCTTTCTTTGTGTAAAATATATTAATTCAAGAGCAGGTACAGTTTAATTCGACCAAAGTTTTTTGTTTTGGTTGACTAAGGCCCTACTTTTTCCTAGATTCCAACAATAAATCACGCTAACCAACATCTATTTTAGACAATACAAACAAGAACCACTGAACTTATGGGAATTTTTTAAAAACTTATTAAATCTGCTTCTGCTTTAAAAAAGTGTTCTGTGCAGTACAAGATACTTATAGGGCCATAAATCATAAAAAAATTTAAAAAAAAACTTGAAACTGGAAAAAAAAAACTTGAAATCAACATGCACTATGTTTTTTTCAGCTGCCCACAGGCGTTACAAATACTGGAATAAAACAGTTTATCTACATACTATAGATATTTAATTATCTGCATCTTTATCTTTTTGTGTTGTAAAATGTCCTTGAGTGTCCTGAAAGGCGCTTTGACAACTAAAATGAATTATTATTATTTGCAGCTTCTACAAACTCTGCATTTTCACATTACTCTGCACATCAACTCTAGAAAGATGTTTCACCACGCTGAATGTATCTTCCAACAACTTGCTCCTTTGATTCACTGTTTTTGAGCCACGATGCATTTATTTAATTGATCCAGTAGGTTTTAGTTTTCTACAGCTCAGCCGAAAAGTCTGAATTTTTGTCACGTGACTGCTGCTCACAGATGAATCAATAATGGTTTTCTGGTTGCTCTGAGCAGAACAAAATTTTTAGTTTTTTACAGAATTTGGTTTGTGCAAATGTTTTTTTTCTTGCTGCTTTTTAAATGAGACATGTAGAATAAACAGATTTAATGAAATCACAGTTTAAAGCTTAGATGTAGTTGATCTTCTCCATGGAACCACATGTTAGCCTTGACTGAGTTGTGAGGATTCTTTCTGTTCACTGCAAAAAAGAGTAGCCTAAATATAAGATAAAAACACTGAATTTGAGAAAAAATTATCTATGAAATTATCTGTCCATGCAGCAAGTGAATTTTACTTGGTAAGAAATCTTGAAATAAGTTTTTTTTCCTCAAATCTAAGATTGTACTGTAAAATCAAGTAATAAAAATTAGTACCGTAATTTCCGGACTATAAGCCGCGACTTTTTTCTAACGCTCTGAACCCTGCAGCTTATCTAAGGGTGCGGCTAATGTATGGATTTTTAAGGGTGCACTACATGCCGCCAATACGTTTTTTTTGCCTGGTCACTTCAGACCAATGAAATTACCGAACAGGTCACAGTGGACCAACGAGACTGTTCGAATAAAATCATTTACGCGCACCAAATTCTTCCGATCAGTTATTTTGCGTTTCATGCACACACCCTCATCATGGAGGACGACACTAATTCAAGCGCGGATTTGCTTCGAGACGTAAGTGACGGTGAGAGTGACAATGAAAGAGAGACTGAAAAAGTGTGTGACCAAGAAATTCTGAGGCTGTTCTATTCCGACACCGAAGAAGATGACTTCAGTGGTTTTAGTGCGCAGGAGGAAGGTTACGACAGCGATAACTGACTTTTAATCAGCCACATTACTGCTGTGTTACTGCACTGTTAATGCCATGTTACAGGCACTGTTTGAAAAAAAAGCATTTATTTAATAAAAAGTTTTTAACAATCTGTGTAAATATCTCTTATTACAACATGGACACCTGCGGCTTATTGTCAGGTGCGGCTTATGTATGGAAAATTTTCTTTTTCATTTTAAATTTAGTGGGTGCGGCTTATATTCAGGTGCACTCAATAGTCTGGAAATTACGGTAATTAACTTTTAAAACGAGCCAAATTATCTATCGTGTCTGAAAATAAGATTTTAAATCCTGGCAAGTGCCCAAGCAATTTGCAGTGTTTAAACAGTTTCTGGCTCTGGTAATTTTAGCGATTTTCTCCGTAAAGATAACGCCTTTCACACCCACTGGCAGGTTTCAGGGTTAGGAGGCCAAATTTAAAAGTTAAACATTCTGGTGCATCACACTGTTGCTGTGTGAGAAAGCTGCAGCAGGAGTTTTGCTGCAAGAAGCCCCGCCACATATTTCTGGATGTAAACAGAACTGCAACCGATGTGGCCGGGCCAAAAATATACACGAGAAGAAAAGAGGAAATAGAGCTCAGTGCACGGCTTTTGGGTTTTACATGATATTACGTCCATGAAGTTGAATTCAGATTGTTGTGGTGTAAAATCTGGACCCTGAGAGCAGACGCTGATTTGTCTGAAGTTTAGTTGAAACACTTGCGACAGACGACAATGCAGCGTTGCAGCCGAGGATGCCCTTTAAAATTTGATGATTTGAGAGACGCGTCAGACAGCCCCCAGACGGATTTCAGGTCTCTGAGCTGAACTGTCAAGGAATCATTTTTAAGTACCCCTCCATCACTGTCCACAGAAGAAGACACAATAAAAGCTTCAGCTGACAACACATGACAAGCATGAACGCCAGTGTGCGGAAGCTTCCTGTCACTGCCTTCCTGTGTGAAGAGCTGAGCCGCCCAAGTGACTGATCATTGCGTGACGGCTTCGGGCTACGCGGTATTACTATTCCACTCGCGTCGAAAACAGACGAAAAGTTTCTACAGAAGTCAAAACTTTGGGCGCGTGTCGATGCATGCTTACCACTTTCAACAACAGGAAAAACATTTTTAGATTTTCGAGCGGAGTTTGGGTTTCATGAGATTGTTTGTTGCGCTGAATTTAGCAATAACGAAGGTTCTCCTCAGTTTCCAACATCTCCCTGTGGTAAAACTGTATAAACCCACTGAAAGATATTTGGCTCAGACATTTAAATTTAAACAACATGCCCTTCGATACCTTGAGCCAGGGGTGGTTCAGAGCCTCGTAGACGGTGATCCTCTCGGCGGGGTCCAGCATCAGCATGCGCCTCACCAGATCCTTAGCGCTCTCCGAGATGTGGCCCCACTGGCGAGGATTCATCTACACAGATAAATACGTACAGACTTTACACCAAGTTTCTGGTATTATTCCTGCTGCCTGAATTCCAGATGTGGGCCAAATTATCCAAGTGGCCCAATGGAAACTCCCTTTCAGACATGCATGCTTAACTAAGATTAAAAATGAGCATGGAGAATGCTTTCTGCAAACAAAGATAACTGGATGTCACCAACTTAAACATTAACTCAAGTTCTGTGGTCTCAGTGATGCTGTAGAGGAGGGAGAAAGCGAGACTAGTTAAAAGCTTAGTGAGCTTTACAAGGTGCGATTAAGAAGTTACCAGACCTATAAAAAGGCCTACAAAAAGCCAAAACCACACTTGAATTATCCTCGTCGCTTCAATAAAAAGCAGCTGGACTTCTGTTTTAGGCTCTTGAAGACCTGAACTGTAGAAGCCTCTTACATCAGAGCTAAAACATCTACAGGAACCTAAAAGTTGCCTTTGACTGAAGCTTTGTTGCTTTGTTTAAATTTAGCCGGCATGTTCCTTGTTTCCCTGTTTGAGCATCAAAACTCTGCTCCCAGTGCTCCTGTAATATTTCTAGCACTTCCTGAAAGCCCTGTTCAAGTCAAGCGACACCTATGACACCCTTTTTATCTCCTGAAGTGTGTAACCCCTCAACCTGAATTCCAGATTCCCGCAGGAGGCCGAATCTGGCGAGTGCAGCAGATAGAGAGCGACGATTGTGTTGTTGTGGTCATGGGTTTTCAATGCACAGTGAAAGCATACGGCCCAGTTCAAGTGAGTGTTCAGAAGCCTCAGGACTAGTCATTTTTTCAATGACTAATATCATGTTGTGCACTTAACAACAGCATTTACCAGCAGGTCCTACTACTGATCTAGTAAATGCACTGATGTCCGATGTGTGTTGTCACTTTCTGCTGATTTATCGTAGCCCATCTAATAAGGTTAAATCTTTCTGTATAGCAGCTAATTTCGGATTGTAACGTACACTCGCTTGTAGTTCCCTACTAATTTTAGACTTAACTTAATGTTCCGTGTCAGGCATGCAGACATTTTTTGTGTACCAGCATCACGGGCTGGCGATCGACCACTGCTCATTATGTCAAAGTGACATTTTATCGGCCCGATTAATTTGTTTATTACCACTCAGGACGTTACAGTACAGCTCTGCACCGTCAGCCCAACCCCGGGGGACGAATTCATGGTGCATGACTCTGTGAATGTCGACCAAACTATCAGCAGGTTCTTCCATTAAAAACTGCTGTTTGGTGTGTGATTGTACACCAGCTATGACCCTCAATGGGGAAGATCTGAGAATGTCATGGTCGCATACTGCACAAGACTCAGGTCCATGGTGAAATCGCAAACGAACATCTACAAGTGGTCACAACAGGACTTCCAGAACATGCTATAAAACTGGCAGGAGCACTGGGAGCTGTGTTTCCCTGCACAAAGGCACCACATCTAAGGGGATGTTAAGTTTTTGGTTTTTCATTGACTCAGAACTTCTCGACTGCACCTCATAAAACATCTTAAGACTGCGGTGGTTCTTTGAGCAGACCCCTGACCTTGTATTTGCCTTTGCAGATGGCTTCAAACAGACGGTCCTTGGTGCCGTAAAAAGGGAGGCAGCCCGAGAGGAGGATGAAGAGGATGACTCCGCAGCCCCAGACATCCACAGGTTTGCCGTACGGTTCTCTTTTCACCACCTCCGGGGCCATGAAGTGGGGAGTTCCTACGCGACCTGCGGGTACAAGGACAAACAGAATCCAATAAACACTGCCGGTGTACAGTAAAGCATACGCATTGAGACCTCGTTGGTAATTTTAAATTAATTCCTTTTTTTAGGCTCTCTGGACTAGAAAAAGGAAGCACTAACAGATTTTGCATCCTACTTTGAAACAATGCTTTCATAATACTCATATTAGCGATTATTTAGGGATTTGTTATTATGACTTTTATCAACATAAGGTCACACAAAAGAGGAAACTGAGCCCTAGTGTCAGCTTGCTTCCTACTTCTTGATCAAAATTCAAGAACTACACAGTCTTTCAGGTACAGGTTCAAAATTAAAATGTTACTTTGCAGCTTTGTTTAACATTTCAGTTTTGTTCTTCTGGTTTTTGTCCTCTGCAACTTTTAGAACTTGTTGACATTGAAGTGGAATTGAAATTACAGACAGGTGATTAATATGATCTGTAAAGTACCTGCCAGTAACAGAGTCGCTTTGGTCGCTTAAAGTCAAGATTTTAAGGTGAAGAACAGCTGCAAGATTTACATGTTGCTCTGTGTTGAGGGTACAGGACTAGCTAATATTAGCTGTTATCACATTTGACTCATAAAAGGGAAACAGCTAGCTCCTTTGCATAATGTGGGACAAACCCTTCACTGAATGTGCAGGAGCTGCTGTTGACTCAGAAGGTACTGAAATAACTTTCCGACTGAAGTAAAAGCATGACAGGTACTCTGAAACGCTAAAAGATACATGACCAAAATCGTGGGAAAACTGCAAGAAAAAAGGTAATCAGTCTTTCTATGATAACCAGTTTACAACATGTAAAGTTTTGGGTTAACTCCACACCACTGAAGCCGAGTCTCTTTGCAAAGATGTGTTAATCAACCACTGAGGTTTCCACTTCCCCCAGGCGTCCACAGGTGTTAGCATCAACTCTAGAAAGATGTTTCACCATGCTGAATGTATCCTCCACACCAACTTCCTCAGAACACGCTCCTCTGTAAACAGTTTCTGAGCCATGCGTAATTTATTTTATTGATCGAGGTGTTGTCTTTTGTTTTGCTCTCAGTCTTTATAATTCGTTCCATCAGCCGAAAACTGGTTCTTTGTCAAGTGGCTGTTGGTCGTAGTTGAGTCGGTCACCACTTCTTGGTTGTGCAGATTTTTGGTTAATTGTGTCTGGTGCAAACTGTTCGTTCAGGTGATTTTTTAAAATGTGACATGTAGAATAAAGTGATGTTGAGGAAATGTCTCCTTGGTTAATTTTACTAATGGAACCACTGATCACACATGATTAATAATAATAATAATAATAATAATTTATACTCTATTGATCCCCTTGGGGAAATACCTTCTCTGCATTTGACCCATCCTATTCATAGTTAACCTTAACTATACATACTATGCAGCGCCACGGGGAGCAGTCGGGGGTTAAGGGCCTTGCTCAGGGGCCCAACAGTGGCTGCAGTGGGGGTTCGACCCTCTGACCTTCTGATCAGTAGCCAGGGGCTTATAACCTGTTTTTCCACCGCTGCTATAAGTTTCAGAAAGTTGACTATCTAATGATTCTCTCTGTTTTCACAATTCCTACCTCTGATAAATGGCGTCATTGTGGTGATAAACGAAAACATGCCGCCAGGTTTTGGGGTTCAAATGGATTTTTTTCTCTAGCTGAGGCCGGGTGAAATGTTTCTGCTGAACTGACTGACGGCAGGCTTGTTTTGGAACCATCAAGTCAACGGGGGGGGAAAGGCAAGAGCCAGTGGATGTGGTTTTATAATGTTAGCTGGAGGTTTTCTGTTTTGAGTCTTGTGTGGTTTTTTGTGTAGATAAGTGCTGAATCCCCAGAAGCAAAAATCTCCATTTAAATGGTTATTTTATGAATTGCAATGCATAAATATACATTCTGAAATGAATACTTGCCTGTATTTATTTACATTTTGGCACCAATAAAAGTACATCATGATAGCGGTTCTAGTTTTATGATTTCCAAGTTGGGTTATAGATGTTTATTTACATTCAATATTCCTGGAAAGTAAAGCCACACTGAAAGAAAATGTGTGGTATTTATTTCGTAGAGCTAAATTGTGGAGCACAGAGAATAGGTCCTATGCTGTTAATCTGTTAAACCCCAAATAATGGTTTATCTGTTTTTGAAAAGTGTGCACCTTAGCTCCAAAGTGTGCACCTTAGCTTAAATATCATCGTAGTTTATATTTATTTTACACAAATAATGTTGAAAATTCACTTTCAGTTTGATTTGGATGTCTGGTCATGTGCTCTGGATGGGATAATTCATTTGTGTTGTGTTCACCGTACCTCCCGCCACCAGTCCCGACTCTCCGAGCTGGATCGCGACTCCAAACCCTCCCAGCTTGACCGGAGCCGAGTTTTCTTTGGACGCCAGCAGCACACAGTGAGGCTGAGAACGAGAGGAGAAAAGAGAGGAGAGAGGCTCATGACCTCATGGTCGTCTTTCTTTTTTTGCTAATTAAAGAGCAACACCCTCCTATAAATAACAAAAATCGCATGTGTAAGACACACCCAAACCCTCAAAGCATCACCCACCACGACCACACACAAATACCCCGGAGTGTAGGAGGATCATAGAAGTGATACAGATTTTAAACTTTGCTTTAGTGTTTGAAGCAGGATGTCAGTTTGTTTGAGCTACAGTCTGAAAGTTTCATACAGTTAATTAAGTTTTGCTTCTGCTATAACCAAGACGTCTCCTGCTTGACAGAACAGAACCGCAACAACAGAAAGAAATAGCAGTTCCTCGATGAGAAACGAATCAAAATGCAAAGTGAATCGTACCAGAGACACTTGTGGGGTGAGAGGGGTAAAATGTTTTAACCTCACATTATCCTGAAGGATTCATCAATACTTATTTTCCAGGGAGTAAATAACTTAACCATGGTTTGGCCGATTTATCAAAAGCTGCATTTGATTCTGTCACATCCTCTGCACCTCTTTTGCCTCCCTCACAGCTCATTCCATTAGCAACGTGTGGCTATTTCTATGTGTGCGAATACGTGGTTCACACACAGTGAACAAAAGTTTACATACACTTGCAAAGACCATGTATATCATAGCACTGTTGAGTTTCCAATGACTCCTATAACTCTTAATTATTACGATGGAGTCACTGAAACACACACATCTTTGTCACAAAAACAATCACACATTCTGGTCCTTTCATAGATTTATTACAGGCCTTCTGGAAATATGACAGAATCTGCTGAGTCAAAGATATACAAACAGCAATTATCAGTTTTAGAAAGCTGTCTTAATCAAATTTTCTTAGTGGCGCGACCTCTTAACTTCTCGTAGGTGAATACGACTGACTGCAACTGGTGCCACAGGCCTTAGTGTTCACAGTGTGGTGTTTTTTGTCGCCGTGAGCTGAGAGCAAGAAGAAGGAAGCCCTTTCTCCAGCTCCTTAAAGCTCCACTGAAGTTTGCTGCTGATTACATGGACAAAGACCTTCTGGAGGAAAGTTCTGTGGTCAGACGGAACAAAGACTGAGCAGAAATATGTTTGGAGAAGAGAAGATGAGGCCTTTAACCCCAAGAACACAAACCCTACTATCAAGCATGGTGGCGGCAGTATTATGCTCTGGGTTGTTCTGCTGCTAGTGGAACTGGAGCTTTATACGAAGTAAATGGAATAACGAAGGAGGAGGATTACATCCAGATTCTTCAGGAAAGCCTAAAATCATCAGCCAGAGGGTTGATCTTAGATGTAGTTGAATGTTCCAACAAGACAATGACCCCAAACACATCAGAAATGGTTTTTAAAAGAAGAGGTTAAGTTAGTCTAGAATTATCCATTACGATTTTCCTAAATAATACACACTTTAAGTATTGAGATTAACTGGAGTACCTGGTTGTCTGGTCTTACAGTATAAAACTTTAGTGACCAGAGAAGGGCAATTTGGTGTAGGCAAACAGAGGGCATTGTGGGGGTTTAGCTAGTAAAGCAGCACCATGACAAATTCTTCTGTGAGGCTTAATGACTTCCGGCCATCGCACATATATTCACTGAAGTGAGGATACATTAGGACATCATTCGTATAGCCTAATGGCAGATATAACAGCTGCTTACTAGAATATATCATGTGTCTGCAGCTTTGTCAGTAATATCCGCGTCCAGCTAATAAAAACTGTGCAGAATTTAGATTTTCAGTTATTGATTGGCATTAAATTCCCAACACATGTGGCAGTGGATTTTTGCCAATACTAATCAGCTTAAATTTGATCATTCCAACTTAATCATATGTGAAGAGGATGGATAAAATGTCTATGAGTGGGCTGTAAAACAAACAAAAAAACTGTTTTGAAACCTCACTTAGGAGAAGCTGTAGGTTCCGGGCGGATTCCACGTGCAAATCTAATTTTGTGCACAGCGCACATCGACTGTTATAAAGCCCTTTCTCTGTTACAGGATTTCACCATGATGATCCCATTGACCTTGAGCCTCCAAATTTAGAGTTTTCAAGCTTGGGTGGCAATTTAAACCCAGATTTACTCTGAGGGCATTGATTTAATTACTGTAAGGACACAGAGTGGTGATTCAGGAGCCTTTTTCTTTCACAGTTGGCTACACTCTGCAGATTCCTCCATGTTATAATCAGGGCCCAAAGTGGAAAGTATATTGTATACATGCAAGTGGAGCATGGTCTGCGATCCCACTGCTTGCCCTCATGGTTGTAATCAGAAGGTCTCTGCGGAGCCCGGCCCTGCCTTCCTCTGTATCTCTGCATGGAGGAGGGCCGACCACAGTTTGAAGCTTTCACTGTGCAACATCACCGCATTCTGCACTTCAGCTTTTCTGTGTCTGCGTTCGGCAGCACAGCTGGGGAGGGCTGCTGCTCACGGCCGCGGAGATAAGGATGGCCAGCGAGGGCCTGTTTTCTTTTGAAATCAGAATATTTGGTCCCTGAAAGCAGGAACTTGAACGCACAATGAAACGAGGAAACAATCTTGAACTTCACGAGTCTTTTCAGGGCGGCAAATTCTGGAAGATTTTTCCTACAGATTCGACTCAAAGGGACATACCGGAGCGCCTCAGAGGAAAATAAAAGGACCGCAAACACCATAAGTAAGCTATTATTCTGCTGCACAAACTGAGTGTGTGTGTGTGATTGAGGAAACATTCTTAACTTCCACGCAGAAAGCGCACAGAAGGAAGAGCACATGCTTTAGTGTGAACTTCAATGGTTGCGTGAGCACTTTGACAAGTTCCTCTTTGAAAGTGCAGCAACGTATTTCAGTTTTCTACGCCCCGAACTGTTGTGAGGTGCGAGCAAAGAAGTTCTGTTCTCCTTTTACCACTGTTTCAGCTACTGATCTTCTGATATGAAAGCCTTGCAGTGAACTGACTCATGGCTGGGGGTGTAACAACGCTGACAAATAAAAGGGACATCATGACTGCTCTGTCTCTCAAAACATTATGCACAGATGACATCTTAATAATATCATAATATTAACCGTTTAAATAATTTAAATGCTATCCTTGGTAACGTTAGCATGTCTGTCGGTGAGAAAAAGCTTCAGTTCATCTTCGCAGCAGTGGCTTAAAAACTTATAAACCCTCTAAACCCCACTGGAGGACTGGTTTATTTAGATTTTTTTTGCTCCTGTCACATTTTTACTCACTGCGGCCTCATTTTTCACTGCAACATAAAGACCTGGACCTGCATGGGAACAGTATAAGAATGGCTAGAAGAGGAGAAAACTCAAATATATAAATATATAGTGCAGTATGATGCCATAAATCATGAAAACGAAAATGTAAAAGCTGCATTTCTTTGCTTATCTATTTTGAGAAAAATTAAAAACCCATCTGCCGTGCCCACAGGTGTTACACATCCTGCAGCTCAGCCGAAAAGTTGTTTTTATCATGCAACTGTTAGTCGCACAGCCAGTCATGGCTCCTCAGTTGCGCCGAGACACGTAGAATATTTAGTTTTTCCCAGAATCAGGTGTTGACAATATATTTTTGGCGAAATTTTAAATGAGACATGTTGAATGAAGTGATTCTGATGACACATCGGATTTGGCTAATTATTCCAACAGAACCTTCTGATGGAATGTAAACGTAAAACCTGTCTTCAGCTGTGGAGTAGAGATGTCACTGCTGCTCTTTCTGTGGCTTTCTGGTTTCCGTTGGTGTGATGGTCAGCTGGTGTTGCACATCATTACCAGGGGCAGGATTAATGCTGATTCAGGGCTAATCCATATAGCTGGACTTCAGCCATCATCGCTGACCTGCACTAATGAGAGTCCAACACTTTCCCAAGAGAACCCGAAACTCCCAAAACATTTCACCTGTTTTTTTTTTTCTGTTTGCAGGACTGAGGATCACAAAAACCACCATGACAAGAAACCTCTCCACCACAGCCGCCTCGACCGGGTTTCCTATCATGAACCTGACCACCGAGTCCCCGCACACTTGTGTGGATTACGACGCTCTGCAGATCCCGCTGGCGGTGCTCTACTCTATAATCTTCGTCCTGGGTCTCGCTGGGAACCTGGTGGCTCTGTGGGTTTTCTTCTGTGTGCACTCGAAGAAGAACTCGGTGCGGGTGTTTCTCATAAACGTTGCTTTCGCAGACCTGCTGCTGGTGGTGTGCTTGCCCTTCAGGATACTCTATCACAGCCGGGGTAACATCTGGAACCTGGATCCCACCTTGTGCAAAGTGGTGGGCAACGCCTTCTACATGAACATGTACATCAGCGTCACTCTGCTGGGGCTGATCAGCATCGATCGATACTTGAAGCTCCATCGCAGTGCAGGGATGCAGCACAGACTGAGGTCAACCAAGTGGAGCACTGCCCTCTGCGCCTTCATCTGGAGCGGGGCGCTGGCTTTAACTTTAGTGCTGATGATGTCAAAGAACCACGCGCATTCAGACAGGTTGGTGACAGCTGTGGTCACACCTTCACATCGATTAATTTAACCACATCCTGGCACATTTTTTACTCACTGTGGGCTCATTTTTTACTGCAACATAAAGTCCTACACCTCTATGGAAACAGCACAACCACGGCTAGAGGTAGAGAGGACTCCAAAAAGCTTTTTGTGAAGCATGACACAATTATAACACCATGAATCATCAAATAGGAAAAATAAAGTTGAATTTCTTTGATTATTTTATTTGCAAAAATTTGAAAAACCTGGAATCTAGTGCCCACAGGTATTACACTCAAAATGAGTCAGGCTAGTCTCCATAGTTATACTGTGGGGTCATGACATTCATATTTAAATTAGCTTGGTGAAGCTCTGTAATTAATAACAGACCATTTTTGTAGGGTTTAAATCCCTAGTGTATAAACTACTCAGACAAAGTCACACTGTAAATATGACAGCTTTTAACCCCATTATTTAATGTTTATAGGTTAATTGCCAACACTAACACAACACCAACACTAATTATATTTATTATTTTTTACTGGAAACTACATTATTTTAAATGTGCTTCACAAATAACGGTGACTTGAATTGAGTCCTTTCTGCTCTGTGTTTACACAGCCTGCAGTTCAGGCAAAAAGTCCCTGAATTTGTGTTGTGGAATATTTTGTTTTTTAACAAACCTGGTTAGTGCAAATGGTTTATTTTTGGCAAATTTTCAAATGAGACCTACAGAATAAAGTGATTTTGGTTGAATGTTGTCATGTTTTGCTTAGATTTAATTGGTTTTCTTGACTGAAGTGACACATGAATAGCTCAAGGCCAGTCAGAAAGTTGAAAATCCAATGATTATTTCTGTTTTTACAGTTTCTTGCTTTGACAGATGCTGTAATTTTGCCCACTTATTTCAAAGTACCATGCCTTTTAAGCCTGCCAGCAAGTTTTGTGGTTCAGAGGGTTAATCTTAGTTTCTCTGAAATTAGCTAACATAACACGTTTGGTGTTTCCAGGTGTTTCCACTACAAGCTGCTCCATAACGCTCTGTGGAAAGCCTACATCAACATCTTTGTGCTGGTCGTCTTCTGGCTCGTGTTCATCGCTCTGATGGTGTCCTACGGGAAGATCGCACTCAAGCTCCTGAGGGCGTCACAAGACAAACCGGACCTGCCCAACGCCTCCCACTACTCTCGAACTGCCAGGAAGTCCTTCTTCATCCTCTTCCTCTTCACCGTCTGCTTCGTCCCGTACCACATGGTCCGAGTGTTCTACATCAAAACCCAGATCACAGAGACTTCGTGTTACTGGAGAGGCGTGGCGGACAAAGCCAACGAGGTGGCTCTGCTGTTCTCTGCCCTCAACAGCTGCCTGGATCCCGTCATGTTCTTTCTGTTATCGTCTTCGGTGAGGAAGCAGGTTTTGCGGTTGGTGGGAAGCGCGTTTTGTGTTCGAGATGTTGCTGGGAGCAGTGGGAGCAGCTCCACTCTGGACTGGGACAGTAAGACTGCGAGGCCTGACAGAGGACAGTCAAACATCGGCTCAACCAGCAACTTGAGGGAGAAAGCAGCTTCTAAATGCAGCGTAGATGGACTGTAAATGCACTATGAAGCAAAGAGCCTCCGTGTTTTCCAATGTGAACCGGACTGCAAAGGAAGAGGCCAAGACATTTGGCATTCTCACCTGAGCTGACATTGACTGAAACTTTTCACCTCGTCACCAAGGCTTTAAAACCAGTTTTATTATGGTTTTTGAACAATACAGAAAACGTTGCAGGATATTTAAGGGTCTGATACATGTACACCAAAGAGCCACAACATTAAAACCATCAACAGGTGGTGAATAATCTTGATCATCTCATTACGATGCAGTGTTCTGCTGGGAAACCTTGGGCCCTGGCATTCATGTGGATGTTACTTTGACACATCTAAACTTGGCTGCAGACCTTTAAATGGCAGCGAGACTCCTCAAGCAGGATAATACGTTGCACCATACTGCAAAAACTGCTCAGGAATGGGTTGACAAACACAACCAAGGGCCCAAAGTATTGACCTAGCCTCCAGACTTCCCAGATCCCAATCCAAATTAACCATCTGTGGGATGCACCAGAAGATGTGCGATCAACCCTGCAAACTACAGGACCAAATAGACCCAAAGGACCTACAACAAACATCCTGGTATCAGACACCACAAGAAACCTGAAGAATTCACGAGTACATGTCTCGACGGGTAGCAGGAGATGGACCTACAAAATAGTAGCTGGGAGGTTTTAATGTTGCGGATTTCTATTGTCATTTCTTGGCATAACTGGGTTCACTGAAGTCACAGACTTGATTTTAAATCAAAGATAAGTCTGCTCTACTTCTTTCCCAATGGGAGTCTTTCAGGAGGAGTTCACAGCATGTGTATAACGCATCTAAAGGTGTAAAAATATATGAGCCAAGTCTGCTCAGGAGCTCAACAAGAAGGCAAGACAGCAGTCACAAAATGTAATAATGCAGGATATGAATTAGTGATCCATCGATTATCCACCTGGCTGATTACAGGATGATTGTGTAGCTATCAACATTTCCATTAAAGTCATTGAATGTCTATCTACACTCTGTAGTCCTGAGCAATGTCCCGCCCACAGCACTTCCTGATTGGTTACATGTCACGAGTATCGGCCAATCAGCACTGATGAATAGATGCTGAAAAGTTCTCTTTTAATTAAACTTAAATAGAACACAAATAAAGGAACTTCAATAACGTTTTGTGTTGGAATTTGTCTTGTTCTAAATTGTGACACTCAGATTTTTACTTTTACTGCAAATACGCATATCAGTTATTGGTCTTTGTTACATATCAGTCACATTTGAGGCAATTCACAGCTACGTAACTATTCTGATCATCGATTAATCAGTTTGAGTATTTTTTTGTTAGCTAAAAAAGGTCAAAATTCTGATTCCAGTTTCCTAAAAGCGAATAATTTCATTTTCCCCCTCATCTGTGACAGTAAACTGAATAAATGTGGGTTGTTGGGAAAACTAGACATTTGTCATCTTGGATTTGGGAAACTTTTTGACATTTTATGAGGAGAATAACCAACGTATTAATCGGTAAAGAAAATAAACATCACTTGCAGCCCAAATTCACACCAGCTTGTAAATAATAAAGTGCTATGTGGCCGAAGTTTGGTGCATACATTTAGTTTCCGTGACTCTTTGTGGATAATTAAACTAATTGCTTGTAGCTAACGGCAACAGAAAACTGCAGCTGATGTTTCTGCACGGCGCTGCTCGTCTTCCTCAGATATCTTTAGCTTTTGAGGAAACCCTCAACATGTTCTGAGACACTTTGTGCAGTCCGTCAACAACCAGCAGCCAGAGATATCTGATCAGCAGATAGAACCACAACCACAAGCTGTATGCTGCAGATACATCACAGATCTCCCCCCCTCCTTCTCTTTCTTTGCTTGTTGAAATCTGTCGTCAGGTGCTGCAGAAACATAAGCTGAGTGTGACTCTACAGGCAACAGTCAGAAAACTATGTTGGACAATTCAGGCAACACTGAAGGAAGAAAGACAAACATGAACTGAACTTTCATGACAAATTAGTGATCAGACGCTTAGAGCAAACTCGGAGAACCTTTTACTGAGACGAAAGCAGGGTGTTTTCCTCCTAAAAAGCCTCTCTTTGTAAATGTCAGAGCTGTTTGGTTTGTAAAAAGCATTGTGCTCCATTAAGGACTGCATGTAATGTATCAGTTCTCTGTGTGGTTGTGCTGTTTGAAGGGAGGGAAGTGAGAAATGCGAGGCTTCGACAACACACACCGGACTCTGTCTGCTTCTCAGCTGGAACAGCAGCGCCACCTTAAGGCAAGACAAACACACATACAGTGTGAGGAAATTTCCACAGAAGCAGCAGATCGCGGGGACTTCTCACTCCTGTGCAGATAAGACGAGGTGACTCGACTCAAGTGGCGAGACGGAAACTCTAATTTGCATGTAAGAGAATGAAGTCTATCAAGTTGTAGAATCACCTAACCACTAAAAGTGTGTTTGCTTGCAAAAACAAAGCAAACTCTTAAAGGGGAAGTAAATATAAAACTGCCCACATAAGAATAAAGTCACGTAAAGCACCGCAATCAACATTCACCACATCTAATTAATGCACCACAATGGCTGACCCTCATTCTCTATCCTCAGTGTGCTTCTTTCATGTATAGTGAGAGAGGAAGCTGAAACCAATACAGATAAAGTGACATCACACCCCACAAACAAGAAGCTGGTCCGAAGTGTTGACTGTAAATCTGCAGCTCAAGGAGGAAGCTGCTGCAGAAGAGTCGAGCCAGCTGTTAACAAACTATTGTTTTCACCTTTATCGGGGGATATTTGACTCAAAGGTGTGTTTCTGAAGCCAGCGTCCTTTGGTGGTATGTAAGACCTGAACACTAACGCTGCTGTGTGATGATGTTGAATATCTGCACATATTTGCCTTTTTATCACTTTAAATAATCAACTTTTATGGGGTTTAATCTTTATTTGTGAAATTATTTACTGTATTCAACTTTCTGAACCCCAAGCAGTTTGCTCCTGTCTTATTTTTACTCACTTTGGGGTCATTTTTCACTGCAAAATAAAGTCCTGCTACCTGTATGGAAACACAACAACCATGACTAGAAGTACAGAAAACCTAGACTGTCTTCTATGCTGTATGACACAGTTACAATGCCATAAATCATTAAGAAAAAATTGAATTTTCTTTGATAAAAACATGCACAACAACTCTAAAAGATGTTTCACCATGCTGAATGTATCTTCCAACACCTTGCTCCTCTGTATCCTGTTTTTGAGCCATGTTGCATTTATTTTATTGCTCCACTGTGTTTTATCTGCCTCCCAGTCTCTTTGCTCTGTGGATACACTGCCTGCAGCTCAGTCAAAAACTCTCTGAATTTACATCATGTGATTTTTGGTCACGGCTGGGTGAATAATGCCTTTTTAGTTGCGTTGACGAGCGCCGAATTTTTCTGCTTTTCACAGGATTTGATGCAAATGATTTATTTTTCGTGAATTTTCTAACGAGATGTGTGGATTTCGCTTAAATATCAGAATTTTAAGCTTATACAGTGATCCCTCGTCTATCGCGGGGGTTAGGTTCCAGAACTCCCCTGTGATAGACGAAATCCACCAAGTAGCAACCTTATATTTATTGTATTATTTATATACATATTTCAAGGCTTTAAAAACCCTCCCCAAACTGTTATTAACCTTTCCCACACTCTTATAAACACTTCCTACGCTCTTAAACCTACGTCATTTTAATAACATATAAAATTCTATGTGGGTACAGCTGCGTAGCTTCTCCCTTCCTTTAGCATGTCGAGGAGTTCCACCTTTTCTGCGATGGTAAGCATCCTCCTCTGGCGCTTGGGTTCGGTGCCAGAAGCCTTAGAAGTCTAAATAAATTCAATTTTTTTTACGAAAATTTCACAAAAACACAACACCACAGCGATTAGATGTTGATGTTAAATGGACACGGATGCTAAACGCATGCTATGCGCGGGAGGAGGATACTGATGCTACGGTCGCTGAGCCAACCAGCGCCCAGGATACAGAACCCAGTGCTCTGGTTGCTATAGTAACTGTAAACAATAAAAGATCCGGGATACAGTGAGAATGTGAAAAGTGAGCCGCGATATGGCGAGGGACGACTGCAATTGGTCGTCTGTTCAAATGGAACCAAACTGTACGTCAAACATTTGAGGTTTAGAAGTTTAAAGTCTCCGAATAACACTGAGGAACAACCCTAATTTTCAAGAGATTCAAAGGCACAAATAGCGTTTAATATTATTAATGCTACCTGATTCACACTTCAAAGAAAAACATGACTCTATCAGACAAAAAACTAAATTCGACCCGGCTATAAAATAAAAACAATAATCTTAAATCTGCCTTACATAAGATATTCTAATATCCTATGTATAAATAATTAAATATTATATATAATATTTGTCAAGTATGACATAAATCTGAAATAGTCTAACCCTACAGCGACTTTTCTTCTCATAAACTAAGATCAGAAGCAATTTCAACATCAGCGTCTTGCTCAAGAGCACTTTAATACGAAAAGGAAAAGAGAAGCAGGGAACTAAAAATACAACGAACCAGTGTAAGAGATGAAGTTACCTGTGACGAGAGAAGTGTTGACATGTTTATCGAGTGTTGAGCAAGACTCCTACGGTTGGTAAGAAAAGGAAGTCGAACAGAGTGGTTAGATAAACTCATAAACTCCACTGAATAAACGTCTTCTTGTGTCTCTGTAAAGTTTTACAGTTGAGCAGATCTGCTGCTTTATCTACTCTCACTTGTCCATCCCTCTAAGAAGACATAATGTTTTACAAGCGTGGGCCACAGAGACGCTCCCGATGCTGCATTTAAAATGTAGATTTAATTGCTACAGGACAACATAATTAATGCTCGGGCGTTTGGCTGGACTGCAGATTATCCTCCAAAACTTAGGTTTAAAATCATGCTCAAGAATTCAAAATTCAGACTGGACTTTTACACTGAAACTATCAAAAACATAATATTTATTATGCAAGGCAGCGAAGCGTCTGCACTGGAACATGGAGATATACTGAATGCTCCATCTGCTGCCATTAAACCACCAGACACCATTCGATTCATTACAGTGTGTGAATTATACCCTGGTTTTTAGGGGAGCTTTATTTGCCACTTTTCACAGCCAGAATCAACATTTACGAAGCCCTTCTTTTAGATTCTATTTTATTCTACTGCTATTAATAAGACTATGAATAATAAAAATAAGAAATCTGATGAAAAGTGGCAGCTGCTGCCTGATTTCAGCACCACAGGGGGTTTGGTTTTTTTTGTTTTACGCCGGTCGGCACCAAGAAAGTTAGATATTTTTTCCTATATTGGAGTGAAGTTTGTGGTATTGTGCCGACGCGCTTCGATGGCGATGGCAAGAACAGCGTGCATGCTGGTATCTTTATTAAAGTGAATCAGTGATGAATTGCCCTCATGCATGAATCATACATCAATAATAGCCTGATTTCACGCACGATCCACGATGATAAAGACAGTGAAAAAGAGAAATGCTTGGAAATAAAGCACAATATCAATATTTTACCCAAAATCTCAAAAATCATCCTTTCAGTGGAGCTCATGTATTATTACTCCCCTGTAGTTCACACCGATCACACTCATCGCTGTGAGTTATATGAAGGTTGAATGATGCACACTGACATCCTGAAGGCAGCAGCATACCTCAGTCTTCATACACAACACCTGACTAACTTACAAGATCTTTACATCTTTAGCTGATTTACGGGCAAAAGTAATTAATGTTTTAAAGTCCTTTACTCAGACTGGGTCGTAATCAGCTGTGATCTTGCGCAGATGTGAGGCTGGCTGCGGGTTTGAAAGGCATTTTTTCTTTAAAAGCAAAGAAAAAATTCAAAATTATACCATTAATCACAGTAAGAAACAGAAAAAATTGTTAGATTTTCAGTTCCCGGCTGTCTGATAATGTATCATGTGTCACCTGTGGTTCTGTCAGGAAAAGCTTCAAACCGTGCTATTTGAATCAAATGACTTGCTCTACAAGTCTTTATTTTTAAATTTTAAAAATTATTAATTTAAATAAGAAAATGATTCTGTAAAAAGCAAAAAATTCTGTGCTCCTCTGTGCAACTGAGAAGCCCTGATTGGCTCAACAGCATCCAACAGTCATGTGACAAAAAATTCAGAACTTAACTGCAGGCAGTGTTTCCACAGAGCACTTTCGTTTTGGTCTGTTTTTTTTATAATTTATGACTTTCTAACTGAAGACATTTCTGAGTTCTCTCTCCTTCTTCATGGTTGATCTGTTTCAACAGAGGTGCAGGACTGAAACAGTGAGTAAAAACTTGACAAGAGCTCAAAATGCTCAGAAAGTGTTTGAGGTTCAGAGGAAACTATCAACTATCTCCTGTGCTCTTGCAGATCAAATGGAGGACACCCTGCACACACTGTCACCAAATGCTTCCTCCACCTCCTTTGATTTCCTCCTTTGCCCGACTGCCGCTACTCTCTTCTTCCTCCCATCCACCTATATCCTCCTCTTCGTCACCGCTCTCCCAGGAAACGTTCTGTCCTTGTGGGTGTTCCTGCGCTGCATCTCCACCCTCTCCTCCACCCACGTTTATCTCTCCCACCTCAGTATCTCCAACCTGTTGCTGTCCATCACCACGCCCTTCCTCGCAGCCTACTACGCCAAAGGATCAGGCTGGACGCTAAGCGGCGTCCTGTGTCAGCTCGTCCTGCACGGCATCACACCAGTGCTGCACATCAACATCTACATCAGCCTCATGATCCTCACCTGGGTGGCCCTCAGCCGCTTTGCAGCCCTCATCCAGAACACCCACGCCTCCAGGCCCAGCGCCTTCACCACCCTGCTGCCTCACGCCTTCTTCACTCGCCTCACTAAAGTCTCCTTCGCACATGCTGTGTGCGTTTTGGTGTGGGTGGTGTCGGTTGGCGGCATCGTGCCAGTGACGGTTTACTACTCGGTGCATGAGGCGATGAGCGGCGGCGCTGCTGCAGCCAAAGCTGAGGAAGGAGGATGCGAGGAAGTTTGCTACAGCCCAGTGGTGGAGCTGGGAGGCGACCTGTCTGGGACTCTGACTGTGCCAGTTATCATCATATTCTTTGTGTTCTACCTGCTGGTGCTGCTGTCCTACATGATGGTGCTGAGGCACATCAGGCGCTCACGTCGCGACGCTCACATCACCACCTCCAAGAGCCTGCTGAGCAGAGTGCTGCGAAACATTGTGATCATCCAGGTGGCTACGAGTTCAATTAGTTTCAGCAGTTGTGATCGTAATTAACTCTCTGAACCCCAAAAGCTGCTGGCTGCTTTAAAAGGCAAATTATCTGAAAACAGAAAGCAGATTTTCAACTTTCAGGTGATTCTTGATTCATCTATGATGTTCCGTTAGAAAACTCAACCAGATCTAAACTTAAAATTATGATATTTCATCAAAATGACTGTGCCCGACCGTAGGCATTAACCAGATTATATAATAAACTATAATAAATTCTTTGCTCCTCAGCACAAGCATGAAGCCAGTCACCTGATAAAAACTGTCATTTTTCGGCTGAACTGTGGGCTGTGTTTACACTGAGCAAGTATAGTAGTAGCAACTATACATATACGCAATAAAACATTCGTAGTGGGTAGAATCACTAGTGTTTTTCCAGTACTGTTAACACCTGTTGAACCTGTTGATTACAAGATTTTTAATTTTTTGGAAAACAAAACAATTTCTGTATTTCTAATTTATGGGATTATATCTTTGTTGTGCTGCTCGAAAGACATTTCTTAGTCCTCTCTACTTCTAGTCATGTGTGTTGTTTCCATAGAGGTGCAGGATTTTATTTAATTAGCCTACAGTGAGTAAAAATCTAAGAAAAAAACACAGAAACTGCAGCTTTGAGTTCAGAGGGTTAATTCTTACCTCTTGAGTCAAATATAGCTTGATACAGTCACCCTCATTTTACATCTATTTTAGAAGACTGTTTTTAATCAACTCCCTGCAGGTTGTTCTCTCAGTTTGCCTCCTGCCGTACCACATCTTCAAACCCATCTTCATCTCTTTGGCTCACGATCAGCTTCAGCTGGCACAATCCCCAGGCACCGACACCTGCCACTACTGTCACCCACTCTCCATCTTCGTCGAGGTGACTAATTTCACCTTAATGTGAATAAAATGATCCCTTACTACTCTGGGGATTTATAGCAGCCTGCATGATGAGTTTCTTTCTCCTCTCTCCTGTAGCTGAAGAACTGCCTGTTCCTTCTCGCTGCACTCAGAGCCTCCACTGACCCGGTGATGTACTTTCTGTTGGACAGAACTTTCCGTCGTCAAACCCTCAGACTTCTGCGGTGCAGCCAGAACATCGCTGAACAGAGACAAATATTTTGGATGACTAAACGAAGCACCAATCACAAGGCTGAACAGCCAGGAGAGGAAAATGCGATGACAGCCACTGATTTAAGTCAGAGTGTTTTGTAGCGGACGCACATTTTCTATGGAAAGCAGGTGTGGACATGAGAGGCGGATACAGCAGCCAAAAAGGTGTACTGTAACAATTACTTGTAAATATCAACAAAACAAATGCTTGAGTTGCAGTATTTAAACATCTATGGAAAAAACTACTTGGCAAGTGGACAACCTCATCCTCTGAACCCCAAAATTCACTGGCAGGTTTGAAAGGCGTGCTATTTTTACGAAATAATTTAAAAAGAAAAACAAAATCACACCATTTATCAGAGCCAGGAACTAAAAACAGAAAGAATCATCAGACTTTGAACTATCCAATGTTCCTTGAAGTGCTCATTTGCGACATGCTGATTGGTTTGGAAAATTAAAACAGTGACAGTCCGTTAAATTTGTGATATTTTACGAGTCTCGTTCAAAAAAATTGCCAAAGATAAACTTTGTGCTTCAACCAAATTCTGCAAAAAAACTAAAAATTCTAAGCTTGTCAGCGCAACTGATACCTCTTTTCCACCAGGAAGAACCTGGTGCGAGTTCAGTGCCGGTGCTAGTTCTGGTGCTTAGTTGGTTCAACTCTAGAACCTGTTTGCTTTTCAAGGCAAGGAGTCAAGTTGGTGCCACACCATTGCGTCACCGCAAAACGGCTATGCTTGCATCCATTACATAACAGTTAAACAAACGTAATAAGTTGATGATAATGTCTATGTTTATCTCTATAGATGGTCTTAAGGCTGATTGTGAGGTGGAGGTCGCCTGTTGCTTGGGCACATCTGCGATCGCGCTACTGGTGGGAAACAGTTGTATCAGATTTCAGCATCAACAGTTTGTGCAAAACATCCGTGTGTCCTGGGAGTCATTCCAATACATCTGTGATGGGACCAGGGACGTCCTGGAGAAAAAGGACACTTATTACTGATTGTGTGTCCCGTTCCACTGTTGATGGTTGGTCACGATAACCCCGCCCCCAGCCCCTGACGTACTCAATGATTAGCTCTGGCCCAGCAAAGAGTTGGTGCTTGCTAAGCTCCAGTTTTTAGCACCTGGAGTCGGTGCTTAGGTGGTGGAAACACAAAGAACTGGTGCTAAGTCAGGCTCTGGCTCTGAACTAGACCTGGAACCAGCTTGGTGGAAAAGGGGTATGAGAAGCCATTAGGTGACTTGGATGTGGCCAACAGTCACATGACAAATATTCAGGAATTTTATCGGCTGAACTGCAGGCAGTGTTTACATAAAGCCAATAAGAGACAAGTATAGAAGCCATCATTAAAGAAAGTTTGTGTGGTTTCTGTTTTTAAGATTTACTGAATTATTATTGTTTCATGCTGCACAGTTCTCTCACCTTCTAGCTATGGCTGTTCTGTTTCCATAGAGGTGCAGGACTTATTATTATATTGTAGTGAAAAACATATGACAGAAGCAAAAAACAAACGAGTTCAGAGGGTTAAGAAGTAAAGCAAAGAATGCAGGCATACCACTGCTAGTCTTCATTCCTTAGGTAACGTGTTGAACATACACCTGTAAATAATGGTCAGTTTGTGTAAAATATCACATTATCATCTCCTAATTGGATCATCTGCTTCTTATCTCTCACGTGGGATCCCAAAGTTCCCATGTGGATATTACAGTTTAATTACTTGCTTTGTTTGTTGTATCCTATATTATTTCTTGACTTAATAAATAAATGAGAAAATCAGTTACGTGTGGATCACGTCTGTTATGTCAAAAAGTAACTACGGGTGTCAACGAGTCTTTAAACTTTGGCGTTTCTGGTGTAGACGTTTGTAACTTAACATCCCTCACAGCCACATCAAATAAAAGCTTGTTTATTTGCAGGTATAGTTTACTTCTCCTTTCCTCTGTCTTTCTTCACGCTACATTAATTATGACAGGTTCATACCTCTGCAGAGTTGCAGGTATTTATAGCGCAACAGAGAGAGGAAGTAGATTTTAAACATTTTTATCGTTCAACATTAAATCTATTAGCACTGAAAGGCCCATGCGCACAGACGCGGCCAGCTTAGTGTCAGTTCTGTTTTACTGACCTCACACCAGCGTTTATAAGAAGTGCTGTGGTCTTAATATTAACTGCTTGCGCTGTCTGAAAGCTAAACCGAGAGAGAGGTGAAAAGGGAACAGCGAGGCCACAGTCGCTTTGTCTCGTGTGAACCACCCGACGTGGATTTAACCATTATTCTGGTGGGAACAGAGTAACGAGGCTGCAGCAAGATTATAAACATCAGGTGAAAAGTCGCTCTCTAGTCGTTGGTTAAAACTAGGGATGCACGATAATGCCAATTTCAACCGATACCGATAATGGATAATTTTACACTTCTTGCAGCCGATAACCGATAATGTCAACCGATATTTCTTTCCTTAATTAACTATAATTTGAGTACAAATCCACTTCCTACTATAATTCTGACCCATACAAATAAATAGAACCATTGAGTAGAGCATAAAGAAGTTGACATTTATTGATACTTCTGCTCAAATACTGACAACCAGCAACTCAATGATTTTGAATATGATTGGAAAAGTCAAACTACTCAGTTTTGTGTGTTAACTCAGGGCGCATCAGTGGAAGATTTTTCTTCACAAAGAGTATCATCTCTGCCTTCTCACATCTTAACCGGCTTCTTTTCTCGTCCATCACATTAGCAGCAGCAGAAAACAAGCGTTCACTGTCAACACTAGTGCACGGTGCTGACAGGTATGTATGTGCAAGCTGAGCCAGGTGTGGGAAACGACCCTTGTTCTTCTTCCAGTAGTCCAATGCTGTCATGAGGACGAGCCACCACACAGACCAATGGCAAAAACAAAGATTCAAAGTCTTTATTATTATCGGGTGGTTTTATCGGCTGACTTTTTTATTATTGGAATTATCGGAATGACGTCATAATTGTCAATATCGACCGATAATTATCGGACGTCGATATTATCGTGCATCCCTAGTTAAAACCCTAAAAACTGACGAATTTAGACTTTTTACCATTAAAATACTCCCTTCCTGCCTAAAAATGTCTTAAATGTAACTCTACAGTGAATAACAGAGCACCAGCATCTCTAAAGAATGAGCATGGCTGCATAAAACATATAATAAATAAAGTATCAGTGTATGCATCTAAAAGTAATGATTTTTTTCCCTAAAAATCGACTCAATTAAGAGCTATAATTCTGTTGGTTCATCCTCAGAACACCAACAACTTTCACATGTTCACACTTTTACTCCCTGTGGGTTCATTTGTCACTAAAATATAAAGTCCTGCCCCTCCAAGGAAACAGAACAACCATGACTAGAAGGAGAGAGAACTCATAAATCCTACAAAATAAAAATGTAATATCTTTAATTATTTAGTTTAGGTATTACCAACACTAGGGAAAAAAATAGTGATTCTACATACTATAAATATTTTACTGCTTATATTTTTACAGCCTCTACAAACTCTGCATTTTCACTCTACTCTGCACATCAGCTGTAGAAGGATGTTTCACCATGCTGAATGTATCTTCCAACAACCTGCTCCTCTGTTCACTGTTTCTGAGCCATGCTGCGTTTATTTTAGTGATTCAATATGTTTTATTTTCCTCTCATGTTGTCTTCTCTCCGCTCTGTGGAAACACTGCCTGCAGTTCAACAGAAAAAGTCCCTAAAGTGCTATAGTTTTGCAGAATCATGCCACAGATGATTAGTTCAAGGACTGTCGGAAAGTTGAAAATCCAACGATTCTTTTTTTTAATCTTGATAAAAGGCTGTAAATGAACAGTTATTTTAAAAAAAAGTCACATCATTTTTAAACCAACTGGTCAGTTTCAGGGGTTTAGGCAAAGGAAGAGTGGCTTTTAAGCGCCTGGCATAGAGCAACAAAACCTTAAAACGTACCAATCAGCCACAACATCATGACCACTGACAGGTGAAGTGAATAGCATGGATCATATTGGTACTATGTGGGGTTCCGATGGAAAACCTTGGATTTTAACTTCCGTGTTGATGAGACTTAGACGCCCAAATAAACATTGTCCCACAACAAACACACTCCCTCATGCAAATGGAAATCCCAAAAGTCACTGGCCAGCAGGAAAATGCACCCCACCACATGGCAACAACATCAACCAATCAGGAACATGTTGAGGAACATGACAATGGTCCATTCTGATCAAGCATCAACAGGATGCAGTGGAACAAGTTGGATTGACAGAGGCCCCACTGCACAATAATAATAATAATAATACATTGCATTTATAGAGCATTTATAAAAACTCAGAGACGGTTTAAATGTTAAAAAAATAACACAAATACAGATATACAAACCAAACAATCAAGAAGAAAACAGAAGCAATACAGCTGAAAGTGCAGTAGAAAACAAAAATTCATATTTTAAGTCTATGTAAATAATGTATTGTGTATAGCCTAATACATTTAGGGAGATTACAAGTTGAAATTGAATGGAAGAGGCGTGTTTTTAATTTACTCTTGAAGGTGGTAGGGTCAGTGGTATCATGGATATGTTGTGGAAGCGAGTTCCAAAGGGAGGGGGCGGCAACAGAGAAAGCTCTGTGCCCCCAGGTTTGGTGCACCTGCCAGAGTACCCAAAGGATCCAGTGCCAAAGTCCTGGTTCCAGACCCCATAGGACACCCTGAGAGGTCCTCTTGTCCATGTCCAATGGTTCAGAGCATTTTGGACCACGTAAGGGGGACCAACACAATATTAGGCAGGTGGTCATGATGTTATGCCTGATCCTCTGAGAACCAAGTTTGGTACCAACATGCACTGTTAGCCAAAGGAAGCAGTTTTATGCTCCGCTGTTGCAAAATGGTTTGGTTTTTGACAAATTATTCAACGAGACACACAGAATAAAGTGATTTTGATTAAATATCAAGATTTCATGCTTACATTTTGCTAATTTTTTTGATGAATGGTCGTTGGGAAATTAAAAGTCTGCTGCTCTTCTACGTTTTCACAGTTTCTGGCTTTGATAAATGGTGTCATTTTGCAGATCTCTAAAAAGTTAACGTGCCTTTTTGAACCTGCTGGTGGTGGATTTTGAGGTTCAGAGGGTTAAGATGCATTTCAAATTGCAGCCTGGGTCTTTTGTTGCGACTTCTCTTTCATCGTGACATCTTTTCATCTGGATTTTTAATGTGATATAGGAAAAAAATGATGTCATCTTCAAGTATACATGGAAATGTTTGTCGAGCGTCCCTCATGTGCCACAACAAGGAATAAATATTTAATACCTATGTGTCAAAAACCTTGTTCCGTAATTGAGAGTGAATTATAGATGGGGGATTGCAGAGTGCACGCTGGCGTTCGTCTGGAGGTGTGTGAGTGTGTATTGGCAGAGTTTTCAGGAAAACAATGTTCTGTGAAGTGTGGCCCCTGCAGATGTGAGGCCCCCCGGGGGTCCTGGGTGGATTTTCAGACTGAAGCAGGCAGCAGAGAGAATCACATATCCTCCAGTGTGCCTCCCTCCCCCAAACTCACCCACAGAGAGACACAGGCCAGAAGAAAAACACACACAGCACTTGTAAAGAAATGCAGCCAGGTGAGAGGGAATTCACACTGAGAGAGGAGGGTGGCTGGAAGAGGAGAGGATTACACCAAGCGATGTGCTGAGCTGAGATACGAACCGCTGTCTGTAGATACTGCAGAAACTAAAGAAAAGTCAAGTCTGAGTGTTGGTTTGGTGGCACAAGATGGGAACCAAAAGTTGGGCTTCAAATAATAAAACAAAACAAGTAAAAAGTAAAGAATATAGACTATTCTTAGGTGTTTATGGGATAAATTTTGTGCCAGCAGGAAGTGAATTTGAATTCTTTATATGTGAATGTGAATCATTCAATCTGAACCTGAATTGATCGGTTTGAATAATTGATTTGTCCCGGTATGCCAGCTGGCCAGTACACCACTGGGCACGTGGTATTTCCAATAATTATCTGTATCGGTTGAAACACTGAGCTATCGTTAGCTGATGCTGCTAAAGTCCACTGACTGCATTCGTTCATGCATTCATTCGACAAAGACGACGTAAAGCCCGTTGCTGTCGTAAAACCGACTTCTTCCCCTCTGCGTTCGACTAGTTCTGCCTGACACCAGGCCCCAGATGTGTGGCACAAAAAACTGAATTTGAAATTGAAATGGAGAGAAGTGAAACTGAAAAGTGAGACTGAATTAGGGAGCTGAATTTTTCAACTGAATGAATTACAGTTTCAATTTTACATCGATACACATTCAAACCGATAGATTCAATTTCAAATTAAACCACTCAGATTCAGATTTTAAAAGCAATTATTCAAACCGATCAATTCAGGTTCAAATTGAATGATTCACATTCAGATATAAAGAATTCAAATTCACTTCCTGCTGGCACAAAATTTATCCCATAGGTGTTAAAATGCACAACTATGACTCTGAATGCTGCCAAAAGTATATGGACAAAGACGGTCTATTTACATCATGAGGAAGCCGAGCTGAGAAGGACGGCGAGCGCAGGTGGGAATAAAGGTGGGAATGCATTAAGAATAATGTGGAATCTGAGTGCAGGATTGAACGTACCAGTAATAGAACTACTATAAATACTATAAATTAGAACAAAACACAAATAATAATTAAAGCTGCAAGCAGTGTCGGACGGGCCCTCGCTCCTCACCGCGCTCCTCTCCACACGACCTTGTCTAGGGGGCGCCGTAGAGCCGATTGGAATTTTGACTGTGCAAATCTGTTGGTTTTGGGATACTGTATGTATATACCAAATTTCATGTTTGTAGGATAAAGCAGTGATTTTATATGAGTATTTGAATATTTGTAGGGGGCGCTGTGGAGCCATTTGACCACACCCATTCCTGAATTGTATATTTAACATTAGTTCTTGGGATTAATGAGGATTTGTGTGGATTTGGTGATTTTACATGGATCTCTTCACCTCCAAAACCCATTTCATTCCATATGGCGATTTTGTTCAAAATGGCCGCCATGCCACGCACGGTGTGTGTGACGTAGCCACGAGATTTTAATAACTTTTCATCCTGGAGGGGTCTAAGTGCCACACAGCAAATTTGGTGAAGATGGGATAAAAATCCTGGGAGGAATTCGTTAAATTCCAATGCCTGTGCACCATGTTTTGTAGGGGGCGCCGTTGAGCTTTTTTGAAATTTTAAAAGCAGGAATGTTTTTGTCTTGGGCTACTGTACCTGTGTACCAAATTTCATGAGTTTATGTGAAACTAGCCGTATTAACTCCACTAAAGGCCAATTTTCAAGGTGGCGCTATTGAGTCATTTTGCCATTCATATGTGTAATTCCCCCAAAATATCACATTTTTCACCAGTCCTGATGTGTGTGCCAAATTTGGGGAGTTTTTGAGCATGTTTAGGGAGTCAAATTGGGGTTCAAAGTGGCGTAAGAAAAAGAAATTGCCAAACGAACCGCCAAACCACCAAAGAAACTCTAAGGGAACAATAGGGTCCTACGCACTGTAGTGCTCGGGCCCTAATAAAAAAACAAAAGCCTGTCCTGGTTCCAGACCCCATAGGACACCCTGAGAGGTAATCTTGCCCATGCCCAATGGTTCAGAGCATTTTGGACCACATAAGGGGGACCAACACAACATCAGGCAGGTGGTCATAATGTTATGCCTGATCAGTGTACATTTTAAGTATAGAAACACCCATGGGGAAACTTAACTGACACGAACCGAGCGCCATTAATTAAAATGAGAGGAAGGTTCATTATCGCCTGAAGAGACGGTCAGTAACACGACACAATAACATGTTGGGGTGTTTGTTTGTTAAGGTTGTGGGTTGTTTTCATTCCTCTGCATAATTACTGTGTGTGTGTGTGTGTGTGTGTGTGTGTGTGTGTGTGTGTGTGTGGGTGTGTTAGCATCAGCGATTCTTAACAATTGCTTACCCCAATTAACGCAACCTGCAGCTGCATGTATTTGCTTGATGATTGCTCCTCGCATCACCCTTCCGGGCTGCTCGGCTTCATTCATCAACGCTTAAACCTGATACTCGTAACATGTGAAAGTATCTGAGTGCATTCTGGTTGGTGAGGCGGGCAGAAGTCTCCCCAGAGACGGCGTTAGTTCCTGTGGTTGTCAGTGAGGCACACAGTGACTGATTATTGCTTTTGTTTGTTCAGGCGAAGCCGACGCCGACGAGCTTTGCTGCCGGCACGTTTGGGAGGTGCGAAGCTGTTAATGTGGCAAACAGCCGAGAGCGTCTTTAAAGTTATGAGTTCATCAATAAAAAGTTCCTTGGGTAGTGTGCAGGATCTATTCTTTATCTTGTCATGTGAGGGTCTTATCTGACACACACCTATTATAGGAGCACGGATGGATATATCTTGTGTGAAACTGTCAAAACATAAGAGGAAACAGTTTACCCAGCAAACCCCTACGTGGATACAGAGTGTAGTAACGCAACACGTCTTGTTTCGCACGTTTTCATCAGCTGTAACACCACGACTTCTCCCAAACGTACACTCCTCTCCGTTAATCTGGCAGCATCTGAATGCGTCGACTTCATGCCTGAATTAGCAACCTGCTCACTTCTCCTTTAAAATCACGGAGGCAATCTCACGAGGTCGAACGTGTCACTTTCAACACTTGTGTGAAGTGATTTGGGGAAGACTTTTTTCTACATTTCAGCACCAATGTTGGTCTAAAAGTTGGTCCCTTCAGTTTGACCTACAAGTTCTCACCAATACAAACCGAAATGTCCCTTAAGATTTAACTTTATTGGCGATGAAGACAGAGTCCGTAACAGGCCAGATTAACGAGAGTATCCGATAGTGAATGTAATCCAGATTTATTTTTGGAACAAGAGCTGAAGTTTAGTTTAGAAATTGAGGTTTAGTTTGTTGCTTCCAGCTGTTTAGGAGTCTTTCCTCTGGGTTTACCAAATACCTGCAGCATCAGACAGCAGCAGGATCCATACGAACGGCAGTCGCTTCATTACGTACTTGCAGACAGGATGGATCAGGACCTAACAGGAGGTCGCACCGGGGACTCAGGCAGGTGAATTAAATCATTTATCACATCGTGGCGGTCCTCAGGTGAGTCCTGAGCTCCATCACAATCGCTTTGTATATTTATTTTACTGTTATTAAGATTATCGTTACACATCAACAGATTTGTAAGTGTTTAGGAAGTCAGAAACAAACTAGGCTGTTATTTGGAGTCTTTTTTTATGTTACAGCGTATTAAGCATCATACATGACATGATGTACCGTCCAATCTCTCATGTAAAGACGCATATAATACTGTGTCTTTCTCTGGCAATGTGGTAGGTTTGTCTGAATAAAGCTGTGAGAAACACTAAAGTAAAAGTGACGGTTGTCTGAATAATAGAAATCTGCCACTTTAACATAGTCTGCATAGAAGCACGAACAGCGTATTGCAGCCCTGTCTACACCGGATGCATTCATCTTACTGAGCTGTAGTTTTATCAGAGCATTACAGGAAAATAGAGTAAAACAGCACAAGAGCAGACAGTTGGATTGATTAAAACAGCTCCAGATCTCTTCTGTCTGATGGATGTGAGACTGACGACTGTAAAGCGCAGCTGAAAAGATGGAAATTCACATTAAAACTGAGATGTGAGCAGTGCATAAGCACTACTGAAGCGTTTGCTACTTTCAATCTAAACCAAGTCCGACCTCTGTTCTGAGTGTTGCTCCTCAGACTGTCTTCATCAAGCTGACTGACAGCAGAAATTCACTGGATAAGTAGTTTTCATGAAATCAGCCCTGTTGTTCAGCCTGGATTAATTCCCCAGCCTGCTACTGAAGGCAGGAATTCATAACAACAATCTGACAAAAACGTGACGCCACTCTGGCTCACAAAGGAGTCATTATGCCATCACGCCGCGACAACCAAGACATGTTTAAACCCAGCGGTACACGTGTCGTGCATATTTGTTGGCGTGTTTGTGTGCGACTGTGAAACCCTCAATGACAGGATTTCATGGTCGACACCTCAAGGCCCATTGGATGCCATTAAAGAGGCTATTAGCTCCGTCATGCAGCCGCCCTTCATCACACAAACAGCACTAACGACGCTGCTAATAGTCCTCTGTGTGGATCACAAAAAGGTCCAAGTGGACTAGGGCCATTTTACCTTGTAAAAACAGCTGACATTCAAGTATTCAAGAGGGAAATGACTCTTCTCTCCATCAGTCACACTTGTACCTATTCATATGGAGAATGTGGCATTTGCTCAGCAGCTACACCGGAAAGAGCCAAGAATACGACCAGATGCACGAGCACAAAAACAGACACACAAATGTATTCAACTCTGTTTGTTTTTCACTAAAGAGGCTCAGAGTGGCCGCCTGTAGTGGACGATCAGGCTTCAATAAGCGCAGAAGGCATCGGGGGATGTTCGCTCAGCGTGATGCAAAACGCTGTCGGAGGCACAAAACACCGCGTCCCTGCAATCTTTCAATTTTCCCCGATGCAAATGAGTTCATCAGATTTGCAAAAGTGACACCGAAGAGGAATAAAACGGGCGCATTTATTTAAGCATTAGCTGCTGGTTGTGATAAATGTCAGGAAACATAAGCGGGAGGCCGCTGCAGCAAACAGAAACATAAAGTGGTGGAGATAAATAACAGCTGCTGTGTTGCTGCATTAAAAACTCCAGTAAAGTAACTTTAAAATGGCTCTTTTAATATGCAAATTTGACCTGGGTGAAGTCTCTCAGCTTCCATGTGAGTCCAATTCAACAGTGTAGCAGATTTCACACTTACTTTCACTACACGTTACAATTAAGACGCCGACTTCTCGGTCTCAAGAGTCCAATCAGAGGCGATACAGCAGCAGGTATGAACTTTCATTCCCTGATCTGACATTTCACACCTGAATCGAAACACCTTAAGAGACATGAATAGTTATGGGTGTTCCAAAAATAAAACATAAAAAAATTAAAATACTGATACGACACGTATCATAATTAGTAACACGGTACAGTTAATGCTTAAAGATGCTCTCCACCTTCCTGCACTTGTATTTAGAGTCCGATTCATTTGTCAAAAAAAGAGGAAAAGCACACTAGTAAACAAAGTTGAAGATAATTTCGACGTTTGTCTTTTTTTTAATATCAATGCCATAAATTCTTGTAGCTAAAAAGATCATGTCTTTAAAGTCTGATATGACAGATCCGTGACCAAACGTGCAATTTTAAAACTGGGCGTCTATTTTTGCTAACGTCACATTTTTCCTCACTGCAGGCTCATTTTTCACCTCTGCACCTCTACTGAAACAGCAACAAGCATGACTAGAAGTAGTGAAAACTCAGAAATGCCTAATTAATTACGCAAATCATGCTGTTACGACCTCTACAAACTCTGCTTTTTGCACACTACTCTGCACATCAACTCCTGAAAAATGTTTCACCATGCTGAATGTATCTTCCAACAACCTGCTCCTCTCTATGCTACCGTTGAGTCATGCAGATTATTATTATTTTTTGATCAAATATGTTTTGCTTCCCTCTCTTTATGCCTCACAGCCTGCAGTTCAGTGGAAAAGGTTCAGAATTTCTATGTGCAGAATGAAGTGCGTTTGATTAAATGTCATGGTTTTAAGCTTCAACATGGTCACCTTTCCTGTTGCGACCACACATCACAACTAGTCCGATCACCTTCAGAAGGTTGAAAACCTGACGATTTGTTTGGTTTTTACAGTTCATGGCCCAGATAAATTATGTAATTTTAGCAACTTTTTAAAACTATAACCTAAATTCCAAACACGCCAGCGGGTTTGGGGGAAAAAAAAGCAACAAAACTTTACAAATATCCTCTAAGGACCAGAACTGGCAGCTCCATGCACCGTGCACTAAAGGAAACAGTCACATGCTTAAAGACTAAAGCATAAAAATGGCACACTCTGAAAAAGCGTTAAGTAAAACACCTAATATTACATGAACTGTAGACGAACGATGCAACCTTATTTCACTTTAACACTGCAACAAATTGGCATATGCAGAAGTTTAACCGCAGCGTAAAAAAAAAAAAGCAGAAGAGAAAGTGGGCATGCTGTCTGTGCAAAGTTTCACTTGTCTTGCAGAGACACTAGGTTATATTCTAGGAAGGCAAAGTATGAAATTCACAGAGGCAGAGCTTTCAGTTTCTGACAGGAGATCCCTTCACCTCAGTATACCTGCAGAAAAAAGAACCGCTGTTGTTGTGAACTACGGTACAGGTCTGCACCAGCGTGACTCTCTATTCATTTATGTTTACATCAAACGTCCTGCTGTGTTTTCAGATTCCTCAGACACACAGTCGGGATCTGCGCTTTGCAGCTTCAACATTCAGCACAACTTTACCTTCAAACCGGCACGCTATAGCACAAACACTGGGTGTGTGAACAGTCCCAGAAAAGAAAGTTCACCTTCACACCGTGCATCGGTGCCGACTTTGAGCTCTCAACTTGTGCATTCAAAACTGAGCCTGATAAACTAATTCTATCTGTTTGCGGTGCATTAGCATGCAGCCGGGGAGGGGGGCGAAGACAAACACGCAGATGCGCAGAAATAGACGCACAAACACTGCCGTCACCCGTGGAGGTCTGGGGTAAAGTGAGGAGGAAGATAAATATGAAGACATCACGGTGATTTATGAACACTGGCATTTAAATGATTCTGGTGACTTTCATGCATGGGAAGATGTGGCACACTCATGCTGATCCATATTCAACAAGGACAGCTTTGTTGTTAATGCACCTCATGTGTGTGTACCGTTCTGTGTGTGTCCCCTGTAAAGGGCATAAATCTCGGCGGTACATCTGATAAGCTGGAGACAGGAGCCCACAGAGTCACTGTTAAATGGTGATAATAGAAGTGAACGCTGCTCTGGGCCAATGTCAAAGCTGCATTTGTAGCTCACTGATCACGCTTTTATTATCACATGTACGGTGGCCCATTTGTCATATATGTATATTACTGCAGTTCATATGACTCACATATAACTGACTCACTCGAATGAAATACCCATGAGAAATCTTAATCTTATTATGACAGTATGACTTATTCCAGTGCTTGTAATGTTTTATTTTTATGCATTATGCAATCCAGCAATGTGGGAATTGATGAAGGTGGGAATGTTTCCTGTTGTGTAGGTGGACATGCGCTCTGTATTACCTGCATATTATCAAATATCTGACCAGTTTTAGCATCTAGCATTCAGCTGAAGGAGTTCTGTCAAGCATCCAGTAATTTCTATTTCAATTACACATCTCTGGTAACAGCTACTGATGTTTCAGCTGCGGCTAAGTCATCAAAAAGTGTTGGTATTTGGTTTACACATACACCAATCAGGCATAACATTAAGACCACCTGCCCAATACTGTGTTGGTCCCCCTTATGTGCTCAGAAATGCTCTGAACCATTGGACATGGACCAGAGGACCTCTCAGGGTGTCCTATGGGGTCTGGAACCAGGACGTTGGCACTGGATCCTTTGGGTACTCTGGCTTGTGCAGTGGGGTCTCTGTCAATCCAACTTGTTCCACTGCATCCCGTTGATGCTTGATCAGAATGGGGTGTAGGAAGTTTGGATACGATCATGATGTTGTGGCTGATTGGTGCATGTTCATCTACAGGTAAGTAATCAATCGACTGGCTGAAGAGCAGATAAGATTTCAGTTCGATCAAGATTTTCTTTGGTTCACTACAGGCCCACAGGTAACATAGAAGAGTGAACACCGAGTCAAAAATCAGCAGGTTTAGTGATGATTTGTGGCAACTGTGATTAACATTAACATGTAGTTTGTTAGCAACAACCTGCGTCGTCATCTTGATTAGTGAAGCATCAACGCTCTTGGATTTTCCCATCATCAAGCTAATATGCTGCAGCTTTAACGAGTGAATGCTAAGCCAAATAACTTTACAACACAGTCTTTTTTTAGGAAGCCGCAACCAACAACTGCTTCTATTTTTCTATAAAATATCAGGAGATGGTGAAAAATGTTGATCAGTGTTTGCAAAGGCAAGAGATGACGCCCTAAATGTCTTGTTTTGTCCACAACCCAAAGATATTCAGTTTAATGTCATAGAGGAGGAAATAAACCAGAGAATATTCATTTTTAAAAAGCTGGAATCAGAGAATTTGGACAGTTGACAAATAATTCAATTAATTATTGCAGCTGCATTTAAGTACGCTGCTCTCTTTGCTTGGAATGAGATTTAAAAGCAACTCTACATTACTTGAAGTCATTTACACATTTGCATTTTATGACTGACCAATCACCGATATTGACACTTGTGATCCTGGAACTCTTTCTTAATCTACATGTAAAACCTTTTTCAAACTGTTAAATGCATGCATATAAATTATAGTGTAGGAGGATGCTCTATTAAATGAGGTTTTTAATCTTAGTCAGACTTTTACTGGTTAAATAGCGGTTAAATATAACTAATATATGAGGAAATATACATAAGAGTATCTAAACCAGCTCTACAACGAACCCTCTCCCACCAGTAAATACTATGAGCAGCAAATCTTTACAGTTGAGAGGCTGGAAACAGATAAAGTTTGGGTTTCTTGCTAACATAAAGCGACTACATCGATCAGTTATGCGACTCTGTGAGATGTTTTTACTACTTCATCTCTAAAACCGTGAACTGAAGCGGTTTCTGGCAAGTTGCTACTACAGGCGAAACTAACCTGAAGTGATGATTTTACAACTTAATTTTTCTGTTCCAGTAACGGCTGAGATGCTAGAGATACTGAATGTTGAGCAAAGACAAATGCTTCATGAGGAAGTGTGTTTCATTCTAAGAAACGTCTGTGTCATGTTTAACAGAATGAAGTAGACATACGCCCAAACGTCCTGCTTTAACCAACAAGTTTTGATAGGAATGCATCCATCCAGTGGCAGATTAATATTAAACACACTGGCAGTAAAGTGAACTCAGCGCAAAACTGTGGGTTTTAGGGTTTTTATAGGATGCTGTAGTCTTTGTGTGAATGTTTTACGGACTGTGTTTTTCCTTTGTCCTGTCTGTTATTGTCGCTTGTTTTTTCTTCCTTTTGTTTATTGCAGGAACTTTCTAAGGGAGGAATCTGAGTATGACGGGACCATTCAGAAGCAAGAACTCAGGAGGGGGAAGAGGGGTTTTGATTCGTGTGAATTTATTTTCTCTTTGAGGCATGCGAAGGACGAGGTGCGATCTACTGATTGTAATGCTCAAAAAGAAAAAGTGAGAAGAAATAGGAGCTGTACAGAGTTGGAACACGCTCCAAACTGTACTGTAGCTGCCCTTACAAAGTATGCATGCGGTATTGTTTAGCTAGGACACATTACTTTCTCATTATATTGCACTTCAAGCTTTGACCATCTTGATCATATATGCATTGCAGTTTGCAGGGTGAACCTTAACTTTTGACCAGGATTTGTCTTTTAACTCAAAAAATAAAACAAGACTAGATTGTCGTACAGCCTACTTTCACCTGTGCAATATCGTCAAAATCAGAAACATCCTGTCTCAGAGTGATGCTGAAAAACTAGCCCATGCATTTGTTACGGCTAACCTGGACTACTGTAACTTTATTTTATCAGGATGTCCTAATAATTATCATAAAATCTCCAGCTGATCCAAGAGTTCCAACAGAAACCAGTAAGGAAGATCATATTTCTCCTGTGTTAGCTTTCCTTCATTGGCTCACTGTAAAATCCAGAATTTAAAATCCTTCTTCTAACATACAAAGTCCTTCACGATCAAACTCCATCGTATATTAAAGACCTTTTTGTACCATATTAACCAAACAGAACACTTTGTTCTCAGAGTGCAGACTGACTCGTGGTTCCCAAAGCAGAATGGGAGGAAGACACCGTCTCTACTTTTAAGATTAGGTTGAAACTTTTAAAGCTGATCTTAAAAGTTTTTGACAAAGTTAAAGTGACACATACTGCTTTAAGCCTAGACTGCTGGACCACCTTGCTATACATTTTTCTACTACCATTACACACCGATCAGGCATAACATCATGACCACCTGTCTAATATTGTGTTGGTCTCCCTTATGTGGTCCAAAATGCTCTGAACCATTGGACATGGACCAGAGGACTTCTCAGGGTGTCCTATGGGGTCTGGAACCAGGACATTGGCACTGGATCCTTTGGGTACTCTGGCTTGTGCAGTGGGGCCTCTGTAAGTCAGACTTGTTCCACTGCATCCTGTTGATGCTTGATCAGAATGGGGTGTAGGAAGTTTGGAGGTCAAATCAACATGTTGGACCATTGTCATGTTCCTCAACATGTTCCTGGTTGGTTGATGTTGTTTCCATGTGGTGGGGTGCATTTTCCTCCAGTGACATTTGGGATTTCCATTAGCTTGAGGGAGTGTGTTTGTTGTGGGACAATGTTTATTTGGGTGTCTAAGTCTCATCAACATACATGTTAAAATCCAAGGTTTTCCATCAGAACACCACATACTACCAATATGATCGATGTTGCTCACTTCACCTGTCAATTGTTCTCTTACGTGTTGTTTGCTTTGTTTTCATTGGTTATAGTGTAGCTTTACTCTCCCCCTAACCAGTGGAGGCAGCTGACCGCCTCCCTGCGCCTGGTTCTGCACTGGCCTTATGATATGAAATGACCGGAGGAGGCGGTCACTTGGACTAGAGGTAGTTCTGTGTTGGAAAGCAGAGAGCATTGTGGGGGTTTAGCATGCAACAAGCCATAATGACAGACTCCTGTGGTGGTTAATGGTATCCGGCCATGCTCGAATTTTAGAATTATATATCAAATACTCTACAGGATATGTTTTTAAGAAACTGCCCGTCGATCCACTTTCAGCTAGTTCATTACATACTGAAATTTGTAGCTATGTTTAAACGACAATATCTCAGGAACTATTAAAGATAAAAGCTTGAAATTTTCAGTGTTATTTCTCATTATGACATTGATTTAGAATTAAAATATTGGACGAGTAGATCAAAAAGTCTCTGATTACGGGAGAGCTAAAATATGAAAAAAATGGAAGCTGTCATAAAATGAAAAAAACAAGCTAGAAGTAGATTGATGGGGGATTTTTAAAAAGATTATCTTGGAAAATCAGATATATTTAGCCAATATTTCACAGATGTCTCTAGAAATATCCATATTTTAGGCTATAGAAGCTTTAGCTAAATTAGATATAGTCTGGAGGAAATAGCTCGAAGGAATATCATGGATTACCGATTAATAATGGTACCAACTATTGGTTAAGAAATGTTTAAAAAAATTTCCATCCCTAATTGACACAGTAAATCTTTTTCTGGTTTACTATCTAGTAAGATATTTTGGGTTTTGGAGCTCACCCACACATACTTCATAGCTGTAAACAGCCACCTGTATCATCATGAACCCTCTGAACTTACTGCCTGGTTATCGCTTACATTTAGACAATGAGCCTAAGCCAGTAATTCAGCAGGGATCGAGTGTAGGAGAGACTCAAGACGGAGAGATAGCACTGTATAGACTGTGATGACTAATACCGGAGCACAATGCTGAAGAGAGAGATAGTAATCCACAAGCTGGGAGCCGACTGCGACCATATAACATGCATTATAGGTCTCTTGGAAAAAGGCAATATAATATAAAAGAAAGTACTGCAATTGAGCTCTGTGAATATCACATAAAAAACATTAAGCTCACAACTGGGGACGCTGCAGAGGGATTTGCATTTTGCACCGCTTGTTTGTGAATGCAGAGGGTGTGACGGAGACGGTTTGCATGCAGAACCTTGTTTTATTTATTTTTTTCCTGGACCGAACTCCTCATTTCAGGAGTCTTAGGAGTAAAACTGGCTGACACAATGCAACGCTACCTGCAGCAGGCGGAAGACTGACTGACTGACTCACATGATTAAGACACTGACGCAAGCAAATGCATTGACCTGTCACACAGATGCACACCAATAATCAAATACCTACAGACAAAGTGTGTAGGAAAAGGCATTACATTACAATACATACTCATTCTGCAGCGACAATAGGAGGAAATCTCATTATTTGACATCTAGATTTACCGCTGTGCAAACTATAGACTAGCTGTCAGTCCGCTCTGTTCTGCCGTGCTGCACACAGCAGGCTGCAGCCCTGATTTTAATAGGAAACACTCAAAGTGATTACCTGCCTTACTTTGTATGAATGACACCAGAATAAAAGGTGTTTTATATCCACCAGCGGTTCTGGCTGAGTCATTCTGAGGAGGCTTGTCTGCAGATTTATCCCTGATAGGAACATGAAGCCCACTGATGAAGGCAAACAACCTTCATTCTCTCAACACCAGCGTTAACACTGGTCCTTAAATCGGTGCGATATCAAGGCGAGTCCAGCCACACATTAGCAGGAACTAAGTGGTTTCTGTTAGAGATCGACCAATATGGGATTTTTAGGGCCGATACCGATGTTGATTATTGGTAATCAAGAAAGGCATGATGACCGATATCTGGGATCGATATCTGGGATCGATATACATTAGATGTGATGTTTTAACAGCATGTGATAGCAGAGGACCTGTCATTCATAACTAGGCATCTTCATTAATAAGGATGACTATAAATGAATATGTTAAATAGAAACTGGAGTGATTAAATCAGGACGCTCTCTTCTGTTTATGTGGGATTGGCTGAGGTTGATCAGTTTGTCTCCTGCAGTTCCGTCTGCTGTTCTTCTCTATTTTCTTAATCTTTCACTGTTCTGTCACTTGTATTGTCCACTAAGGCTCATATCTTAAAGCATTATTAATTATTATTTTCCAGACTCTGTTTCAGGGTAATCTGTGGCTGCCTTCTAATTAAGCTCCTAGCCGTTAGCATAGCCTTAGCCACTGTGAGAGTAGCTAACTTCCTGGTTTGTGTGTTTCTTATTCAGTTTTTGCTGCTTAAGAGACATTTCCAAGACCACAGAGTGACGACAGTGAGAGGAGGTTGATCAGACCTGAAGTAGGGCATTTAATTTATCAATAATTGGTCAAAAAAAATACTGATACCAATAATCAGTAAAATGTCAAATATCGGCCATGATAATATCCATCTCTAGTTTCTGGTTTCTACACAGAGAACATACGAGTCTCTCCAGGTAGAGGATAGTTTTTTCCTCATAACTCCTAAACTCACTCCTGAATGTCTGGGAGGCAGGAGTCATGTCAAGCTATAGCTCTACACAGGCCAACATCTGGAAAAGAAAGCAGCAGCAGCAGCAGTTTATGGAGTTTTTCTTTAGCCCGTGGCGGTCTGCTTTAGCTGTGCTGTTTTTCGAGACAAGCCGTGTTGACAAGCTTTTCCACTGCAGCCGAGATGCACTGCTGCGACTCTGCTGAGCTCCAGAGACGACCACAGCCGACCAAATTTCCTGCCCTCAGCTGTGTCTTCGGCTGCTACAAACACACGGGCTGCAGACGTCACAGAGAAGTACTTCTATGGCTTCTATCTGAATCTCTGTTGTTGAAAGTTTCTTTCCTGTGTTGCTGTTTCACTTATTAGTGTCATTTCTGCTTAACATGCGTAGAAACTCCTTCACAAAGATACACAGATGAAAAATATCAGTAGGTCTACAGCTGCAGTTTCAATCGGTTGCTGGAGCTTCTCTTGATTCTAAGTGGTGCAGGCTGGAATGGAGTTTACAGTTGAATATTACTGGCAGTGACCTTCGTGATAATGAACTACAGCAGTCACACTCACACTGCAGCTTCAGCTAAGGAAGGTTGCAGCAAAGCAAGAAAATTGATTGAAAATACCTTGACATCTCGGTGGATGACATTGTTGTCGTGGCAGTAGCGTAGCGCCTCAAGGATCTGTCTCATGTAGTGGCTAAGAAAATAAAGCGTACACTTACTGTTGTGTCACATTAAAGTGTTTGTTCAAACTCAAGTTGTGGTTGTAGATTTTAGCAGAAACAAAACTGCATCAGAGAACCTGTCAAGGAAGGAGATCAAATCCACAAAGCCTCACCTGGCCACTGCTTCGCTGTAGACGAAGCCGGCGTCTGCCCTCTTCACGATCTCAAAGCACAGATCTGCTCCATCCATACTAACAGGGACAGAAAGTGAAGGAGAAAGAGACGCACGGTGAGAGAGCATCAGTGTGGCATAAAGGTCACATATGGCTAAAAAGTAAAGGTCACTCTTATTTAAACTTCAACTCTGTGACTGGCTGTGCAGGTAAATTGGGAGACACAGGTCATAGAGAGGCTGTAATTATCTGCGGGCTGACTTAGAAACAGCTGGATCACCACAGCTGCCAAGACTGAAGCTGATACTGACAGTATGCCTGTGAACTTGTGCGCTGGCTCGGAGTTACTTTTTAAAAAACCACATCAAAATGTATTACGTGACGAGCCAGAAGACGAGGGACGTGCATGTCAGAAAATGTGGTGCAGATTAGCTGTAGTGCCCAGTTTCGCCACCAGGTGGAGCATCTTACTGTTTAATGAGATGGAGTTACAGGTGTGTTTGCTGATCGCCTGCAAGGGTCCATAAAACAAGCGCGCCTCCCTGTTGTCTAACTACAGGCAGTCATGTTGATGAACTCTGCAGCAACAAGTTGTAAAAAGGTGTCTGGTTGCTGTCTGATTTAGCTTGCTACCTTAGGCTCATGCTAAGCTAAGCTAGGATCAATGCTAACAAAGACCAGCAGCTGCTAACGTTTAGGAGCAGCAGGACCCTGATTCCAAGCTTCCAACAACACTGAAGTGATGGAGAGTCTTGCTTTGCTCCGAGTATAAAGACATCTTAAAGGTGGCAATAAATACTGACAGATTGATAAAATTACTACGACAGTATTTGCGGACGTCTGTTCCAGCAGCTGGATTAAGACTGCAGTTTGTTTGCTGTGTCCAATACTTTGGTTTGTGTCGAGCCAATTGTTCAACAGTAACTTTAAATAAAGTCATTGTTTTGGCTGTTTAATTCATCATCTACGTTACCTGGTGTTCACTTCATCAGTTCTTTAAATTTCAACAGTGTCAGTGGTTAAAAACATCCACAGTGTTTCATTCATTTGTATGATTATTGATTGTTAATGTGCCTAATTATCCCTACAGGAAGTTAAACAAGTTGGAATTTATTATTTTTGTGTGTATTTTGGGAACATAACTGTACAATTAATAAGAAATCGTATTTGAGAACACGTGTAGATTAAAAAAAAACACAGCCATGGATGTTTTATAACCCTCTGAACCCCAAAACCAGCCAGCAGGCTTGAAAATATGTGGTCCAAATGAATGAGTGAATGAATGAATGGTAGAAACTTTCAAACAGTCCTTGTTCTACTCATCTGTAACTGGCACTTTCATCAGGAAAATTAACCTAATTAGTCATGTGACGAAAACTTAGGGACTTTCGACTGAACTGCAGGCAGTGTTTTTGGAAAATATAACAATACAGCTTTCATTTTTTTCTTTTCTGGTTTATGGTTTATGGCATTTTAACTGTGTTATACTGCACAGAAGACATTTTTTGAGGTCCCTGCTCTTTTAGTCACGCTTTTGCTGTTTCCATTGCAGTGCAGGACTTTATATTGCAGTGAAAAATGAGTGTACAGTGAGTAAAACTGCTTGGGTTTCAGAGGGTTAAGATATCAGGATGTTTTCACCGAGCTAGTCAAGTCTTTTAATACAAAAAAACACAACGTATGGTTTTATAAATAAAAAACTGGTCGAACAGTGGCAAAAAGTACAGCAGCATTTTGGCACACTCCTCTACTTGAATGAAACGACAATGACTTTAACTGCTGAATAAAATCAGTTAATCTTTTTAATAAATCCCACAAGTGTCAAAGCAAACGACGCTTTTAAAATCATGCTCTTCTCAGAGAGCGGAGGATATTTGCACGCGGCTCCCCGATATTAAGTCTGAGAGGAGAAGCTGTGAGATTTAATGCCTTTGCATTTATAAAATCCCTCCGGAGTCGTTTACAATAAAGACACGGCTCTAACAATGACAGCTTCGAGATCTAGTCAGGAGTGGCAGGAAAGCGTCGCACCTCCCGATCAATACCCTCAGTCCCTCTTAGCCGTCTGTTTGCTTACCGACAACTAGCTGATTGAAAGACAGTCCTGGAACGAACACACTTAATTGTGACCCAGTCATTAAGCCACAGCTGATTCTGTCTCTCATAATTGCTCTGTTCCCATCCTTCTCCCAATTACTGAAACCCTGCTCTTTATTGTCACTAAGCCTCTGTGCCAATTAAACAGAGCTGTTATGTAGGACTTGGCTGCAGTGCATCTATATTTTCTCCCCTCTTATTACCTCACTACGCTCACATTTTCGCCTGCCTGATGAGCCAGCAGTGAGACCTGGGAGACGATGAATCCATCCACATTTATCTACTGTGTTTACTCTATTCTGCTCTCAAACGGCCGCTCTACCTGCGCTCTCCACGTGCGCATTAGCGTATGAAACTTGCGCACAAAATGAGCTCCGAAACCATGAAAAATCCCCTTAAACGGAGCTCGCGCTTGCAGTTCCTTGAAAGTTTTTCTCCCCACGCACCGGGCCGTTTGAGGGAGCCGAGCGCTTGCCTGTTCAGCGATAACAGAATTAAGCGATAAAGGAATTAGTTCTGGAAGAGGAGGGGAGATGAAGATACAGAGTCGGCTGGGAGGAGCTCCGGGGAAGACGCGGCTTTCAGAAAAGCTGGAGGTAGCAGCAAGTGTGAAATCTTAATCTCATCTTTTTCCCTCCACATATATAGTTCTGCACTCACCCTCTGCACACTGCCCCCTCTCCCTTTCTTCTTACCCCACCCCCATCCTCAGCTAACAAGCTTTCTCATATCAGCTTTGATTATATAAAACCGCTGCAGGCTTCACTTTTTCTGTCCTGCTGCTGCTGCAAACGCCCTCCTGACGCCGTCATCCTTCTCCCCGCACGTCCTCTTTATCCCACCTCGTCTTCCTGCAGCTTCAACCCACCATGACATCCACACTGCGTCTCCCACATGTATGATCTTTTTTTTTCTGTCACCCACACACAAGTGTTGGTGTGAGGTCTTTGGCTCGTGTGTTCAATCGGTGGAACTCTTGCCAGGTTGCGACTTACAACTCAAACACCATGTAGAGCATCCCGTCCGAGCTGTAGGTCTCCAGCAGCTCCACGATGTGGGGGTGCTTCAGCATGTGGCAGATACTGGCCTCCCTCTTCAGATCTGAAAAACACAGAGGATGAAAGGGAGATGAGCATTTCTTGGCAGCTCGGTGTTAGACACAGAACATGATTAATGCTAATTATTCTGCAAATGAGGACAGTAAATAAGGAAAGACGACAGAATATGTGCTTTTTTTTAATTGATAGATATGATTTTCTTATATTTTATCACAATATGCTACGTCCACTGTAACTGTCACAAGGGCTTGAAATTCAGAACCATTTCCTGAGCCAATAGTCAGCAACGTTAACGACCAATACTCAATCTGTTAAATGAATGAGATACAGTCGAGGTTAATAAAACCATTTGTGACCACCTTTTAATTTTTGCCACAAAACCAGCTCCTTTACCTTAGAAATTTGAGGAAAAAATCAAATAAACACCAAGTTACACAACAACAGCTGCAGTCTTCCGCAGTAATCTCTTGACATCTATTCACACAGGACTAATGCAACATTAGGGGACCTTTACTAATTTAGTTGTTTTTGATTTTAATCCAATGCGAATCTATCATGTCTACAATTTAGGTAAAAATTCCACAGCAAATTACCCACCATATTCTGCCAAACAAAGAGTTCTTGTACTTTCATTTGTCCTGTGCGAATCAGCATGATGATAATTTTGGGTTGTTTTTTTTTTTTAAATGCTTTCCTTTCTGTAAGGTTTGTGCTTTCTCTGTACGTTTCCTCTACCTCTTCTCCCAATGAGAATTATGAAGGCTCCGATTATAAATGAAAGTTCTGGGTGCAAATTCAGGTCACAGCGCAGGATGGAGAACAGCTCACAGACAGCTCAAATTAAGCAGAAGAGCCAAATCCTGGAGGATGATAAGAAAGATGGATTACATGGCAGCTTCTGGTGACATCTTACTGTCTTTCACAGGCTCAACAGTTATTATGTGGAAGTCTGGTAATATTATATTTTGGGGGAAATGTCAGTAATTTTGAGTGGAATACCGACTTTGCTTATCCACACAAAACACAGAAGTGGATGGCAATTTCTAAAGCACATGTGGTCCCCAAGTAATAATAGTCCCATGTGAGCAGGGTTTTGGAGTGACTTGATAACTGTAGCTATCGCAAGTCCAGCGGCTGAGACGTCCACAAATACTGTTGCAGCAACTTCATTATATCAGGAAATCTGTCAGTGTTTACAGCCACTTCTTAAATGTATTTATACTCAGAGCAGAGTGTCGCTGGCACACTTCATCACTTTAATGTTGGTTGAAGCTTGTAATCAGTCCCGCTGCTCCTCATAGTTGATGGACATTTAGCTTTCGGCCTAATTAGCATTAAAAATCATAGATAGCTTAGCTTAGCATGAGCCTCAGGTGGCTAGCTAAAGCAGACAGCCTGCAGACACCTTTTCACAATTTGTAAAAGGTCAGCACATTTCTTTAGTTTGAATGTTGTTGGAAGCTTGTAATCAGAGTTCTGCTGCTTCTGAGCGTTGGTCTGCATTAGCGTTGAAAAATCCTAGCTTAGCTTAGTATTAGCATGAGTCTATGGTAGCTAGCTAAAGCAAACAAAACTTGCAAAGCGTAAATACACTTCATTGCTTTAGTTTGAATGTTGTTGGAAGCTTATAATCAGAGTCCTGCTGCTTCTGAGCGTTGGTCTGCGTTAGCGTTGAAAAATCCTAGCTTAGCTTAGTATTAGCATGAGCCTATGGTAGCTAGCCAAATCAAACAACCGCCAGACACCTTCTTACAACTTGTTTCTGCAGAGTTCACCAACACAACAGCCACAGTTAGCAGTTAGACAGGAGGGAGGTGCAGTCATGTTGTGGACCCTTACGGGCGGTCAGCAAACACACCTGTAACACCATCTCAAAAAACAGTAGGAGGCTCCACCTGGTGGTACAACCAGGTACTACAGATAATTCCCAATAAAACTGTTTTAACTTGGATTTTTCATTTCTTAATGCTACATTTCTGCCTGTTTGTTTTGCCAGACAACAAAACGACTTTAAAATCGAGACCAAAACACAGCCTATTATGATTACATGCTAACCATGCTAACCCCTAAATACAGTCATATGACAAATTCCCAAAACATGTCAGTTAAAGACGACGACTATGCTAAGAAAAATGAAATCAATTTAAATGAGCGTTGTGCTACTTTGGAGAGCATGAGTGAAATTGAGAAATCCAGGCTCTTATCAAACCATCTAACAAAGTGAAAACATTCAGTCTTTATATTAAAGAAAGTGCAGCATGGACATGGTGGATATTTTACAAAGTACAAAGCAACATCTCTGACTTTGGTTGTGTTTTCGAGTTTTGCTAAAATACACCAAAATTATCAGCACAGCCATCGTCTTAAACCTGAGTGGACGGTAAATTTGTGAGTAAGTCTTTGTTGACATTTCATACTGTGCTGCAATATACAGTGACATACAGTTTGTCAAAATAAAATTAACTTAAAAGGTCATTTTGCTGAAAAAAATCATGTGGAATAATTGACTAATCAGTAAATTAATTGACACAACAATGATCATTAGTGGCAGCCCTGCTTGTTGCACATCCTGTGACCAGATGCTTGTTTTCACCTGCCTGCTCTGAGCTTCATGAGGATGTGAGAGTTCACACTATCCCCTCCTGAACCACCTCCGCTGTGCAGCCCACCAGCTAATCAGTGGGAGTTTTTATAGCTGCAACAGAGAAGACGACCCAACGAGAACACAGACGATTGTCTTCAAGCTGCCAGCATTTCTGCACGCTTTGAGAGATATATGAGGATCTGTTTTCCCTCCGTACCTCATTATTTATGAAGTGTCTGTGCCACAGTATGGCGAACTTGTCAGATTTTACTTTTTCATTGGCCTTACAACCATCATGTCATCAGAAAACTGGCCTTATTTTGCAGAAGTTCACTGACATTGTGTAACATCTTAAAAGGAACCTTTACGCCACACATCTGAATCTACTCCGTGTTTTTTTGTAAATTGTTGACCCCTGCAGCTTTCCCAGCTCTGCGCTTTGGCGTTTTCATTCAATCCTGCCTACCTTGGAGCTTTCCGCAGCTTAGCTTTGCTGTAGTAAATGGAAAATGCATAGCGCAGCATAAGGTTTGCACTCCTAAAAAAGCGTGATGATGACTCATCTGCAGGAGTGTCTCGTATGCAAATTGCCATCTACTCGGCCGCCCTTTTGGTTCAAGTGCATTTTGCTTGCAACCATCCCATTATTTTAGATGCTCTCACTGCTGCCTGGCAATGAGCATCTACCACTTTAATTGGCTCCTAATGAAGAGGAGGGTTAATGGAGGGGGTTACTGGAGCTGAAAAGAACAGTGTGAGCTGGCTGTTTAGAGGAACCGCTCGGGAGAGATGACAGGCGAACACAGCGCCATACAAAGCTTCCCTTCTCAGGAGACAAACAGCAGAAACTCTACATTTGGTTTTGTTTTTAGAGGATAAAACAAAGGAAAAGACAGTTAGATACGTTTGATGGAGCCAGAGCTTTGACAAGACTGATGTGAATGGGGACAAGAGGAAAACAATTAATATTCTGTCACAGTCTCTCTGGTGCAAATGGAAAGTTGTTGTCATGTAAAACGGGATGAATAGAGCAGGGAATGGAAGGTAGGTTTGTGCGATTAGTGGAAATTTTCCACCAGAGCAAGTGGTGCATTTACAAAACTGCGGCATATCGGTGAATCACAAAGCCTTTAAATTACAATCTATCCACATGGCGGCTATTGAAAGGCTTCAGTACAGCGGAGCACTGCAACGAAACTTTAATAATCCATGACAGCCGCATCCGAGCTGCATCACATACACAAACTCGTCTTTCTCTGTGCATCTGCTTCTTTATCATTACGAGCCCAAGGCAGCTTTGTTAGAATTTCCCCCTAAAAACATAAAAACTGATTTCAATCCACAGCAACTCCACTTTTTTAAGGCAAACATTAACAACCTCAGGCTCTATGGATGAGGGGGAAATTCTGAAATACATCTCCCTGCTTTCATTAAGCCAGGATAAAAATCTAACTCTTACTTCTGCTTCTCCATCTAAATTAGAACGTGAACAACAGCTTCATAACAACAAGTCAATGGACACTGATGCTGCTGAGCTTGTTTGAAAAAATTCTCAAATGAAACTAGGGCTGAACAATTATTGATAAAGGTTAAAATGCACCACAACAGTCAAATATAAATGAATTATTGTGGTGTTAAAGAGATGTTCCAGACTACAGATCACGTTTTCTGCATTATTTTTACGTTTTTTCAGTGGAAAAGAAATTAACATTCCCACTAAAAATGTAAGGCACATCGCAATCGTAATATCTGTAAAAAAAAACAAACTGCAATATGATTTATTTTTGCATACTGTTCAGCCTTATCTGCCACTCAACTGAATCTGAAAATAAATTAATCATTTTGATGTCAAATTTAAATGCCCAAAGTAGAAAAAAACATCCATTTCACTTCAACACAGTGACGGAAGGCACTGTATTTGCACTCACAGGTTTTCAGAAAAAAAAGCACAGCACACTATCTGCTCCAAACACAAGATAAATGCTGTAGGCCCTTTCATACAGCGATCATGCTATAAGTGTTAAGAAGGAGGCTGGGAAACATCGTGAAGCATTTAGCATTTAGAGGTAAACGTGACATTATCAATCAGTAATTCACCACCAACCCTTGATGTAACCCACAGAACTGGCTTTTCTTCACCAGCCACAAGGGTACAGGATTGCTGTCTGAGTAAACTTGGACATATTTTCCATGCAAAAGCACTAGCCGGAAGGCATTAACAGCCACAGGAGTCTCTCTCATGGTGACCCCCACAGAGCTTTTGGCAGCACAGATGCTAAAAACCACCTTACTGATCCGTGACTATCGAAATTCAATAACAATCACAAAATTGCTCTTAACAATTGTGATTTGAACATTAGCTTTACTGTTTTTCTTTGTGATTGCTAACAGGGAACTGCCCAAAGTTCAAGCGACTTCTTACTTGGAGCGATACTAGGGATGCAAATCTTTAACCATTTTCGTAATTGGCAGCGCTATCGATAATAATCAAATAATTAATAACACAAATAGAGTATTGCAGATGCATTCAATATGCTGATAATCACCATGTGACACAAGCCGCTGCAACTACTTTGTTACATGTTCAGTTGGGCTCTCCCTTTGTGAGCTCTGGTAGCCATTAAGCATCACAGAAGACTCTCTCATGGTGGCCCTTTGCTAGCTAAACCCCCACAATACTCTCTGCTTGCACAGACAGAACTGCAGGTAGCCTGAGCGACTCCTTTGGTCGCTACAGTATTAAACAGTAAGAGGTAGTACAGCTAATTTACAATACATTTTCTGACATGGACATCCTTTGTCTTCTGCCTTATTGGTTTACAGATTGTTAATGTGTTCAATTATCATCGGCGATTAACTGTTAATCATCAACATCAAAAGTCACTAGAGCATTAAACACAGCAAACAAGCTGCAGTCTCATTAAACAACAAGTGGCTCCATCTGGTGGTGCAACAGGGTGCTAAAGCTAATGTACACTACATTCTCTGACATGTATGTCCCTCAGCTTCCGCTTAATAGGTTAAATTATTAACACCAGTTAATTTAGTGATTAATCATCCGCATCCAAAGGAGAGACCAAAAACAAGTGGACATGAACACTTCTTTAAATGAATCCCCGTGTTGCTCCATCAATGCAGGATGTTTGCTAATAAGTTTGTCATATCCACTTAAAAGGTGACGTGACATGTCAGTGTTTTGTTCTTAACAGCTGTTGTAGCTTTTCAGATTGGACTTGACAGACAATAGGGATTAGCCCTCAGTACAACATCTGAACGTAGCCTAAACCACTATCTCTCTTTCATCCTTCCATTCAGCCGCTCCGTCTTTTGATCCACTCATTGATGCTTGGCAGCTGCTCTGAGGGGTTTTGAAGGTTGATGTCAACCAGAGAAATATACATCATATACATAGCCTTTCTGCGTGAGCACAATCTCAATCCATTTACTCTAAATGCCTCACCAAGCACACTTCACTGTATTAACTGCTAATTTCCATCGTTCCAGCTGAAACGGTGAAGCTGTGCCAAAGTATACATGCTCAATATGCACTATGGAAGCTAAATATTCCACTTTCCCACTGAGATATTTCCCCAAATGCTGCTGCTGCTGCTGGAGATAATTTATGGACAAGGACATAGAATAGGAAAAGGTAGGGCTGAGGAGATGTTTCTGCAGAGATGTGATAGGGTTGCACGCAATCTCTCTCTCTCTCACACACACATTCACTTCATTATAGCGTGAACTATAATGAAAAGTTAGCGTATTGTTCTTCCATGTATGCAGTGACATTTAATTAAGCTCCGAGCTGAAACCATGAGCCACTTGTGCTGCTGCGAGCCTCGGCGCTAACATTAAGCTAATCCTCCGAGGACAAGCACAAGGCGTCGGCTAGCTCTAACATGATGCTAATGCTGCTAAAGCTGGGATAAGTGGTTACCTTAAGGGCATTGCAGCCTGCCACAGTTAATGTCATCTGGTGAGCTCGCTGCTTATGTCCGTCACTGTAACTCCTGCCGGAGATTACAAAAGATACTTCATCTAATGAGAAGCAAATCGCCACAGCAGGTTTAGTGAGCTACGGAAAACTGCTAAGAGTTAGTTATGCCTGTGTGTGTTAGTGGTAGCAGTCAAAACCGGCAGAGTACTATTGATCCTGTAGCTGACGTGTAAGAAACAAGAATTAATAATCAAAAAAATGATTTAAAAAAAGGCAGAGCGGAAAGAGACAGATAAGACTGCAGGTCGGGCTGTACAAAATTGTACATGCGACACTGTAAATGCAAATTAAATCCACCATGTACCAGGGGCAGGGCAGTGGAAATAAACTCAAGTCTAATCAGCCGCAGCAATAAAACTCTTTAAACTGACTTAATTTCTGTATGTTCAGCTGAAAGTCAGTCAATTTCTCATTTAAGGAATATGAGCGTCATCTAAAATTAAAGTAGCCCGACTATTCCTCTAATCTCGACTGTATAAAATGTAATAAATGCAAAACTTAAAGCTTCTCCAGACCTCCTCCAAGCAATGTAACGTAGACAGAACACATAACATCTGACTTGTCTAACGAACGCACCTTGATGCTTCTTGATGTCCGATAACTAAAAGTTCGATCTGAGGTGTGGCGGTGTAATAAATCTACAATGTCGTTGTTTAAAGTTGAGGTAAGCAGTTATTTTCTTGGCGTCATTGGGCAAAAATGTCATCGTAACCCTTCAGCATGTTATAAACCAGGCTGTCTGCACAATAACTCAAACTCTGTTGTCCATAAAGCTAAGCCACAATGAGAAACTCCATATTGGCTGTTTCACAACTGCAAAACCTGATTCATGGTAGAAAATCCTGCATTAAAAGTTGTTTTTTTTCCAGCACTGACAACAACTTCCTGCAAATAAACCCCCAAAAATCTATTTAAAAGAGACAATAAACACAGTATCAACATTATTATATATATCTTGTGTATTTGGAGTTGCATCCAGTAGCTGATATATTCTGAGCTTCTTCTCCTGGACAGGTTGAGATGCTGACTTTATTTTCCTGTGGTGTCTCAGTGTGTTGCTATGGTTGGTTATATACTGTAAGCAGATTTACCTGCAAGCTTGTTATGAGTAGCTATGATGAACATTGCTAACTGCAGCTAAAGACTCATGGGGTTGCAGCTAATTAGAGTTCCAACATCCTGCTTTTACATTAATAAAGTGACAGTAATAAAAACCTAATGATATAACACACTGTATTATAGTAAACTGTTATAGTACATCTTCCTGACTGTACTGACACATTTTAATTATCTACCAGCAACATTTCAAAAGCAGAACATCTGATGCCTAAAGTTAGTTATAGAAAAAAGAAAGTGCTCCACAAAAACACGATTTTGGCGTTAGATTGAGACAACTGGAATGGATGTAAAGTTGATTTGGTTGCAGTTTTTACTAATAGGTGAAGTAGCTGGAATGTGTTTTTTATACCTTAAAATGTCATTTGTCCATTTCCTGTGCTTCTAAAGTCATGAGGGCTTGAAAACGTGTGAGAAAGTAATAAAAATTTTAAAAAATGACCTATTTGAAGGGCCTGTAACTCCTAACATACTCATAGTATGGAGGTAAAACTTTAACATTTTAATTAAATATGATAAAGTTATAGTACATAGAAAGATCAGTGGTTTAGGTGGGAACGATTTCAGATTTGATTGATTTTACCTTTGAAACACAGAGCCGTCTATATTTTCGTGTTTACTTCAGCTATTTTACAGTAATGATAGCGGAGTTCAATCCTGTCCTTGTACAGTAAATCTGACTTTTAGAAGCTGAAACCAATTTTTAATGCACAACCCTATAAAAACAACTAAAGCTCTTATTCTGTTAATAACCAAACTTTACACGCAGCCGGTTAATCTGCAGAATTTCAGCCCATTCAGTGCTTAATGCAGCCCAATCTAAACATATTAAATACTTATTCAATCGTTGGTGCATAAACGCTAAATGTTAACCAGAAGTCATTACAAACCGCTGCACTGTGGTGATAAAATCTACCTCATATAATCCCAACATGAGTGAGAAAATCAACAGAAATCCAGCTGCGTTGTGTTTCCATGTATCCTGGCATTTAAAAGGAACAATATACGTCGTCTTCTTGACTTTACTGCTGGCACGAAGCCCCCGGAGCAGCTTACGTTGTAGTTTCGCATGAGCTTCTTTTACCACTAAAACACAAAGCTCTTTCTTGAAGAACAAGAAAGTTAGTGCTGAAATAAAAGAAGAGATAAAAAAAAAAAAGAGGAGGGGGGATAAAGAGCAAGGAGATAAACAGATGTGATCTCCACAGTGATCCTTGTTCCTCCTGCTGGGAAGCAAAGCCTGCAGTGGGGGGGAGGCCTTGCTATCGCAGAGCTGTAGGTGTGTGCAGCTCTAAGACCAAGGCGGTCAGGACGAAATGTCACGGCGAGCTAACAGAAAGAGCTTTATAAGCACACTAACCGACGCTGGAGCTACTGTGATTCGATGTGAAGACAGGGGGAGACGGATGAAGGAGGAGGGAGCGAGGAAATGAAGAGTGGAGGGACGTCGAGAAAGACTTGGAGAGTAAAATGAGGAGAGAATGGAAGAATGGAAGGAGGCGAAGTGAGTAGGCGATGGCACATGATGAATTTTGCTCATTCTCTTGGCTTGCTTTTCTCTCTCATCCCCTCAGAGGGCTGACCTATTCATCAGACAGACCTCCGGACAGGCTGAAGAGGAATAAGCTGGTGAGTGTGTGTGCGTGAGTGTGTGTCTTGGTATCGGGCCTCCGCTGACCAATCCATTGCCAAGACACGAACCATTTGACCCACTTCCCTCGGTCTGAGCTGGGTGTGTTTTCGTGCATGTGTGTGTGGACGGTTGATTACTGTGGTGGTGCTGCGTTACAGCTGCCCGCTCAAGTGAAACCGCTCTGATTTCTACAGGCAACGAAAATGGGAGGAAATAAAAACAAATCAACAACGAGAACAGCCGGCCGGCGTCTGGTGGGAGTTTGATGGATTCCTGAGGAGAGACTGTGACTGGATATAAATGACTGACCATATGTGCGCACACACAAACACACACACACACACAGTTTGTGCACACACGTGAACACAAATGCTGGAGAAACTGTATCCTGGTGCACGAGCACAGCGAGTTTTCAGAGATCTTCAAGCCAGATTTTCATCACTTTTATCATGTAAAGCTTTTATGAGAAGACAAATCAGGAAACATTTAATCCTCTTAAATTCAAATCCCGCTGGCAGGTTTTAAAGGCTTGTTTATTAGATTTAAAAAACGCCAAAATGACACCATTAATCAGATTCAGAAACTGTAAAAAACAGAAAGAATCGCCAGGTTTCCAACAGTCCTTGAACTAGTTGTGTTTGAAATGCAGTTTTATTGAGAAAATGAAGCAAATCTAAACTTGAAATCATAATATTTCTTCAAAATCACTTAAAATCTGCTGAAAATAAACCGTTTGGACAAAGCAAATTCTGTAAAAAAACAAAAAATCTGCGCTCCTTTCTGGCAAAGATTCAGGCTGAGTTTACAAAGAGCATAGAGGACATCACTTATAATGCAAGTAGAAAAAATAACTATGGTATTTTTTTTCTGTGAGCACTTGGTAAAGTGTTTTATATTTCAATACCAGGTTTTTAAAATGTTTGGAAAATACATTATCAAGTAAATCCAACTTTTTGAAATGATTTATAGCATCATAATTTTATCGTTCTGCACAGAAGACATCTTTGAGTTCATCTAGTCATGGTTGTGCTGTTTCCATAGAGGTGCAGAACTTCACACTGCAGTGAAACATGAGCAAAAATGCGACAGGAGCAAAGAAAACTACAACACCCAGCCAGGTCAAAAGCGGTCGAGCCCCAATTTTAAACTGAACTTGCTTTAACTCAATGAGCAGAGAAAAAAAAACTTCTTAATGCCTGAAGAATAAACTTTCCTCTCAGTCTGTGCGTCGCCATTGTTCTTATTTTTTAGCCAGCATAAAGATTGCTCTTGTAAAACACAAAATAAAGTATTTTTTTAATCAAACATGTCTATCAACAATAAAGTGCAGTACTACTATTACTGGAATAAACATCATCTGGTCCTCTCTAATCTCCACTCCTCGGTCGCACTGAAAACATACAACAGCTACTTTTTATCCGTTTTATTATTGATTTTCTTATTAATAGGAATAACGATAAATAAAAGATAAAGCCAGTGCTTCATAAACTGTCATTTAAGATCATGGAAAAGAGGAGAAAGTGAGAAAAGAGCCACGGTGTAGTTTGCACACTTGCTAACTGAAACTCCAGTTTGAGCCTGTCTCACATGTTAGCATTAGCCTGATGAATGCCATTTTCTTCTCTGCAGTGACATTACACATCTCCACTAGACACCGGCGCTGTGTTCAGAGCATAATGTTTTTATGGTTGACAAATAAGTTAAATTCAATAAACTGCAGGGCTATGGCTACGTACTGAAACATGCACTGCAAAGATTTTACCAGTAGAGATGCACACACTCATTTCCTTTTGACTTCATTGCACCTGGAGGACTGTATTCAGTAACCCTGCATCCAAGCAGACTTGATGTTGGAGGGCTTTGTGACCCATTTCCACCTAAACTCTGGTCGCCATGGAGTCGCCGTTCCATCTCTGTCCATGCTACAGTGAGCATCGGTCGGCCGGTCTCCCCCCGTTACCTTACCCGCCTCCCACAGTCGCCGCCGCCTTCACTCTGCTGCAAGTTCTTAAAATATTCTGGCCTCTAGCCGAATCTGAGGGTGCAGTTACCCTTCAATCAAGACTCCCCGCTCTCCCACTCCGTCTGTGGAGAAGACATGACTCAGAGCAGCAGCGAGTGGAGGCGTGGGGCTGAGAGCGAGGGGTCCGCCACGAAGATGGATGTCCAGTAATTAACCAGTCATCGCAAAAGATGCCAGGAAGTGTGGACGAGGCCAGAAGCTTGGCGACAAACTGATCGAAAAATGATTTCACATTAACGCAATTTCCTCTGACATTCGACTTCACTGTGCTTCAGCTTTTAGCATCTCATTTATTTCCTTACATTTTACAGGTTGTCTGGGAAGATCCTCAGTCATCCAGGTCATGGTCATCCTCGAAGTTTCAATCGTAGCATTTGGACTGGCTTGAGTTCCTCCAAGACGTTTCACCTCTCATCCAAGAGGCTTTGTCAGTTCTAAACTATGAATGTCTGAATGTCTATTATTAGTATTACATTCTCTACCCAGGAAGAACAGAACCCAATCACCCCTGGCCGCAAAGGGCCTTAATGAACCCCACTGTGAGAGGGAAGGACCTAACGACTCGCATAATGAGGAGAAGGGTATCACACACCCAGCAGACTGAAGCTTCAATAGTGCTGATGGCTCCTGAAGAGTATAAAAATCTGGAACTCCCAACCAGTTAGTTTAGAACTGATGAAGCCTCTTGGATGAGAGGTGAAACGTCTTCGAGAAACTCAAACAAGTCCAGATGCTACGATTGAAACTAGGAGGATTTTACAGGTTGCAAACTCATCAATGGAATTTTCTACTTGTAACGCTTTTTTTTTTTTGGCTAGTGCACCGGTTTTCTGCACTGGTAATCCCAGGAAACATGTTCCAGGACTTGTGAGTTCTATCTACGAGGGGTGATTGGTAAGTTTTGAGGCTGACCAAGAAAACAAGACCTGTTAATCAACATGTTCAGTACTCTGAGAAAGCGACATGACACAATAGTTTGAGTTCAATTTGGACTCATTGTGTGTTTTAATGCATGTACAATACCTGAGTCAAGTAGCGTAGGGTAGGTCATTTAAGCAAAATGAACCATGACCGGGTTGTGATACAGTACCTGTCCCAAAAGGGCAATATACTGCTTCCTTGGTACGGCAACTGTGGGAGAAAATCAATGAAAAGTGCAGTGGAAAGCTCAGAAGCGGTGTCCTGTTCCACCAGGACAATGCTGCAGTCCACGAGTCAGTTGTGGCTGCTATTCACAAATGAGGGTTCGAGCTTGTGCACCATCCACCCTGTTCCCCAGATTTGGCTCCGTCCAACTTTCATCAACTCCCAAACACGAAACGGCACCTTGTGGGACCCATTATGCCACAAACGGTGACGTCATATCAGCAGTGAACGACTTTCTGTAGAATAAAACCTTCCATGAGACTGGTATCAAGGCCCTACAGAGATGCTGGAAGAAATTTGTGGACTTGCAAGGGCATTAAAATGTTGAAATTTACTGACTTTTTTTTCTTGGTCAGGCTCAAAACTTATCAATCATCCCTCGTATTGAGCATTTTTTGGATTATACTAGATTAAATTCAACCTCGCAGTACTAAAACAAAGATTGTTTTACTTGTATTGTACTCCCTTCTCTACTTTTTATTCCATTGTTTGGCCATAGTAGTTTTACTCTAATTTGTTGTGCCTTTGTGGCTTCAAATACCCCACTTTGAGTCACCTTACAATAATATATTTGAATTACGTGAAATAAAATGTTCTTCTTCTGCATGGTTTTAGCAGTTGTGTACATAAATATTCTTCTAATGATGTCTCTCCGCTACAATCAACTCAGCATCCTCTGAAACGTCAAACACATCAGGAGTTCAAATAGGGTAATTTATGATTCAAACAGCCATTTTAAGTTAAGGAAATGTCATAAATGGACTCATCGTGCTTAACAATCCACCAAAACCCTTCAATAATATCCATTCTGTACATTTCTAACATAAAACTGTGGCGCACTCAGCATCTCTGTCTGTACATCGTTGGCCAGCAGACTGTAAACAGTAAAACGTGCCTTAATGCCGTCAGTGTCTGCCGTGTTTCCATTTCAGCTCACATAACTCTGCTCGACTCCCTCCCATGTGGTTTTTGGCACGGCGTCGTATTTACAGAACTCGGCGCAGACGGCATTTTATCACAGATTCTAATTGAGACGGAAGCATCCTGACGCTTGGAAGACACTGACCCCTAATTATCCAACCGCTGCCAGAATTTATTTTAAGTATGTTTGATTCTGCAGCCGAATGGACGAACTGTGAAGCTGTTCCAGACGACGTGAAACCCGAGAGTGGCCATCTTGATTTCTAGCAGAGAAGGAACAAAACTTGTGCTGATATACTGATCTGTATTCATTCCTACTGTATGTAATCTGACTATTCTGTGAGCATGAAATATAGAATGGGTCGATGAGAATATCTAAGCAGTTTTAAGACCTTAATTTAAGATGATTGAGGTAATGTCCAGTTGTGAAAGAAGAATAAGAGGTATAACTGTTTTTATTATTGCTTTTGCATCACTGTGTGAATGGGATGAAGAGATGCTAGTGGAGGCAGAGGACATTTTCAAATTTAAGCAGCATTAGTCTTTTTCTGAACATGAGAAAATCAGAGCTGCAGTGTCTAAAACTGGTTGGTTGTCTGGTGGCTGTGCTCTCAACTGACCAAATTCTCATCAGTTGGATAAACTCTGGTTTAACTTTTAAGAGGATAAAAGTTCTACATCAACAGTCTTCCAGGATTCATCTATAGGTTTTAGTGTCAGGAGGAACAGACTACCTGTGAACACCCCCGTGTTTTCATAATTTTGAACAGGCCCAACCTTTTTAAGACTTCGAGTTCCAACTTGTTTAAGGTTTACTGAATGTTTACCTGAAGTCGGCTCCATACTAACTACTAAAAAGTCATCTGTTTCTGCATTTTGTGGCAAAAAAGTCAAGTGTAAACTTCATTTCAGTACAGAATAACCAGGTTCAGATGATTTTAAATGCTCCAAATACTTGCTTTTTATGTTGATTTATAACCTATGAAGGCTGATAGGTCACTCAGTGCACTGTGGCACATTTATTTCATCTATATACCTGCCATGTTTTCTCAATTTTGAACTGGCCCAACCTAACAAAGACTTTTACGTCCAACTAATTTAAGGTTTACTGAACGTTTACTTGAAGTCAACTTGACACTAACTACTAAGAAGTCATCGGTGTGGCTGTATTTTGGCGAAGGACTCGAGCGTAAACTTTGCAAACAGCAGTTCAACAACCAACATGTCAGATCATCTAGTCGTGTCTGTGTTTAATTCCTCAATAATTCTTAAGCTGGATCACCAGTTGGTTTAATTCCATTTTCAGTAATCATATGTGCAGCTGCTCTGCTCCCAGTCTAGTCTTATTATTTCAGTGCAAAATAACCAAATTAATTTAAAATGCTGCAAATACGAGCTTTTTATGTTGATTTATAATTCATTAAAGCTAATAAAACTGCAGGTTGAGTCATTCGGTGCTCTGTTTAACATTTAGCTCATCTGCAGATAACATTCTGGCTTTTCTTTTCTCCCGCGACCAATCGATTGCTGGAGGAGTAGGTATGATTTCAGTCGAGTAAGATTTTCTTTGGTTGACTACAGCCTGAAAGAAAATCAACTGAGGCATGTGAACGTCTCGTTAAGAGGCCAGAGTGTCACTAAATCGATCCAATCTGCTCTTTTACAAGGTCTAAAACTTTCTCAATGTCTCTGTTCTTTGTTGTTGTTAAACCTTTTTTATCCTCTGAACATTTAGCTCGGGGTTTTAGCACGCTGATGAATCTAAATGCTTTTGCAAGTGCGAGCACATGAACCTTCCATGCTCTGCGTATGTCTGGTCAGATCAGTATCGGTGTCACAACACTGCATCAAACCACACTGACTCATCTCAAGCAGTTGTTTCTGCTCCACTCAGACCTCAAGCCGTAAATAAAATAGAGACCTACAGCTTTCTATAGACATTATTTCTAAAGTCTCACTCTAGCGTCTGTGCTGCTTTGTTGAAGATCACTGTATAACTGACTTAGCAAGCTAAGTCTGCCACACTGAGGCTTAAGTAAACTATGGAAATGCTCTGACACGCCCGTCATGCTGGATTATGCACTCCTGATCAGCGAGGAAGAATTACAGGAGTTAAAGAAGCTGCGGTGTAACGTGGCAGGTAAAGCTTTCTCCTAGAAACATTAATTATCTCTGAGCTCTCAGCATGTCCACATGGTCACACAGCCAATCACAGAACATTCTCGACCTCTCAATGCCAGCACGCCTCACTGTCCTGACAATGTCACGCCTCATAAACAGACATAAGTATAAAAACCCTACATAAGAAGGCTGCATAAATCACCCACCACTTTATTAGGTACACCTTGCCAGTAAAAGGTTGGACACCCCTTTTGCCTTCAGAACTGCCTTAGCATACTTTAACAAGGTGTTGGAAACATTCCTCAGAGGTTTTGGTCCATATTGACATGATAGCATCACGCAGTTGCTGCAGATTTGTCGGCTGCACATCAATGATGCCAATCTCCAGTTCCACCAGTCATCCCAAAGGAGCTCTACTGGACTGAGATCTGGTGACTGTGGAGGCCAAATTTCAACCCTACCATCTGAATGTCGCAGCTGAAATGGAGACTCATCAGACCAGGCAGCGTTTTTCCATCCTCTACTGTCCAGTCTTGGTGAGCCTGTTTGACCATCATCATTCAGAGATGGTGTTCTGCATTCCTTGGCTGTAACGAGCGGTTCTTTGAGTGACTGTTGCCTTTGTATCATCTCCGACCGGTCTGTCCATTCTCCTCTGACTTCTCACATCAACAAGGCATTTTCGTCCACACAAATGCCGCTCATTAGATCTCATCTCATTTCTCTTTTTCGGACCATTCTCTGAAAACCCTAGAGATGGCTGTGCGTGAAAATCCCAGTAGATCAGCAGTTTCTGAAATACTCAGAGCAGCCTGTCTGGCACCAACAACCATGCCACATTCAAAGTCACTTAAATCCCCTTTCTTCCCCGTTCTGATGCTCGGTTTGAACTTCAGCAAGTTGTCTTGACTGTGTCTGCATGCCTAAAAGCATTGAGTTGCAGCCATGTGATTGGTTGATTAGGTCAGTGGTTCTCAACTGGTGGGTCGGGACCCAAAAGTGGGTCGCGAAGCCATTTTTAGAGGGTCGCAGAAGCATGCCCCCCTCCAAAAAGTAGTAATATAAAGTCTTTTAGTTGTGACACCAGTAGTTGCCAACTATTAACCCTAGATTTGGTTCTGCCAGCTTATTGGAGAAATTTATGCTAAAACGTCCCGAAAATATACGAACATGCGCTCAGAATCTGTCAAAATGGGCCAAAATATGCCCAAAACTTGGCAAAAGCGTCCAAATATACCAAAATTAGCAAAACAATAGGCCAAAATTTTCCTAAATTGTATCAAAATGCGTTGAGACTACACCCAAAGGAACCTTAATTTGTTAATAGGAACAGCAAACTTCAAAAATTTGGGTCGTGACCGTTATTAATGGAGACATAGTGGGTCTTGAGGCTGGTCCAGTTGAGAACCACTGGATTAGATATCTGTGTTAACAAGCAATTGAACAGGTGTACCTGATAAAGTGACTGGTGACTATATATCCTTTATTTTCTGGCAGATTTTCTTTGCATTGAATTGCCGTTTTCCCTCAAAGTCAAAAGAAGAGCATCACTCTAATGAATGAGTCTGACTGAAAGTGCAGATGAAGGCTAATGAAGTGCAGAGTCAAGTGAAGCTTTGCTTGCCGAGCCACCAGCCATCTACTAGAGCTCTGTCACCTGTCAGAGCGACTAAAGCTGGTTTACCTACAAGCAGTAACATAAACAAAACAAAGATTTGTCCAACTCCCTGCTTACCTAGTGTTCCTCTGACTTCATTCACTCTGATCCAGCGCTGTCAACTCGCTGTCTAACTCGCTGTCTAACTAGCTAACCGCTAACGTCAGGTAATTTGTCACAGCAGGATTCTAGCGGAGGTCCTCAGAGTAAATGTGGAGGATATTTTGGCAGCCTGTCATTCTGCCTGTGCTTCTCTAAGCCTTTTAACTTTGCCCAGGGAGCTGCTATCTGTCTGAAAGAAAACCAATTATTTGATCTTCTTAAAGAGCAATGTCCTTCTTTGATGTATTTGCTATTGCTCTTAAATAAAGCTGAAACCATCTCTTATCCGATTACTTGATTAATCAGTGGAAGAGTAGAATGCTTGACTATAAATAATAGCTTCTGTCATAGTGACACCTCCAATTTGTTAAAGTACTAAGCAAGACACATCGTCGAAATAAAAAAAGTAGCTGTGACACATTTGTAACATCTGTGAGTGAGGTTTTCCACACCCTTTAGTGCATATCTGGCATTTTTGGCTTTAGAAAAGAGAAAAATACAACATCCTGCCTTTAAACTCAGAGAATATCTCCTGTTGGGACTTGCAGGTTTCACATGCGCACAGTTTCATGCCAGTTTAGCTAGTGTATAGCACATTTCAACAACGACGCTACTCAAAGTGCAACATAAAGTGATATCAAAAAGACAACACGGAAATAAGGAATTAAAGTATAAGATAAAAGCAGGAAAGTAAAGGTTACTGTGCAGTTTAAGATGAATTCAATACAAGAAAGAGGCAAATGGAAAAGTCTTCAGCCTGGATCTGAACTGAGAACTGAAAAACTAAGTGTTGTTTTCTGGTAGTTTTTTTTTTTTCAGAAACGTGGTGTGTAAAAAACTGGAAGGCCCTAAACCATATATAGTGCTTTACAAACGAACAACAGGTGATGTGATCCACTTCTCTGAATGTCTGATTGGAGGTAATATTGGAGAGAAGGGTCAGTGTCAAAGGTAACAACAAAAGTATTGCATGTGAATGAGCAGCTCAACATTTTGGAGATGGATGCCACACTAAAGATTCAAAAAATGTAGTACTTCTATGAATAAAACGGGTGGAACTTGTTCTTGGTCCATGCTGTTGCCTTTTCATTTTCCCATTTGAACAGGGAAACACATCACTCCATGCAGCAGGGTGATATCTGAATGCTGGAGGCAGGAAGTGAAGTAGATCCATTTATTGTTTCCTAAATAAACCTGCTGAATATATGGACAGCAGTAAACCTGCCTCGCTGCAGACCGGCCTCTTCCTCTTCCTCTAACAAAGCCCTGCGCTGCTCTCAGCCTCTCCTTAGGCTTTTCAGTTCATCTTCTAGTTTCTGTCTTATCACCCCGAACTCCACCCTCCAGATATCTTCCATTCGATCTCTTCCCCCCCTCTCTTGTTCGCTCATCCCTCCCCTCCACCGCTCCTCCAGCCCGTGGGAGATATCTGATAAGACCTCTGCTTGTTTTGTCTAGACGAGACTCAGCAGCCTTTTCTGGATTAGCGATGCACAACATCTGCATATTAAGCTGTTAAACGTCAGAAAAGTGCAAGAAGGAGGTGAGAAGTGTGTTTTGACATTGTTTTAGCTTCTTAAATTAGCTTAGTTTGCACATATTTTAAACATTTACGGTCAGTTTGATATATACACAGATCAGACATAACATTATGACCACCTGCCTAGTATTGTGTTGGTCCTCCTTATGTGCTCAGAAATGCTCTGAACCATTGGGCATGGACAAGAGGACCTCTCAGGGTGTCCTATGGGGTCTGGAACCAGTGGATCCTTTGGGTACTCTGGCTTGTGCAGTGGGGCCTCTGTCAATCCAACTTGTTCCACTGCATCCTGTTGATGCTTGATCACAATGGGGTGTAGGAAGTTTGGAGATCAAATCAACATGTTGGGTCATTGTCATGTTCCTCAACATGTTCCTGATTGTTTGATGTTGTTTCCATGTGGTGGGGTGCATTTTCCTCCAGTGACATTTGGGATTTCCATTTGCATGAGGGAGCGTGCTTGATCTGGGGCAATGTTTATTTGGGTGTCTAAGTCTCATTAAGGTTTTCCATCAGAACAGCACATAGTACCAATATGATCAATGTTATTCACTTCACCTGTCAGTGGTCATGATGTTGTGGCTGAACGGTGTATGCATCAAAACTATGAAAGTGACTCCTGTTGTTTCGGAGTCATGACTTAGATCTTTCAAATTTTGTCAAAATAAATGCAAGGAAATCTGTGTATGGTAGAGGAGCAGTGAACCTCTTTCCTAAACAATTACTCTCAAGGTGCCCTAGGTATGGCTTAGTAATTAACTGCTTCAATGGAACAGCCCAAAGACAACAGCAGACGACTGTGATTGAACTGGGTAACTCCCAAGTGTGGTTCCGAGCGGCCGGGTGAATGAAAAGTAGGCCAGTGCGTAGAACAAGGTGCACTCAGAGGGCTTGTTTGAAACGATAAACTGAAACCACACACATTCAGGCAAACAAGGACGAGCATCTGACCTCTTTTCTACACCAGCTTTTAGTGTTCAGCAGACTGGGATGAATAAAAGACTGATGTCTTACCCTCTGTGCTGAGTCCAGGACTGGACGTGAACTGGGCCACATCCACGATTTTGACAGCAAACTGCTGCCCAGTCTCTCTGTTGATGCATCTTCTCACCACACTGAAAGGACCCCTGAAGAATGACGGAATAAAGAAATATTTAGCACACGGTTTATTTCACAGCACCTCTTAAGTCAGCAAGAACTGAGTTTTTGGCCACGTGGGAGCAGTGAATGAATGTAAATCCAATATCCACTGATCTTTTTAGCTTTCTTTTGGTCTCCAGTAGCTCCAAAGGTAAACACCGCCCTATGCAGATACTAAATGCTTTGTTTATGAAGTGCACAGGTAGCATGCAGTTAGCTTTTTGGAGCAAACTGCTGCCTGCTGAAACGACACAGATGTGAAAGGTGACAGCGAATGAAAACTGTTAACTTGTAAAACCAAAACAGTAAAGTAAAAGAGGCGAATAATGAACATGAACAGATGGAGGTCTTTAATAATCACGTTAGTCTTTGTCATGGTGCCTCTTTACTAGCTAAAATCCCACAATGCTTTCTGCTTGTCAACACAGAACTGCCTGAGTGACTGGCTTTAAAAAAAATTCAATTTAGCATGTTTTTAATTAGGCTTCTTTATAATTATTAATTTGGCAAAACAGACACTGGCAGAATATCCATCTATCCATTATCTATACACTGCTTAATCCTCTGTCTGGTCACCGGGGGGTATAATAGAATTTATAATTCAGTTGTCGCACATTTTCATAACTCTACCAACAGTTGTGCCACTGGTGTTTGCACACTGTCATCACATTCTTTTATTATGTGGTTGGGTTGTGAGAACCATCTTTTTCAAAATAACTACTCAGGATGTGGAAAAGACAGCAAACTGACAGGACTTGACTCTTGTTTTGTTCACAACCCAAAGATATTCAGTTTACTGTCACAGAGGAGGAAAGAAACCAGAACATATTCACATTTAAGAAGCTGGAATCTGAGAATTCAGACTTTTTAATTCTCAAAATAGTCGCAAACTAAGTGAATAGCTGCTCTACTCTGCCAGCTGAACTACATAAAGCCAGTATGCTGCTTCTCTTCCCTCTCTCTTTCACTACAACTCCTCTTCTTTCTACACGAAGCATCAAAGTTATGCTAAAATGCTAACCCAAGAGGCACAAACAGCTGAACGTGGGTTACGACACACAAAGCTGTGCGCTGCAGCGTATCAACACATGCAGAGAGGCTGCTCTGTGGTTCTCGTTGCAGAGGTCGGAGAGTTCTCACAGTGAATCATCCCTCCTGCAGAGCTAGTGCATCATCCCATTTAGTGAACGGGATAAAGAGAGGTCCACCATTCACAGGGCTGCGGGTCAGAATTAACAAGCCTGCAGGTCGAGGTTACAGAGCAGGAAGATACCACCTAAATAAAGCTGCTGGCTGCAAATGCACTCACAACACTGGGGTAATGGGCTTGAAATGACCCGTACACACTGCGTAGTAACATGTCGATATGTGTGTGTGTGTGTGTGTGTGTGTGTGAGGATGAGGATGAGGAGCTGCTGCAGATAAACGAAACTATGGATCTGGCTAAAACAATGTCACATAATCCCATCCATCTACTTTCTATACCTGCTTATTGCTGGAGCCCTTCCCAGAATGCACTGGGTGTGGCACAGCAGGCACGCATGTAATATTGCAGATTAACAGGTGGGAAAGCAGAGTTGAGCTGCTCTGTTTAGCTGTCAAGAAGTTATTTAAGGACAGACATGATGAGTTCCAATACTCCGGATTATTAGATAATCAGAAAACATGTGCGTGTCCTCAATACGGGGCCGGCTGGGCTTTGTTTGGGATCTTTTATAGCTTCATTTCAAGCCGGTATTTCCAGTTCTAGAGGATGACGAGCCACAGCAACAAGCACTAGGCTGATTCTGAATTCTAGTTTAAGGCTTTTTAATGTTTGTTCCTTTACTGTAGACTCAAGGAACTTTGCTATTCAGATGCTTTGAGACACAACAACAGGATACTCAAATCACTGACCTTGAACACCGACTGAATGCAACTCAGTGACGTTGGAGAATGCTATGAATTGTCATTTTGCGCATCTCTGTTTCATAAAGCTTGGGGACAGCAGGTTCAAAACCTTCAGATGCAGCATCCAAAGGAGGGTTTTGTGCTTCACTTATTTCCATGTGTAGCATAGATGTCCATTTTTTAACTTCAGATTGAGTCAAAAGAGTGGCTGATAATACATTTTTGTGATTCTTGTTCACATTTTAAACATTTGCATCTCAGAAAGTAGTAAAAAATATATAAATATCCATATTTTATGCTATAGAAAAATAGACGGTCAAGCAGAAATTGCTCTGAAAATACGATGGTTTGAGATGGAATGGCCCTATACTGTTGGATAATTCAATCACTGGTTGTCACATCTGGAAATTTTAAGAAATGAGTCAACAACAATGACGTATGGTGAATATTATAAATGTAAATCAACATTCAGTGTCACATTTTGGTACTTGTTTTTTAGTTTAGCGACCAAAAATGTGTGATATTGATATTAAAGCCTAGGGGTGGGACAAAATATCGATGCAGCGATATATCGTCGTCCCTCCTCGTGCGATATGAGAATCGATACGCTGAATATCAATACGTTAATTAATATAATAAGGCACTCTAATAACGCGCTCTAAACCCTGCCACATTCCCCAGCGTCACTACTTAATGACTCCACACGGTGGCGTTTATCACATGAATGAGGGAGACTTGAGCGGAAATCAATCGGCCAAAGTAGAGTTTGTACAGGTATGATGTCGGACAGCAACGCTACCGTAAGAGACGCCCCCGTCCACGTTTAAAGTCCAAAGCATGGACCCATTTCGGCTTTCGCAACATTGAGGGAAGAAGCAAGCTGGACAAAGACTATTCCATATGCAAGAACTGCCTCGCAAAAGTAAAGTACAGAGGCAACACCACCAACAAGCTTTAATCTTCCCTCAAAGAAATGTGACGGCACATGTGGACATTGACAAGTTACAGTCAGTGGGTTTGTAAAAGAGGCCGATGGAAAAAAACTAAAGGCAGTTTTTATTTAGTGGTTCATCCAAAGTTGTGTCAAATCCAAAGAAAGTGGCACCAAATTGCACTAAATAAATAAATACTGAGCTTAAACTTGTTACAGGCATTTCGTATTTTTCAGTTATAGATATCGTGATGTATCGTTATGTGACTGTCTTGCAATATATTGATTATCGTAGTGTCACTGTATCGTGCATATCGTATCATGAGGTACCCTGTGATTCCCACCCCTACTAAAGCCTACAACTAATAACTAACCACTATTTTATCAATTAATCAGTCTGTTATTTCCCCCATTAATAGATTAGTTATTTGGTCTATAAAATGTCAGAAAGTACTAAAAAGATGAGAAATGTCTGGTTCTGTCTACAATCCAAAGATGTTCAGTTTATGGTCACAGAGGAAGAAAGAAACCAGAACATATCCACATCTTTTCAAACAGATACCTGACGTTTAATTTAATAGCTGATAACTAATCAATTAATCAGCTCAAGACAGCAGCACAAGACCAAAAGTTGCCGCCTGTTGCCTTGGTGACAACTAACTCCGTCTCCATGTCAAGATGACCAAAATCACATATTCAAAAGCTAAAGAAATAGTTTGACTGAGGCTGTGAAGCCGAGTGAATAAAAATGTCTCTGCGAGCATGTTGCTGTTTTACCCCCTGTGGATTTTCATCTCTTTCACACTGTTCAATGGGTGAAATGGGAAACGCAGCAGTTAGCTGGGGAGCAGCTTTTAACCAACCGAGAGACTCAGCAACCCACAGACGACAGACTCCACCTGCAGCCTCGCGTGAATCTCACATCCCACGGCAAACGACGCCCGCCACAACCTGAGCGCTGACGTGAAAAAAAGCTGCCGTTTCACAGCCGAACACAGGAAGCAGACAGCGCCACGGCGACCGGCTGAGGTCTGAGCACAAGCAGCGCCGCTCGAGAGTGAGTGGGTGACGAGGAGTGCTAGTCTTTGTGCACAAACACAGACTGGCTGAACAGATGGTGATCAAGCTAAAGCTGCTTAGTGTCAGAAGGGTGAGGTAGGACGGCACGGTGCCCAAACATGCACACACACTTCCATTTCCATGCACACAGGCTGGTATAAACATAGATCAAACCCAGCCTGAAATAAACACCTCAAGTCTCAACGGGAGCATGCAGGGTTTCTACGATGTGTGCATGCATGCAGCCCTGTTTAGCTCTTTAACGCACACACAAACAAACGCTGGGTCACCGGCTTAGAGAGCAGAAACATTCCTCAGTTTCCCCATTTCAGCGTCCCATGAGAGGCATTTATTTTACAGGCTGCTCCTGAGTGCAATTAGCCAAGACACACACACACACAGACTGAGGTGGTAAATTCCACATTCACTCGCCAAATCCCTCTGTCACGATGAGTTGTCACTTTTCCTCTGGTGAATGATTGATTCTTTAGGCTAATTAGACCAAATACAAATGTGGCCTCGTCTTCATTAACCGTCTGAACCCAAACATCCTCCAGAGGGTTTTGAAAATTATCTTTGGAGCAAAAACTGCCAAAATGACACCATTTATCAGGCAGAAACTGTAAAAACAGAGAGAACTGGAAGGTTTTCAATTTTTCAGCATGCAGCTCTTTCAAAAAAAATTGAACAAATCGCATCCTAAAAATGTGATATTTTATCATTATTGTCTCATTTTTGAGTTTTTTTTACATAGTAATCCACACTTAAATCGACTTGTACATGTAGTAGAGTTGACCCCAAAACCTGCCAGCATTTGTTTTTTTCTAAATTTCCCAAAATTACACCCATTAGCTAAGTACGTAACTGTAAAAACAGAACACTGCGCTGAGAGCCTTGAACTCCTTATGTGATTTGGATTCCATCAGGAAAATTAACCAAATCCAAGCTTATAAATTGTGACATTTCAGCTAAATCTCTTTATTTCACTTGTCTCATTAAAAAAAGGCAAATATACAAATTCATGTGGGAAAAGTGAGTTTTTGGTTGAACTGCAGGCTATGTTTGCACATACCCCTTTTCCACCGAGCTGGTTCCAGTGCTAGTTCGGAGCCAGAGTCTGACTTAGCACCACTTCTTTGTGTTTCCACCACCTAAGCACCGACTCCAGGTGCTAAAAACTGGAGCTTAGCGAGCACCAACTCTTTGCTGGGCCAGAGCTAAGCACCGAGTATGTCAGGGGCTTGGGGCGGGGCTATCGTGACCAACGATCAACGATACAAAGGAACACACAAGCGCTAATTAGTGTCCTTTTTCTCCAGGACGTCCCTGGTCTCATCACACATGTATTGGAATGACTCCTGGGACACACGGAAGTTTACCACAAACTGTTGATGCCAAAATCTGGTACAACTGTGTCCCACCAGTAGTGCGATCGTGGATGTGCCAAGGCAACAGGCAACCTCCACCTCGCAATCAGCCTTAAGACCATCCATAGAGATAAACATAGATATTATCATCAACTAATTGCGTTTGTTTAACTGCTATGTAATGGATGCAAGCGTAGTCGTTTTACAATGACGCAATGTTCTAACTTGACTCCTTGCCAATGGAAAAGCAAACAGGTTCTTAGGAGGAACGAGATTTGAACCAACTAAGCATTGAACTAGTAACAGCAGCAGCCCAGCACCTGGTTCTTCTTGGTGGAAAAGGGGTAACAGAGCACATAGGAGACAAGTGTGAAAACAAGAGAGACTGAGAGGAAAATGAAATATGCTTGTCAATAAAATAAAAGCAGCATGGCCTTAAAATCTGCACACAGAGGAGCAAGTTATAGAAGATATATTCAGCATGGTGAAACATAGACGAGTGTGAAAGTTGCCCAGTGTGCAGAGGTTGTAAAAATCTAAATAATTACATATATGTTAGAAGAATTGTGCTTATGTTAAGAATTATTCTTATTAGGTAATCACTGAGTGACTGTCAGGACTTTACATGTCAGCAACCATGAATCACCATAAAACATCCCAAGCTGTATGTACTCACAGTAAAGAACACAGAGAACTGACCCATTAAGATTGTGTAAGTGACACTTATCTTTTGCTGACTCTTGTACTGATTGTTTACCAAATAAAAGAGTCAAGGACAGAAGGACTACCAGAGAGCTGGAATGCTGTAGCGATGCATACTGCAGGGCTGTAGTGTCCTTTCTCTCCTTGTGCGCAAGTAAAAGACCTGAGCTCGTGAGTGCTGTCTTCCTTCCTGTGCTGTGTGTATTTTCAGGTTTTGAACCTAACAATATATATGGCATGATTTCTGGTTTTATATCTGTATCATATTGGTTACTTCTAGTCATGGTTGCACTGTTTCCATAGAGGTGCAGGACTTTATATCGCCGTGATAAAATGCGACAGGAGAAGAAACCGCCCAGAAACTGTCAGTCCACTTATTAAAGACACAAATTATTGACGGGCTGCACTCACAGCTTGAAGACTGTAACTCTCTGTGCATTGTGTCTGGGAAGAAAGGAAAGAGCGGCAAAGACGAGAGCCCTTTTTCTACCTTTTTTTCCCAAAGCCTTTTGGACTGTGAAGAGCCGGGCTCTTTGGGGAAATCTAACTTTCCAGCTGAAAGATAACACCAGCGTGCAAACAAAGAATTTGTCAATTCCAGGAAGCGAGCACTTAGAGGCAAATGAAAAGTCCATCTGAAATTACTCCAGCAGGAATATGCTTGAACCTAAACTTTGTTGGAGCAGGTGGACGGGGTCAAAAGGAGCCCTCATTAGTAATGCAGTCAAGCTCTCCACTGCTGTGTTATCGCCCTCCATGCTTCAGTCCAGTCGCTTCACCTCTGTACCCCCCATTGCAGCGCCGCAAATGTCAGGCGTCGCTCGAGGCGCTGCTCTGTACAGCGACGTACAAGAGGCCCTGGAGGAGCCCGGACAAACACAAGGAGACCAGAGGAAAGGCAGGAAGGGTGGAAAGAAATGTTAAAAAGAAATAATAAAGTCACTGAGTAGAGGGAATAAAAAGAAAAGGTAAAAACATGAAGGTGTAAAGGAGCAGAAAGGGGAGAAACTGAGGCATGGTGGGTGAACCAATAGACTGCTAATTTAGAAGATGAGCCAAATAAAGATGCTTCTGGTTGTCTGATCTCCTGAAATCACTCTTTTCACTGAGCTCGACCGGCTACGGTGGCTGAGCAGAGCTGAGCCATTATTTAATTTACAGAAAGTGACAGCGAGTGTGGGTTTCAGGTCGCGAAGCTGCCGGATTCACGAGAGATTCTCAAGAGATCTGCAGCATCACTTGAGAATCCACCTTGCTGGGCTTCAAGCTATGCACTCACAGTGGATCAACAGCAGGTTTTAGACGTGATATGAGGTGATAGACAGATGGCTCAAGTGCATACCCTTTTCAAAACAGTGTCCAAGGACGACCGTGTAACAAACCATCTGCCGCGTCTGGTTAGATTTCAGGAGAAAGTCTTTAAAGTGTGAATCAAACAGGTGACATTTCATCAAAAGCAGTAGAGCTCAGCGAGCTGCAGCACCAGGGCATCATGTTTTATTAAAATTCAGCTTCAGGCAGTCATTGTCTTGAATGTACTCCACTTTGAGACCTAATTTAATGGTATCAACTGTGATTAGAGGTGAAACTATCAGTCAATTAAGTCATTAACAAACTGACTGACATCAAATTATTCAAGAACTGATAATTTTTTGAGTTATTCATTCCTGCTTTTCACATGTGAGTGTTAGCTAATTGAAAAAGAAAGACAAATTAAGTTATGTGACTAATTATTAAATATAAAAACAATGTTCACAGCTTTTATTTTAGATCTATTATTAAGTACGAATGTCATAAAGTTGTGACCTTCGGTATGAGAGTCAGCAACTCCAAGTCTAAGGCTGGAAACTGGTGGATTTGTCCCTCTGGGTTGGAGGTGAGTTGCTGCCCCAAGCAAAGGAGTTTAGGTGCAGCAGGATCTTGTCCATGAGTGAAAGGAAAATGGAACGTGAGATGGACAGATGGAGTGGTGCAGCATCAGCAGTAATGCACCAGTGGAAAAGTGAATCTGGAGCCCCGCCTCTGGTCATAAGCCCTGGATAGTGACCAAAGGAATGAGGTTGGGCTTAGTCGCTGGGCTGGAGTCTCTGAAGTGATTCGGGTGTCTGACTTGGATGCCTCCTAACTGCCTTTCTTCAGAGGTTTCCTGGGCAACTGGGAGAAGACCTTGAGGTAGATGCAGAACTTGCCGGGGGGTTTATGTATCTCATCTGGCCTGGGAACGTCCCAGGAGGACAGTGGACAGTCCGCAATCCAAAAATAGAAAATGGAGTAGATCTTTACTAATATTGTTTGCTGGGAAGTAGTGATGCAAAATGTAAACAAATAGTCAACAGCGTTATCAAACTATATAAAGTACAGTGGGCGTTACTTTAAATACCGATAGGGCTATTTTTAACCACAAACACATGACATTCACAACAGAAGAGGCCAATCAGCCGTCCTAATGGAGTACGGTTCATCTAGAGTAGGGGAGATCTGGTTGGACACCATTAACCGCCACACAAGTCTTTGTCATGGTGACCCGTTCCTAGCTAAACCTCCACAATGCTCTCTGCCTGAAGTTACTGCCTCCTTAAGTGGCTACAGTATTAAACACAAACAAACTGCAGTCTTTAACTCCATAAACAGTAACAGGCTCTATCTGAAGACAAAACAACCACATTTTATGACATATATTATTGATTTTCTGCCTTACTGGTCAACATATTTTTTAAATTGGTTAAATTATCAACAGCAAAATAACTGATAAACCATTAACATCTCTATTGGGAAGAATTATACAACTTATTAGCAGCAGAGCAGCAGGAACTTCTGTCCAGCACTGAGCATAGGTCAGACAACTGGCGGCTGTTTTTTTGTTGAGTTTTTTTCCCCGTGATTTTAAGTAACGGTGACGATGATGTCTTTTCCATGTTCCACTCACAACATGCAGTCTCATAACCGTGCATCTCCATTGTCATCGACCAGTTTCTACAACATCTGGCTGGAGACGATCCACTTCACTGTTCTAGTCGAAGTTCAAATGTCCAACAACCACACTTGACCTCTTCCCCCTGCTACACTGCACCAGCTTGCATCTCTGAAGCGTGAAACTCACTTGTGAAAGCCTCTAATTGTGCGTTTACTTCGAGTCAAACTTTAGCCTCACAGTAAAACTATTTTCCTCTGTTTGTAACGAGCGGCTCATTCATTACATTTTATTTTTTATTCATTCATTTGATTTATATCGGACATGCATCAGTATCATAAACACAATCACAAACAAACAAAAACCAGACCCTAAAATAATGTCTGAAACGAGTAGGATGACATGTTCATACATCTCAAATTTTAGTGTTTCCTGTTTGCTTCAAATCTTATTTACCTTTTAGAAAACCCACGAACAACCTCCATGTTGCACATTGTTGTATTTTTCAAGCAGTTTTTTTGTATACTTTACCAAACTCTACTTTTGATGGTGCTACAAGCAAATAGTTCTTTAAAATTTTAATAAATCCTCTCAATTCATAGTTTCCAAGAAAACTAAGTGTTATATCCGACATTACGGACTATCCTAGTAGGTTTTTGTACTCATTTTACTAGATATAATGTAGTATTATATGTGTTACCCGACATTTGCACAGTAAGTCTTGGACATGCATTAAGAGAAAGGTATTAGAGGCTCCATCTCCACACATCAGGCTCGTAATACTTCAAAACAGGAAACATCAGAAATTTGTCAGGAGACAGAAGGCAGATCGAGGGAGAGAATAATTTGAACCACGGACGGCTCAAGTGGCGGAACTGGGTGTCTTGGAAGAGCTCGACTGTACGTGGAGGAGGCATTCCGGCTTTGAATGGGGCTCAGCTGCACACAGCAGCAGCCATTAGCGCTGTGAATAGAAGTCAGCTGCACATGGCCTGTTCTGATGATTCCTGCACTTTAGCCACCCTCATTGAAATAACAGGAAGAGGGCGAGCGACGGGAAAAGAGGAGAAGCATGGACAGGAAGAGGGAGAAGAAAAGGGGCGAGTCCCATTTGTGCAAACACGCCTCCTGCATGCTTTTGTAACCCAGGGATTTCAAATATTTTGCAGCTTATCCATACTGTAAGTCAATTAGTAAAGGTAATCAGCTCAGTTTATTAAAGCATCTCCTTCACACGATTAGAAATAATCTATAACTTGCTTTACATGGATTTATTAACTGCACGAGATACTAATTATCAGAGAATTACAGACGCCAAGATCAGCAAGGTTACTTGAAAATTTGTTGATCTCATTATATCAATAATATGTTGCTTTTTTTATTGGGATTAGGATTTATCATCTCATTATCATCCAGTAATTACACAAAATGGGCTCCTCAAGGTCACAGCATGTTGCTTACCCTCCTTAATTTCTTGTCTGAGCCACTCATTCTTCAAATTAACGTGCTGATCATTGTTGTGGACATTTAGGCTTTAATTTAACCTTTTAACAGACCGCCAGCTAGGTGTGCAATGGTTTGGCAAAACGATTAATTTGCAATCCAAGGCTGAGTTAATTAACCCTCTGAACTCCAAGCAGTAGTTTTCTGGGTGTTTTCTTGCTCCTGTCATATTTATGCTCACTCTTCACTGCTATATAAAGTCCTGTACCTTTATGGAAACAGAACAACCGTGGCAAGAAGTGAAGAGTAGGGGTGTAATAATACAACAACCCAAACCAAACCAAACCGTTCGGTACAGAGGTGTACCACGGTACAAAAATTTTAAGACTATTAAGAATGGCTGATGTACAGATTTTTTTTTTTTTAATTAATTTTTCTGGGGGAGATTTTTGAAGCTTTATTGATGGACAGGGTGAAAGGGGGTAGAGAGGAGAGAGACATACAGCAAAGGGTCGTGAGCCTGACTCGAACTCACGACCAGCTGCTTGCGACCTGCGCCCACATGGTAACGCCTTAACTCAGTGAGCTATACGGCGGCCCTGTACGGAATTGTTTTAATTGTGAACCTCGTAGTGCCCACAGTTATGGCGGACCTTCTCCATCTCACAGTTGCACAGTATTGAGGAACTAAAAACAAGTAGGAATTTCCAGAAGAACACAGGATGTGACGGACCGTTTTTTCTTCTGCCAGCGCTTCTGTGACGTACAGCTAGCGAATGGGATGGCTAACGCTAACATCAAGAAGCCGGAGCTGGAAGACGCTCTACCGTGGTTAAAATCACCCGTTTAGGATCACTTTGGTTTCCTGGTGAAGTATGAAAAAGGAGTAAAACAAGTGCACCAGACCAAAGCTGTAAGGAGCTCCAAACGTGAGAAAAAGTATGGCGTTTATTATTTGTCATAACTCTGGTTTTACTTGGCCGATCAACACAATTCAAAAACTGGTAGATAGTTTGAAATCCACACTTTTGACTCAAGTTGAAACAAATACTCAGCGAGGCGTCTTGCTGCTACGTCATCTTAACACGGTCATGTCATTTTGACACGCTGGCGTGTCCATCGACTCCAGAGGGTTCCGTACCGCACTGAACTATGACTTCTATACCGAGGTACCGAAACATGATTTTTGTGTACCGTTACACCCCTAGTAAAGATAAGTGAATTTATTTGGTTATTAGTATTGCAAAAAATGGAAAATGGTTACTCTACATTCTACTGATATTTGCAATTCTATAGATATTACTTTCATTTCTATAACCTCAGCACACTAAACATTTGTCACAACGTTCTGTACATCAACTGTAAAATGATGTTTCACCATGCTGAGTGTATCTTCCAACAACTTGCTCCTCTGTATACTGTTTTTGAGCCATGCTGCATTCATGTTATTGAGCTGGTATTTTTAATTTTCCCTCTCTAATTTGTTTCTACACTTGTCTTTTCTCTGCTACGCGTAAACACAGCCTGCAGTTCAGCTGAGCAGTCACTGAACTGTTTTGGTTTGTTGCTGTAGAGCGAATCGTAGTTTTCCAGTCGAGCCGAGGAACGCTGAATTTTTAGGTTTTTGGTAAAGGATGTGGTGCAAATGGTTTATTATTGGTGAGTGTTCACATGGGACATTTAGACACGGGTTTGGTTAATTTGCCAAACAGAATCACTGGAGTTGTTAATGATCGTTGGAAAATTGAAAAACTATATTTAAATACACAACATATAAAATATTTAAAAACACAACATGCCTTTCAAACCCCGCGGCAGGTTTTGGGATCATAAGGTTAACTCTAGTTCACACGCGGCTCAGTTTAAGTGTGGATTACTGCGTTAGTATGCAGCTGTGGCACTGTGCTGTAGTGCCTAAAAGTGTGCCAACTGGATGTGGTGGTGAGCAAAGACAATTAGCTCCAGTGTGAAACGTAAGCATGTGCGACCTTCAGTCCCAGAGTTCACGGCAATCAGAGCGAAATGACCAACCAACAACCCCTAACCTTTACTCCCTGCTCTCCAGCTGACCTCATAGGTAGGAGGTATTTCTGTAGCTGGGAGTCTTATTCTGTTAATGCAATAACCGACCGTGTGAGAGAATGTGGGAAAAGGCTCAGAAGGGAGAAAAGGATTTGCTGCATTCCACGTCAGCGTAACCACAGGGAATTTACTGCAGCATCAAAAAGATAGGCTGCCCTATATTGCACGCCATCTATCTGCATCTTTGGGTGTGTGTTGCCGTAGTAAAAGGTGATTTGCGGGCCGCACTCCTTCCCGACTTCATAGTGCATCAATCACCGCGCGTCTCATTCCGTAAATGTCACCAGCTTTGCAGCACACACGAAGTCGGCGGCGGCGGCGGCAACACACAGCTCTGCCTTCACACGCATGCATGTCAGTCAGTCAGCCGGGTCATCGAAAGCAACAAAAGAGGAAGTCGCGCTAAGCTGCTTTGCACCAGGCTGCTCTACTCGACTGGAAATGACAGTCACGTTCTCCCAGTTATTAGATTAGAACCGCCACTTCCAGCATGTCATGTTGCAGTCAAGTGATCTGTTCAGTTCATATCAGCATAAACAACACAAAACAACTGAATAACGCGACTTTCTTTCTTCGCTGAAAGAAGAAATGGTCAGCGCCTTCACACAAAGATAAAGCACAATGTGGAAATAATCACGTCCTGCATCCAAACACAATGATATGTGTACACACTGTGACAGACTTAGCGCTATCAGAAGACATAATGAAACTTCAGCCTGGAGGAAACATTAAAGAGAATCAACGCTAAATGAATGTCATTAACATGTTTACACCTCCAAGGGAGCCTGAGGATAAAAGGAAGCAGAGAGAGATAACTGAGGAGGAGGAGCTCAGGAAGACAAACATGAATGTGTTTGAGGTTACAGTCCTCACACTGGAACCATGAGTCTGTAGCTCTGGCAAAACTTCCAGTGTTTCATGGATGTAAGATCTGCAGCACCGAAGCTGACAGTGGCAAATTACCGCTGAGTCATATGAATGTAAATTTATCATGACGATGGCAGCTTAACTGCTGCTACCGACTGCCACCAGCGAAGTTTCGTTGTTTATTGGCAGTGACAATAAAGCCTCTTATGTCTTGTGTCTAAATGTAATTATTTTTGTGGTGAGTTTGAACATACCACAGATTCCAACTTTAGAAATCCCTCATAGCTGAAACCTGACTATTGCACACTGGCTGGATAATATATTGACCACTGGTATTTAATATTTCTATACAGAGAGAGAACTTGAACTTGATTCCAGATGGTTTGCTGTTGCTTAATTTCAACATCCAGTATTAAAACATGAGCATTGCCTTCTTTTATTTAACAAGGGCTAACGAATAATATGAAAAAATCCTAACTGATGATGTGTGCTCTTCAATGCAAACACCAATAAACTCCATACATTCCGCCATGGATAGCTCAGTTAGGCACAGCATACACCGATCAGACATAACATTATGACCACCTGCCTAATATTGTGTTGGTCCCCTTTATGTGCTCCAAAATGCTCTGAACCATTGGGCATGGACAAGAGGACCTCTCAGGGTGTCCTATGGGGTCTGGAATCAGGACATTGGCACTGGATCCTTTGGGTACTCTGGCTTGTGCAGTGGAGCCTCTGTCAATCCAACTTGTTCCACTGCATCCTGTTGATGCTTGATCAGAATGGGGTGTAGGAGGTTTGGAGGTCAAATCAACATGTTGGACCATTGTCATGTTCCTCAACATGTTCCTGATTGTTTGATGTTGTTTCCATGTGGTGGGGTGAATTTTCATCCAGCGACATTTGGGATTTCCATTTCCATTTGGAGTGAGTTTGTTGTGGGACAATGTTTATTTGGGTGTCTAAGTCTGATCAACACGGATGTTAAAATCCAAGGTTTTCCATCAGAACACCACATAGTACCATTATGATCAATGTCATTCACTTCACCTGTCAGTGGTCATGATGTTGTGGCTGATCGGTGTATAATGCACTGTACAGAAAGCCCAAGTAGTTAGCATCAAAGTTACCTACATACAAACTGGAAACAACCTAAACAGGATACTATTGAGTAGAAAAGATAACATAAATACAACAGAGAAAACTTGTGTCTGATTGCTGCACAGGTTACTGCTGTATTTAGAATCATTTAAGAGCTCAAACAATGGAAATGAAGCTAATGAAATTAACTAGCATGAACAGAAACTACATATGTTTACAGTTCACACAGCTGCTCTGGTAGACTTCAGCTCGTTTTTAATACATGAGCTCTGGTCAGACGTCATTAACTGTGACAGAAGTCTCTGTCATGGTGGCTCATTGCTAGCCAGACCCTCACAAATGCTCTCTTTTTGCAAACATTAAACTGCTTTTAGTCCAAGTGATCACCTAGGAAGCAAACAAGCAGCAGTCTTCAATGTCATTAAACAGGGAGTGGCTCCACCTGGTGGTGCAAATAGGCACTGCATGTAATATAACAATACATTTTCTGAGACGCACTTTCTTCTTTATAAGTTATTATATTTTTATTTGAGTAAATTACCATTTGCTTTTGGATTTTATAAGCACAGTCTCTGAACTTTATGATCAACCTTTATAATGCATCCAGTGTTAAAGGATTCTTTGCGGGGGCTCTGTAGCAATCTGGCCATGTGGATATTTAAGTTAAACTTCATGTTAATAGCTCTTCAATAACATTATTATGCATCCTCTAAGGACTAAGAACATCCAGTACAAAAATGATCATTTTTCTGAGATACCTTGTCATCAATTAAAGCACAAGTCAAGAAGAAAATCAAGGATGGTGCTGCATGGAAGCCCAAAGTGTTACTAGGAATCATCCTCTGAGGAACATGAACGTCCATACAGCATTGTATGGTAATCTGGTTAGCAGATAACAAGCTTGCTCTGGACAGCAGTGTGGGATTGACAGGCTGACCACTTGATCCCACCATCGTTACACCGTGGAAAAGCAGGACTGGTCAGCGCTGATGCAGAAGGAATTGTTAAACAGCATGTAATTGACAGCTTTTAGACATCTTTGACTGGCTTAGCTGTGTTCATCTCTCTCCTCAGTCATGTAGAGACACACATTGATTCAGCCGCTGACAGTGAGGCTTCAATCAGCCTTCACTCAAATGCCGCCGGGGCTTTTGAGTCTGATAAAAAGAAGTTATGGTAAAATGACAATAATTGGAGCAAAAGCGCCGCGCATCCGACACAAATGCAGCTCGGCACATTAGGGACGCAGAGAACACAAGCCCTGGTGGTGTGCAGCGAAAATTTATGAGTCTGCAGTTTATGAAGTGAACAAAGCAGTGACACAGCATTAAAACACGGAAGGAGGAGAAAAATACAAGGTCCAACCTCTTCCCAAGAGAACAAAGCACAAAACCAAGGACAGCGGAGGAAGAGAAAGTTAGAGAATACAAATATGCAGACAGAGGAGAGGAACGACCTGAGGGTGGGCACAACGATAAATTAGGTGTTTAACCACCTGAACCCCAAAAACCCATCAGTGGATTTGAAAGGGAAGTTTCCTTTACAAAGAAAATCACCAAAATTACACCATTTATCAGAGTCAGAAGCTGCAAAAAACCCAGATAGAATGGTTGGATTTTTAACTGTCCAACGTACCTTGAATTAATCACGTGATGTGTGATTCTGTTGTGTAAATTAACCATATCTAAGTTTAAAACGCTTATTTCATTAAAATCTCCTTATCCCGCGTGAACTGCAGGCAGTGTTTAAGCTGAGCAGAAAGGAGACCAATAGTAAAACAAACTAGGGAGACTGAGAGGAAAATGAAACATATTTGATGGACAAAATAAATGCAGCATGGCTCAAAAACGGTATGTAAAGGAGCAATTGTTGGAAGATACATTCAGCATTAGGGGTGGGAATCACAGGGCACCTCACAATACGATACGCGATACATGGCTCACAACACCGATACTATCACGATACAGTAATACTCCAATAATCAACATATTGCAAGACAATCACATATAAATCACGATATCTATAACTGAAAAATACGAAATGCCTGTAAAAACGTTAAGTTCAGTATTTATATATTTATTGCAATTTGGTGCCACTTTCACTGAATTTGACACAAATTTGGATGAACCACTCAACAAAGACTGTCTATAGTCTTGCCATAGGCCTCTTTTACAAACACACTGACTGTAACTTGTCAATGTCCACATGTGCCGTCACATAATGCTGGTGGCCCGAGACGCACCTGGCTGCAGACGGAGAGGAAATGCACGGGATGCATTGCAAAATAAAATCGCGTAGTATTACTAATGCATTGGCAATACAACATAAAATCTACCAGACCACTGTCTATAGTATATATCGTTTTAATTTAAATATTAAACTTGTGATTATTTTGAGAATGAGCCCCATTGTGAGGTTTTAAGCCTGCTAATAGAATAATCCTTAAATGTTATTTTTAATGCACAGTTACAGTCATAAGAATAGAACAAAAACGTGCTACAGGTAATGAAGACAGCACAATAACTACTAATATAATGACAAAGTTGGTGACCGGGGACATTAAACAACAAAAGTGTGACCGTTAGATTCCCGTAAAACTACTTCTATCCTGCTACAGAACCGTCAGAGCCAGCGGCAGATTTCAGAAAGTCTAGCCGAGCTAAGGCTGCTGTCAGCGGGGAGCTGTGAGCGCTGACCGCCCGGTAGTAGCTGTCTAACGGGGACACTCACATCTCCGAAATCCTTGGAGTAAATTTTTAAGCATAATTTATCTGATAAATTGATCACAGATTTGATGTTTATACAACCACTTTATTGCCTCAAATAATCTTAAAACTACATTTGGTGTCACACTCACGGTAGTATCGTGGACAAGAGCACATATTGAGAAACGGCAACAACCCCTCACGTTAATTGGCTGCTTCTTCTTTTGATTAGCGGTTAGCAAACCAACTTCACATGCGTCACCGCCACCTACTGGACTGGACGCTTTAAATGTCGTTTTCTCTTTTTTACCCGTTACTTCCTGTCCTCACAGTGGAGGTCTGCAGCCAGGTACTCTTGGGTGGCCCTCGGGGACAAGAAAAGAAGCTTTGCTTTAAACTTTGTGTTAACGGCTGCAGGCTGACTTGAAACGTTAGCTGCATCAGCCGCTTTCTTGGCGAGGAGTTGAGGATGGTGGCGTTGCAGGTGGGTTTGCATGTTCATGGTGTTGCCTGTGTAATTTACTTTTGGGAGGCAGTTCTTGCATATGGCGTAGTCTTTATCCAGCTTGCTTGTTCCCTTAATGTTGGGAAAGCCCAAATGGGTCCACGCTTTGAACTTAAACGTGGATGTGGCGTCTCTTATGGTAGCGTTGCTGTCCGCCATTATACCAGTACAAACTCTTCTTGGGCCGATTCATTTCCATCAAGTCTCCCTCGTTCATGTGATAAACGCCACCATGTGGAGACATTAAGTAGTGACGCCGGGGAAACGGCACCTGGCAGGGGAATCTGGCAGAGTTTAGAGCTCCTTATTACATCAATTAAAGTATCAATATTTGGCGCCATCATATCACATGAGGAGGGACAACAATATATCACTATATTGATATTTTTTGTCCCACCCCTGTCCAGCATGGTGAAACATCTTCCAAGAGTTGAAGTGAAGAGTGGTGTAAAAGTGTGTAGAGGTTGCAAAAATGTAAATAATTAATTATCTATAACACATGCAGGCACCATTTTCTTAGTGCTGGCAACACCTGTGAGCACTTGGAATAACACTGTACAGGATTTATCCATTTTTGTAAAAATAAACTAAGAAATTAAATGTTTTTTGTTAGGTTTTTTCTGATTAATGGCATTTAAACTGTGTTATACTACACAGAAATCATTTCTATATTCACTCTACTTCTAGCTATAGTTGTGGTGTTTCCATAGAGGTGTAGGACTTTATACTGCAGTGAATAATGAGCTCGCAGTGAGGAAAAACGCAGGGTTAAACTGTGTTCCTTGTACTGACAACAGCTCACTCTGGGTTTTGTGTTATTTCTATAGCCCCAATTCACAACACGAGTCATCTCAGGGACTCTGAGAGCATTAAGACGGAGTGAGGACGTCATTTTAGGGATGATAACTCGGCCAAAGTCATTTCATTTCTCTAATGTGATCATCAGCAAAACTTGGAGAAAGTTTTGGCCTCATAAAGAGAGAGAGCCTGCTAACAATGAGCCAAAGTTTGATGTGCTTTTAAGGCCTCTTAAGATAACTTCAGTAGTTTAAGCACTTTATGTTGAAGTGGCACAGATAACCCGTCTTATAGAAATGTTCGCCTGTTCCCTCCTGATCTGCCTTCCTTCCTTCCTTCCTTCCTGAGGTGATTTGCTGGTTTTGAGGCTGAAGAAATGAGCAGTGTTTGCAGGTGTGAAGCCAGGGAGTGACTATTATCTCGTTGCTGCACCAGCGACTCCTGCTGGTTCACTGAGGCCCCCTTAAAGGTTGAGACCTCACAGGGCGGCGTCCCTTTACAATTAAAGCCAATTTCACTTCTATAATCACTTCATCTAGAAAACAAAAAACAAACAGACGTAAGTATTGATGCACTGAGCATGTGTACTTCAAGTCAAACTGTGGCTCTTTGTTTAAAATCATCTGTCTGTTCCATTAGTCTGTGATTTGTAAACCTCACGATATAGAGTAAAAATCACCATTGTCATTTTCAGAGCAACGGTAAGGCATCCAAAACTACGCAGTTTAATATGAAAAGCAGCAAACTGTCATATTTAAGAGGTCAGAACCAGAAAATTTTGGCAAATTTGCTCAAAATATAAATGAACACACATGTATTTGTGGGCTGCACGGTGGCTCGGTGGTTAGCAGCGTCGCCTCACAGCTAGAAGATCCCCGGTTCACGTCCCGGTTAGGACGCATGGGATCTTTCTGTGTGGAGTTTGCATGTTCTCCCTGTGCAGCGTGGGTTTTCACCGGGTCCTCCGGCTTCCTCCCACAGTCCAAAAACATGCTGAGGTTAATTGATGATTCTAAATTGTCCGTAGGTGTGGATGAGAGTGTGCTTGGTTCTCTGTCTCTATGTGCAGCCTTGTGACCTCTGCCTTCGCCCGAGTCACCTGGGATAGACTCCAGCTCCCCCACGACCCTACAGATGATGAAGCGGTGTATTGGTGCTTTGCTAGTAGATGCAAATGATACAGAGTAAGTATTTTAATTTGTCGTACTTGTGTTTCATGCTTTTACTTATCTATTAGTACTTTATAAACACTCAGCACTGTTACTGATGCTTTCCCACAAATGGGCTTCACCTGTAATTATGAGAACTGGGCGAAAAATTTAAATAAAAAACAATATAAAGTGCTGTAGTAAGGCTACCTATCCAAGTCTGTGGCGCTCTACTACAGGGAGAAACACCCTTCTTCCATAATACATCTCCTTGGTCATGAAACTGCAGCGTCGTAGCAGTAAATCCCATAAACACTCATATGTGAGTATTACAAAATGGGCAGCATGCAGAAACACAGCTAGCATATTTGCTGTCTTTAGTAGCAGTCAGCATATGCCTAAAACAACAGATCTGAATAACCGACAGATTATCCGAAGTGTTTCTACACAGCTGAGGTTTTCTGCTTTTTTATCTTCCCTATCCAAACTTGGAAACCTCAGCAGTGAATGAATATCATCACAGTTGAGTATTCAGGTCCAGCCCCTGCTTCCATCTCAGCTAGTTTTGTAGTTTGGGTGATGCTGAGACAAGACACAGTTTATAAACATCTGCATTGCTCTGTGTAGAATGATGCAGCTAAGGGGAAAAAAAACGAGTTCATTCGAGGGCTTCCTAACTCCTTATCTTACTTCCACACGCTGAAACTGAGCTGATGCTGCCGCTGTATTAAGCAACGGTGTGATGCAGACTTGTGCCTGAGCAGCAGAGTGAAACGTGAAGCCTAATGAGGAGCTGCGGAAAATCACGGCCGTCCTCGATGCGTTCTGACACTTAGACAAACACGGCTGTGTCATAGCAGGATATTTCAACAAGCAGCGCGTGTGTTTGTACGGCTGCGTGCTGCCGATGATCACTTTAAGTGGATTCAGCACCGCCGCAAATTCAATTAAGCGCCTGACATTACCCAGAATCCACCCAGCAGCCTCCCTGTGCCGACGCAACCCAGCAGAAACTGGGAGACTGGGAATAAGAATGACTGACAAGGTAAAACACTAGTTAGAGGGAAGTGTAGCTACACTGTGGAGAATAAGAAACTGTAAAAATCTGGAAGCAAAGGGTCCCATAAAAAGTATGTTAAAACTGTGGAAATAACATGAAACAGCTGTAAATAATATATTTTAAGCTGATTTAAATAAAGTAATTGTGACAAATTGTAAAGAAATTACTATTTATAAAAATACAGAGCACTGACGTGAACATTACAGTTTTTTTTAGTTGCAGTCTACATTTAAATTAATAAATAATAATAATAATAATAATAATAATACATTTTATTTGTTGCCGCCTTTCCGAGCACCCACGGACACCTTACAATAAATTTTAAAAATATATATATATTTTCACTGGATATCTGTAATTATTTTTTTCCATTTCACATACCTTAGTATTTTCTGCTCATTTAAATACAGCAAAAAAAAATTGTGCGATTTTACAGTCAAATGTTGTAAAAGAATGACGTACTATTCGTAAAAACACAAAATTCTGAAACAAAATTTTGTTTGTTTTTTTACACGCAACATTTAGACATGTTTTTTTCTGTGATTTCATGAAACAGCATCTGCAATTCTACCAAACAGGAAAAATCTGTTATTTACCGTTTTACAATCCATAATGTAGACATTTTTTCTTTTAAATAAGTGTATCTGTAAAATAATGTTGTTTTGAATATAATAAAAAAAGGGCAATTTTATGGTTTAAATGCTGTTTAAGAAGAAATGACTATTTATGAAAATACAGGAAATTATTTTGGTTGTTTTTTTTTTTACAGTCAACATTTAAATTGACATTTTTTTCTGTGATTTTCTGAGATATTATCTGTAATTCAACAAAACAGGAATATTTGCAGAATAACAGCCAAATAATTTACTAAAGTTAAAATTATTTACTATTTTTCAATTCTTATTATATATAATTTTTCTTAAAATAATCGCAAAATATCTTGTGCTGATTTAAATTCAGCCAAATGGTGTGATTTCATGGTGAAATGTTGTTTAAGAACAATTACTGTTTACAAAAATACAGATTTTTGATGTGGATATTATTTTTTATTGGCATGTTTCTTTTTTTTTTACAGTCAACATTTAAATTAATATTCTTTTCTGTGATTTTACAAAATATCTTTAATTCAACAAAACAGGAATATCTGTAGAATAACAGTTTATTATTTACTATTTTTTTTTATTCTTAATATACACAATTTTTCTTCAAATAACAGCAAAATATTTTGCACTGACTGAAATTTAGGTGGAATTTTACAACCAAATGTAAAAAAATAAAATGTAAAAAATAAAAAAATAAATATTTGGAAGCTATTTATGGTTTTGGCAAATGTTTTTACAGTCAACATGTAAATTATTTTTTTTCTAGATATTAATTTAGCAATTTAACAAAGCTGGGAGAATCTGTAAAATAATAGTAATTTGTCTAAAAAATCCTGTCTTAAAGTGCAGTGGAGACAGAGTGTGAAAGACAGATTATTAAATGTTTTCAATCAGCAGCAGCATCCATCCATCTGCACCTTCCTCTAACAGTTAACTCCCCTAGTTTCTCATCTGTGGTCGACTCTGCATCCTCCGGTCTGAATCCATGCCGTCATCTCTCCTCCCGCCCGACTCTGGCAGGCTGGTTACGTAAGGAGGCAGAGCTCGGCGGCTTATTTACGCTCCCGTGAGGATTAGGCAGAAGCCTGGACATGCCAGCACCTGCAATGCTCACTGACAGTCCACAAATACAGAAGGCACTGCAGCACAGTTGACAGGCTTTCCCTAAAACCCCTCACTGAGACGGCAGTCGGAGCGTAAGACACACTTTGATGTGCTCCTGCAGCGGTGGCAGTAGTAGGCCACTGGGCTCAGACAGATAAATTGTGTTTGAGACAAGAGGCCGAGCCGTGCACATCAAAAGATCGCTTTAATATTTCAGCCGGGTTTTGCGGTGTAGTTGTGACTGCTGGAGGGACGCAGGCTTCACCGAGGAAAGAGCAACGAGTGAATCAAACCCAGATTGATGTTGTGCTAATGGTGGTGAAGCTACGCAGCAGCACAGATAGGAATATTCCTGACAGCAAAGCAATGTGAGAGCACATGCAATCCAACTGTTCTGCCTTCATTTGTTTTCTGTACGGCACAGACTGGCGGCGATGAAATCAGTGATCACATCCTCTTTTTAACCTTTATTGTTCATGCTACTGTATTACTGAGAAGAAGGGAAGTCTGCTGTCAAGTAGCAATAAACACACGGCTAAAACTTGTTTTTCTGCGATATAAAAAATCACAAGAACTTTCACTAGACGACTTAAATGACTCTAATAGGAAACAATTAATCATTCAAGAATGTTGGAGTGATTTTGTATGGGAGTGCATTTGCGTGGAAGCTGAAAAATATAGGTGCAACACTGGTAAGGGCAACCGATGGCATTCAAATCTGGCTTTGTGTTGCTAATTTAAAGGGTTGCAAGTAGTCGAGTTTCTGGTCAACGTCACCTTTTCAGTAGCCAAAATATTTCCATAAAAGTAACCTGGGCTGCACTATTAAAGGCTTGAAATTATAAATAATGCATAAATCATTTCGATCAATACTGAACTAATTTTTTGTTCGCTAAAAATATTTTAAACATCCTCATTGCACATTTTAGCAAACATTCCTGCTAATGTGTAATGTAATGAAAATCTGCTTATCGGCAATCATTACAATTTACTGATGTCCCCTGAATGCATCGCATGCAGGCCACAGCATAAGGAAGCTGTGGCGGCTAGGGGTGGGACAAACTATACAGAGATATATCATCGTCCCTCCTCATGAGATACGAGTATCGATATGCTGGCACCAAATATCGATACTTTAATTGGTATAATAAGGCGCTCTAAACCCTGCTAGATTCCCCTGCCAGCTGTCATTTTCCCAGCGTCACTACTTAATGACTCCACATGGTGGCGTTTATCACACGGATGAGGGAAACTAGAGCGGAAATGAATCGGCCGAAGAAGAGTTTGTACTGGCATGATGTCAGACAGCAACGCTACAGTAAGAGACGCAAGCAAGCTCAACAAAGACTGTGACATAGGCAAGAACTGACTCACAAAAGTAAAGCACACAGGCAACACCACCAACATGCAACCCCACCTGCAACGCCACCATCCTGAAATCCTGAACGTTTCGAGTCAACCTGCAGCCGTTAATGCAATGTTTAAAGTAAAGATGGCCGCCAGCATTACAACGTCCATCGCTGGGTTCATTTGAAGGACCTCCGCCCACACAGTGTGGTTGAAAATGAAGGGTTTGGAAAAATGCTACACACTGGAACCAAGGTATGAATATATCCAAATTATAGCTATGCTGATGTATCGTTATGTGATTGTCTTGTAATATATTGATTATCGCTGTATCGTGATAGTATCGGTATTGTGCACCACGTATCGCGTATCGTATCGTGTGATTCTCACCCTTAGTGGCAGCTGTGCACAGAGAAGCTTCTAGACTCCATTCAGTTACTGCAGCAGCTCAGCTAGTTGAGAGACCAAAAATTTAAAGGCTGTTTTCAAAGAGCAGACAATTTTAGACGCGGGAATGTTGTGATTAATATTTGATTAATTGAGTAGCTTTACGACTGACGCGCTTCTTTTTGCAACCACATCTTTCACATGTGAAACCGGCAAGCTTAAAAAAGGAACTCTGCATCCAAGAACCCTTTAATCAGTAAATTACATTTTGTCAGACGGGCTTTTTTGGTAGATCAGTCATGGAAAATAAGAACCGTGCAAGTTGTTTTTTAGTATTAAGCAGCAAAAAAGCTGCAGCTTGGTGTGTTTGAGTTTCACACTTTCTGCGATGTTGATGCTAAAGTGACAAACTGCTTGGTCCTAGCTGAAACGGTAGCTCAATAAATATAGATAAATGACTTTCAATTTTCCTATTTAATTGCACTAATATATATTTTTTACATACCATAAACATTCCAGTTGAATATTTATCATATAAAATCTCTAACCCTCCAAACAATTAATCCAAATAAATAATTAATCAAATCAAAGATGTACAATGTTGACAGTAAATATGGCTGAAATATACCAGAAACTGACGCCACAATCTCTCTAAAAACGCATCCTTGATTCCTCTCCTTGTGTTTTTAGTCAGGGGGGACTACGATGCAAAGAAAAGTGAATGAAACATGGATGCGATTCGGGGAATTGGGACAGCATTAAGAAGATCTGTTGAACTGAACCAAGCACTCCCAAGCTGCATCGACAAATGACAAGACGGCGCTACACGGCAAACTGAACAGGCACAAGGGGGCAGGAATGAAAACAGATCTAACTCGCGTGCCGGAAAAAGTAGATTTTATTCTTGTTAAAAAATATATACATATATCAGAGCAACAAAATACTGCAAGTTAGAGTGGTGTCCCCGAAGCGCCGGTGCTGCGTCTCAGCTCTCCCTCTATTCCAGCCTTTCTTTATCCCCTTAAAAAAAACACATAATTCATCAATTCCTTTTCAACTCGCAGTTACACGCCAACCCAGCCATTTCATTAAGGTTTTATTCCACTCCTGCTAATTAACTTAGTAGTCATTCTGCTGCTCTGCACTGAAGTCTTGCAGCATCAGCGGCAGCTACCGTTTGATGTGAAAGACTTCTGTGTGGGCACGGTCGCCTCTTAAGACGTTCTTCAGTCCCACCGGTACGAACGTCTACTCAAGGTAGGAAATTAAAAGATAAAGGTTTTTTTTTAATTAAACAGCAATAGTAAAAAAAAATAAAGATAAATTATTTCATTTAGGAAAACACAAAGGAAAACAAGTGAATTTAAATGTCCCGCTTGGTGAAAATCTGTTTTAATTGTGTTTGTGTGTTTTATGAACTCTGAGGTGTAAAATAAAATATAAAAATAATTACAACTGTTTTCTGTAGCCCCTCCTCAACTAGATAGCCTCCTAGCTTGTTAGAAATTTATCCCGTTTTTATGGAGAAACTGAGAAACTGGTAAAAATGTTGTATAATCCTGCCCCCTTACTGCTGCTTCACAGTCCAGCAGGCTTGTTTACTTTCTAAGTCCGCCACGAAAAAGCTCACCAAACGTTCTGCTGTTGGCTGCAAGACTGAACACAATAGTTTTCATGCCGTCCCAGCATCTCAGAAGCTGAACACGCCTTGCATTACTTTAATTTTTGATGATGACGTCACAACAACAACAGGAAAATCCTTAGTGTTAGCATGCTGCGCAGCTAACGAGGCTAACATTAGCTATGACGGCGTGTCCACAGGTCAGAGCTCTGTGGAAACTGTAACACTGAGGATCATTCTGAGATGGTGGAAACTTTATTTTGAAACCAGTAAACAAGCACTGTGTGGGTTAGTGTGTCTTGCAACTTAAACTTAGTTGCTGGTATCTTCTCTCCTGCTCTCTGTGCTCACGTAAACTGCATTTTAACTCCCAATAAAGCTGTTTTCATGTACATATATTTCATAACAAGTGTAAAATACTGACTGAAACACAGGCCAAAAAAAAACACGTTAACAAGCACTTCTTACCAAGCTGCTGCTCTGTAGCTAAAATACTGATATTATAACTGCTCACAAACTCACCGAACACGTAAGGTAAAAGCAACATCTGCGCAATGAAGTCTGTGTTATTTCCATGTAAAATGATTGCTCAAAGATAAAGTCAGAAGCAACAGAAAAGTCCTGATCTTGAACACTCATTCACATGTCAGCTGTTTTGCTCCCTGCTGTAAATTACAGACACAGAGAGTCTTCTTCCTGAAGGGGGCGGGGGCAGCTACAGAAAACAGCCCAATCAGAACATGACTAAAACCAGGAGTTGTGCAGTCTTTAGAATACTCCGAGGTGAAATTTAAAGACACTTTCTGGAGAGTTTCATTAATTCTCTAAAACGGGGCACAATATAGAACCTCTGAAATGTAGATTTTTAAGCAGTCTGGCTTCTCTGAGACTTTGAGGAAAGCTGTTTTAAAGTTGAAACGCGGCAGCAAGCCTTTCTTCTTGACCCGAGAACAGCCCCTACCATGAATACCAAAGGCTTTTCTTTTTGTAGCGGTGAATGACTGCAAGAAGCACCCAGCTGCAATCGCGCACAACAGCTAATGCATTGCGCTAAATTTGATTTTCTCTCTGCGCACAGTTAGCAGTCAGTTAGCAGTCCGTTAGCATGCTGCTGCACCGTCTGCAGGCTCCGAAAGCAGTGATGTCATTGTCATCGCCGGCTGCCAGTCAAAGTTCATCCTCATTAATCCCCAGGTCCTTGGGTGGATTGAGATGGAGGAGTTTATGAAACCTCTCGGCTCTGATGTGTTAATGTGGGATCACAGAGAATGGCAGATAAAATGAAAGGCAGAAGGGAGGGGATGAAAACATATATTAGAATTCAGCCTGCGTCATCACTCAGACACACAGCAGAGAGTAACCGCTTGCCTGCTCTTACATCTCGGCCATTTTTCCAACACCGTTAATAAGGAAGTCATACGACGGCGATTTGGTGAGATTTGTTTTTCCCCAAATAAAATCGGCATGCAAAGGCAAAACCGAATCTACACAAAGCAGGAATTTAGAGAAAAGGCTTACCGAAGCTTTCCTTTTGTACTTTCACCTTGCACTTTTACACCCACACACACAATGGAGGTTTAAAGCGACAACTCTGGCTTAACTGCTAATAACCTGAGTTACAGGCAAGCAAAACCAAAAGAAAACACTCAAACGTCCCTAAATGAGCTCCAAGCCGAAGGAAACATGGAAAAACATGAATGATTTTGAAGCAAAACCCCTTTTTCTGCATCCTAATCTGATCTGGTCTGGTCCTGTCCGGGGCCGAAGCTGTGGACTGAAGCCAAGGCAGCAAACCAACCAACCAACGCGCTGAATTCAGGGGGGAAACGGGGCCACATGCTGGGTTCCCCATCTAAAAACAAAGCCAGAGTTCACACGGAGACACATCGGGACGTGAGCACATTGCCTGCTCCGTGACCCAGAGACGAAGGAGGAGGAGGAGGACGGTGGAAGAGGAAGGGCAGGGGAAGGTGGATGAGAAGGATTAGTTGTGACAGAGAGTCCCACTGTGGTCTCCGAGCAGATTCCTCTTGAGCCTGCATTTCCACCACCTCTGCTCCACCAGCCATGTGAGGGGTGACGCCACGGAGAGAATCCAGGATATGACAGGCACATACGCATGTAATATGATATATATATAATATATGGAAGAGACTAAAGGTGGAGTTATGGAATTCAAGCAACGAAGAAGCTATAAGACCTGCTAGCATGCATTCCCTCAACAAGCCAGCAGTGCACCACTTAGCATTTGGCTAATTTAATTAGCATATCTGGTCCAAGCGTGGGAAATACTACTTTCACGTGTACTACTTCAGAATCTTTTACAGTATTACTTTTTATTTTTCTATTCTAGACTTAGTTTAGCTTATTTTATTTTTTATTTTTTAGTGATGCATCATATTTTATTGCTTTTCCATTAGGAAATGCATTTAATCTCATGTTTTACATTATCTTATCCTACATTTTTAGCCTTTTTCAGTCATCAGTCACCAAGCGAGCAAGTCAAAGAATCATATTTTTAGATCTATTTCTGCTTACTGCTTCCTGAAATATTCACAGAATAAATTATGAATATTTATAAAGATTTTTCTGAATTTTTAGCGTGATACATCAAATATTTTTAAAAATAAAAATGTTTAAATATTGCTCATCGACCCACTTTTACCTGTTTTTTTGTTTCGCACATTAAAATTTGAGGTTATGTTTGAACACAATCTCAAGAGCTATTTAAGATGAAGGCCAGAATTTTTTTTAACCATTTCTTATTATGTCATTGATTCAGAATCTGAATGAACCCATAATAAAAAGTCTAATCTCTGAGCTGAAGTCCACTAATGATACTTTCTGAATCATATGTAGCTGCATGTCACAATAATGCAGAATAAAATATATACCAATGCTTACTCTGCCAATTTAAGATGGAATAAACCCTTATTAACGGTTTCCACCACTTAATTTCAATTCTGTGTCTTTCTCAACACACAAAAAAGCAAATCTTAATTTCATGTCATTAGAGAAAAGACTGTCTGGGCTTAAGAATTTGTTTTATTTTTCCCCCCACTTTGTTTTGTGCCTTTATCATCCATCACAGGAAACATGTTGGGAAGGAAGCAGAAACCATTTTTACTATTGAAAGTTCCTAAAGAAATCAAATCAGCTTGGCAAATTTAATATACGTCCATATGCCAGGCTCACAAAGGTGCTCGGTGACGATGTAAAACCTCTCTGGGCTTTCTGCTCGGTGACTTAAAGTGCAGACGTAGGAAATACTAAAACACCATTTTAACAGAATCAATCACCAACAGGACGCATCTTAAACCCACATCATGGGAGAATCGACTTTTCTTGACGTCTCTGTTTTCTCCATTTTAGTTCAATGGGTCAATAATAACCAATAATACTGGAGATGGAAACCTTCTTATCATTGGAATCTTCGAAAGAAATCAAGACGGGACCTGTTAATATCAACATAACAGATTCACAGAGGTGCTCATTGTGCAGGCGTGGGAAATACTGGAAACACCTTTATATAAAATCAATCGCCAATCTTGAATCCCTGTCATGGGAGATTGGCTGTCTTGGCTTGGCCTCAAAGAAAATTAATTTCCAGCTTCATAATCTTCTTTTTAAACACAAAGGTGGAACTGTTAACCTGATCCAGCTTCTCATATCTGAGGCTGCAGTTTTGAGATTTGTACCGTTGTTAGAACAAAGTAAGTGATTTCTAGATGCCACCTCAGGGCTTGAGAACGAGTGACGGACATTTCTCACTTTATCTGATATTTAATGCACTAAACCCACATTTACTTTACTGTCACAGTACGAATTCTTATACCTAAACTAGAGTCTCCTACTCACTCTTGTTTCTTCTTTGCACTGTTGTTGATTTTGTCTTTGCCCTTATGCAGCAAAACGGAAGTCATAGTGAAGTGAAAACGAGTGATAAATCAACGTCAGAGAGCAAATGTTGCTTATAAACCAATGTATTCTTCCTCAAACCCCTAGACTGCACAAAAAATCTGCACTGGTTTGTGGACTTCTGTTTCGAAGCCTCGAGTCTGGAGTTCGTCCATCGCCATCTTGGGCTTTTGAAACTGGACGCGATGAGTGAGAACGACATCTGACTGAGACTCGATGGCAATATGCAGACTGACATGGCTGCAGTTTGGCATATTGAAAGAAAGAAACTGTTAAAAACAGAAAGAATGTGACTGATTGTAAAGTTTTTGATGGTTCAGTTGGGAAACACAACCACATTTAAGTTTAAGCTAGTGGAATTCAATAAAAATCACTTTAATTACACGTGTTATTTAAAAAATGTGCGAAAAATAAACACCTCGCTCCAACCAGATATCGTAAAAAACAATAAATTCTGCATCCTTCAACTCAACAGAGAAGACATTTGTGACTTTGCCGCCAACGACGGTCACCTGACAAAAATTCAGGGACTTTTCAGCTGAACTGCAGGCAGTGTTCACATAGATCAGACAGAAGAACACGTGTAAGTAGTAAAATATCTGTAGTAGAGCATTTTTTCCAGTATTGGCAACATCTATTGGCACTTTAAAAAAATCTCGTACATGTTGATTCCACTAATTTTCATGTTTTAAAAGCAAATAATCAAAGAAATTCAACTTTGATTTCTGGAGCTGATTTGCAGAGTACACAAACAAATGTATAGCAATAGCTTATTTAAATAGTTTGTGTAGGTGCCACCATGTTTTCCCAGTATTGGTAACGCCTCTGGGCACTTAGAGAAATGTTGTACGTCTTGGTCACAGGTTATAAAATGAATAATCAAAGGCATTTAACTTTGATTTCTTTTTGTTTTTTGAAATATTTTGCTGGAGTTGACGTGCAGAGTAGAAAAACAGTCTGTAGAAGCTGTAAAAATGTTTATTTAAATAGTTTGTGTAGGTGCCACCATTATTTTTCCAGTATTGGTTACACCTCTGGGCACTCAGAGAAATGTTTTACGTCTCTGTCCGAGGTTATAAAATGAACAATCAAAGAAATTCGACTTTTTCTTTATGATTTATGGCTTTTTAGCCGTGTCATACTGCAAAGACATATCTCTCTACTTTTAGTAATGGTTGTGCTGTTTCCATAGAGGTGCAGGACTTTATATCGCAGTGAAAAATGAGCCCACAGTGAGGAAAAACGTGACACAAGCAGAAAAAACTTCTCGGAGTTCAGAGGGTTGACAGATGCCTGGTGACATTTTCGACAGCAAAAACACATCAGCTACCAATCCAACATGATTACTGGTTTATTATTGACAAAACTGGGCAGAACTAAGACAAAATAGGGAGCCAAGCAAAGTAAAGGAAGTCCCTGGTGCCTCTGTTTCTGTTGAGGCCAGCGTGTGCGTGCTGGGGACATTTCCAGTTGTCAGCTGACGAGGGGGAACGACATGAAGAGTGGCAGCTCCGAGTCCCGCAGTCGAGGGCCTTTCCTGCCTCCTCCCACGCAGCTGTGGATGAATGAACCAGCAGAGAGCTCCCAGGTGGCCGAGCGGAAAGACGCCGAGCCTCCATCTCTTCCCCCGACTCCTGCCCGAACCCCGCCGAGCGCTAACAGATCTAACGAGATGAGCGATTCAGTCAATCATCGCCCGGTCTGACGGAATCTGCATAAGTCAAACTGATCTTCTTTGGCTTTTTCTGCTCTTCGACGGCAAGCGTTGAATCTACTAAATTCCAAATCTTTGAATGTCTCACCCATCTGATTTGAGCCCTGTTGTGCAGACGGCAAGGTCAAGCACAGCCTGCAGCAACCCCTGACAAAGCTGTGCCGATATTAGAGGCCCATTGTGCACAGGGGGGAGAGAGTAAGCATATTTTCTGTGCAAATGAACGCTAACGGTTCTTAATGAAGCTTCAGAGAAACTCACGTCAGGGGAGCGTGAGAATTAACAGCAGGGCAAGAGAGCGCGTCAAAACAAGGAGAGGAGACGGCGAGGACGTGGGAGGGAGAGGAGTAGAGTAAGGCAAAAATATAAAAAGATAAACAAAACAAACAAACAAAAAAAAATGAAGCCAGAGGAAAGAAAATCCTCCTGTCCAATCCCCTGAGTGTTTCGGGTCGCGAGCCAAGTGTGAGATTTGCTGCCGGATGCTGTTTCGGGACTGCCTGCAGACGGAGACGAGGCACTCTCTGGATTAACTGGCTGATTTGTTGCCTAACTTTGAGTAAGTACCCAATCAGCTCGGGGAGAAATGCCCATTCTTTACAGCACGTCGGAGCAATTAACGCTTGATTTTTCGCGAATCAAAGCGTCGAGACGGAGCAAGAGCCCATTAGCGACGCAGGGCCGCACTTTTAATTCAAAACAAAAAAAAAAGTTTGGTTCAAACGTACAGGGAAAAATCAAACATTCAAAGTGTAATAAGCAGTTTGAACTCAACATTTACAGCAAAACAGACCGAAGTGGTGTTTAAAACTCAGTTTGACCCACTCCTTCCACTTTTAGTTTACAGGTTATACAGTCAATTAGCTGGCTGTCATTTTGCCAAATTCTCATCAGTTAGGCAATCGCTGACTTTCATAAGAAGAAACGCACTAGATCAATAACATTAGTATAGAATTACTCATTTCAAGGGCTTGTAATATGTAATGTGTTATTTTTATGTCTGTACGTAGCCTGAAGCAATTAAGTAATGTGGGAACATCCGCTTTTTTACATTTTAACACAGTTGAAGGACTTGTTAGGACTTGACAAGCATCTAGTACTTTTGCACAGCTCCAGAGTCCTATGGGGTCTGAAACCAGGACCTTGGTAGTGGATCCTTTGGGTACTCTGGCTTATACAGTGGGGCCTCTGTCAATCCAACTTGTTCCACTGCATCCTGTTGATGCTTGATCACAATGGGGTGTAGGAAGTTTGGAGGTCAAATCAACATGTTGGACCATTGTCATGTTCCTCAACATGTTTGATTGAACATTGGTTGATGTTTTTTCCATGTGGTGGGGTGCATTTTCCTGCCAGTGACATTTGGGATTTCCATTTGCATGAGGGAGTGTGTTTGTTGTGGGACAATGTTTATTTGGGGGTCTAAGTCTCATCAACATGGATGTTAAAATCCAAGGTTTTCCATCAGAACACGACATAGTACCAATATGATCAATGTTATTCACTTCACCTGATGTTGTGGCTGATCGGTGTATGTATCGTATAGCAATTATATTGTATATTACATGTTTTGGGCTGAAGTTTCCAGTTCATTTGGCCAATTTATTGGTTAATATGCTTGGTTAAATAAGGAGAAAAGCACGCCTTCGACAACCTTCCACTATTTTTGTAAATTCATATCATCAAAACACAAAGCCATGATGAGTTTTCCCTATGTGTAACATTTCTGTACTTACTTTTGTTTTCAATTCTTAAATTAAAGGTTTTTCTGGCAAAAGTTTCACGATTGCTTTCACACATTTGAAACCACACAGCACACTACAAGACAAATTTGCTTAAACTCACAATTTGTATTTACATAATTATTGATTTGGAACTAATCCTTAACTTGAAATATAATGTGCTGCATGAGATAAGACCTACAGATAATCTCCAGAACATAAAGACTCCCACCTGCTGCCTGATGTCATGATCTTACTGTGTATCCGCTGCATCATTAATGGGCTGGATGGACCATTAGTTCTATGCCATCATCCCACTGCTAAATCATTGATAAGCTGCGGGGCCGCTGCTCGATCAGAGGGTGCCCATTAAGAAAGCATTTAAGGGCGGCCTCCTCCAGAGAAGAGCATGTTTATGGCAGCAGCCTGCAGCCCACTATGATCTACCAGCCTCAGAAGCCTTCACAGGCCCACAAGCAGAAGTTTGTGTGGCTTATTTTTTTTTGCCCACACACAGCCAGAAACAAACTCTTCTCTCTGATAATATGTTGGGAACTAAACCACCGTCTTTCCATGGAAAATATACACCAGCAGTCAGACGGCGAGTTCCCCGCCTTCGGGTGTTTTCCTTCGAGCGCTGTGGTGGATTTCGGCTCAGAAAGAGGACACTGGAGCAGGATATTTACAGGACAGCAGGGCGTGATGTAACCTCTGACGCTAAATCCATCTCAGAGTCGCAGAGCAGCGTGGGGCTTTCCACCGGCGACAGGTCAGAGGTTAGGAGACGACGCTGAATGTTTTAGCGTTGGCTGTAAACCATGGCAGTTAATATCGACTGGGGTTGATTATTTTTTAATAACTGCTCCATTATTTATCAGAAAACTGTAAAAAGAAAGAAAAAAAGCTGAGTTTCGCTTCAGATTGCTGCCTTTGTCCAGAGATATTCAATTTGCAATTATGACCGCAACTATGGCAACGATTCTTTTCACTGTTGCCATTATTGCCAATTAGGGGTCGACTGATTATCCGTCAGGTTGATTATCGGAGCTGGCGTTCAGCATTTTCCCGACTGTTATTATTATTTTTAACTGATTCTCGATCCAATAAACTGATTTTAAAATGTGCTACTTTCTTTACCTGTAATTTCTCTGTGTCCTCGAGGAAAGTCCCGCCCACAGAGCTATCTGATTGGTTACAGGTCCTGAGTAACATCCAATCAACTTTAAGGGACTAATGTTTAAAAGTTTTTTCTAATTAAACATATTTATAGTCAACATAATGTTGCATTGAGTCTTTTCTATTGCAAATAATTCAACCAGTTATTGGTCATTGTGATTAATGATAATCAGTAACATATCAGTTGACCCCTAGTGCTAATTATTTTATCAATTACTCGACTAACAGTCTGATATAAAAAATAAAACAAGCATCCTTCCGTCTCACCAACAGTCCAAAACCTGAAGATCTGCAGTGATGTAAAAATTAAAATATTGATCGATTGGTCTGTTTTATTTTATATATTACAACTTGCTCCTCCGTATACGGTTTTTGAGCCACACTGCAGTTATTTACAGTTAAGTTTTTCCCCAGTCTGTTATGACTTTACAGTTGTGCCAAGAAGTGAAGACATCTTTGTTTTACTCTACAGCACCTGATGCAAACAGTGAAATTTTTTTGGCAAATTCTATCACAGGAAAGGGTCATTTTGATGAAATATCATGATTTAAAGCTTACATTTTCCAAGAGAGCCACTCATGATTAGTTCAAGGACCGTTGGAAAGTTGGAAAATCTGCTGATCCTTCATGTTTCTAGCTGATAGTGGGATTTTCGGCGATTTTATTTAAAGATAGCAAACCTTTCAAACCCACCAGCGAGTACTGGGGTTCAGAGGCTTAACTGATTAATAAGGCAGTTGTTGGGGGCGCCCTGACAGCCTAATGGTTATGTCACGTGACCTAAGTGCCAAGGTGGGTCCCGGGTTCGATTCAGACCTCTACCGTCCACTATCCTATCCAATAAAGGCATAAAAGGTCAAAAATAAATCTTTAAAAAAAATAAGGTAATTGTTAATTGATTATTGAGGAGAATTGAAAACCTGGTTGGAAGATGACATCCAGTATATGAAAGCTGGTAAATGGTGGCACTGAGTCGGTGGAGTTTCGGCTGAATGGGATAAAATAATGTAATCATACAGCTGCTCTAGAAACCAAAAATCCCCTCTCAGCCCAGCGCTGGTGCTGCTTTCACTGTCTGTATTTTTAGAGATTTTCCATACGGCAGATTGCAGCAGTTAAAAACTGACGAAAATATCATTAGTGAAATGTTTACCCCCCTTAGCAGAGTAAATCGGAAAAGTCTTAGCTGAGGAAGGAGCGTCTTAATTACAGAAAGCAGACGAGTTTATGTTAATCTTAATAACAAACCACAGACACGAGATAAACCCAATACAAAGAACCTGGTGTCTTTACTGTGCTCCCATTTGTTTGGTAATCACACAAATTAAAACTAATCGGAATTATCAGCAATATAATGGGGCTTAAAATCGTTATACATATCACTTTTAAGAGCAAAGAACTTACATGATCTCATTATTTTCTTAATCAACTGTGCAGCTGCAACAAACATTTTTTTCTCCCATTAATGAAGTGCTGTGAAATCATAAACAGAAGGCCTGATTATCTGCTTTGCGTTTTCCATTTGGTCTAATTTGGGAGCTCTCAGGCTTGATTCCCAGTGAAGACTAGTTTTGCATCAAAAGCGAAGAGGAGGGAAACAATAAATTATGCCGACAATAAACAGCTCAAGACGGCTATGAAGATGTCACCACAGTCGGATCACAATGACTCAGTTGCAAACAGAAACACCCTGCTAACTTTACTTTCCACGGTGCTAAAACACTGTTTATTAAATGAGCTGTAGCATGAGATCATCAGTGAAGCAAGAGGTAAAGTCTTGGATACAGCTTATTATTAACTGACAGGGCTATATTTAAACAACCATCAGCACAGGCTCACACACTGTAAAAAAAAAATATATATAAAATAATAAAAACATTTTTAACATTTAAGTTCTTAACAGTAACTTTAAAAATAATTTACTGTTATTTAAAAAATGTACCCGTCTTCTTAAATTAAAAATAACTGACAGAAGAGAGTACGTTTAATCATCAAATTACATGATTTTTTATTTAAATAGTTAATAATTTCTATTAACAGCGTTTGACTTGATGTTAACACTATTTTTATTGTATATAAATCTTCAAACAACAGCACCTTTTTCATATATTATTTTTTATTATTTATATTTGTTGTTATTTGAAAGAAAAAAGATGAATATTAAGGATTGAAAAATGGCTGATAATTTTATTATTTTACAGATTTTTTCCCGTTTTGTTAAAATACAGATAATAACGAGCAAAATCACAGAAAACAGTATTTATTTAGTATTTATTTACATGCTGACTGTGGGGGGGAAAATGTAAAATACTGTAAATAATGTCCACATTAAAATTTTGCTTTTTTTTACATTTCACTATAAAATTATACTATTTTTACTGTATTCAGTTCAGCAAAAAATAGCTTTTTCATTTAGATATTTGTTGTTATTTTAAACAAAAACGATGCATTTTTAAAGATTAAAATGTTGCATATATGCTTTTTTATCTGTGATTTTAAAGATTTTCCCTGTTTTGTTAAAGTAGAGATAATATTTTCTTAAATCACATAAAGAAGTATTGATTTACATGTTCTTTTACAGTGTTCCCCCTTAAAATTACACTGTCTTACTGTATTTAAATCAGCTAAAAGATATTATATTTACAGATATTAGTCAATATTTTTCATCTTTTTGAAGCTTTCAAATGTTACAGGGTTCAGCAGTTTCTTCGTGTGTTTTTCCAGAGCAGAAATGTGCCTTTCTAAAGGGTTATTACACCAAACCAGGCCTCCCAAAAGCCTGCAGCTTCTCCACTGGGACTCAAACCACAGTCATCAGCCTCCGACGCTCAGATGCACTCAGCTGACCGCAAACCGTCGAGACCCTCAGAGGGAAGAGGAGGAAACTCTGACATTAAAATCCCTGGCATCCTCTCCCGCACAACTCCCAGCCATAGCTCACACTGCAGAGCTTCGGCACGGACGAATCGATGGGATCACTCGAACTTCTGATTAACACTGCAGTGCATTTAAATGATGAAAGGGTGAGGCAAGTGCAACAGAAAAGCTGCTGGATCCTTACCAACAAAACAACCATGAATTTGTCTTTTCACCGATCAGGAGTCCGCTCTTATTTCTCGGAGCGATTAATCACGTCAAGCGTCGAGACGGACGGGGGGGAGGAGAGAGAAAATGTGTGTGTTTGTGTGTCCTCTGTGGAGTGTATCTGCACGGCGGTCAGCATATTGGCTCGGCCATTTCCTCCGAGCTCAGGCTGCAGTCCATAAAAGTTAATGACCCCACCGAGCTGAGACCGGGCATGCAAAAATGCCTCCACGAACATGAAACACACCTACACAAATCGGTGTGTTTATATGAATGCAGATGTACTGTTAATCTTCGTCACACACACAAACAAACAAACACTTCACAACAACACAGTCCTGATTTTAAGGGCTCCGATGAGTCGGTGGGAGGAGGTTTCCTCCCTGTCTCCTCAAATTTCACACACACTTCAGCTGTAAGCCTCCTTACGTAACACCGCTCCCAAACTTCCGCTGTGCTGCCAGAGATTTTTTTTGTGTGTGTGTCCGTGCACGAACGTGTGTGTGTGTGATTCATTGGGCCATGAGGATCATTTCACTGGTCAGTAATCACTGTTCTAAGCGATAACCGCTGTCCTAAACCTAATTCTCTGCACTGCCCCAAAGAGAAAGCAAGGAGACGTGAAAGGGCAGGATGAGAGCGAGTGAGAGTGAAAGGAGGCAAAAATAAACATCCACGCTCCGGTTTAACATGCACACATATGCACAAGTCCCTGTCAAAACGGTTAGTTCCCTCATAAAAAGGAAGAAACAGCACTCTGCCTTTATATTTACACGTCTTTGTGCTCCAAAAAGGCGAGGAGAGGAAGCGTTGAAGCAAGTGGGAAAGCAACAAAGACCGACAGGGCCGCAGACTGCAACCAAAAAGAATAGGACTGAATAGACCCTTTGTTGTCACTGCATATAAAAATACAATGGAAGTTTAAAAATTTACATGCAAATGTAATTTTACCAGAGTAATAATGGTGCATCTTAACTGTAATTTTTGCATCATATTTCCTCAACCGGCACAGTTTTGTTGCATATTTCTTTACTTTTCCTTAAATGTAACGTGTGAGCTACTGGGAACCTTGAATTTACCCAAGTATATGAACATAATATCTGTCTTTTATCTATCTCTTTTTGGTTATTAATTCTGCAGTTAAGCATTTTCTCTAATGTATCTTTGCCCTTGTTTTAGCTTAATCCCTCTTTTATAGTTTGCTTCATCCCCAGACCCATGACCACCTTCTTCCTGTTGCCGCTCTACATTTTTCTAATGCGAAGCTGAGAGTGGCTTTGGTGGCATAAAAGGGTCACGTATATATATATAGAACGCACACATGGTCGCAAAGACAAGTGTGTGCTCTGTATGGGTGAGTACGTTAAAACCTTCTCAAAGCCAACATATTCGCTGAAAACAAGTCTGATCACGACTCCGGTCACTCTCTCCGTTTGTAGCTTTGAAGCGTCTTGACGAAACCTGTGTTTGACCAGTCGATAGCGTCTGTATTACAAAAGGTGACGTCTGCAAATGTCCAGTCCTCTGCAGTAATGATGACAAGTGCTTCTCTCTTGGGGTTTGCAGATGTTGGTTTCCAAAAGGTCACAGTGAATGTCGATAAACTGCAGGTTTGACCCAATCGATTAGTTTAGTAATATTAGTGGACAGGGATTTAATAACCTTTTGAGTCATTCTTCGAGACAAAATACTGAACACTGACAGTTGTTCACGTCAAAAACTGTAAATCTAACTTTCAGCTGTGCACACTTGTCAGAGACATCGGTGTCTCCATGTGATATTTTAGTGATCTGATCAAATATTAAAAGAAAGCAACTAATTAATCAATAATGAAAACAAAGTGCAGCTGCAACAATTAATAAAAATGCAAATATTTTGTGGTGTAGTGCACAATATGGTGTCGCCAGTTGTTAAGACTGAGAAATGTAAACAGCACAATACTGATACTGGATTTCTGCAACCTCAAAATAATTGGATTATGATATTTTGGCAGACTTAAAACTCAGGTCAGGTTTGAAAGCTACGTTTTCTTTAGAAAAAAAAACTTGTCCAGAAAATTTGTGATGTTTCATCCAAATCTCTTTATTCTACAGGTCTCATTGCAAAATCCAGTCTGACTCAGCTGAGGCTTTTCGGATGAACTGCAGGCAGTGTTTACTAAGAGCAGACGGGAGACGCCAAGAGAGATCGAGAACTAGGGGGGTAACGACACACCGAACCAAACTAAACCAAACCGTTAGGTACAGGCACTTTCGGTTCGGTACAGAGGTGTACTGCGGTACGAACATTTTAAGACCATTAAGAACGGCCAATGCACAGAATAGTTTTAACTGCAAACCTCGTAGTGCCCACAGTTGTGGTGGACCTTCTCCGTCTCACAGTTGCACAGCATTTCGGAACTAAAAACAAGTAGGAGTTTCCAGTCGGACTGTTTTTTCTCCTGCCGGTGCTTTTGTGACGTATGGATAGCGAGTGGGATGGCTAATGCTAACAGCAAGAAGCTGGAGCTGGAAGATGCTCCGCCATCGTTTTAAAATTACTTGTTTGGGGTTTCCTGGCAAAATGTGAAAAAGGAGTAAAACAAGTGGACAAGACGAAAGCTGTAAGACGTTCCAAACGTCTGAAAAAGTATGGCGTTTATTATTTGTCATAACTCTGGTTTACTAGGCCGATCAACACAATTCAACAACTGGTAGATAGTTTGAAAACCACACTTTCAAACACAAGTTGAAATGAGACTCAGCGAGGCGTCTTGCTGCTACGTCATCTTAAATTGGTCTTGTCATTTTGATGTACCGACGCAGAGGGTTCCATACCGTAGAGAACTGTGACTTCTGTACCAAGGTACGTACCAAAACGTGGTTTTTGTGTACCGTTACACCCCTATCCAGAACAGAATAAAACATACTGGAACGTTAAAATATATACAGTGTGGTTGAAAAGCAGTGAACAGAAGAGCGAGTTGCTGGAAGATACAATCAGCATGGTGAAACATCTTTCTAGAGTTGATGTACAGGTTTTTTTTCCATTGATGTACAATAAATAACTGAAGAAATTCAACTTTGGTATTTTTATTTTGAGGACTCATGGCATTATCACTGTGTCATACTGCACAAAACACACATTAAGTTCTTTTTGTTTCTAGTTATGGTTGCTGTGTTTCCATAGAGGTACAGGATTTTATATCTCAGACATATTTTTTGCCATTTCTGTGCTGCATGTTTAACTTGCAGGCCAACAAACACACCAGTGACCGATGTGTCATGAGCTCAGATCGGCCTACAACGAGTCTCTGTGTGTCTCACTCAGAAACTTGGAATGCGCAAACAACAAAACCGCAACACATCTGGAGAAACGGTTGGACGTTTCTGATCAAGTGGGCTGCAGAGGAGGTCCGATCAAACCACATCCGTTGACCTCACCACATAAATGCTGCAATCAAACCATAACAGACTGCTAGTTCACACTGCATGGAAGCAGTCAGTATATGAGAGTAACATCAGCGTAGAACTATGAGCGGCTCACTCGCACGTTAATAAAAGAGTCAAATGCTAAGTCAGAACCTAAATAATGGCTTCCGTTTATAATGAAAATTGAGGCTTTGGCTGTGTTTTCTGCAGCAGCTTGAGTCATCCCTATTATCATTGCACTCAGAACAGCATCAGCCTTTCCTCAGCGCAGCTTTCTGCCAGCTCCACAACTTCTCCAGGACTTAGCAGCTTTGCCAAAGAGCACGAAAACCCGCCTTGCCAGTTTTTTTTTTTGCCAAGTTCTCAGACGGACTTGAAAGGAGCCGAGCTGCCTTTCTCTTATTTTCTACCAAACGAAAAGTGTTTATTCACCTCGAGGCTGAACGCAGAAAGACAAGAGGAAGAGAATACAAGTGAAAGCAAATAAAAAGCAGAGGAGAGAAACTTGTTTTTATGTTTGGTGACTTTGAGAAAATGCGAGTTAACCCCGAGTCGAGGAAAAGAACAGCGGCATGGAGGTTAAACAAATCCTTTGTTATCTGCAAATGCGAGCCTCCCACCACCCATCTGAGTCGCCTGATTCTCCATCAGAGGCCGAGAAAAAAGGGCAGCAAGGGTCAGATACTGGCGTTTCAGATATCTACACTTCAGAAAACAAAGACACGCTAACATGCCTTGTTTTAAATGTTAGCTATGTCTGCTGTGCACTCTAAAAAAACATTAATGCAATCATTTTAAGTCAAGACAACTTCTAATGAACTTGTATTCAACCCACAAACTGCACTAAGTCTAGGGAATTCATGCTATTTATGCTAGCAATCATTAAGTGTTTTAAATTACTTCATGATTGCTAGCATAAATAGAAGCAAGAAATTAAGTTGTGAAAACAATTTTTTCCATTTTGTTAACGTTTGATCGTGATGTAGCTTTGAAGAAATAAATCAAAACAACAACAAAATTATTTATAATCAACTTTTTTTAGTTTGAAGTGCAGCTGTGTATGTCAACACATGATATCTATATCTTAAACAACACAAATTTAAATAGCTAAACTGAAGGGTGCTGCTAAATATGAGGCCACTGTTGGTAATATTGCAATCGAAAACATTCACATATTTATTATTTTGGTGGAATATATTTGTAGAAGACATGACAGTTGCCTTATCTAAAAGAAAAATTAAGTCACCAAATCAATTTCTTTAAGTTTCCTCAACTTGAATTAGGTTTAAATCAACTATTGCAGTAATTTGAGTTGAAACGGCACGCATTAAGTTGATGCAACGTTATTAAGTCAACCCAACTCATCAAAATAATATTTGCAGTATCAGGAATCAGGAAATTGTGTTTTTTTTTATCTAGTAATTATACATTGTATAGTATTTGTTCACCCTAAACACACAATCTTAACCATCTGAACTTGTCCAGGTATATTTAGTATGTTAGTGCAGAAATTTGAGTTTATATTACACACAATATTAAGTTGATGCAATTACCTACATTATTACGTCGACACAACTCATCAAAATATTGTTTGGAACTTACAAAAGCTTATTTAAATCAGGAAATTAGAATTGTTTATTATGCATAGTATAATATCTTCACCATCTAAAATTGTCCAGGTATGTTTCGTAGGTAGAGGAGGTAAAATCCTGACCTCAAGGTGAATAAAATTATCTTATCAAGCTAATTATATTAACCTGAATTTAGTTTTAAATCTAATAATGCAGAAATTTGAGTTTATATTGCACAAAATGTTAAGTTTATGCAACATTGTTATCTCAACACTACTTGTTGAAATTTGGTTTACAGCTTTGAAGGGTTTATTTAAATCAGGAAATAACTATTTTAATTATGCATTACATAATATCTTATCCATCTGAACGTGTCCAGGTATGTTTAGTAGTTAGAGGAGGTGAAATCTTGACCTCAAGGTGAAAAAAAATGAGGTTTTCAAGACAATTTCATTAGTTTGAAATGTACTAATATAGAAATTTTAGTCTAAATTACACACTATAAAAGGTTGATGCAATTACCATCAAGATATCGGAACACAATTCAATAAAATATTGTTTGCAACTTAAAGATGTGTATCCAAATCCTAGGAAACAGTTAAAGATACTGTAATACTACTTCCTCTCGCTTGTCGTTTAATTCGTTCAGCTCGGTGTCAAACCTGCCTTCTGATATTCAGTCTAACCTCGACACGTTCACTTCCAACCCCTCGTCTCCTTCCCTCAGTCAAATGCAAAGCCACACAGCTCAGGCCAGTATCTGATTTCTGGTGCAAGTCCGCATTGATCTACATGCCAGTGATGCTTCTCCAGGGGCCCGAGCCCCAATCAGCGCTCCGCTCTGAATACACAAAATCCATGCTACACAGTCAATTGTCTGGGAGCACTGCCGGAGAGGGAGTGTGTGTGCGCTGGCTGTGCGTTTGTGTGTCAGAGGAGAGGAACTCAATACTCAGCAGAAAGCTCTGAGCAAAGCCTTTCTCCGGCCCACAATAAGTTCCTGTGTGCTTGTAAAGGCCATCTCTGATCCTAAGTGCACTGCGGTTACAGCCCCTCGATGCACCAACAAGTCTCTCGGTGATATAAACACAGCGAAGTGGCCGAGCCTCTCACAACCTCAGCGGGACCTCCTGAGCAAAAACAAAGCCTCTGACCTTTACCTCGTCTGCCGCCTTTCTCATTTCAGCATCCCTGGGTGTCTGAAGGCTCCAGTGAAGCCCTGAGCCCACTGCAGCCGGGGTCAAAGGGCCGGACAGTAATGACAAGATTATCTGCTCACTGCTCGGCATGCTGAGAGGATGAAACCGCAAGATGAGTTTCTCACTGATCGCTCCCACTGCGCCGGCCTGTCTCAGCAGCAGAGATTCAAGCAGTCTATAAGGTTGGAGCTTATAAAGGCTTACGTACTGTACGCCATATAGCCGGACTTCCTGCTGTGATCCGCTCACTAATGTGTAAGGAACGGCAAGGGAATGTGGAATTACAGGATCCGGCTAACGCTTCGGGCGCTTCAGGTGTTTAGATTCTCATTGATCGTGCGGCACCATCAGGGAGACGCTCAAACAAGTTTCCATTGACAAGCAGAAACCGGGAGTCCTGCAGAAAACGGCTCCCATCCGTCACCATCATGGAGTCGATTGGGGATTACGAAAAGCGATGGAAAATAATGACACAGTTTCCGTATAATTGTCGAGTTATTTCGAAGCAAACTTTTGAAATGTCGCCTAAAAAAAGCAAATTAGTCCCGTTTCCATTAACTTCTGCAGGGTCATGAGAAGGACGCGCTACAGGCTACGCTAAACATGCTAGATCCGGGGAACTACAAAACTTCGAAGAAGAAAAAAGAAACTTGAGGGAGACCTTCAGGAATTATTTTAGAACAGGGAAGTTGTAATTATTCTCTAATGTCAGCTAGTGTTGAACATTTCTCAAGCTGTGAAGCAGAAACATCTCATCAGTCATGCTAATAATTTGCTAAACCAGAACTTCTAATTCTATCTTCCGCATTATCTTCCATTAAACACAAACATTTTTTGGGGGGGAAAAACACCTCAAGGAAAACTGGTTATGTATTAATGCAATAGTTCTAAATGCACATAAAACTACAGACAAAATGTGTAAAGTCCCCCATATTACCAGCCAATAAGTCAAATAACTGGTGTTGCTTTGAAGGCAATGTGTCCACAATAAATACAGATTTGATTCTGGGTTTTGTCCATTTGCAGCACTCTTAAAAGCCAACTGGTGAACCATCTAAGCCTTTGCACAGCATTGCAAATCTGTCAAATTGAGAATGAAATCAAACTCAGGGGCTGAAACTAAAAACTTTTGTCATCATTGATTAGTTTGCAGATTATTTTCCGTCAGAAAAGAGCCCAAAGTGACTGGTTTAATTAAAAAACCACCAGACCAAAACCACAAGTCATTCAATTTACTGTCAAAAACCACCATGATGCACATTTCAGAAGCGGAAAACTATAAAGTTTCGGCAGTTTGGGGTATGAAACAGATCAGATCTGCTGCAGCTCTGAAAATATTAGTCAACGTATCTGGCAGTCTTTTGGTAATCTATTCTCCTTCATGCTGTTTTATCAGTTGTATTGCAGCATCGTCCAACATGGTTCAACATGGTCCAACATGGTCCAACATGGTGCAACATGGTCCATTATAGTGCAACATGGTCCATTATAGTGCAACATGGTGCAACATGGTCCAGCATGGTCCAGCATGGTGCAACATGGTCCAACATGGTGCAACATGGTCCATTATAGTGCAACATGGTGCAACATGGTCCAACATGGTGCAACATGGTGCAACATGGTCCAACATGGTGCAACATGGTGCAACATGGCCCAGCATGGTCCAGCATGGTGCAACATGGTCCAACATGGTGCAACATGGTCCATTATAGTGCAACATGGTGCAACATGGTCCAACATGGTGCAACATGGTTCAGCATGGTGCAACATGGTCCAACATGGTGCAACATGGTGCAACATGGCCCAGCATGGTCCAGCATGGTGCAACATGGTCCAACATGGTACAACATGGTGCAGCATGGTACAACATGGTGCAACATGGTACAACATGGTCCAACATGGTGCAACATGGCCCAGAATGGTTCAACATGGTCCAACATGGTGCAACATGGTCCAACATGGTCCAACATGGTACAACATGGTACAACATGGTTCAGCATGGTCCAACATGGTACAACATGGTACAGCATGGTTCAGCATGGTGCACCATGGTTCAACATGGTGCAGCATGGTCCAGCATGGTGCAACATGGTACAACATGGTACAACATGGTTCAGCATGGTGCACCATGGTTCAACATGGTGCAGCATGGTCCAGCATGGTGCAACATGGTGCATCATGGTCCAGCATGGTTCAGTATGGTCCAACATGGTCCAACATAGTCCAACATAGTCCAACATGGTCCAACATGGTCCAACATGTACCATGGGGAGCAGAGTTTTCAGTCCCTCTCTGGTACTCACTCCAACCTGACATCCGTAGCATTGATTCTTTACCCCAGTTCAAACCTAGACTCAAAACCCATCTGGTTAAAACTGCATACAGTCTGTAATTTCACTTCTTTGTCTGTTGTTTTTATTTATTTTATTGTGTTTTTAAATCTCTGTAAAGTGTCCCTGAGTGTTTTGAAAGGCCCTGTTAAATAAAATGTATTATTATTATAATAACATGGTCCAACATGGTCCAATATGGTCCAACATGGTCCAATATGGTCCAACATGGTTCAACATGGTCCACTGTTAGATACAAGTGAAGCCACATTTCACTTATACTGGCTTTGCACTGGTGCCCAGTTTGATTTGATTGGATCTTATTGTTTGTTTTTAAGCGTTAAAACTTCCAGTCGTCACGATCTTTTCTAACTCTGAACACTCCCACAACATCACTGAGGTCTGCTGACCGAGCTTCTCACAGTGGACATTTAAAAATAACCGTTTTAACACCAACTTACTTCACCTTTTGAGTTTCGACATATCCTATAACTTGTGTCGTCTTACTGATGTTCTTCTAGCTCTACCGACATCCATTATTTTTTGAATGTGCTTATAAATAGACCGACTTGACTCTTATATCACGTTTATACCTTCTAATTTTGTTAGCTTCAGTCTCAAATGCTCCTGCTGTTTATATTGGATAAAAGATGCTCTTATGAATTAGATTTACAGATTTATTGATTTTAAATTTAACTTTGTATGTAAAATATTTCCCTTCAGAGTCTTTGCTGATGCTTGAGGACTAAATTTCTCTATTTTCCGACACTCTGAAGTGACATCATCTCTTTGGCACCGCACCTCGTCACTGTTTCAACAGTCTTTCTACCTTGGACAGTCCACTTTGCATTCTGCAATTTTGGCAAAAGCTCCATTTGTTATTGGCTGCGAGTGTGAACTTGCCATCTGTCTTTTTTTTTTTCCCTTTGCTTTTTGTCGCATTTTCTCCTAAATGTCGGCGCTCGTCTCTCGCTGCTTATTTAAAATGAATAATTATCAGACGCTCTGCGCTTTGTTTTCGTTGCCAGCGTAGACGGATGGTCAGACATTAACATGGATACCTCCCACTTGAAGCTGCAATTTATTTTTGTGAATAGCACTTTTGTTTCCACTCGTCATTAATCATAAACGGTGCAGCATGACAGCAGCAAAGCACACTAAGAGCTCTGAGGCTTACAGAAAATAGCATAATGACAGAAGAGACGGCGTTGAGAAAATTACACTGTTCAGGCGTTAGAATCCACCACAACAAGCCTAAACTAATTTCAGGGTATTTCTGGTGCATTTTAGTGATGGAAGTGCAGGTATCCCACTTTTAAAATGTGTTTGAATGTATTTAATTGTTATTTAACCAGAAAACAAGTGCAACTGTGCAAGTTTAAACTGAATTTCCACAAGTTCAGCAAGTAAAAAGTGCAAACTTATGAACCCTCTGAACCCCACAAACTACCCGTGTCCTTGAAAGTCATGTTTTCTTCAATAGAAGTAAATAAATCGCTAAAATTGCACCATTTATCAGAGCAAGAAACTGTAAAAGCAGACATTTTTAACTTTCACATGGTCCATGAATGCTTAATGTGGAGTTCAATTAGCAAAAATAACGAAGTCTGATTCAAAGATTTGCCAAAACTAAAAATGTTTCCACCAGATTCTGGAAAAACCACGACCAACAGCCACAAGACAAACATTCGGAGACTATTCAGCTGAACTGCAGGCAGTGTTTATATAGAACAGAGAGGAGGCACATACGGAAACAGATGAGAGATTAAGAGTTAAATAATAAACACTTAACCAATAAAATAAATGGCTCAAAAATGGTATACAGAGGATAGCGTTGCCAGCAAGTTATCAGAGGATACACTGAGCATGGTGAAACCTCTTAGTAGTGAGTAGTGTGAATGCCTAGTTCGTAGAGGCTGTAAAAATATAAATAGATCTGGTCATAAAGCCTATCTATAGCATGTGGAGCCACCATTTTTCAAGCTTTGGCGACACCCGTTACATTTTACACATTGATTATGTACATTAAACTTTCTAGGTTTTTTCTTTTGGTAGATATGCCATTATAACTGTGTCATACTTCAGAGAAGACAATCTCCTTCTTCATGGTCTAGCTGTTTGAACAGAGGTGCAGGACTATACTGCTGTGAAAAATGAGCCCACAGTTAGGAAAAACGTGAGACATAACACAAAATGGTATAAGTAAAAACCTCAAACGACATATCTGCTCATGTATAAATTGGAAGAATATTACAGTCCTGCCATTGCTGCATACGTGATGTTTACATCAGCTGCCATCTTGAAATAATGCTTTTATCAATCATTACTAGGCCAAAAGATCAGAATTAGAACAAAAATGTCATTGTAAAATCCTGAATAACATCATATAAAACATCTATGTATCAGGAGGCTTTATAGGATCTACTTGTGATCTCAGTAGAAGCCAGTATGATGTGACATATTTTCTCCAGTGTGTCTTAAATGAGTTTTCCATCTGATAGGGGTCTACCACTTGGTGTCTTGGTGGCTTGTTGTTACCACTGAGCTCTGTCCAGTAGCACTCGTCATGGGCTTATGTCTCTTAATCCGAAGCTAAAGCTAAGATTAGCCCACATATGCACACATACACATCCAAAGGTCACACACGGGCCTCACACACACACAGTTATGAACTAAGAGATCACATGCGCCTTGCATAAACAGGGTGACACTGGCTTAAACACACATGATTACACACAAACACAAGCACTTTCTTCCCTCCTTTGTAGCTACTTTAGCACTGAACGAAGGAGAGTGGTCGACCGCCCGTGGTGTCGACACTTATCTGGAAATACAGAACACAGATCACACAGCTCAACAACCATATTAAGAGAAATGTTTATTCTGAAGCCTTTTTCTCCTTTCAGTCTTCTGCACCCACTTTCTCACATCCACGCTGAATCTGAAAATGCATTTTATTTCCTCTGCATTATGGCCTTAAAGGCATCCTGGAGGATTTGTAAAACAATGACGGTCCTTTTCCAGGCTTTTTAAGATCAATGCAGCCACACACACAAGTGGGAGTTGCTGTTTACCAATGTTTATGCAGCAGTCCTTTAATCTTGATTTACAGGTAAAAGGGATAAAAACCACTGTTTTATGCTGGCTTTGTTGCCTGGCAACTCAAACACCAAACAAGAAATAAAACATTAATTTAGTTGTAAGCAGACATTTACACAGTTAGTTAATTCATACTCAATGAAGGACCTAGGATCCCTAATCTGTCTCTATACCTACCAGTGAGCAGTGATTCCTAACACGTCTCTGGGGGTCATCAGGTGGAAACCTCCCTTTAATGGTGTTTCCCCTACTTAGTCCCACGACACCTCCATGAGGCTAGGCGGTGAACTCTGGCGTCCCAGAGTCACCCCCACCCCCAGTGACAGTTCACACTGCTCCTACACAATCCAACCAGCACTGCCATGTTCAATTGACCCAGGCCCGTTTAGGAGATGCTCCAGGTAGTGACCGGTGTCAACGCTACCATTTAGCTAACTGCTAAATGTTAATGCTAACTGCTAATTCAACCAGCACTGCCGTGTTCAACTGACCTGTGGTTGACGTGTTTCTTGAAATTATTCTGCAACAATTTTGATAACCAGTTAGCTGATGAAGCCGCTTATCAAGCAAAACTTAAAAATATTCTCCAACTCATGAAACGTGACGATTTCCTGCTTTATGTAACTGTACATTAAATGGCTTTTAGTTTAAGACGGCTGGTTGGGCTCAGAGCAGTTCTCACTGACATTTTTGACTAATTCTTTAAATTTTATGGCTATACGTTAAGTGTATATATAATAACAGGGACCAGCAGGTGACAGAACAAACCTTTTCTATTGGTTGCAATGGTGTGCCAAACTTTTCAATTTAGAATAGGTGCATCCCAAAAAGTTTAAATTTTTAGCGCTAAATAAAACTTCAAAATTGCAACCTGTTTTGTCTGTTACCATACACACAAGCACGGTTATTTCTTAAACACATTACATAATCAACAAGAATAAAGGTGCAGATCAGAGGGGAAAATAGTTGAACGCATCATTCATCGATAATGAATTAATCATAAAGACAAATTAAGTTTAGTGGATGTTATTCCATGTGAAATTTTTAAATGCAAGAAGGTGACACGCACCAAAAAAGCAGTTTGGTGTCATTGGCTACTGGGCTTCAGCAACCACTCGTCTTGCATGTATAAGCTCTGCCTGGAACCCATTAACCACCACAGAAGTCTTTGTCATGGTGCCCGCTGCACGCTAAACCCCCCACAATGTTATCTACTGCCAACATGGAGCTGCCCATAGTCCAAGCGCCCAGCTTCTCAGGTCGCTACAGCGTTAAACAAAGCAAACAAGCTGCAATCTTCAACCTCACTGGAACAGCCCATGTGCAATATATTTCCTGACATGCATATCCTTCATCTTCTGCCTTATCAGTTAATATATTTTTAGCAGGTTCAATTGTTAATGCCACTTAATCAAATAAAGGCTAATCACTACCATCCCCAGTGCTGATAAATGTTTTGCATATTTAACCTGTTCTTTTTCATAAGGGTAATTCATGAAGGCCTCACAGGCATTGATAAATACTACTACAGCTGTGCACAGAGCCGCCTCTAGTCTACACTCACTTACTCAGACAGGTACAGAAAGTCGTTTGAAAAAAGCAAAATAATGCCCTTTGATGTCAGATTGTCAGAAAATGTTTGGCTGATTTTTGGCCATATGTCTGCACTATGTAGGTCAAGTACGCCGACAGACAGGGGACAAACAAGAAAAAGCAAGGTTTTAAGATTTAACCAGCGCAAAGTGGACAGCCTCAGAGTGCTATGGGCAGAGCTTGATTCAGTTAATGAGAGTTAATGAACTTGCCTTTTTACTCCATTAACTGACTGACTTTAATTGGCACAAAGTGTGGCGGCTAAGACTGATCCAAATCACATTACACTGTGACATAAGTAACCGGTTCTGTCACAGCCCCACTTTATTCTTTGTATAGACGGATGCACATAGAAATGTTACTTATTATTCACATTTCCAGTAATGATTTAAATATCAAGCTTCGGACCTTACAATATAAGGATGAGACCCTACAAAATTAAAAATGGATAAGCCAACAAATACCAAGATTGCCTATGAGTAAGCACATTGGTGGCAGTAAATAAATAAATAGTGCGTCTTTTGAATTTTAAGCCCACTTTTCAACAGCCTTAATAATCTTCCTTTGAACTGGAGAACCACCGACACTTGCTTGCTTGAGGTCACACATGCGCCAGCACAGTGTTAACGATATCTCCAGTGTGCTAGTGTGAGGACGATGGTGACAGAGAGGTGTCAGCTCCTCGGCTACAGGCCAGTCGCAACGCGTAGAAAGTTTTGACAGGAAGACTCCCCGGTGGGATACAGGAGCAGGTTGCATGTCATCCACCTGAGAACTGCTGGCAAAATGAAGCTGCCACTATCTGCTGCAAACGTGACACCAAAGGTCTGGCCAGAGAGACATTTCTACTGTACATGGAACATTTTCTAGGCTAGAGTTCAATGCAGCATCTTGGTATTCTGACTACAATCTACAGTACACGTGGCTCACTGACTTAATCATTAGCTCCTCGACATCCGAGCCGATTAATTATTCCTGCAGTCACTGGGTTACAGCAGTAGTTAAAGATAACCCCACTTTGATCTGAGTCTGCCTGGACAACTCCGCAGTTATCTTCTCCATTCTATCTGCAGCAGCAGAGGACTTTCACTTTCATTTCAGCTTATACATCACCATTACATCATTTACCGCTGTTTTATAATGTAGTAGGAAAGAGAGAACAAGACAGAGAGAGAGAAAATGAGACAGCGTTGATGCCCCTGCAGGTCTATATTTAATTTGTGTTAAGTAATGTCATACAGTGAGACAGTGTACGTATGTGTAAATGTGAGACTGTTTCCCTGAACGCTGCATCAATAAGCATAATTGCACAGAACCTTGAAGGTCACAGTTTACACAAGCGCACGAGTCTTCCCATAAGTTTTGGGCCCGAGGCGTCAACATCTTTATCTAGAAATGAGAATGTAGCTGGATGCTATTTAGATACAATTACTTATGTTGGCTCATTATGTGTAAACACTATCGCGCAGTGGGCATGACTGGGGACGAGCCGAAAGCCCAAGATATCAGGCTAACACAAACACTTTCTCCTCGAGTGCTTTAGCAAACACACACATATGGCAGCAAAGGCGCCACTGAGAGATGAGTGAAACGCTGCGTTACTGTCTGGGCAACCACATGGGGTTTGTGTGTGTGTGTGTGTGTGCGTGTGTGCGCGTGACAGTGGGCTCAGGAATGTGTGATGTTTGTTTGTAAAGAAGCAAAGTGTTTAAATAGCCGGTGCTTCCTCAGTTCACAGGCCGGTCCCTGAGTGTTTACGTGACCCCGGCACAGATCAGGCCTCCATGTGCAAATGCAGTGTGTGTGTGTGTGTGTCACCAACATACTCGCACAAAGATCCGGGAGCTCGGCTCGGTCAGATGCTTTGGCAGAGGTGAGTCCAGAGCTTTATTAAAAGCCATGGGAAAACTGCTGAGCGCTGCTGTTATCGCTGGGTGTGTGTTTGTGTGTACGTACACTGTGATACCAGTGTACAAAAGCAAGAAAACAACACTGACTCCTGCACAATTCAGCTCTCCTCTGTCCTCGCAGCACCTCAGCCAAGCTACAGCGCTATCCTCAAAACACCTCTAAAAAAAAACAAGTGCAAGACAATAAATCTTTAATCCACGACAGATTTCAGTATCAAAAATCTTCCCTGTATAATTTAAAGGTCTGCTTCACTAAAATATGCCTGAACACAAAGCTTTTGCTCATTTCACATGTAAGCCAGCAACAAAATGAAGCAGCTTAACACACATGTGCAACTGTTCATTCGCAGCGCTGACTATAAATAGCAGTTACAGCTGCATCCACTTGTGAGAAGAAAAAACACTTAAACTTTCCTGAAATGCAGGCTCAGTATTATTTTGGGGGGTTTGGGGAAGGACTCGTATCATATCTGAAATTATTCCTACTAATGGAATTATGCATTTTTACAACCTAACATTTAAACCTGAGAGCATGCTGGGGCTTTTAATGCACTGCTAAAGAGTTTATTGAAGCAGTATTTCGGTGTTTTAAGGAACGGTTAAGAGATGACTGAAATGTAGCGGCGAGTAAAACGGCACAGCAAGACCAGATATTAAAACACTAGGAAATAAGTAGGGCTTGATCTTGTTTGAGTGCACTCCACCGGCTAGCCTTAATAGGCGAAATTAGCCTTATTAGACTACATTTTTCCTTACCGTGGGCTCATTTTTCACTACAATATAAAGTCCTGCAACTCTATGGGAACTCAGAAATGTCTTCTGTGCAGTTGAATTAACACAAACCATGGAAAAGATAAAAATAAAAGTTGATTTTCTTTGATTATTTGCTTTACAAAAATTGAAAAGACTAGAATTAACATGCTACAAACTGGCCATTTTCCCCACTACTCTGTACATCAGTCCTCAATCTATGTTCCACCATGCTGAATGTATCCTCTGCACACACGCTTCATTTACTTTATTGACCAAGCATGTTTTATTTCTGAAGTTTTGACATGTTACTGTTGGTTTCAGCTGAGGCAGCCATGAAATCCCAGCTGCTCCAAGAAGCACAGAATTTTTTATATTTGTGACATTTGAGACATGAAGCATAAAGTGATTTTCAATTAAATATCACAAATTTAAGCTTGTTTATGGTTAATTTTCCCAAATTAAATCACAAATCATGCACGACACGTTCAAGGGCTGTCTGAGAGTTCAAAATCCAGTCATTTTTTTTACAGTTTCTGGGTCTGATAAATGCTATCATTTAAGTAATTTTGTCTTTAAAAAGCATGCCTTTCAAATGCACCAGCAGGTTCTTGGGTTCACAGGGTTGACATTTTCACTATCTCACAATGTCATTCACAGTATTCTTTGAAAATCAGATAGCACCAGCAGCAGCTATGATTCTTCTGCCAGGGAGTATACTGCCTCTAAGCCCAGCAGGTGATCAGAAAGCAGCTGTAACATCGCCATCCTCCACTACGTTGGACCAGATCACGCCTCAGCAGTCCTCCTCCCTCTCCTCCTCCTTCCATCAATGACTCATTCTTTCAGAGCCACCTGATCTCAACTCATCCTCTCATCACTCCCGCTCATCCAGCCCCAGCAGCAAACAGCCAGGAGGTGTATCCACAGATTGGAAGAGAAGAGGGCAAATATTTGAGAGAGTGACTGTGTGTGTGTCAATACAGCCCAGCCAGTCCCACAATCCATCATATCTCGAGCACACTATTCGCTATGTAAGCACAAACACATCCGGACCAGACAAAATAAACAAGCAGGCAGTGATTTAACGCCACTAGCTCTTCACAAACTGCACAGCAGTCTGGGAGGAGGTGAAATGAGCATGATAGCTGGTAGTCATGCTGCTGCACACGTTGACAGATTTAGACATGGGATATTTGAGCATATTTCCTCGCCACACCCACACAGAGCATATGCAGTTTGAAGGCCGTCAGCTCCCCGCAGAGCCCCAGATGGCAGGGCAGGGAAGGCCAAAAAGTGACAGCGGTACCACTCCTTCATTCACTCTCTTTCCTGTTGCTACTGAGACTTTATATAACGCCTTCACAAGAAGGAGTCATATGAAGACTTGTGGAGACGGGATGAGTAATGACAGCTCCATTTAAGCTACTGACAGATTGGAGAAAAAAAAAGGGAACAAATACGAGCGGAGACGCTGCACAAGGGCAGGAGTAGGAGTGACACAAAAGAGTCAGAGAGCCCACGGTGCGTGGAGTGTTTGTATGTTCGCGTGGTTCAGGACACGCACCGACACATTACACGGCTCGTGGTGAGAGGAGAGTGCCATTTTCTTACAATCCATTTAGCATTGTTGCCATCCTGAGTGGGACACGACAAAGAGTTGGAGATATGAGTCACATCAACGTCCACTCACCCTGAGGGCTGAGGATCTCAGCAGGGTTTTTGATTCTGATGACAATTTGATAAGTTTTGACTCAGGCTCCAGAGTAGGACTGGATTTCTGAGGCTAATATCGACAGTTTTTGAGAGATAACTGCCGGTCCTTTTTTTTTTTTTAACAAAGTAGTCCCATATTGTTAGGGTTCCAGACTTGTCTGACAAGTGATTTTACCTCCATGGACTGTTTTCTATGAGCTGACCTTTCTATATGCAGACTTTTGTACGAGCAAAGTGCATTTCAAACATCAATACTGCAGTCAGTCAGTCATGTTCACTGAATTGTGGGAAGCCAAAAACGCAATTGCTGTTTATATTCATTTAATTGTTCCGCCTCAGCACTGCATTAGCCATTGCGATTGACATCATTCTTTTTTGTTGTTCAGTCAGCATCTCCATGCCTGGACCTGCATGCTGAGCATCAGGTGTGTTTGATTCCGGCCCAGCATTGCAGACATTTTTGAAAATAGTCTGGAGCCCTGCATATTACGCCCCTTTCCAGCGAATTAATGAAAGTCTCACCTGTCCTCAGAATGCAACTTTTTAGCGCAAAATCCTGCAAAAATTGCACATTTCCCCACACTAAAAGTTCTGTTTCAGTGTCTGTAGCTTTAAATGCAGTTGATCTGCTGCTGTCCACGCCACCTTCAGGAAGAAGACCCTCTCTGAGTTTGTGATTGACAGCGTGGAGCCAAACAGATTCTCTATGAGTGATTATTTCACATGGAAAAAAATACAGAATTCAGGGCTCAAAACTAATTCGTATGGTGAGTTTATCAGACAACGGTGTGCGTATAAAATCTGGTTAAAGCTGGAATGGCAGTAGTAAGCATCTTGTACATGTCCAAGCTTATAAAGCATACAAAACACAATAAAAAACTGATTTCACCATATTAGACATTAGAAGAATAGCCCAGACCAACATAGTTGAAAAGGTTCCCTAAATTTTGTTTTTAAATAATTGTATGCAAGATATATACAAGGTGAGACATTTTACAGTGGAAAATTAAACCTGTCAGTGTTCTTTGATAAACGAAGGAGACGTATATAAGCCTGAAATGCAATTGTTTACTTCAGACCACAAGAACACAACATACATAAGCCAAGAATAACCAGACAGGTCTGAGAACCTGAGCGGGCTGTCAGTGCCAACTTGATGGCTTTTGAAGATTTACTGAAACTGTAAAATGCAATATTAGCATTTTATGTGCAGTCATAACACTGGCATTTTATCTCTGTGGGAGTGAGTGAGAGCGAGGAGATTGAGCTGGGAGTGGGACAGATAAAGAGGGAACTGAAGTGGTAATTGTGCATTGTACTGTGAGATTGCGGCGGCTTCAAGTAAGACAATGTGGTTTTCCACCCAGCTCACCATGGCGAGTCTTGCTCTGCGCCTCTGTCACCGAGCCCCAGTCGCACTTACAATGGGGCTGGGACACAGAGCATGTGTCACCCATCTGTCAGACAATATGTCAACACAGCTATAATACCCTTGCTAAATGTGGCTGCGGCCCGTTAAGGCCCTTCGCATCAATGCTCCTCCAAATATTCACTGCTGCTGCTTCCTAACCTAATCTCTCACTTTGCCTCCATCTCCTTCACATCCAGTTATGTCTCTTGTTCTGTATCTTTTCAAATCAGTTCCCTATTTTCTGGGGGTGGTGCCACATCCAGCAGCATCCTGCCAAGTATCTCCCCAATATCCAGTCAGCAGAATAAAACAGGGCTCAAACTGCGACAAGTGCAACACTGAAATAACCAATTTTGAGGTGATATATTTTGCCCCAGTGCCTGCCATGTATGTGCTCGACTACACAAACCACACACTGTATCTCCTCTGCAGCCACTATGAATGATTTAAACCCTTTTGTAAGCTGTAGCTCAGCCACAGGCCTGTAATAAACAGGTCAATAGCTGCAGGTTCACTCTGTTGTATATCTGTCTAACAGCGCGCCTGTACAGACATGAACGACACCGAGGCGATCACAAGGAGAGAAAATTAACTGGGTTAGTGTGAATTGGAGCATTGTTTGTGCGACGGAAATCAGAAGTGGTTGCAATTATCGTCAGCAGCCACGCTCAAAGATGTAATGAAAGGACGGCCAAACCTAGATAAGATGTGATTGATTAAATATGAGGAGGAAGTCCCTGCAGGAAGGCATTCATGATGCTGCGCTCACTTGTTCACGTGGAAAGTGCAACAAATGGTTGTAGCCAGGCGACTCGTCACAGCTGGCCAAACACGCTGTGAGGTGACTGTGAAGGTCAGTACATCGACATGGGAGAGGTGTGTGATAATGGGGGTTTACAAAGGTTTTTGAACATCCAACAATGTAGGACTCCCAACAAATATAGACGCTCCTCTAATCAATAGCCACCACTGTTGGGGAGAATGGATTGTGCTTACTCAGGGTTTATCCTACCACAGAAAGGAGTAGGCAAAGTGTTGTTGAGGAGTACCTTCAGCCAAATTGTTGTAAAAAAAAGGCACTGAGGCGACATATCAAAAGGAATGTAAAAACAACACTGACAACTCTGTGCAGTGAATAAAGTAAACTGGCCATAGGAATGACCTGCCGATCAATAATCATTGTAAGGGAGAACATTTCTTGTCATCAAGCTAATCAAACAGCTGATTGGATATTTCTTGGCATCATCAACTCTGGATGATCGTTAGAACCATCAGCTTGAGTAAGGTGAAACTGGAGCGTAACACCGTGACACCACACCGGTTTTCTGGGGCCTCGGCGGTGCTCGGCAGCGCTCGGCGGCACTCGGCGGCACTCGGCGGCGCCTGGCAGCAGCACGCATGACTATTCGAATATCAGAATTATTATCCAAATACTACCACAACAAACGAATATTCAGGACCAGCCCTAATGTTTTCATAGAATCTCAAACTTGTAATCTGTTTAAATGAACAGACACTTGACTATTAAGTGTTGCCAGCTTTCGTTCACAAATATCACAACGATAATCAATGTGAAGAAACTTATAAATAAGTTAAAATTTCCTTTGAACAATTTCAAACCCCCAACCACCACCCCACACCTATGGCTATGTCTGCACACTCAAAAACCTTACATCGTATGATCATTCACTCACACTGCGCAGGTGTCAGTGCAAACAAGTAGCAGGGGGTTGGCTAGTTGTAGAAAATGCTACAGAAGAACAAAAGCAATAGCAAAAAGCAAGACCAGAGATTTCTTTGCTCGGACTGACAGCAAGGTGGAACTGTAACTGAAAGCAATATAACCCTGTCATAGGGATGCAAAACACAGATCCTGAGTCATTGCTTTTTATTACGGAAACGTGTCACATGACAGATGCGTGATGAATCAGGGAGAGACGTGGTGACAGTGAGGAAAATTAGAATACTCGTTTATTTCTGCACCATCCAGACAAGGAGGCGAACCCAAGTTTTCAAACCAAAACGGGGTCGAAGTAGCGTGGATGCTCTGGTGTAAACATAGCAGAATGTGTTACGTGTTTAAAAACAAATGTATATTAGTGTGGACGTCGCGTGAGCCCTGAATCGCTGCTCCGTGAGATAACAGCTTCGTCTCTGTGAGGAGCCCATTATTACCATCCACAGAAAAACATACTAAACACAGTGACGACAAACTGAATGAAATAAATGAAATGCATCTATTGTAGTTTACACTGGGGGCCACCATCAGAATACATCAGACTCAGACGAATGCACACGTGGCCGCGGACTACAGGCGTGTGGACATGTGCACATGCAACATAAAAATGGCCTGTAGCTATTTGTGTGTGTGTGTGTGTGTCTGAATCAGCCATTATGCAAACAAAATTAAACGCTTCTTTCAAGCAGATGTTGGAACAACTGGATAACGCCGCACTAAAAGAAAAGCACTCAGCCGGCTTCATGTGACAACACCAAACAAAACACAAGATGAAACATTAACATCCACCATCCAGACGGACAAATCTTTAACTCACAGTCCTTGATCACACACACACCTCCCCCAGGAGCAACAAAGCAAGGTAGTCGAGTGTGTTGCCCTCCAATTAGCAGGCAATAAGTTTTAATGGAGTTGTACCTTGTTAGAGCCTAGAAGTCTTTATAGGTTAGTAAATAACTGGCAGACTAACAGACTCCAGAATCCTGCTCCTGGTTGCCTTCATATTATAGCACTCCAGTCTGTGCAAATGCTTTTTTTAGTCTTAGCATTGTGATTCGATGTACTAGTAAATGGTGGTCAAATTGTAATTTTTGACCCCAGTTCCAATCCTCATCCAAAAATGGTGAATATCTGCTGATTCAAAGTGAGATTCCATATTACTTTTGTCTATATACCAGGGTTCCATGCAGAGAATAAAGCAGGCTATTGACAGATGTTGCAATTTACAGATGTTCCGGGCGTTAGCTTACTAGCTGTGCACAGAGAAGCCTCTAGTCTCCACTCGGTTAGTACAGTGGAGCAACTCAGACGAGAGTTTGGCCAAAAATTACTGAGAAATAATGTATTCTCATGCCAGATTTACCTCCATTTTAAACAGAGTAATGTTAACTGTCAATGTGGACTGGTCAAAAACACACAGACAGACCTGCTAAATTTTAAGGTGCGGCAGTGCGACCAAAGGAAATGTTTAGTCGCACTTTAGTCGGCAGAGTTTTCGTTGCATGTTGTACTCTGGAACCCTGAATCTTAGTGTATTTTTCCTATGGAATACATGGCAGATTTTACCTACAATATACCCAAAAAACGTAGGCAAAAATCTGGCTTTGATAACTAGCTCTTTGTTTGCCCCGAGGTCCCGTGTCCTGTGCTTGGTCTCTCCGTAGATGTCTCTGGATCTGCAGCTACACATCCCTGATTGAGAAGCCCCCAACAGCAGTGTGCAGTTCGGGGAGGAGCTCAACGTTTGACTCCACCCATCTCAACGTTCCATAAACCAATCGCGTTCAGTCTTATTGCAAACTTTACATCATTTTGCTACAGTTTGGTGGCAATCTAACCCTAAATTCGCCGTATTCGCCGTTGGAGTCCGACAGCATTAGCATGGATATCTCCTGCTGGCGGTGGCACGGCAGCAGTGTCATCGCTAGCCGTGCCTTTCTGTCGGCTCCTTTTCCGCCTCCCGAATCGCGTGCCGCTGGTGCGGATGTTCAGCCAGGCGACGGAGGCCAGAGGTGGCTGTTTGGATCTCAAAATTGTTATTCAGATACCACGACAATGACCGAATATTTGGATGTTATGATTTGGATGTCTAGCTCTAGTTCTGTCAGAGGTTTTGTCTACTCCTTCCTATTCTAGAGGGTTTTTTAGTTCCTTCCCACCATCACTGACTGCTTGCTCATAGGGAATCCAAATGTAATTTTGAACTGTTGGGTTTCCCGTTTTCAGTTCTTTCTGCTATGTAAAGCGCTATGTGATGACATATGTTGTAAATATGTGCCATACAAATAAAACTGAATTGAATTGAAATTGTTTAGCCAGCAGGGATCCACCAAAACAAAAAAAAAAATGCCTGGATTAGCATCAGAAATAATCGCCAGAAGACTGTATTTACAATTCAGCCATTTAGCAAATGCTGTAATCTGTTGCAATTATAGGAGCAGCAGCATCTGTGAATGATGTCGTTTCATGCCAACAAGAACTTCCACTATAGCGTATTTTTTGCACCAAGAAACATTGCACATATTTTTTAGACCGTCTCTTCTGCACATAAACTCAACATCACCTACCTCGAGCAAGTCTTAGTATATTCATATTTGTTACCTCAGTATGTATGAGTAGGTGTGAGTGATAAGAGCATCTAGCTGAATGTATTCTGAAAAACCTTTAATCACAGCATTCGGTAGAGACACACAGAACTAACAATTTATTGCACTGATAACCTATTATTGCTGCATATGGCAATAAAGCCTTTGAAACTTGAATCTTTAAAAGACCACCAATTTTAAACATAAAAATAGACTATACTGGCATCTAATAAGTAGGTCATGTGCTTTATGAATAGCACAGCAAACGTTAGCATTTTTTCCTTAAGATGCTGTGACAAAGGGTCACACAACACCTGCTGATTACTGAGATAATTTTAAAAGGACCAGTACAGCAAATGGAGAGCTAAACAAGTTCCGACATGCAGCACTCTGCGATAATATACAACAGTGTTTGGTGCCTCCAGCACTCTTGCCAAACTTTTTATTGTAAATATAAATTTGTTTTTAATTGACCTGCCTCGTTAAGTAGAGGTTAATTAAATAAAACTTCACACATCCGTCAGAGGGAGTGTGGAGGGCGGACGGCTGCAAGAGACAGAAAGCAAAGGAGGAGCAAAACAGCCCGACAACACGGATAATGAGAAATCTGTGTGTCCCAAGATGAAGCTCTATAGAAACGGCTTTAGAATAGTAGCTGAATGGAGTGATAAAAATGTCATCTATTACAGCAGTATGGCTGTGGGCCTTCATGCCTGCTGCCATTAACAATGGGCCTGGCACTGTGAAAAAGAGGCCTTGAGGCAGGAAACAGTTCTACTTCTATTCGTCTTATAGACCTCAAAGTGCATTTTATGAAAACTAATTTTAAACGAAATCTGGGCGATGTCTACTGAATCGGCATTGGAGGTGGGGCAGTTTTACAGGTTACTCTTGGGCCTCCGTTTTACTTAATGCATTAAATATTCCTTTAGCGAAGTTGTACAAAGCACATTAAAATAACATATACATTATTACTGCCAAAAAAGCTCCTCCATTGGTAGTTAAAACATCACTTAACTGACTTTTTAACTCCTTCAGCATTATAGCTTTAACCAGCCCACCACACTTTACAACCTCCCAGACAATAGCTCCACATGGCTAATTAGCACAATCGGCACCGAGCACATGGCTAATTACCACATCCTTGCATATGCACATTACTGAAGCAATTTCTCAACCTATATTAACACACACTCTGTTTACACCAACACAAAATCTGCTCATGACAGCAAAAATGACTAAATAAACAATCAAACTGTGTAGCTCACTACTGAGGTTGGCTAATAGCAGCAGCATCCATGCAGTTAGCTGTAATGAAGCAGCCCCTCTCTTTTCTCTGGCGATGGTTGTCACATATCCTCCTTCCATCTGTGTTTACATTCATTCACTGGACTGTTGCATTTCACTAAGTCTCACATAGCCACATAACCTTTTCTCCACAGCACTGTGTCAGAGCTGGAGAATGGTCTGGCTGCACCTCGTTATCATTATGATACTGGGAAAATAGTTCTGGTTCATTTGTTGTCGTTTAAAACTAGTCTCAGTGGTCGTTGGCAGTGCTAAACCCAGAATGCAGCAACTGTGTACCTGCAAAACACTGTTGAATTGTCTCAGTGGAACAAATGCATGGAGGAATCCGGGTGCTTTTTTATATATACACTGATCAGCCACAATATTATGACCACTGACAGGTGAAGTGAATAACATTGATCATAATGGTACTATGTGCTGTTCTGATGGAAAACCTTTGATTTTAACATCTGTGTTGATCAGACTTAGACACCCAAATAAACATTGTCCCACAACAAGCACACTCCCTCATGCAAATGGAAATCCCAAATGTCACTGGCCTACCCCCGCAGGAAAATGCACCCCACCACATGGAAACAACAACATCAAACAGTCAGGAACATGTTGAGGAACATGACAATGGTCCAACATGTTGATTTGACCTCCAAACTTCCTACACCCCATTCTGATCAAGCATCAACAGGATGCAGTGGAACAAGTTGGATTGACAGAGGCCCCACTGCACAAGCCAGAGTACCCAAAGGATCCAGTGCCAACGTCCTGGTTCCAGACCCCATAGGACACCCTGAGAGGTCTTCTTGTCCATGCCCAATGGTTCAGAGCATTTTGGATCACATAAGAGGGACCAAAACAATATTAGGCAGATGGTCATAATGTTATGCCTGATCGATGTATAGTATAGTAGAGTGGAGTGTAGATATCATACCCAAAGTCTACATTGTGGTGAGTCTGACTAAACTTCACTTAACCTTTGCAGCGTCTCTTCAGCTGCAAAGCTATGAACCACCAAAGGCCAATTCATGCTTCCATGTATTCACAAGGGTCTGAGAGGGTACATGCAATGTGAATTTCGTCATCCACAAGGGTCTGGATCGTCCTGCAAACACGGCAAATGCACATGCACCAGGGAATAAACAATGGTGCTCAAAGTGAAGGAGACAGTATAAAGAGGCTCTCCATCATCCACACCTTTTGAATTCACCATTGAAGGAGTTATAATTGAAGTGGCCACTGTTTGACTTTAGGTGCTATGATTTGTACCTGCTTTCCATCAACTGAGCCCAACAGAAATCCTATAACTAACTGATACTTCCTGTAAAAAGTGAAAGCCTTTCATAAACATTCACAGGATAATATCATACTGACTGTAATGCTATATGTGCTAATTCCAGATCGTCCTCTTTTAATGCTGATCACATTGTAGTTGCTGGATGAGCCAAAGAAATAGGTCTGTGCAAAGATTATACCTGTAAGCTTTATCAGCACTACAGTAAAAAATTATTAAAGCAGAGAACATCAAGATCCTCCACCAGCATGGCCGCAATCTACTCGCTCCTCTCTTCTAATACCAAAACTTTCTTCTAGACTTGAGTCATTTTCCACGCTGTTGCCCTCACTCACTCAGCCACAAAATGCCTGAGCCTTGATCAAAATAGTTTTGTTGGCCCTGCTACATTCCAAACCAGAACCATTATATCTGAGCACATCATAATGACTCTAATCTTCCTCGATGTAAATGTCAGGGAAGACTTCAAGGTACTTACTCAGAGTTCTGCACTGAGACCAGCACCCCACTACCTCTCAGATCTCATTATATCACAGAAACGGCGCACATTCCAGTTTCTCGTGGTTCTGGTTACCAAAGCAAAGCCTCAAAGCCGCCCTCTTATTACCGTCCTGCAGCAGATAACCTTCCTCGGCTTTATATCCGGGCCTGGCGATTGCTCACGATTCATTTCTAACATTTTTGTGTGAGAGTGCACTTGAAACGAACCGAGCTGAAATGTGGATTTAAGTAGAAATTGGGTGGTTTTCACACAATATATGCAGCGCGCCGAGAAAACAGATGAAACAAAGCCCCTCGACATCTGCAAGCCATCTTTAACGCAGGAGGGTTCTCACTGTGAGCCTGTAACTCTAACCTTTTGCTTCATATATCTGCTTCTCCTCTCCCTGCACTGAACAAACAGCACTGACTGTCATTGGAAGCACATGTCCGGCATTAAGCCCGAACACATACACCTCTCATTTGGCTGTTGCAAGCAGGCAAGTTTTTGAGAAAAGCACTGGTAAATAACTTCTGATGCTCTGTGTGGGCTGACAGTATGAACGATGTCCTCTGCAGCTGCTGTAAAACTGCAGAAAGCAATTTTTCAGGGCTTGAAAGGGAAATGTCTTTTCCCTGTGTGTTACATGGTGGGCGTTGTTTTTCCAGGAGGCCCCGGCTGTAACCCAGGTGACTGTGTGCTTTGGCCTGCAGCATGGAAATTGGGTTAGACTGAGAAGGCCCCAATTGAACGACGCTAGGGCAAAGAAAATAAACTGGAAATAAGAGAAAGGAGGAGAGTTTTTTTTTAAAAAGTACTAAAATACCACTGGCTGCACCGGCGGCTTCTGGCAATTTAATCCCCTGACTTGGACAAACCAGAAACCACCAGTCGCTTAAAAAAAACGCTAATTTTGGTCTGCAGTGATATCATATTTATCCGTAAAAGCTCTCTAAAAGTGTTTCTGTGCGTTACTGTTGAAACTAATTATACACACAACATCTCTGTGGGGGAGCTTTCACACGGACGGGTCAGCCGGAAGAAAGTTCATTAATAATGCATTAATGAAGGTGCGGTATCCTTGTTAGCCGGCAGAAACCTGCTGTGACCACAAACTCTGATCCTGACTCAGACACATGTGCTCACGCGAACACAACAGTGCACGTTTAGCTGGTGAATCAGCCTTGCGGTGTGTGCACGGCCTGCCATGCTTCGGTGCTTCATCGGGGGCTGCATCCAGCTCAGGGCAGGTGTGGCTGAGCAACGAGGGTCCTCTCCTGACTAGAATAGCATCGCTTTAAAAAGGCCAAACAGCCTCCTGCTGCTCCTTTTTACTGCGCAAATGATTAATCGACCATCAGAGAAAGAACTGACGACAGTTCTCATCATGGCAGTGTCTTTACATGGTCACGTCATAGAAGTCTGGTTATGTGTAAACCTGCTGCACAATTTATTGAATATTAACCACAGTCACGAATTTATTCAGCTTCCCATGAATAAATAAACATCACTGAGTCCTCTGTTTGTACAAAACCTGGGTTAATCTGAAATCAGGAACTATTTTTTGGTCGCACATCTGTCTGAGTTGCTACACTGCAATATCTGAGTGGAGACTAGAGGCTTCTCTGTGCACAGCCGACCACCTAGCATCTACAGCACCCTGCCAGTGAGGCGTTTAGGGAGCGTCTGTAAATGGTGTCTATCAATAAGCAGATGTTCAGCTAGGTGATGCACATGCTCGCTCTGAACTCCGGTAAAGACTGTTTTGATGAAAAGATTTTCACTTTAGCAGGAATGCAGCACAACATGAAAGTGAAAGCAGAGTTCTATTTATGTGGAAGTGCTGCAGAAAGTTCATTACTGCTGCCAGTGTTTGTGTTTCACTTGGCTAAAACTTCAACTTCCTCAAATGTCAACACTCGCTGGTTTTCTTCGTGTTCTATAAAGGGACTGCTGATCAGACAAAAGACGCAGTGATTTTTCATTATTTTCTGACATTTTGTAGACCAGATGACTAGATTAGTTATTAATGAAAATGACTGAGTTGCAGCCTGGATCCACTGAACAGTTAATTATGAGATCAGAGATCATCCAATACCATCTGTTATATAAGTGCATAGCATCAACTTCACTTACTGGAAGAAACTGTGCTTCCCTCAGTGTGTTTTGGCAAAGGCTGAACGTTCTTTTACATAACAACTATGAGCACAGCTTATATTCACTAATCGGCCACAACATTAAAACCACTGACAGGTGTGGCAAAGAAGATTAATCGTCTTGTTTCAATGCAAAGTTCTGCATTGAAATCTTGGGTCCCGACGTTTACTTTGACAGTCACCTAAACACAACTCACCCAGGGCCTCCTCTAGCAGTACAATGCACCCTGCTGCACCATGCAAACTGCTTAGGGATTGCTCGAGGAGCATGACCAAGAGCTCAGGGTGTTGACCAAGCCTCCGGTCTGATCCAGCCAGAGTAAGGCTGAAACTAGCACTTATTTCCATTGTCACTTGCACTATAAAATGTCAAAAATTGGTGAAAGATGTCATCCAAAACCTAACATGATGTCCTCAAATGCCATGTTTTGTCAATAACCCAAACATACTCAGTTTAATGTCACAGGGGAGAAAAGAAAACAGATAATATTTACATTTAAGAAGCTGGAATGAGAGAATTTAGAGCTTTGGTCTCTAAAGAAATTAATCAAATTAATTGCCAATAAATGCAATAATTGACAACTACTCGATTGATCGTGGCAGCTCAACCCAGTGGTCCTGTAGCGATGGCCTGAGAGGTCAAAGCAACACAATATTAGGTTGGTGGCTTAAATGCTGTGGCAGATTGGTGTACACATCATATACACCATAAGACAGGGGAGGCTGGATGGTTAGCTAACCACAGGGTAGCAGAATGTGGACACAAAGCAAGAAAAATACATCCAAAACAACTGCAAAACTCCAACAGCTTTTTATAATCAACACTAAATACTCAATGTACTTACAAACTATCTCTCGCCCATCCTGAATGCGAGCCTCTGAGCGATAAACACAGACAAGCCTCTATCTCTTTCCTCAGGAAATTATCCGAGCTTTTGCAGCCAAGCAAATTAAGTAACTGCTGACAGCGAGTTCACTTTCCTGCTGGAGATCATTTGCAGACAGTGCATGCTGTCATAAAAGATAGCTGTCGCTTGCAACGTGCTCCAGCAGCACAGATTTTTAAGGAAATATTTTACAATTTTGCACCAAATTCTAGCCACACCAAAAGGAAAGTTATCTATGACGAGGCTAATACTTAGCCTGCAGAATGCATCCAACAGGCTTCTCCTCCCCGTCATCTGGAGAACAAGACCGATTACTCTATTAGCAAAAAGGTCAGGTGCCACATGTTTTTTTTTTCTTCCCGCTATGCAAACATGAAGTGGAAATGAAGAAAGTAAGAAGAGGTCCCTGGATAGCAGCTCTGTTTACGCTGCTCTCTCTGAAAAGCTGCTGTGCACACAACAGCCTAAGGAGGTGGAAGAAAACATCTATATTTAATTTAAATGAACCCGTGACTGGCAGTGTCCATGAACGTCCGTCAGACACACTGTGTGTCTAGTGGAGAATCTGTAGATGCTGCACTGTAAGCGTTTAGAGACGAAAAATTGCAGGATGTTTTGGTTCATTTTGGGCCGTCAGTGGGGTAAACTGCTTGACAGTGCCCTGACAATCCTATCACAGAAACTACGCTCCAGTATTTCTAACCTAAAACTCAGACAGGAGGAGGGAAGAGGAGAGAGCCACTTCTGGGGAAATGTTAAATTTAAGTGAGCGATCCAACAGCTCAAAAGTCACTTCAGCAGGTAGCTATTGTGAGACAAAAAGAGAGTTTGTTCTTGCGAGCGGCTCTACGAGACGCTAAATGTAGGGTTATTTACTTATGGCTGCACACGGAGAGCTGCTAGGTTCTGCTCGGGGTGTTTTCACCAGCCTGATGAGGATGGATAAATATTTCAGTGGTTCAGCGTAAGATCTCTGTGCTATATCATTAATGTGTAATTGTGCAGGCGGGAACCAGCCTTTCAGCAGATTTTCTCCTCCAAACCCCAACAGAGAGACCAGGAGCAAGCTGCCTGCACACACACACACACACACACACACACACACACACACACACACACACACACACACACACACACACACACACACACGGTGCAGGAAAAGGCCCTGGAGACAGCATCATGTATGGATTCCCACGAGGCTGCAGTCCCCGTTCAGTCACAACCATTACCACATTGTAACTGCATTAAATAACCTGCATTTCCTAATTGGATATCATTCAGTCGCTACGGCAGCCTTCCAATTAAAATGGATTTATTAGAGTGGAACTAAGCAGAACGTATAGGAGGAGCATCCTGGGTCGTCTCATCAAACACTGCAAAGGGACAACAGCACCGAAAACACAATCGCTTGGCAGATGCTGTTATCAAAACTGACCCACCGTGTTAAGATTCTTTTTCTGGGGCAGGAGTCTCTTCAGTGAACCAACTACCATTAAATTCAAACATGCTTGCGCCTCACAATGCACACAAAGCAGTGTTTAGCCTACTGACCCACAGCCCACGGGTTTGGCGGCGCCCCCGACCTGGGTGGGGTATTAGTAGAGCACCTCCGGCCGATTCATCAGCCCCCGCTGAGGCCGGCCACCAGTCCTGCTCAGCGTTAGCTCGGAGGAGCTAGCCACTATTGCTACCATTAACAACACGAGCCCCGAGGCCTGCTCTGAGAGAGACTTGGCTGCTGTTGCGGAGCTGCCTGTCCTGATGTAGGTCACTGTTCCACACGTTTAATTAAGGACAAACATGTGCAAACGTCTACATACGCACAGGAATACACAAAACCTTAACAGAGCCTGTAAAGAGCAACTCGTAGGCTGAAATTATCACATTGTTTATATGTAATACTTCTTGTAAATGACTGTTTTATGCATGATTTTATGTTTTTAAAGACATATAAAGCAGAAATTCAGATTAAAAGATGGCATTGTAAGCACTGTTTTTAATCTCTGAACCTCAAAACCCACTAGTTGTCTCAAAGGTATGTTATCTTTACTAAAAAAATCACCAGAATTACACCATTTATCAGAGCCGCAAACAAGAGATAATCAAAGGATTTTCTACTTTAAAAATTGTGATATTTTGTTTTCTACAAATCTCGTACAAAAAAAAATAGTCAAAAATAAACAGTTTGCACCAGATCTTGCAAACAATCACACAACAAAAATGTGGCAACCTCTCGGCTGAACTGCAGGCCGTGATTTCAGTACGGAAAGTAAAAATTTAAGTACTTAAATATTGAGATTCTGTATTTTCATCATTTTTTTCAGTATTGGTAACACCTGTCAGCACTTGGAAAAAAGCTGTACACGTTGATTTCAGTGTTTTTTGGTTAATAATCAAAGGAATTCAACTATTCAGCTGAACTGCGGGCTGTGTGTTACAAAAAGCAGAGAGGAGACAGGTATAGAAACAGATTACAGAGCCCGCAAGCGAAATAAAACACAACTGATCAATAAAATTAATGCAGCATGGCTTAAAAATGGTCTACAGAAGGGCAAGTTGTTGAAAGATACATACAGAGGTGCAGGACTTTATATTGCAGTGAAAAATGAACCCACAGTGAGGAAAAATGTGACAGGAGCCACAAACAGCTCGACTTTGGAGGGTTAATTCACAGGAGTCATCAACCTGCAAGATGCTCTTTAACATATTTGAATAACTAAACTGGCACCTTCACGAGTGAAAGGGTAGACACACACTCACCAGCCTCGTTATTAACATAATTTCCTCCACAGAAGGCTGAAAAAGGCAGCGGTGAAACATGAACTAGCAGGTGCTTCACTCCCTGTGGATTACCGGGTGATGTCGGTTCACCACATGAGGTGAATGGGACACATGCACAGGAGATGGAGCTCGCCCTCGGGCTTATCCTCCCCATCACCTCCTGGAAAAGGGACACACTTGGACCACACATTTCCAACAACCGGCACCACATGCACTCACACTGGCACGCACCTCCTTGGGCCGAGAGTTATAATGACATTCAGGCTTTGTACACCACCCCCCCGAGTGTCCTCCCAGGCCACGAGGTATGCAAATGGAGGGTAATTCATTTTATTCACACTGGAGCAGGTCGGCTCCACGGTGATGTATGTTATAGGACAATATCCAGCGTTAAAGCCAGAGCAAGTCCGACTATTCAGGACGGGGAGGCCATCGATCCATTCAGCTGCGAAATATTAACTCCCGTTTCTGGCTTCATTAACGGGGGAGATGTCAGCGCACGAGCACAGACTCGACGCTTCGCTGCGCAAACCCTCAACGGCCTGTGACGGCAGCATCGGCGTTGTTCACGCAGCGTTGGACGGCACCGTCAAGCCACAGCTTCAGAGCTTCAACCGAAACACGGGGCTCTCTCTGCAGCGTTGGTCAAATGCACTGAAATGTTCTATTGTCTTCAAGTCAGGATGCAAAGTGAGGAAAAGCAAATTAACTCCAACACATCACGCTGCTTTTTTGTTTCTTGACACCAAAAGAAAACTTGCAGCGTTCTCATTTTCCATTACTTAACAACAAGAGAAGCCTGTCTGGTGTAATTTACTCCCATTTAAGGGTTTTTTTGGAGCCTTTTTTAAGCTTGAGGCTCCACATGTGCACAGAAAAATGATCAAGGAACAGAAGAGTAGCACTAAAAATGAATATCTGGTAGCAAAAACCGACAACTGCATGAAATAATTTTAGCTCCAGAAAGGATAATTTCGACCAAAAACACACGAGGCTCTAGATCTCTAAACAGGGGGCTGAACTGTGAATCAATTTCAAATTAAAAATCACCGTTTGAAACAATGAACTCTGTCCTCCTTGTGCACTGTGTGTTAATTCTTCGTCACATCTTTATTCTATTACACAGTAAATATCGAACTGAAGCAGGACTTGTTTTAAACCTAAAGACTTAAAGTTCATGTTTCAGCTTTACCAACTTTCTCCAGCTGCATCTACGTTGTTTATTGGTGTTGCAACAAAGCGAGAATAACAAGTTCTTCTTTGTCAAAAAGGAGCAAATTAAACTTATGTTGCAAATAAATCACAATCACACTGCCTGTCAGAAAAATTAGACTTTTCCTCCGATCATTCAGTCCCGTCTGGGTACTATTCAAAGCAAAACACCTATTTTGGATGCCAGTGTTGGACCATATGAGAGAGGCTCCAAATGATGCAAATTATTGCCTCGCAAAAGACAAATCAACACCAAAGAGGGGTTTAAAAACACGATGCGGCTCCTCGACAAGTAGCCTGGAAGCTTTTTCTCAGGTTGACATCTCAGAGATGAATGGAAAATGCTATTTGAAGCGTCACGAGTGGAATATTGAGCAGATGCAACAAAACTTGCGGTCAAGCTGGAAAAAAAAGCTGCAAAAGTCAGATTTCCAACTGAAAAGTCAATTTCTGCAAGCTGATTTTCTTCCGGACAGTCATACAAATGAAAACACTGCAACCGTCTTTGCTGTTAAAAATTAAATAAATAAATCTGCAAAAAAATGTTAAAATCTGGCGGCAAAAGTGCCAAAAAATACAGTATTTCATTGTAAAAACTGTAAAAATAAGATTTTAGCTGGTTCAAATACAGGTAAATAATTAAATTTTATAGTCACACATTGTAAAAGAACAAATTACTATCTATAAAGAAAATACAGATCTTTAATTTTTTGGGTTGTTTTTTGTTTTTCTTTTACAGGCAACATGTAAATTAATTATTTATTTTTCTGTGAATTAACATGATATCATTTATAATCTAACAAAACAAAAATAATAGAAATACCTGTATAATGTCAGTCTTATTTGCTGATTTACATAAAGTTAAAAAAAAATGTGTAATTTTACAGTTGAATGTTGTGAAAGAATAAATTACTGTTAGTGAAAACAGATTTTTGATGCAGATAGTATTTGAAGTTGTAATCCATTTATTTGTTTGTTTTTTAAGCTAACAGTGGAATACTATAAAATTCAAGACTGTAAAAAAAAAATAACAATAAAAAATTAATTTAAAAAAGTGAAAAAGCACATATCTGTAAAATAATGCTATTTTAGCTGATTTGAATACAACCGAACTGTTTTTAGAGACTTTTTGCGAGAACATTATTTACAGTTTGGCCCTTATTCTAACAGTCAAGATGTAAATTAAGGCTTTTTTCTGCAAGTTTACTAGAGATTATGTGTAGTTTAACAAAACAAAGAAAACTATATAAAATAACGGTTAAAAAGGGCCTGCTCAACCCCTTTTTTACATCATTTTCCTTTTAAAACAACAGATAATACCAGTATAATTATGGTACTTTTTGCTGATTTAAAACAGAGAACAAAGTACCATTTGTACAAATACAGATTTTTGTTGGCCTTTTTTAAAATCCTTACCAGTAAACATGTAAATTAACCATTTTTTCTACTTATTGTCTGCAATTTAACAAAACCAGGACTTTACTAAGCGGCTTTTCCATATCACAGGAAACCAGAATATTGCAGTGTCAGTGTTCTCCAGTTTCGTGCAGCCCTATCATCACATATTAACTCCAGCGCAGTTTACAGCTGCAAGGATCATGAAAACAAAAGCAAACATCTTCCTCGCGGTGTGTTTCCCTGTGCATAGCGCTGCGTTACCTCCCCTGCTGCGAGAAACGCTGGCACGCACGCACAACTTTTCTCTTTTTTTTCCGAGGATGAACTAGAAAAGAGCGTGGCCCGGAGGCACGGCATGTCTCTTAATGTGTGAGTCAAACTAATGGACTGTTTCCTTCCACCGAGCCCACGACCTCTCCCGCTCCCTCACTCATCTCGTCTCCAGCCCTCCATCCCACAGCCACTCTGCTCCAAACATCTCTATTTACTTTCTCCCACCATCGCCCCCCCACCCCCATCCTCTTGTTTTTGTGCCTCGGGACGCAGCAGCGCAGCAGGCGGGATCAATCTGACAGCAACAAGACAGATGTACACAACACACTGAGGCTGGCGTGGGTGACAGACAGGCTTTTGTCCGAGGTCACTGCTTTAAAAATAAGAGCGCTGGGCGAAATCCTCACCGTCTGTAGTCAAATGTTGCATGTGCATAGGAGGTTTCTGTTCTCCAGAAGGACCAACACACCTACATAAAGACAGAGCGGTGATCACAACGCTGCTCTGTATTCAGAATGACCTATATTTAGGCTTATGTGCCGCTGCAGGGGTCCGACAATGAAACTGAACATTTTAATCACCACGAAGGATTTATCCCAGTCAATCAATCATTTTTAAGACCTTTTTTTAATGAAGACCAGAAGAAAAGAGGTTTATTTTGGAATTTAACCACCTTAACCTATGTGTAAGCCATTTTAATGCCAACACAGCCTCGAAAACTGGTCACAACCTGTCTCATAACAGCTGTAAACATGTCTGTGCACATCTGTATGTGTCATGTTTGAACATACTGTATGTACAGAACGTTATGTTTGGTGCTTAATCCACAGTGGATTACCTAACAAACAAAATCATGCAAAAATCAGTGACGCTGTACTGATTTGATTAGTTTCATTTAAAATTTAATTGAAAAAATAAATCTGCACACATAACTCCTTGAAGAAAGCAACAGGGGTGATTGACGCGATAAATTTTCACCTTGTTATAGAAACTAATGCAGAGGTTTTTAAAAAACACGACTCGGGTGTTTATCGTACGGTTTGTAAGATTTTTCTCACGTTGACATCTCAGGGCTGGATGGAAAACGCAGGTTAAAACAGATGCAAGAAACCTACAAAAGTATTGCCGCCCAGTATATTATTAAGCACTTCCAACTAAAATAAGGTTGAAATAAACTTAAAACGCCTCGATACGCAGAAAATAAAGCCTGCAGTCTCCACCAGGGGAGGCAAGTATGGGTGCAACAAGTGGCCACAGACTAACAGGCCTTGGGATACCTGCACAGAAACCACATGGAGAACGACAGAGTGCAAAAATTTTCCATTATAAAGAGATATAACAGGCTGTTAAGCATCTATCGCCAATACATGTAACATTTTATGACTTTTACAACATTTGAATGAAAAACTGCATTGTTTCGTATTAAAATCTGCACAAAAAACCCATTATTTTACAGATGTTTGCACAGTTTTTCAACATTCCTGTGGGTCACTGTTACAACATATATTTTTCTGGCACCCTTGCTGCCAGATCTCACTCAGGTTTTTTCAAAAAAAGTTAGATATCAGTGAGATATTTGCGCTATTTGAAAGAAAAAATATGTATGTTAAGGATTTTATTATGTTGCTATTTTACAGATTTTCCCTGTTTTGTTAAATTACAGATAATATCTTGTAAAATCACAAAGTATTAATTTACACGTTGACTGCAAATTAAAAAAAAAACAGGCCAAAACCATAAATAAGCTTCACATCTATAGTAATGTGGTTCATTTACAATGTACAACTGTAAAAATACACTGTTCTACTGCATTTACCTCACCTAAAAATGTCATTATTTTACAGATATGTGCGGTTTTGTGTTTTTCAGCATATTTTACCTTAACGTTTTAGCTTTTTAACGTATTTCTTCTGCCACCTCTGCTGCCAGATTTTCACAGGTTTTTGATTTAAAGTGTCTCTTGCAATTCCATTCACAGTATATTTTTTAAAAACACAGATGACTGCAGGGTACGTTAAGGGAGTCTAACCCTGCAGAACTTCCACATCCACAGTGTCGGTCTTTTACGGCGATGCCTTTCCCCGACTGCGGTGCCGTCATTTGTTTGGGCTTTCCTCCGGTCAGCCGAGTCTCTTTGAGGATCACAAGCCTACAATTGGTGCTTCAGCGGAGCCTCAAAAAGAAGCTGTGGCTGCAGCGGCTCTCCACGCAGCGAGCAGCAGGTCGGCTGATAAAAGGCTGCTCTCTCTCCTCCTGCAAACTGTAAATCACTGACACTCAATGAGTAAAGGCTGCGATTCAGAAAACTCAGACCTCCTGTCTCATCAGAACCTCGGCTGCAGACGTTTTTTAAATGGTGATTAGTACATTTTTTACATTAAACATGAGAACACGGGGATTTTCTTTGAGCCTTATGAGTGGCTGAGTGAGAGAAATCGCTTGTGACTGTGTGGGATAAAAAGAGCGCTGGCTGTTTTCAGGCTTGCCTAAACATGCACTGTGAGTTGCAGGTCTTATCACCCTGTCAGACAGTCAACCATCTCTGTGACACACTAGAAGTCCCACAACCAGTCAGCCTGCTATGACTGACTGACTATGTCTGTCGGGCCTGCCAAGCTCCTGATTCACACGGAGCTACTGTTTGTGCGCCCAATGAAGTGCTTCATTCAAAGACCAGCAGTTTGGATGACACAGTCACTTATTCAGAGCAAACAGATTCTCACCACTCACTCAACTGTCTCAGCTGAACATCAAAACAAAAGTCTACCCTCAGCGTTTACTGCCTCTCCTCGGTTTCTTTGCGAAGCGTCGCGACATCAAGGTGGAAAGCCCCAGGTGTGGTGCGAACGCTGCTGCAGCCATTAGGCACAAGAAAGCAAGGAGAAAAAAAAAAGACGGAAGAAACACGCAAACATCTGATCCTGCTGCCGTTTAGTAACTAGTCCTGGGTATTAGTCATCATCGGAGCAGCAGCTACTTTCCCACACTGTCACAGCATTCCACTCGGTTGCAATGGACTATAATTATATGGATAAATGTTAATGATATGCCATGCTTTGTTACAGCCCTGACATCCAACACTGGATTACAGAAGGAGGTAGCAACCACCCTACATCTGGAGCCACATTCAGCAGCAGAAACTCTCATCTTGAGGAGACTTCATACTGTTTGTCTATAAATTTTGAAATAAAAAAACAATAGACAATGAGAGGTATTGAGTTTACTGTCACAGAGGAGGAAAGAAACTACTAAATATCCACATTTTAGAAGTCGGAATGGAAGAATTTTGACTTTTTTGCTTAAAAACATCACTCAAACCACACAAATACCCCAATACTTGCTGACCTTAATGCAGGAGGAAAAAAGAAACTAGAAAATATTCACATGTAAGAAGGCAGAATTGAAGAATTTAGACTTTTTTTTCTTAAAAATATCCTTCAAACCACATGGTTAACTCAATACTCTCTAGTTCTCAATGCAGGAGGAGAAAAGAAACTAGAAAATATTCACATTTTTGAAGCTAGAATTGGAGAATTTAGACTTTGTTTCTGAAAAACATCAGTTAAACCACATGACTAATTAATTTTCTTGCTAGTTCTTAATGCAAAATGACAGACAATGACAGATATTCAGGTTGCCGTCACACTGAAGTACAGAAACTAGTAAATATTCAAATTTTTTGAAGCCTGAATTTGAGAATTTTGACTTTCTTTCCACACAAATAATCCCATATTTGCTAGTTCTTATTGCAGGAGAAAAACAAAACTAGTAAATATTCACATTTAGGAAGCTGAAACTGGAGAATTTGGACTATTTTTTCTTAAAAGCATCACTAAAACCACATACTTAATCCACTACTTGCTAGCTCATAATGCAAAATGACAGCCAATGACAGATTTTCAGCTTGCTGTCACAGAAGGGGAAAGAAACTAGAAAATATTTCAATTTTTGAAGCTGGAATTGGGGAATATAGGCTCTTTTTCTCAAAAACATCACTTACATCATATGATTAATCCCATACTTGCTCGTTCTTAATGCAGGAGGAGGAAAGAAACTAGTAAATATTCACTTTTTTTGAAGCCAAGATTCTTCAATTTTGGCTTTTTTTTAAAAAAAACACTCCTCAAACTACACAATTAACTCAATACTTGCTAGTTCTCAATGCAAAATGACAGACAATGACAGATATTCAGTTTGCTGTCACATAGGAGGAAATAAACTAGAAAATATTTCTATTTTTTAAGCTGGAATTGCAAAATTTTGCCTTTATTTTGCTTAGAAATATCACTAAAACCATGTGATTCATCCAATAATTGCTAGTTCTTCATGCAAAATGACAAATATTGAGTTTATTTTCACAGAAGTGGAAAGAAACTAGTAAATATCCAAAATTTCGACGCTGGAATTGAAGAATTTTGACTTTTTTTCTTAAGAACATGACTCAAACCACATGATTAATCCATTCCTTGTAGTCGTTAATGCAGGAGGAGGAAAGAAACTAGTAAATATTCACATTTTTGAAGCCGGAATGGGAAAATTTGGACTTTTTTTGCTCATCAACATCCCTTAAATCACATGATTAATCCAATACTTGCAAGTTTTCAATGCACATAAGTGTATTTTACCTGTTTATGTTGCAGCTCTACAGGATGCAGTGCACACTTGGTAGTTTCTATGTGCATAATGTCTGTGATGGGACATTTCAGTGCATGAATAAATGCAAAAACACACCCCCGTCATCTTGCATCACGGGGTGAATATTGCTCCTAGTAGCCCCCTGATTTCAGTCACTAACGATGACCAGATGTGCCAGGGTGCATGACTCATGATGGTTTTCTGCGCCCTGCCCTTTAATCTCTGCAGCAAGTTGCCAAGTGCCACCGGGTCAAAGCCCACAGCCTCCTGCCAGGTGGAGTGTTTGGGCAGGAGGAGGATAAATGGAGGCACGGCGACCAGGAGGCTTATCTGCACGTTGGAATGAGGCAGTAAAACTTGGCTTTACGTGCACATGCGAGCATAAAACAGAGGCAATGAAGTGGAGTGTTTTGGGAAAGGCCTGTGTAGATTATTATAATGCTGCTGAGGGGTGGAAGGTCACCGGAGACTGGATTACTTTGCTGCTTTTTGAGAGGGAGCGAATAGAGCAGAGGAATATAAAAAAAAAACCCAACACTTACTTGCCAATGACCTCGCAGAGCTCGTACACATCTTCAAAGAGAATGTCGTCGTCCGCCATAGTCCGACTCCGGCCGGGGAGGAATTATCCCCCTCCAAAAATACAGATAAAAAGCAGAATATGCGTCCCGAAGCTGGTTATATGTTCCTGAATGGATAAGAGGGGAAACGGAGGCCACCGAGAGGAATAACCGCTCGCTCCCAACGTGAGCAGCCAGCAGGGAAAGAGTTCCAAAGAACCGCTGCTAAATCCCAGTTGTTTCCTCCGTCGACCCCCCAAAAAGCGCTGCGTCGCTGCGGGTGAATCAACACACGGACCGCTCGGTAATCCAGTTTGGGTGTCCACCGGTTCGGCCCCGCCTTTCCAGAAAGCTTCCCGGTATCAAAGAGCGACCTGCTGGGCAAACATTCTAGCAAACTACTCCGTGTGTCTCCGTTAACACGCCGGCGGGAACGTTGAGCTCGCGGCGGGTGAAATTGCCCGAACGGACCCGGCGGACGGCGCTGTGCATCGGGCTTCGGGTGACGGTGCTGCTCCAGGTGGGTTCCGGTGCTCTTCACATCCCGAACAGCCGCCGGTGACACTTTGTTTTCGTTGGAGGGAGGGAGGGGGGGGTTCACACACACGAACACACCGACTTCCCCCCGGTAAGTGTCAGATAACGTTGAAGCTCCAGCGGCGTCGCTCCCCGACTCTTCCCCCCGCGGCTCGGAGGCACTTTCCAGCCGTTGGTTTACCTTTCCGTCGCCCGTATGCCCGGACGCTCAGCTCCGCGGAGCTTCCAGAAAACCAAGCTCCGCCCACACGGGGGGTTATGAAACTGCTCCGCTGTCCTCCATTTTGGCGCCAAGCCGTTGGCCAGACTTCCCCATTGAGGCTTGTAGGCTTTGAGCCAATATGGCGGAGAGGCGGCGCCATAAATGTTTCTGTAAAACCGCAGTTTCCTTCGGACTTTTTAACGAATAGGGAAAAAGTAGAAGCGAGGAAAACTGTTCAGGAATGTTGTCTAAATAGAAAAGTTATCTTTCTTATTTATTTCCTGTTTTTAAAATGTACTTATTCCGCTTCATGCTTAACATTTCAACTTATAGGTTTCAGAATAGTTCAAGTCAATTAAATTATTGTTAAAAAAAAAGACTAATTAAATTTAAAATAAAGCAATTAAAAACTTAATAGGATACTCGGAAAGAAACTAGAAAATATTCACATTTAAGAAGCTGGAAATGGAAAACTCCGACTGTTTTTCTGATAAACATTACTTAAGTCACATGATTAATCCAAGACTTGCTGATTTTTAATGGAGAAGGAAATAAATCCCCTCTTTGATGCCGAAATTGGAGAATTCTGGCTTTTTTTCTTAAAAACATCTCTCAGACCACAGGATTAATTCAATACTTGATGGTTCTTAATGCAGGAGGACGAAAAAAACTAGAAAATATTCACATTTAGAAGCCGGAATTGGAGATTATAGACTTTCTTGCTGAAAAACATCACTTAAACCACAAGATTAATGATTAATCCAATACTTGCTAGTTCTTAATGTAAAATGACAGACAGTGACAGATATTCAGTTTGCTGTCACATAGGAGACACGAAATGAGTAAATATTAACTTTTTTGAAGCCAGAATTGGAGATTTTTTGCCTTTTTTCCTTAAAAACATCACTTAAACAACATGATTAATCCAATACTTGCTAAGTCTTAATGCAGGAGAAGGAAAGAAACTAAAAAAATTCACTTTTTAAAGAAAATATTTTTTATTAAGGCTTGAAAATGTATGTTTTAACATGCAAATAAGTTGGTAAATATCTAAAAATTCCCTCATTTGCATCAATTATTTATGATGTATATTTGTATAAAGCTTCTCTTTTGCTGCTGCACTTCATTTTTTATTTTTTCACAAAGCTCACTTTTAGAAACACACAAAGATTCCATTGTACCTGTACTGTAATGTACCTGTACAAATGACAATAATTTAAAAAAAAATAATAATAATTCTTGTTTCATTTGTTGACATATTAGTGTCAAATGTTTTCACAGATAAGGTTTTGAAAAACTCCTTCAACTGCCAAAAAACAAAAATTAACAATAAAATTTTTTAAAAATCAGTTTTTGAAAATAAAACAACAAACCCCTCTGCAAAAGCATGAAAAAGAGCTGGGAATAAAACTGGAAAATCTGGAGTACTACTGAAATAGAGATACTTAAAGCTCATCTTTAGAAAGAGCCTTTAAATGTATGCATTGTAATTTAAACCGACAGCAGACATAATGTAGTAAAATAAGCGCCCAAATTAAAATATCAAGTATGTAATAAGATAATAGAGATATCTTTCATGTGATCATTTTTTTAGCTGATTTTTTTTTCATTTTATGGTCATATATTGGAAAACAACAAAATCACCATTTGTTTTTTTTCTTTTATACAGTTAGCCTATAAATAGATTTTTAACCTGTGATTTTATTAGATATTATCTGTAATTTAACAAAAAAAATATGCAAAATATCGAGATCAAATCAATTTTACTTACAGGGCAAGTTTAAAAAGAACCAGGCAGAAACAAAATACATAAGTCTGTAAAAGAGAATAAATTGTATAAAATATAAAAAGAAGTCAAACCAGGAAAACAAGCTATAAGATCAAAGTTTAAGATAAAATAAATTTTAAAAAATACTACAAAAGAAATACCAGTTATGAAAATACAGAATTTTGATGTGGATGTTTTTGTATAGTTTGTTTGTTTGTTTTTTAGGGTTAATAATTAATACTTTTTTCTGTGATTTTACTGTTTATTACCTGTAATTTAATACAGAACGAAGAATCTGTAAAATAACCAAAAATTGGTCAAAATAAAAAATTTAAAAAATAAAGTTGAAAAAATGGATAGATGGACAAACATAAGTAAAAAACAATATCAGCTTGCACTTTTATTCTAAAACAAAGCAACAGACCAAAACTGTAAATAATGCCCACATCAAAAATCAGTATTTTATATGTAGTAATTTGTTTTTTCACAACTCATTTTACAGTATTTAAATCCACTAAAAATATAATTATTTCACAGACATTTGCTGTTTTTTGAAAGGAAAGTTTTGCATATTGAGAACTTATTTTACTGATTTTCCTGTTCTGTTAAATTACATAAAATATGAAGTAAAATCACAGGAAAAAAGGTAATAATTTACATGTCGACTGTTTAAAAAGGCAAAAACTGCAAATATTTTCCGCATCAAAAATCTGTATTTTCAGTAACAGTAAATTGTTCTTTCCCTAGGTTTAAATGTGTATCTACACCGTTTAACAGTATTTAAATCTACTAAAAATATAATTACTTTACAGGTATGTGTCAGTATTTTCATTTTTTTTTTTTCAAGATTTAATTATGTTTTTTCTGTATTTTTTCCGGCACCCTTGCAGCCACATTTTCATCATTTATTACTAGATTTATTTGTGTTTTAGTGTGTACGCCTGTGTCTGTGTGGAGAAAAAAAATACAGTTGAAACAGTAGAAAATGGAGACTTCCTTCACAAAACGTGCCACCAAAGACCTAATTCTTATAGAATAGAATAGAATAGAATGCTTTTATTGTCATCATACACAATGTACAATGAAATTTCAAAGAGAAAAAACAGAGGCAACGTAGACGTGTAGGCGCAACATCCAGACAAGTGCTGCCTATTCATATTTTATAGGCTCTGGTGGGCTCAATACGGTGCCAGCTGATCGCCTAATTAACGCCATGTGAATAATTAAGCAGAGTTTGTAAACCCAAGATGATGAGCTTGTTCTTTTATTTATGGTTTTCCAACAAAGAGGGTTCGGTGTAATTAAATAAGCCCCGCAGCAGTTACTTTAGGTACTGTTCTCCTCCCTCGGTGCTTGGCTGCCTATGTAGCGGGAAGAATCATCTTTTACGAAGCCCCTGTAAGAATTCGTGCCCTTCATCATGTGAGGCTGAGTCGTGCGAGTGAGGAGGTGTTGTGGGGTGATGAGGCGGGAGGCAATTTGGCTTAGGAATAAGAGAAATCAGGACATCTGAGAAAATCTTATCTCTAACCAACACACCCTTCTAGACTCAGCCGGTGGGGCGGCGGTGTGTGTGTTTGTGTGTTTACCTGATGTTCTCAGCTCCTTTTCCCCAGTCAGAAATCACAGCCAGAGCACTATGTGGAAGATTCCCTCTATTTAATAAGAGCTGCAGCGGAGCATAAACACACCAAACTGCAAGAGGACAGACAGTCGGGTCAAGAAATAGTCTCCAAGGTGTGCATTAGGAAAGATGTTTTAACATCATCAGTTCATTTAAACATCTGATTGGAGAACTACTTTCACTTTACTGTACTTAAATCAGGAAAAATATTATGTTACAGATATTCACTGTTATGTCAAAATAAAAAGTATGTACATTACAGATTGAAAAACAGCAGTTCTTAATTACTAAATTAATTAAACAGATTTTTCCCTGTTTTGTCAAATAACAGTTTGAAACTAGTAAAATCATAGATTTGTATTTCTTATAAAGGGTCATTTGTTGTTTTTCGTTTAGTTTTTTTTATAACATTTGACTGGGAAAAACACATGCTTTTAACTGTTTTTTAAATCAGCAAAATTATCATTTTTCTACAGACATTCGTCATTATTTTAAAGAAAAAATATTTATATTAAGAACTGAAAATTAGTAAATGTTTTCCTGTTTTTTAAATTCTAGATAACATTGAGTAAAATAACAGAAAAAACTTATTAACTTAAATGTTGACTATGAAAAAATGTAATTTGTTCTTTTAATAACGTGTTGAAATATTATTATTAATAATAATAACAATAATAATAATGTGTTAAAGTATTTAAATACACTATGGATATATTTATTTTACAGATTTTTGCTGTTATTTGAGAGTAAAATTATGTATTTTAAGGTTTAAAAAATAGTATTAGTTTATATGTTGACTGTAAAAAAAACTGTAAATAATGTCCACATCAAAAATCAGTATTTTTTATAAAAAATATTTTCTTCTTTTAGAATTTGTTAATGTAAAATGACAGACATGATTTTACAGTATTTAAATCCACTGAAAATATAATTATTTTACAGATGTCAGCCAGAACTTTTACAGTTTTTACGATTATTGAACACAGAATACTTTATTTTATTCTGTGTTTTAATTAGAATTATTTTACTGTGTATATCTGCACCTGTGTGGAGAAATAAATACGCGCAAAAGTCTCTAAAGGTCGTCGAGCAGCTTGGTGTCTTTCATTAATGCCCTGTAAAGTAAAGTTAAAAGGTCAAGTTGAGATGATCCTGGCGACATAATCAGGGTTTAGAAAGCTGCTCAAGGGCCTGTTTTGACAAGCTAAAGGCAGAAATATGCTTTTTCTGGACAGCAAAGGTGAAAAGTACACAAGGGTCACCACAGGCTGTTTGCATGATCATGGAAAGCACCTTTATTTAAGTGCAATTCTGAGGCGCTTTCTATTTCATACTCCTTTATGCTTCCGTTCAAGTAAATTTTAGAGGAAAATATTCCGATGTGGCATCTTCTAAAAACAGTTTGCCAAGGGTTTTGACAAGAAAAAGCCAGAAAGCCAGTCAAAAAAACAGAAACAAAACAAGACCAGAGAAGCAAAAAGTGAGGAAATAGAAAAAACATACACAAAAAAAGCTAGAACATGTAAATAAATTAAAAATAAAATCAATTGATATGAATAAAATATAACATATAGGAGAAAGACAAAAGAAAGTTGAGATTAAACCTGGGAAGACAAGGATAAAATGAAAAAAGAAGAAAATAAAGGAGGAATAGAATAAAACAAAATAAAATAAAAAATAGTTATTATTTATTGTTTTTTTTTATTTTGTGTTGTGTTTTTATTTTTATTGCAAATTTTGCAACCAAATTAATCAATAATCTCGCTATAAATAAACACAAAGTCTAAGTAAGAGAAAATAAAACAAGTATGAGTTTTTAATAAAATAAAACAGAGTTTTTTGAATTTCTTGACAAACAAACAAGAGCAAAAGAGAATAAAAGCGACAACAGCACATAAAAACCAGTCTGTAAAAATGGGTTTTAAGAAGGGATTTGAGGAAGCCAAAACGCTTATAGTTTCAAAAACGTTCTTCATAAAGACGGAGCTGTTTCAGTAAATGTGTCCATCCACACAAATTCACTTTATACGTCTGAAAACGATGTAAAACCCATGCCAGGCCTGTTGGTGGCGCTATGACGTCGTAACAGAAACAAGCGGAAACTGGCGACGGGACTTTAGGCATGTAGAAATCTGTATACGATGTAAACATAGAACATGGCGGCGGCAAATACGAGTGGATGAGCTGGTGGAACTATCAGCAGGACATACGCAGCACTTTACGGCGCCATTGTTGTTGTCGTTTTCTGAGTTTGGTGCCTTTATCGAGAGGTGGAGCTATGACGTGTCAGAAAAAGAAGCGGACAGGGCGTAACAAAGGTGACATGTAAATGGCGTTTTCACATCTTTGCACTCTGGGACCAAGGTTCAGAAATGATCGTTTTCAGACCCCCAGAACGCCGGCTTGGTGTGGACGATACACGGGTTTGATGAACTACTTGTGCGTTTAGGCCTGGGCTCGTCTTCGCGTGGACGGGGCCTGACTCTGCAGCTGTATTTTCTCAGGTTGCTCCGGAGTCGAAGGGTCGCCTTTAGATTTAAGCCACAACTCTGGAATAGAGCACCCACCTGAGGATCATATAAGGGTCAGCATTTCTGTTATTTAGCTCAGGCCAGACCCCAGCTTTAAAAGTGATCTATAAAAGCTTAAAATCGGCAGGTAGCAAATTAGGGATCCACACCAGTATGAAGCCAGACTGCTGCTTTCTGAGCTAACTGGAGGCAATCATACAGTATGTTATATATGGGCTATTATATTACACTCTGTTAGCAGATTGTTTCTGGGGCTTTGCGGTCTTTTAATAAGCTGTTATCATGGATGTAACATGCTGTGAACTGTGCTCCCGGGCTACATTCGCTGCTCCACTCCTACGACCGTGATTCACTACAGCCGGTTCACGGTGAAAACGTGTCGATTGGCGCGTTCACTGAA